>CM035591.1:1165926-1846426 GCA_020423425.1 Chrysopa pallens
CCTTAAAGACATAAATATTTATAAAAAAATCAGCTAAAAATTCAAAAATCAAAAAGGTAAATAATTAAAAATTAACTTGTAAAAAAATGCTCATTTCACTACAATAATTCTTGAATTTTATCCTGCAAGCTGTTTTGTTAAATTCGAAAATACTTTTTTTTTTTAAAGAATTGTCAAAAACTCGATAGTGTTAACAAATTTATTGAATAACAGCAAGTTTTTTTAATTAATTATTTATTGGGAGTTAATCATAAAAAAAATACAAAATAGAAAAAATATTAGGCTTTCAACATTTCTGAGTAGTTCCTCTAATTTTCTATAATTTAATATATCTATATATATATATATATATATATATATATATATATATATATATATATATATATATATATATATATATATATATATATATATATATATATATATATATATATATATATATATATATATATATATATATATATATATATATATATATATATATATATATATATATATATATATAATTGGAATCTCGGAATCGGCTCCAACGATTTTCATGAAATTTACTATATAGGGGGTTTCGATAATTTTTTATAATGTAATTATATATTTGTTGAATATTTATAGTCATATAGTCATTAATATTTATAGTCATTGGAGTGACTAAGTGTTAGCGTGCGAGGCTCTTATACAGAGATCCCGCGTTCGAATCCCGGCTCGATCGACGACTAAAATTATTTTTTTTTACATTTTAAACCCAACCCAACCCAACAAAATAATACAATAAAGTGATAAATATTTTTCAAATAAGATTTTCTTATTATAATTGTATAATTTTTTTTAATGTAATGATATATTTGTTTAATATTTAAAGTCATTGGAGTGGCTGAGTGTTAGCGTGCTGGACTCGTCTTCCGCCTCGACGTAATATATTTTCCAAAAAAACACAATTCATAAAAAAAAAAAAATACCGAGCAAAGCTCGGTCATCCAGGTACTAATTAATTGATATGAGTACATTGTAAGAGTTTGAGAGAGAGAGAGAGAGAAGTCAATATATCCTAATACATGACTCACTCAGTCTCATGCGCGTAGATACTGCCCTCGCGCTCCTACCCATAGAGGCATTAAAATTGAATTTAGGGGATGATTGGCCCCTTGGATCGGTCTGTCTTCTTGTAAAAGGTTTTAAAATATTTGTCTGGTGGACGTATATAAAAATGGAACATCAGAATTTACGTGAAGTTAAGTAATTATTTTGGAAGCTTTAAAGCGTCTGCAAAGCAATACGGCCGACGGAAAGTGTCTGTGAGTATTGGCGACTTATTTTTAAGGATATTGCTTAGAATATACGTAAAAATCAGCTTGGAGAATTTACGTGAGGTAAGTAATGTTTTTACGTACCTTGATTACTTGATACCTGAAAATTGGCCGGCTAAGCAAGCTAGCAGGTAGTCATGCGTTCTTAGTACATACTAACACTACTTAATCGTCCACATTTCCTTCATCAGAAAATACGTGACGTCTGGTGGCCGTGAGATCTTGGACCATAAATCAACCCCAAAGATACTCTAGCTAATTGTTCATTACGCATGAATTTTCGACAAATTTTTAATTAAAGAGTTCTTAAGTATTTGCCCTTCCACGAAAATAATCTGGCTGCCTCTGGATAAAAATGTAGTTTCAATAAAATCGATTCTTTAAGAAAATAATAATAATATAGATTATATAAATATAGATTAATAATTATAATCGTCTAAAAAAAGTAAATAATTCTAACAAAAATAGTCCTACAAAATATGCACAATCATACTAACAGATTATAAAATATTATCGAATTGGACCTGTATCTCTGTATCTGATGTTGTAAAATACAAAGTGGTTTGTTTAGTCATTGTTTTTTACTAAACCCATTATGCTATGGAAATATCGTGCTTTTTATATTATTAACAATTCGTATACCATGTGCTTTGCTCTGACACACTGTTAGTACTTATACAATACTATAGTACGGCTGCTTTAATTTTGTACGGAATAATTCAACGCTAGCACTTGATATTGAGAAAGGAATCCATGATAAGTATTGTGGAGGCGAGTTATACAAACATAAAGATGCCTTTAACGGCTAAATTGAATCTTGTATGAAAATTAAAAATTTTAATATAAAATTTTATTGAATAATCCTTATACGAGTGATTAAAATAACATTTTGTAACATCTAAACAAAAACGGGATTTTTTATATTAAACTAGTTTAGGAAGTTGGCACTGTCAAACATATTAGAATAAGAACCTACAAACCAATTTTCAACACTGTAGCTCATCAAAGTGCAATATAAAAGCTATTTTTGTCCTAGGTATTCCATCCAAATTGTGTAAGTCGAAACCTGCTTTTATAAATATAAACCAAACTTTCGTATCAATTTAAATTAAATTTAGTTGTTTGTTTTTTTTTTTTTTCTGAAGGAAAATTATTTGTTTACAGGAAATGTTTACATGTGTTTACATTTTATAAAACATGTGTGCTTTTCGTGTGCAAATAAAAATCATGCAAAAAAAATCAAGTGCGAAAAAGTGTTTCAAAATTTATTTCTACAAATCTAAGACGAATAGAACTTTATTTTTTGGCATTGGAGTCTTAAATATATAATTCCCTTACGAAACTACTTGCATCATAAAATTTTGCGTTAAAATTAATCCAATGCATCTTAATCGATAAAATCCTTGTTTAGAGACAGTAACTCGTCTTTTTAAAGTGTTGTAGTCTATGGATATGCATAGAAAAAGTCATTGTGGTTTCGTAGAACTTGTGTTGTATAACGAAATCATTATGTGCATTGTTGTGTTGCTGCTGTAAGTACCTATTTCAAATTAATAATTATCAAATATTGACAAAGAAAGAAAGAAAAAAAAAATAGAAATATTATATATTAACTGTATAGTAAGTATTCAATGAATACAAATGATTATTAATTTGATTTAACGAAATTGAAACATATAGGATTCAATAATATGTCAAGTATTTATATAATTATAATCTCTTAGAATTTTTCTCTAAGTGGGTGATGTAAAAAAACGTGCTTTCAGTGCTTTATAATTACAGCAATTATCATCCATATCACTGTTTAGAAGTTTTGCAGCCTTTCTCCCTTGTATTAAAACACAAGTTGTTTTTGATGCCACAGTCCATTCTCTCTTGCTACCTGTTCTTGTTGTTATTCTGCTTCTCTGTTGTTGTATATGTTTTATTACCCAGTTTTGTTTAATTATAGTGGCATCAGTATACAATTATTCGTTGAATTAGCCCTTACTTGTTGACCAGACGTAGTGAAGTCTATGGCTTGGCAAGCGGATTTTTCATTTCGTTTGTCTGAATCTATGTATTTGTGTACGTCTCCTCCGCTAAAGCTGTTGAATTCGCTATCCGATTTTAATAAAATTTAGTAAACACGTTTATCGCATTCGTTATTTTAAGTAAATTTTATAAACCGGAGCTGATAATAGTATTGATTTTCAATAAATTTCATTCCACACCCATCGTTTCTGCTATATTTAAAAGAAATTTTTATGCCCATTGTCAACACTTTTAACTATTTCTGTAAGCGGTTTCTCACTCATTGTAACATTCGCACAACTCTTATTAAATTATTATAATTATAGAGCTCATAATCATCCAATCAACCTAATACATCTCACTGCGTTCGGTCAATTAAAATGTAAAGATAAGCAGAAATTCAGAAATTTTTACAGTTTATTACGCAAAGTTTGAATAAATTAAAGATAAAAAATAGTGTCGATTTCTTCATCCGTTTCTACGGATAATGTATGTAAGAGATAACATAATACATAGACATGCTATTTTAACTAAAATCCAAATCATTGTGTTGTGAATATTATTGGCTCTGACAAATCCTAAACAAGAGTTGCAATATCCAATACAAAGAAAAAAAGAAACATATGTATTAGTTTTTATTGCACTAGGAACAATACGCAAAAATTATTTAAATAGGGAAATAAAAATAATGACAGAAATTTAATAAGCTTTCCGGCTTGGTATATTAATTAAATTTAAACTTTTCGTTTTCCTTAAATTTTGAATTTAGAAATTCAAAACTTCTTTTTATAAGATAATTCTATGTTGAAAAAAATTCAATAATATTTGACAAACAATCATCTCTGGAATTAATTATTCTTCAATAAAACACCACTTATTAATTAAATCGACGAAACAACTCGTTTTTACGAACTCAATAAATAAAATCTTAAAATTGTTCAAATAAATTTGTAAAAAGTGAATACTTAAATTAAACATTAACAGCTAATAATAACCATACAAAACAAAAGTAGATTACATATTTGCACCCTACTCGTAACTGACGTTTTATTTTTTTAGTGTATGTATAGTCAATTTATTCTATTCATTTAACCTTAATGTATTTTTATATCACTTGATAAATTTCATTAAAATTTTTGTAACGTTGAATATTTAGAATGTAAATGAATATCGGCTATTGTTTTTTAAATAGATGTTTTATTCATTTTAAACAGCATATAAATTTATATAAACCAAAAACAAACCAACAAATTATCATTTTTGAAAAAGCCTCATCGGAGTGGTATGTTTTTAAGTAAACATGATATTATATAGGTTGTATTATTTAGAACCATGTAAAAGTAGTTTATTAGTACACATTTATAAGACCCTACCTAGAGATAAATCGGATACAAAATCCGCAATAAAGATGAAAGGTCCTACAGAATATAAAATAAATAATAAGCCGCAAAACTTAATAAATAAATTATACGAATAACAAATTTCCAATATAATCATTGGTATATTTATATCTTAAGAAGTGAAAAAATTTGTACCTAAAAGTAACGCTGCAGGTTTCTCTGTATGTTTTGTGTATCCTTTGTCAAGTGAAAAATACTGAAAAGTATGCGTCCTCTTTGTATGTAAATATTACTTTGTGAGATAAATTTATCATATTTTAGCTCGTAGCGTTCTGAATGCTTGGGCGATTTCTTCGATTGTACTCTGATCATAGTTTTAATTGCCTTGTAGTACCTCTGTCGACTCTAATACGTACAAATTGAACAAAAACGTTCTTCCATCGATCTTGCTACTTGCTTTCGGACGCTGGATCCAGTGTGGAGTAGCATACAGTTTGCAAAAGTTCCTAAAGGTATTCTTCGCTAGTTCGCCCTCCGCGTAATTTCCTTAATTTGCCCTGTGGACACGGACCCGTACAATGTTTGTATAGTATTTCAGTGATTATTCATTATGAAAACCGATATACTTGTGCTACTTTTGAGTACAGATTGATCGATCTGAGTGATTTTACCGACTCTTGATTGTGGGAGAAAATAGTGATATTTTTCCCCGTTGGATGATACAATTTATTTAGATAATTTGCTAAAGGCGGTGAGGTAGTCGAAATTTGAATGTTATGGCTGGGCTGGCTTCAACCTCTTAAGCTTTGTTCCATACAACACCTTTTAGCTTAACAAAATTATCATTCCAATTAGAGAGGAGTTATTGAACTTGGATAGTTAAAATATTTTAAGTAATAGACCTAAGGTATTTAAACATACAAAAAGTTTCTTATGCACTTAATACAAATCTAATTTACTACGAAGTAACCATATTTGTGTTTTTGTCTGTTTTTATAGATATTTCCATTTACATTTTAAACTTTGCTAGCCAATTGCATTTTAAAATGTAAATAAAGTTCTAACAAATACACGCTGTAAAAGGAGAATTATTAAATAGTGAAAATAAATATTACTAACAAGAAAGGACGATAGACTAGCTAAAGAAAATCGAAAAATAAATAGCCATATTAAAATTCACGTTCTTAAATGTTTCATTGCGGTAAAAATGAAATGTCAAATTAATGGATTGTTATGTTGTTAGTTGTATAAATGGTGGATATCTTCGCCATAAATGGGGTTTTAGATAATACTACAGATGCTTTATTATTTATGTGGTGATGGTCGAATCATTTGATTTTTTAACAATCTTAAAAACATTTTTATACTATATCTATATGCGGTTTTGAAATAAATGTCACAAATGAGACTGAGAAGCCAACTTACTCAAAAGTAATATGATCGCAATTCACAGATTTAAATTTAAGAAATATATACTGGATCAAAAAATATTTCGCTATGTATGTATGCATCCAAAGAAGGTTATTTATTTATTCCATTTATAATAGGTTTAAATAATTTAAATGCTTTAAATCTGTCTCACTTTTACGACTATTTAATCTTTAACACTACTTAGCAATGGCATGTTAAAAGTTTCAAAGATTCAATGTCTGGTATGGTCTAAACGCCAGCCAGCTGCAAACAAAGTATACTATCGAATTACCGAATGAAGTATTTTCTAAATGATAACAGTAGTTGTAACTATTAGGAAAATCGTTGACTATCAGGTAAAAAATGAAACTCATTTGAAAATTTAGTTTTAAGTTTTCAGCAGTTTTTTTAATAAAAAAGGTTAATATTTAATTTGATTATAGTTTTAAGTAATAATTCGATAGGTATAGAGTAACGCAACAACAACAAATTAAAAACTTAGGAGTACCATGGTTAGTATCATATTTAACGAGGCAGTTAATTAAATTTTAAAATTAGCCAAGCGGTAAAAAATCAAAAAATGTCCCCTTAGAAAAAATATTGCGATTTGCACCTTTTTTGCCCTGGTAAACAACCATTTTCTCTAAATTAATAAATACTTTAACCGGTAACTCGATATGTCAGGTTTTTTCAGTTATTTCAGTTAATAAAATAAATAATATAAAAATTTATACAACCGGCTATGAAAACGTTAAATTTAAAGAAATACACTAAAATAACCGAAACAAGCATTATAAATCAAAAGAAAGTAACTGCACTTGGGTGCTAAAATCCTAATACGGGTATTTCAATTAGGCATGAAATTATTATTTCAATTTAATCATTCTTGTTTCGTTTGTTTAAGTGATTTACTTTTAAATTTTCTTTTTTGTAGTCGTTTTTTTTATTTTTAAAATTATTTTCAATTATTTATCTTATTTTAACTCTTTTTTAACGTGTGTTTCGGCACACTCTTATGAACAAAATTGGCTTAAAAAATTTTTAGACCAATATATTATTTATAAATGAACTTAAACACATAACTTAATTATTTTTGTAATCTTCTTTTAATTATCTTTATTTTATTACCCCACTCGTTAGATTCGGGTAATTATTTTAAATTAACGTAACTGTGTGACATAAAAGTCCACTTCTCCATGTTCTCTGTTGAACTGGGTTGCGATGTCTGGAATCATTCGATACATCCATCTTCCGTTAGGCGATGATTCCCAGCGTCTTTGCCACATCTCGAGTGAGGCCTTTTTCTTCTGATGCGAGTGTCCTGGTGTCGTCAGTGTCACTCTGCCTTCGATGGTAGATTCTCTGTCGCTCTTTCGCCAAGATATCGATTGGCGCAAGAGTAGCCACTACACACATAGCATCATATGACAGTGTACGGTAAGCGTATGCAACGCGCAGTGCACGTCTCCTGTAGACGCTGATAATTGGGCGAGCGTAAGAAGCGGTATCCATGGCCGACGACCAGTTTGATGCGGCGTACAAAAGGATCGAGCTGGTGACCGTTGAGAAGAGCTATCTTCGACTCTGTCGTGGTCCTCCTATGCTTGGAAATTCCGATGGAAAGGGTGATGGACTCCCTTATTCTTCGCTCGGTTACCAAGGCGGCTTCTGTCTTGTGGTCCTCCAGTTGCAGCCCAACGGATGTCAGCCACTGGCGTATGCAGGACATTGCTCTGTTTGCCTTGAATGTGACCTCTTCCAAATACTTGCCTACTACTACCACTGCCACGTCGTCGGCAAATCTCACTGATGTACAGTCTTCAGACATCGGCAGGTTCAGCATGATATTTTACAGCAGGGGCCCAAGAACCGAACCCTGCGGAATACCGCCGTTGTACGACCGTATTCCCGATTCCGTGTCATATGAAAAGGCACGGTTCGAGAAATAGCTGCTGATGATCTTAGGTATTCTGGAACCTGCATTAATCGAAGAGCGTTCAGGTTGGAACTCCAAAATACATTGTTGAACGCATTTTTGACGTCGGGCGTCACAATTGCGCAGTATTTCTGTTGTGCCTGCTGTCCTACTTCTTCTAGCGATCGCCTACCTGGCAATACCAACGAGTTTTTCTACGGCATTAACTGTGGATCTGGCTTTGCGGAAACCGTACTGGTTATCAGAGAGCCCCTGGTCACTCTCACTAAAGACTGCTAGGCGGTTGGCTACGATCCTTTCCAATTCTTTGCCGGGCGTGACAAGGATGCAAATTGGGCGGTTTCAGTTTAATTGAAATAGTAGTTACAAAATTACACTACCGAAGTAACATGTTGTGAAATGGGAATAGAATATCAAATGACTTTAATCTATTTACACTTTTTGTAGAACTGTGATCTAGATATTATTTGCTACACCTCTCAGAAAAAAGTTCGATCAATATTTTTAAATTTATATTCAGAAACATTTTTCATGAAAAATCATATGCACGCTCTCCGTTTTCGTGTTAGGATTGTACATACCAAATTTTATAACATTTGGATAATTATATTTGAGGTTATTTGTATGCAAAAATTGAAACCAATATAATATATTTCACAATGGAGACTGCCTTTATTGTAGAGGCTTCATTATTTTATGTCAATGGTATGAAAATACGATTGGAAATTACTCAATGTTATTAATCTTGTTCAGAAATGATAATTAAGAGAAGAAAGGTTTAAATAACGACAATTCTCAGGTCGTATTCGTCCAATAATTTTTAAGGGGAATTGACGTACAATAATGATGCGCCTACAATAAAGGTAGTATCCATATATATGTATATATATATATGTATATATATATATATATATATATATATATATATATATATATATATATATATTTATATATATATATATGTGTATATAAATATATATATATATATATATATATACACATATATATGCATATATATGTATATATATATATATATATATATATGTATATATATATATATATATATATATATATATATATATATATATATATATATATATATATGTATATATATATATATATATAAATATATATATATATATATATATATATATATAAATATATATATATATATATACATATATATATATATATATATATATAATTCTCAGGTCGTATTCGTTCAATAATTTTTAAGGGGAATTGACGTACAATAATGATGCGCCTACAATAAAGGTAGTATCCATATATATGTATATATATATATATATATATATATATATATATATATATATATATATATATATATATATATATATATATATATATATATATATACATACAATTCTCAGGTCGTATTCGTCCAATAATTTTTAAGGGGAATTGACGTACAATAATGATGCGCCCACAATAAAGGTAGTATCCATATATATGTATATATATATATATATATATATATATATATATATATATATATATATATATATATATATATATATATATATATATATATATATATATATATATATATATATATATATATATATATATATATATGTATATATATATATATATATATATATATATATATATATATATACATATATATGTATATATAAATATATATATATATATACATATATAAATACATGTATATGTATATATAAATATATATATATATATATATAAATATATTTAGTATTAAGTTATATATATATATATATATATATATATATATATATATATATATATATATATATATATATATATATATATATATATATATATATATATATATATATATATATGGATACTACCTTTATTGTAGGCGCATCATTATTATACGTCAATTCCCCTTAAAAATTATTGGAAGTCTTTAAGAGTTATAGAAAGTATGCCTACATGTATGAAAATTTTCTTAAGAGTTTGTGTTTCTGATAATCTGCTATGCATTAGTACTACCAATATGTACATAGGAAGTGAATTGTGGATGTGAAATAGTAATAGCTGCAAGGAGGATTTTAAAGCGGTAAACGTTCTGACGCACAATTTTCTTAAGGAATTATTGGGTGCTTCAGATATTCTAATCTCCTTAAGCTAAGAGCTTATCAAGCCAATAGTGATATACCTTCGACATATTTAAGAAAAAAGATAATCATGCCTCTACAAAGTTATGGCATCGCATATTTGTTTAGTTTTATTTTATCTTTTGCTTTTTTCAATATTCAATATTACAATTTCTATTTTTGTTTTTTCTGTAATATTCATGTGTATTTATATGTATTTAGAATTGTACTTGATTTTGGCGTGGTCATTATTATTATAACTCCTTGTAAAAAGGTCATTTATATTTTAAAGTAAAATCAACTTATTATGAACGTAAAGCCAATCAAAATATATTCCAGATTGTTGATTACGGTTGTGTTCGAAAGTAGTAAAACAAAGTCTTTTACATTATATTTTTTAATAAAGTCACGTTTAGCATTTTTTTTTTTTTTTTAATTTTTAAAAACATAATAATGTTTAAGTATAATATACTTTCTTTTAATTTAATATAATATATTAATTTGAATTACATTATCAGCTAAAAATACATTTGCAAAAATACATACATGTTTAATCAGTGGAATTCCTCCTATAAGTTGATAACATGACTATATACAAAGAATATGATACCAAATCGTAATAAAATAATTGTCTGAATTATTGACTAATATAAGTCAAAAATTATGACAGAAATTTTGTTTTTCATGCATTGGTATAATTTTAAAGTTATTATAAGGTTTCACCTTGTTACCATATTTATTCCTAAAACTTTTGTAAGAAAAAATGCAAACAATGTTACACAACTAAACATTTTAGAAATTTTAAAGATTTAAATTTGCGTGATAAATAGTCTGAAAGTAGAAATCTTGTGCTTTCTTGTTTTCCAATAAAGTGGTAAAATTTTTTTTCTCCTTAATCTTAAAAGCAGAGAAAAAAAGCTTGAATTTTATACAAATATCGAAAGCTTCCGATGGGTGCTGATATTTTTATAAATGACATATACATAATATGTTAGAGTATATTAAGTTTGTAACGTTAGAAAATATTGATGCCACAAACAATTTTGTTATAGATGTACATTTAATCATCTAATTAGTCCTTATCCGAGTCCGACTGAGATTAAAAGTTTATTTAATATTTATCTCTTACATAAGGCCAGTAATTTGGTTGCAATCGATTTTCAAAGTTTATCGACTTTTTTCAACTTTGCTTAAAAGTTGACAAATTTCAATTTGCAATTTCTGTACACTATCCAAATCGTAATAAAACCCCGAGAAAACATTTACAATTCGTGGGTACACTGACCAGATGTGTAAATCCTATTCGTTCTTTCATTTTTGTTTTTAACCCACTATTTTGAATACTCGTAAAGAAGTTCAGTGGTAAAGAAAATGGAATTGAAAATTGAGATTTGTTAAGTTTTTAACGAAGTCGGAAAAATCGCTCAAATTTGAAAATCGATAGCAGATAGATTTCATTTTACTATTGTTGAAGGTTATTAGTTGGCCTAGGTAGATTTAGTCTATTGTCCATTCCAACATGTTACCATCGATGGATATAGACAGTTTACTTCCACTATTTTGAATACTCGTAAAGAAGTTTAGTGGTAAAGAAAATGGAATTGAAAATTGAGATTTGTTAAGTTTTTAGCGATGTCGGAAAAATCGCTCAAATTTGAAAATCGATAGCAGACAAATTCTAAACGGATTTTTTTTTTTGGCTTCAGCTACTTTCAGCTATATAGCCATTAACCAAAGGGAATGAACTTTAAGAAATTTTCTACAGAACTTTAAGTACTTGCTTTAATATATTTGCACAATTTTTATCATAGAATACGTCCTTTTCAAGTTATAAGAATTGAAAATTTAAGTTTGACAACTATCTAGCAAATTTGGAAACAAACGATGATCTTTGAAAACCTATAGTAGCAAACGGCGATTTTGACGAATAATTTTATGTACTTTCATTTAAATCAAATACTTTATAGCAATTTGCATAATTTCGAAAAATATTCCATAAATAGTCTGATAACGAATTCAAAATTCTATGCGGGACAAAAAACTTAAAAACCACATATACTTGAAAATATAACTCTTTACATATACTTCCAAAAAATATAATGGCCTGTTTTCGCAAAAAAACTAAGTTTTTTTCAAAAAAAATTCAAGAAGTTCAAATGTGTTTAATAATAATATTTATAAAAATAGTAAGCCTTACGGTAATAAAGGTATTATAGTAAAATGAATAATAACATATTCATAAATAATTTAATAACTAAAAAAAAAAAAATAAAAAAAAAATAATTCATAAAAAGTAATAAATAAATACCGACAAAACGGAGTATGTAAATATTTAATCTAAAAGAGAATTTTAAATGTAAGAAATAAGAATAAAAGTATAAATGAAAACTTGCAAATTCAATGTAACATGGGGTTCAAAATGTAAAAGAAATGTTCGCAAATTTAATCGAATATAATTTGTATAGTTAATCCTATACCCTTGATAGGGAATAGACCTCCTCCCAAAAGTGTTCCAAACCTTCCAGTCTAAAGTCCGACGAGTCCACGCCAATAATGTTTTTACTAACACGCCACCCAGTTTATATGTCTGTTCGTTTTTATGAACAGGTAACCACGCTGTGGTTATTTTAAGCTCATTGCTCTTTGGTTCGTAAGTGTTTATTTTGTGCATCGGGGGTGGCCCCCACACTGAGAAATGATCAAGGTAAAATAATATATTTGTGTTGAAAAATTTGGTTTTAAGATTACTGGGAATTTTAATTTTAATGGCAGATTTAAGCGACCATTATTTTTTCAAAGATATGGTTATTTTTATTTTATTTTACTTTTGTTGAAGGTTATTAGTTGGCCTAGGTAGATTTAGTCTATTGTCCATTCCAACATGTTACCATCGATGGATATAGACAGTTTACTTCCGTTTGTCATTACTTTTGTTTCATGGGTTCATTGTTAAACCCTCTGCTTTACCTACATTGTTTAACTCTCCGAGTATACATAGAAGGTCAGTTGCACTGTAAACAAATATGATATTATCAGCAAACCCATGATTTTTTAACAATATACCGTTAATTTTAATTCCGTTTCTTTCCCAATCCATTATCCGAAACATATTTTCCAACACACAATACAATACTGTATAGTCTTGTTTACCTCCGCGTTCAAGTTTGAAAAGACACCCCATTTTTCAAGGACACTGTTAGATACTTTTTCAAGAAAACTGTTATCATATATGATTTGGATCAGTTTTATATATTTTAGATGGACACCTTCTGCTTTGAGGCTGATATATAAATAGCTGATTCTATCAAAAGCTTTATATTTGCATTATGACTTTTTGTAGTACTTGGTTTACAACTTGCAGTTTATGGCTGGTAGAAAATCCACTTCAAAATCCAGCTTGTTCCATTAGTTGTTGATTGTCAAGTATGGGCATTACTATGTTTAGAATTAGTTTCATAAAACGCTTGTGAAGCTTGATAGACTTAATAGTCGATAATTTTATCTTGTGGATTTCCTTTATTGAACATTTGAACAATATTCGATTGCAGTTACTGTTTCGGATCCACATTCTTTAAACATAAGTTTAAACATATTGAACAATAAAGGTTTTCATTTTCTGTAGCTGTATTTTCTCGTTTTATTCCTAATACCACAGACATTCTACAATCTTGGTGTATATTTAATTAAATACAAAATACTTTGTCTTCACTTGACTTTATTAACCGTTTTGTTGTTTTTCAATGATTTTACAGCATAGGTTCCATGGCATCATTCTTAATGTAAAATTTGGCACTTCTTCGTCGTTATCTTTTCATAAATCCTCGGAATAAAATTCAGTATGTTGTTCTGTTCATTCGTTATTTCTCCCGTAAAGATCCTTATAGAAATGTCATGTTTTATTTTAATTGTCTTGGAATTATTTTACAGATCTATTTTTTCTATTAGTAATTTCTTTTTGCATTTTTTTATTGAATTTAAATCATAAATAATATTGTTTATAAACGACGTATAAAAGATTTCAATGTCTTTGTTGTTTTATGATTTTTTTTTATCTTTGAATAATTCTGTTAAAAAAACACTTTTAATGTTTCGCGAATTTTATTTTGATCAAAAATCGAAAATAATTTCGGATATCATCAATTCCATTTTTTTATAGACTGTGTATGAACTGTTTGATTATCTTTGATTAAAATTGTAATCAGAACCACGTAATTTTTGGTTTAGTGCTTCAATATTGTCTTCAATCCAAATTATATTAATTTTATTAATAAAATTTTAGATGTCCTTTGTGTCGGTAAGTGTATCAGTTAAAAGTCTGTGGTCGGTACAAAATCTAAATTTAGTAATGATTTCCATGTTTTTGATTGATTTAATGTTTATTGCTAAAATGTTGCCTATTTCATTTTTATATTTTACGTCTGGTTACTCTATCTAGCTATCTCTTTGCGTCTTAATATTTTTTTTTTTAAATACGTTTTCGATATTTTTTTTCTTGACAAAAATTTAAAAGCTGTGAACTTCTATTGTTTCTTTTGCCAAAACAGTAGGGTCCCATATTCAAAGATCCGTTAATTTGTCTTTGACCTATTTGACTAATGAAATCACCTCTTATCAAAAATTATTTGCATTATTTTCGGTTTCTACCAGTTTTGCGTAAAATGCGTCTATCGTCATTGACACCTTTAGATTCACCTACATGATAAAATAGGTTTTTATTTGTTTTTTCTATTCTGTTTTCACCAATTCTACTAACTTTGTATATTCCTAATATGCCCACATTTGTATCCACAAGCGCATTTTCTAATTCCAGAAGCCGAATTTCACGTTTAATACTCCTCACGTTTAATGTACGTATTGTTGTATTTTGGTTTACATTTAAAATTATATTATATACTGGGTGACTATCATTTCTGGGAGATTATACTTAAAAGTATTACTTATCATTTTATTATGCTTATTCATGCCTGTTTCATCTAAATAATTTTTTTTCTTTTTTTTTTTTAATTTGTTGTGCGCGTTTTCTGATGCATGCCAAATTTTTCCGGTAAGCTGTAGTTTCCACTGTTTATTGGGTTTGCGGGTTAAATGCTGATATTATTTCATTTGTTTTTGTTTTTAGGTCATCGATATTACTTACAAATACGCATCAGTTTCTAAATTGTTACAATTTAACTTTTTTTTGCAAATTTAATTTCTTCTTTTTATTTTTATTTATTGGTGTTACATGAATGGAACTGTTACTAGGTTTGCAGGTATATCGCTCCCCGTCGACTCATAATTATGTTTAAAAATAGCTTTCTTACCTTCATCCATCAAGTGACTGGTTTGAGCAATTTGCGTTTTTTCAAAATATTATTGAGCCTGTATTATATTTTTTATTTTTATATGTTTCTTTTGTAAAATAATAAGTTTCAGTCGTGGTAAGACGGCTTAGCACTCGTTGAGCTGATTCCATATTTTTAGCCTTTAAAGAAAATTGAACCGATTTCATCGCATTCTATTTCTAATTTATTATTTACCAGTTCCCAAATCATATTTTCTAGATTAAAATACACCAATCAAATTCTGGAATCTTAAATTACGATTTCGTCGGTTTTCAAATTCATATCTTTTTTATTTTTCGTTATGTTCGTTAATATTCAACTAATTAATTTACTTATTAATTTTATTCGCTTAGTGCAGAGTTAATATTATCTATTTTGAGCGTTACATTATTACAATCAATGAAACAGCTCCATAATATTAACAAAATTCCATTGACTGAAATCAGTGCTCTAGCTTTGCACACTCAGGACCACTGAGACCTGCTTTAATGGCATTAGAGATCATTGTCTAAGAAAACTACATAAACAAATTTTTTATCCTAAGAATAATAAAAAAATTTAATGGGCGGACTAGACAATGGGAATTCGCATACTCCTTTCCCGTACAATTATACTTTCTCCATCATTTAAATACAAAACAGACACTGTATAGAAAGTTTTTATTTTCTATTGAACTGAACGAGTTTAATTTCAGTTAGTTGACTTTAGAGATAAATGAGAAAGTTGTTAACTTTTCAATGTGTCTTCTTTATTCGAATCACAATATCAATATATAGGCTTAACAACAAAACATAGTTTTTAGATTATGAACAAAAACTTTAAATCTATCTTCATGATACTTTTATAATCCCAAGCAATATGATTTTATTTCTATTTTCTATTCTACAGTATTTATATTGTTATTTACTTTCGATATTACTGCTATTTATTTGCTGGTTCGTTTATTTAATAAATGGTTCTTATTTATCTTTTGAAATCGAAAGTCTGCTTGAAATAAAAACTCTTCATATAAGGTCGGTCAATAAGTTTTTAGAAAAAAATAGAAAAGTAATTTTAATTTTTCAACATACTCTCCTTCTAGTTGAATAAACTTTATCAGACGTCCTTTCAACTTTATTTAACCTTCAGAAAAGTATTATTGATGTAGTTCTTCAACATTTATCTGTGCGATAACCTTCTAGTTTGATGTGAACCGTTGATCCGCTGAGCCATTTTTTTTTTTATTTCAAAATAAAAAAGATAGATACTTCCTGTCAGATTTGGTAAATATTGTGGATGGTTTATCAATTCGAACTTAAATTTAAACAAATTTTAGCCTTTAAAAATTGTTGTGATTGTTTTCAGGTGGGATAGAAATCAAATGCTCCGAACTGGCAGATGTATTTTTCATACTCAATTTATCATCCTTAATTGAAACAATTGGTACCTTTTGAAACCACTAATCCTGGATTTTATCGATCATTTCTGGGGTACTCAAGTCTACGAGACGTCCTGAACTATAACCGTCTTCTGTTGAAGTATAGCAACGTATAAATTAATTCAACCAATTATAAACTGTTGATAATATAATACGAAAGATGTACCATGAACTGAATTCAACTCAACTTTTATTCCTATTGCTGTTAAGTCTTCTAAATACAAATGTTTAATCACCGCTCTAAACCGACTTTTTTCCATTTTTTGGAACAAGAATTGCTTACGTCCACCGACAATAAAAACAAAATAGCGTTATGAATATGGCTGCAAGTTTGCCAGGTACCTAGTGAGGACTGATACGTACAAAAACAGACCTTTAACGATGCTCCATACGGCATTTCTTAAATTTTCTACAGGCACAATCTGCAGTTTCGAATTTGGAGTTTTATCAAATGTATCCAGTCTAACCTAATACGAGTACACTACACTTTGTTATATTTAAGTATCCATAATAACGCTCTATTTTCGTAAATTTTTAATAAAAAAAAAATTATTTTGAAAAATCCTGGTATTGCGTTTCTTAAGAAAACTAATTATTATACAAAAAACTTTCTATTATTGGTTTTTACCTGAAAGTCACTGGAAATGAATACGATATTAGAATATATGTTTGTCTAACGATTTATAGAATACATTCATGAAAAATTGTTCATTGATATATAATTTGTGAACAATACAAAATGATCTCAAAATTTAAATTTACGCAGTGAATTCGTGTACAAATAACAAAAAACTTATCTCAATGCAACGAAATGTTTTTTTTTTTTTTTTTTTTTTTAATTAATTTAATTACGTCGTTTATAATTTTTTTGAATACTCACTTTGGTATGACATATGTTTTTATGTAAAAATTGTCCAGACCTAATGTCATTACGTTCGGATTTATAATTTTTTGAGTTATTTTTTCCCGAAATTATGGCAGTAGCTGTTGTGAAGGGGAGATTCTGGCAAGATGACCTTTTTTAATGACCCCTTTTTGTCACGTGGCGGCTGTAGAAATCGAACTTGCAATATTAAGCTCCTTGCATCTCATACAGCGATCATATGAAATACAAATTTCAGTTTATAACTTTATCGAGAAATAGATAGAAAGAACCAATTTAACAGATTCTTAACCTTGTAACCTAATTGAAAACAATTTTTGAACATTTAATGCAATTTTGTGTTATAATGTAGATATAATAAAGTCAAATAAAAAAATCCAAAATAATGTTTTTTACTTCGAAAAATAAACCTTTTAACGTTTTTCAGTAATCATCGAAAAAAAAATTAAGATGAAAATCATTGTATGGAAAGTAAAATATTGACTACAAAAGAGGAAAATTTAGCAAACAATTTTAGTTCATTTTTATAAAAAATGAATTTTTATTTATATATGTATACTAGCAGACCCGGCCACACGTTGCTGTGGCTATTATTTTTGTTATATTACATTGTAGTAAACAATTTAAGAGGAACGGTAGTAGAACATCAGTCACGGGGACCAACATGCTTTTTACATAGATACCAGTTGTAAAAAAATATGGCGACCTTCATGACAGATTTTCTACTACCGTAACCCCTTAGTAAAATGAACTTATTATCTGGGAAAGAATTCGGAAATGTTAAAGCTTGTATAAAAATCGACTGGATTGGGATTTGAACGGGAAGGACTTTGATTGATTAAAATTTTCTTACATTTGATATTAAGCAAAAATCAATACAAAAGAATTAATTTTAAAATTTATTATTATTTTTATTCAATTTTGTAACAAAGTTGTTAGTAAAGAACATGTGACACCTAAATTATATGAATGAGGTAGGTAGGACAGATAGTCTTAAATCTTTAACAATAATATTTATTATTTTGAATTCTAAATACTTTTAATTTCAATTTAATTTAGCACTAATCGGTGTACAATATTTTTGGTTAACCTGCCTTTGGCTAACACAAATAGATTCGACGGTTTCCCTACACGTGAACATGCAACATATAGTTGCCCATGAGAAAAACATGGATTTTCTAAATCCAAACCACAAAAGCTAAACGAATTGGAAACTGTGGCCTTCTAAAGGGTATGGTAGAATCTGACGGTGTCATTGGAATACGTGGCAGCAGGACCACTTCTCCTTTAAAGGTCGTCGGTTATATTGATGAATTATAGCTTATTAATTAAAGCGTTAGTACTTTTAACTTAACACCAGTGTTGCCGATGGCCCAAGTTAAAATTACCCACTCCATAAAGTCCCATTACCCGTTTTTACCCGGCACACTGAAAGGTAGTGTTACCAACTGCTAAAAGCGCGGTAAATTTAAAACTAAATATTAAATCTTGAAGTATTTAAAATAAAAAATACACAATAATTAATTATTAATAAAATTTATTAAATTATTTCCAAGTTGTGAAACACTCTTTATGTTCCGGTAATGCGCAAGTTCAAGTTATGAGAGCAATAATAAAAATATTTATTCAACGTTTTAACAAAATGTAATTTTAATAAAAAACCATTACCCGACTTGATCCGTCTGAGTCCAACCATTCAACGTCGAATTACCCGAAAAATGGGTAATTACCCGAACTTTGGCAACACTGCTTAACACATTTATTGGATACTCAATCAAATCAACTGACTACTTTATACAGTTTATACTTTATACATCTTTTCGATACTTACTAAATCAAGAAACTGACTTGAACTGATTATACCGCTATCTGTTAGAATCTTGCCGAACTATGTATCTTTGTTAGATTTAACTACCATCTGTTAAAATATTATCGAACTATATCTCTTTGTCATAAAAAACAATTAATTCGCAATAAATTAAAATTGCAATCTCAAATTAAGAAATAAACTATTCTATCTCTTAAGTTGGAGCATAGCACTCATTTAAAAAAAAAAAAAAGAAAAAACGTTCGAATTGGTTCAGTAGTTTTGGAATCCATCGCGATCAAACAATGTACATGTAATTTATATATATTAAGATGTAATTTTTTTTTTTTTTTTTAATTTGACAATGAAATGGATATTTAGTGAAGTGAATGTATCATTAATAAAACTTGTCAGAATAAACATTTTATTTTTCTATACATATTTTTCATTCATCATTCATTTTTTTAAGTGTTCCTTAGATAAAAAAAATTATTGGAATGGTTAAGAATTTTCAAAAATATAATAATGCTGCAACTGAGTTGAGATACTACGGTTTAATTTTAAATATACAATATCATTCAATTCCACTTATTGACATCAATGACATAATTTTTTGTGACTTAATATCATTTTTTCTAATATTTATATCAAACTAGCTGGCCCGGGAAACGTCGGTTTGTCATATATTTCTTATCAACAGCAACATTTTCTAAGTATAACAACATATTCTCAACACTCTCAACATTCTAGGAACATTTTGTATTCGAAAATTAAATTGTCGTTTATTTTCCTTTACTTATTATTTATGTTTCTCACCGTTTAAACCTTCCCTGAATTTTCACGAATATTTCAAGACCAAAATTAGCCAAATCGGTCCAGCCATTCTCGAGTTTTAGCGAGACTCACGAACAGCAATTAAATTATATATATATATATATATATATATATATATATATATATATATATATATATATATATATATATATATATATATATATATATATATATATATATATATATATATATATATTATACATTCATTGGTACTCAGCGAATACTTTTAAATTGAATTGTCGTGGTATCTTTAAATTGTAAATTTAAAGCATTAGGTAGATTAATAGAAAAAGCACAAAATTTATGTACTAAGAAACAACTTTATCCCTTAGAATCCTTTAAGACATCGTTTGATAAATTCACTTGCTTAATGTTGCCGTGTCAAATTTAATAAATGACAATCGTATAGTGCTTTAATAAAAATATTGTTGTTGAGGGATTTATGAATGAAATAAAATGTGTATGCAAATAAATATGTCAACCAAATTGGCACTGTATATAAGTTGTTACTATTATTGTTATTCTTATCAAATTTTTTTATTATTACAATTAACTATAAAAATTGTATTATTTGTCTATAAACAGATTTTAAAATAATTTTTAGATCACAATTTTTTAGAGTAGGATAAACTGTTCAACAGTGAACCGTGTCCCACAGTAAATTTTAGTATTTACCATTAAACTATCCGAAGTAATGACAAAACAGTTGAAGATCATTTACCTAACATGTATATTGCCCACAAGTAGTAATTTAAACTGGCAACCAAGTAATGTGTATTTAAAAAAAATATTGTTGGGTACAAAAGTAAAACTAATTTTTGACTGTTCCAGTTTCTTACGCATACTACTTCGTCAAATAATTTTTTTAAACATAACATAAACATTTAACATTGGCATTTAACCAAGTTAAATAAATAACAGCATCGATGTTAACCGTAAAGTAAGCAATGCTTATTGTCATATAGTGAACCAGGAGCAAGAAGTACACAATGAAACGCTAGTGAACTCCTGAGAACATAGCAGCAGCTCCTCAACTTATTAAGCTGTGGAGAAAATAAGATATGCTCCAAAATGAGAGAGAATCATTATATCTATCTTGACCGAGGATACACTTGCGTTGAATGTGATGCAGATAAAACACTCGCCAGGTTGAATGAATTGCACGGTTTCATTTTATAAATTATCAGGAAAGTAGTCTAAAATAATCAGCTATTTAGACGGCAATAGCCTAATTAAAGAAGATGTGAAACTTTTGTAGAAGTAGATAATCACGTCTTCCTTTTGGGATGTTTCCCCAAAACACTTAATTTCATGAATTATATGATAAACTATACTCCACCAGGCATATTAGGTTTGCTGTCCAAAGAGCTTAGAACATTAATTTTTTTAGTTTTATATACACTACTTACTGGGCGATGGTTAACTCCATCCACTACCCAGTACTCAGTGAATCATTCCAACTACTTTCAATGTATGTATCTTACAAAATCACATATTTAGTGTCCAAGTGAATACATAAATGCAAGTCAAAGCTACAAGGTTTCTAATGAGTATGCTTTTTAAATTATAGTTATAAAACTTCGAAAGTAATATCTATGCAAGTGAAAAATGTTCACTGTTGGATAGTTTACCCTATACATTTTGTTTTTTCAGAGATAATATGGATTCTATTTAAGAACTTATAGAAAACTTTATAACTATATAATTCACTTTGCTCTACGATTCAATTCCGATTTATTGATTATTTACAATTTATCAAAATAATACATTTTATTTGGAAGAAATATGTGAGCCCGTTTTGGACGACAAATTTTGTTTGATCGGATTGAAATTAGATATACAAACTGGTTTAAGTAATAAATAGTTTAAGAGTGGCGGTAAAATATTTTTCTTTTCTTTTTCAATTCATCCACTGTATACGATAGCATACGATATTTTCCACGTTTCAATATTAATAGAGGAAAGAAAATTGAGAAAGCTAAGGTATTTAACACAAGTCTAGGCGTTTGGCTACTGGAAAGTTATGAGTTTAAATCTCCAAATCGGAAAATTTTTAATTATAATTGAAAACTATATTACATTAACAGTAGTAAATCATATTATCAATCTTTGGAATACTTATATAATCACGATTTTCGGACTATCCTATGGAGAAAAAAATTAAATGGCAAAGTTGTAAAATTAATTTTAAAAAAATGTATAACAATTTATAAAAACTTTCAAGGATTAAATTTTCTGTAAATATGTTTCTATTCAACTGCGTAAATACGTGATATCTTTGAAGGAAAGAAAAGTTAGTTCTCTAAATGACTTTGTAATTACTGCAGCAAATCTTGCAACTTTCACATTTTATTCTTTGATACACACGGCATTGCAGACATCTGTGAACACGATGCCGTAATTGTACAATTCATTTCTAGATGACACTAAATAATCGTAAAAATTCTTAATTTTCTTTTCGTAAATAATACGAAAAATTATCTAGTTACGTTTGCTAATTTACTTTCTATCTTAAAAACGGTAATTAAAAATGGTCTTTTACATGGTAAATATCGATAATTTCGAATATTTATTGCTTCTTACATGGACGATAATTGCTTCAACAATTTTTTCCCCACCATATCGTTGAAAAAAACATTACAATTAATAAAATAACATTACCACATGCAATTTGTTGACAGCAAGATGATCAACTCTGATAAAATCCGTAAACTTCAGAAATATTTTAATTTTTAATTTTAACAAGTGAAAATAACAACTAATAGTGTTAACTGTTAAGATACTCGAGGTATGATAAAAGACTTGTAAATACAACATTTAGTAAAAACAAATAAAATCAATCGAATAAATAGCTATTTTCTTATATTTTTATTAAAAAAATTACATAACTATGATATTGAACTGATTTTATCTACCTAACAGAAAATTATTGTAATGATTTTGTGAATCTGAAATTTTGACATATCTTTACGTTTCAAAGGCTCTATAACCACAATCCAACGTTTGTGGAGATATTCCTGTGTGTATGTACGATTGTATGGATTCGTTATCTCGAGAACAAATAACGCTATCAGCGTGGATGAATTACTCAAGCGGCCCAGCTGATGTTTTTTGTTGCGGAAAGTAATTTTAATTTTAAATCATGTTAAATATATTATTTAATTTCGAAATTGTAACAACTTTGTCAAATAGTTCATATTTTATCAGCATTTTTTTATAACTTTTTAATAAATAGCCTTTAATTTATTATTATAGTATTAGTTTTATTGACTAAAAATTTAAAATCATACTTAAAAAAAAAAAAAAAAAAAAAAAAAAAACACTAAATTTTAGGCATTTATTTGACATAGTATAAATATAGAAGTAACTTGCAAAAATGTAAAAAAATAAAAAATAAAACGTACACATAAGCCAACGACGATATAAGGCAACACTTGGAGCTCTTAAATGATATTTAACTTTTGATGGATACAAAAATTTTAACAATACAATCTTAATAGATTGTCAGAAACATATCATATCCTTTATAATTACCCAACTAAAAATTTCTATAGGGCTTAGTAATGGTAACTACAAATCCTTTACAAAAATTTCGTGAAGTAAGACTTTTTTCGGAGTTTGCAAAATTCAAGATTAGCGGGCATTTTTGTTTTTGTTATTGTAGTTGGAAGATCATTCAAAACCCATTTTGACCGGTACATGACAAAACACAGGAGTTGCCTACGTTCAACTCGGCAGGAAAAAACTATTTCATTTTGTCACATGTTGTGCTATAATTTTTGCATCCGTTATAGAATGATCTTTATGTAACATTGCCAAAAAGGATAACGGCCCATTTTAAATAATTTTCATAAATGAAAAAGTTGGTACCATATATGTATTACAACCCTTATTGACTATTACAATTATAATTTTATAAGCCGAATCGAACAAAATCGAATCAAATTCTTAATTTTATATTTTATCATGTAATAAATGAAGAATATGTGTAATGAGGAATGTATGTAAAATCTTAGAAATAATCATGCTGATAGTAGAGAAAATTTTAATAGATTCATTAGAATTTCGAACTAGTGATCATAAAAAACAAAGATTAAAAAAAATACTAAAATTTGAAAACTTAAAATTGTTTTTTAAATGTTCTAAAAATCTATTTTGAACTCCATGTTAAATTAAACATATTAAATTGGTTAAATTAGATTTAAAATTTTAAAACTTAATTTTTTTTTTTATATTTGAGTGTTTTTAATATTTACTAAAAAATCTTTTGTATCTTAACCAAATCGTTTTTATCTATTTATTTATCACAGAAATTGAAACGATTTTATTTCCAAATATAATAATCGAACTTACTATCGAAAGCATTTGTCTATTCAAAATAGAAATAGCCCAAGGCCATTGCAGTTTGAAAATATCCAGTGGTAACTATACACTTTCAATACATTTTAAGGTATATTTTACAGAATTTTTTATATTTAAAGTAATGATGTAATCTGGTTTTAAATTATAGTAAGAAATTACAAAAAATAAAAAAAATAAAAATAAACAAAACAAAACAAAAACATAAACAGTCGCGATACGCACGATATTATATATACATACATCATGATAGAAAATTTGCAATTATTTTTTGCGTTAATTAATGCGAAATTATATTGGTTTTGGAAAGTTTATTAGGTAAATTTTATTTTCTATGCCAATACATTAAAACTTAATAAAAAAATATTAGGAAAGATAAATAAGAAGGTACTTATGACTGTATTGTTGCGTAATAATGGTATGGTTTAAGTATTTTATTTCGTTTCTATAATATTTGAGGTATATGTTGTATTTCTTGTAATGTGTAAGGTATAAAGCATTAGTGATACAAAACCCGATTATTTGATGTAGAGTGCCAATTCCAAATCGAAAAACATTTTTTATTTGTATAATATTAATTCCAATAAGTTTCTTCAACATGGTAGTAACAACGTAATATTTATTTTATTATTTCTGTTCACTAAAAGTCATAGTGGCGTATTATTTTTCATAGAAATTTAACTAAACAACTTTTAAACTATACCAAAAAATATAGACACCCAACGATACCTAATTTTACATTCATTGTTATTCTAATTATCAGTCTAATCGTTTTAAATTTCGTTTATGTCTTCGATAAAATGTAAAAAAAAAATAATGTAATGGAGCTAACAGCTAATAAGTATTTGCTATGTTGGCCAAATTTATTGTTAACACCACAAATTGAAATTTAAATGAAGGTTGGTTTAAAATGATTATTCAAGGAACAAACAAATTTACTGTGTTGTTCAAAAATATCCTGATAAACATCTTGCATACTAGTTTTAAAACTCACATTAAAACTAATAAGCCTGATATTTTCGGCGGTTTTTGTGAAAACTTTCGAAGATATTTGGGAAAAATACATTAAAACAAGTAAAATAAAATACAAAGTTATTACGTGGTAATAGTGAAATTTTACCGTCTCTCATACCATTCAAATAGATAAGCTAGGCTGTTTCGGCTAAATAAAGCCGATAGGCTGATGCTTTTTTCTTTAAAATTACAAAATTTTCTATCAAATACAGTAGAATTTATTGATAGACGCAATTTTTTGTTTTTTAAAAGTATTTAGTTCTGTTACACATACTTGTGGGTTGTGAAATCAAGGCTTACCAAGCGTATTTTCTCCTAGCTAAATTTTTGGTTTTACGATGACGGTACTCATAAAAAGTTTTTAAAAAAATTTTTAAATTCATTATAAAATTTTTATTTCATGATGGCGGTTCTTTCAGTGTTATGGACCCGAACGGCTGAATTCTCTACATAATGTTAATTAGCTCTTTATTTGTTGCCTGACAGCATACAATTCCCACTTACAGGCTTTTTATTCTTTTTTTTTTTATTTTTTTTTTTTTTTTTTTTTTTTTTTTTTTTTTAATCGGTATATTTATTCTTTGTCATATAATTTTTATATCGTAATTTGTAAAGTTCCTCTGTCGTTACTATGTCTTTTAATCTGTATTCCCTTCACTATCAGTTGTTCTTTTTCTTCCGTGCTCGTTATAAATTATGAAGATATAAAGAAATTAATAATACTTGTGTACACTGCATTTTATCATGCACTGCTAGATAAAAAAATTGTTGTAACATTTATTGTTTGCGTAATTTTTTAATGTAATTTAGTGTAAAATTATTTATTATGCTGACTTAAAGTTTACAATAGTGTTTTTATATATTTATTATATTATTTTGTTTTCAGTTTTAATTCAGTTGGAAATAAAATAAATTTATAACAATTGTTCTCAAAAAATATAAACAAACTTAATAAGAAAAATAAATAAAAAGTAAAACTAATTGTCTTTGAAGAATTAATATATTATTATTATTATAACTTCAACGTTGATAATTGATGACAAGGAAATTTTAGAAATTTTTATTTAAAAATTATTATTATCTAATTATTTTCTTGAAGTCTGTTCTATTTTTTCGATAAAAGTTTTAAGTTTTACTTTTTAGAGAAACACAATCACTATAACTTTATTTCTGTATCCTCCTCGCTTTGAGCTGAAGAATTTTTACTTTAACTTCTTACGAGAACACACACAAAATTTACTCCTTACCAATAACACTAGAATATACGAATTCGGACGTCCTGGCATAAAAACTTTTTTTGGTTTTTGAGAATTAATGAAAAAATTATATCCGTTAAGTATATATATATATATACAAGCACTAAAAATAAATCATTTAATTGTTTAATAAATCACAAAATAATTGTTTTTCTTCAAAATTGTAAAGGAAAACCTCTAAAAGAAAAAAGGAAAAGGAAGTCCAATAAAATAACAATCATTGAAATCAGACTGTTCTATTAAAATTGTGCATATATTCATTCAAAAATATACGAGTATGGAAGAAAATAGTACCTACTGATTTTTTCCAAAAGGTCGGTTTTTCTGAGATTATTTCATCCGAACGTAACTTTATAACAAGAGGAGCCTTCATTTTTTAAAATAAGAATTTTTATGACATGGTTAACATTTACCGAAAACGCTGAATGTATATCTAAAAAAATGCAAACTGACAAACAGAAACTTTTTGATCGTTGACGTCACAAGTAGACCAATATAGGGCCGTGATTTGAACTTATCGCAAACCTTTTAAGGGTAAAAACAAAAGTTTTTTCATTTTAGGTCTTTTTTGTCTACCTCGCGGGCATTTTTTTTCAAACACAAAAAATTGTTCTTAAATTGGAGCGGTGAACCATACGTTTAAAAAAGAAGAAAACCATACAGGCGAACATAGAAGTAGATGAAAACAAATATAAATGCTGTTTTGCGTTACAGATTCACATTGTATGAGTTTATTTCTAAAAAACAACTCCAAAATACACTTCTAATAATGGATACAAAACTTCCTCTTGATAAACGAATACGCATACTTAAATATAATATGAGACACGCACTTAAATATAATATAATATGAGTTGCAAATTGGATAGGAGAAACATGTATTTTCTACATTGCAATCATATAAAATTTTCTGCGTCAACTGATAACTTCATTTTTTTTGCTATTTTCTATTTTAATTACCTAACCTCCGTCCAATACCCGCAATAATCAAAGGTAACAAAATTTAAATCACTGATGTTAAACTATATCATGCATTTACATACAAAATTTTGATCAAAATCTGATGAATGGTTCAAAATATATCGACATTTATGTGAAATAAATACCCAATATCGAATAAATTTATTTAAATACTCGTGGCTGGAACGCCTACACCGATTAAATTAAATTTTGGACATGAGGTTAAAAAGAGCATTTTCTACATTTATACATAAAACATAAAATTCGCTGTGTCAGTTAGTTCTTTGTGTCTGCTATTTTACAAGTTATAAGGGCCTAAATGAAATTACTTTTGTAATTTTAAAACAATGCACCAAGTCACTATTCAATGAAAACTAAAGCAAAAGTAAATTAACTAAAATTTGAATTATTTTTGTAATCATCGTACTGTTCAATTCTTCACGTCCATCGTGGTCTCTGACTACTGACTTTTCGAAGGAATTGTCTGAGATATTGATATGGTTTTAAATAAATAGCTCAACAAGACTCAAAAAATTCATTAAATTAGGGAATTTAGCTCAATTGGAAGTAAACTGAGCCTTCCACAAAATTTTGTTATATATCACTCCTCAGTCCAAAATTTATCCAAGTTTTGGTTTAAATGTATGCAATTTTTTTTTAATGCTTTTAATATTGAAAAGACTCAGTATTTTATCAAAAAATTTTGTCGGATCACTTATTGAAATGTTCTGTAATATTTCATTTTATCTAATCATTAATAGAAAAATGTGATTCATGAAAAAAAGAAAAAAATTTTTATAAATAACAATGAAAAACAAAAATGTTTTTAACAATAAGAATTGAATAAAAAGCGGAGTCCCGCGTATTTTGAAATTGTTCAAAATATTAATGAAAAGTTACACAATACCTATCCATTTTGCCAACTTCTCGCAAAGAAAATCTAAAATTTTCAAAATCGGGAAGTTATTGGTTTTACTTCGTTATGCAAACATGTGTGTGTGCGTGTATGTTTTTTTTTTGTCTAAGAGGGGGGAATTCTTTTTACGACTTTCGGGTATATCGCCTGGATATGTGAAGAATCGACGTAGCGTCATCTTAAACTCAACGCTAGCGTCCATACTCACTAAACCCTTTACCCCTTTTCTTCAGCCATCTTATCCCTCACAGAAACCGCCGTCAGGCATTACTTCGTGGGGGGAGGATCTAACTATTGCTCTTCCTTCTGGTGGCTAAAGTGTTATATTCCTTTCTTCTATCATCTGTAATTTGATCTTGCTCTTTCGATGGAATGCAAGTCTGTGAGGACTTCTGTTACAAACGTGTTCCAAGCAGCCTCTGATGATAACATTGCTTCAACTAGTGAATCTGGTTGCATTCTCTGGTTCAAGATCCTTTTCAACCCCTCACGCTGTTGATCGAAACGAGGACATACAAAGAAGACGTGCTCCGCATCTTCAGCAACTCCTGGGCAGCCCGGGCATTCCAGAGAAACATCGTGCTTAAAGCGGTGTAAATACTCTCTAAAACACCCGTGTCCTGACAACATCTGTGTAAGATAATAATTGACCTCGCCGTGATTCCGGTTAAGCCAAGTGTCGATCTGAGGTATGAGGCCATCTACCCTTCTCTGCGGCATCCCATTACAGTTGCCATCGGCCTATGCTGTTCTGCTGCTACTTTTAGGGCACTTTATCGATAGATTGGACCAGCTTTTTTCCATGATTCCTGTAAATCTAGTGCATCGGCCCAAATAGCGATATGTCAGCACTGATGTGACTACAGATGATAGGAGTAGGTGTCTACTCTGCTTTGGGCCTCCAACATAAGGCATCAATCTTGCTATACTAGCCCTCACCATTGACGCCCTGGCTTCGTCGTGTTCCACCTGCTGTTTGAAGTTGAGCCTGGCATCAAGCATCACTCCCAAATAATGTTGTGTGTGTGTGTTCGTGTGTGCGTGTTTCTTCGTGGGGGGAGGATATAGCTACTGCTCTTTCTTCTGGTGGCTAAGGTGTTATTTTACCTTTCTTCTAGTTGTTGTACTTGTTGTCATTTGCCCTTTTTCTTTCGATGGAACGCAAGTCTATAAGGACTTCTGTTGCAAATTTGCTGATGGCGTTCCAAGAGGCTCTTGATGACAGCATTACTTCTATAACTGTCTCTGGTTGGATACTCAAGTGTAAGATAATCTCGAGTAGATAACGCTGTCGATTAAATCGTGGGCAGTCAAAGAAAACATGCTCCGCATCTTCGATTACTTCTCGGCAGGACGGGCACTCTGGGGAATTATCGTGCTTAAAACGGTGCAGATAAGCCCGGAAACAACCATGTCCTGATAACATCTGCGTGAGATAATAGTTGACTTCTCCGTGACTACGGTTCAGCCAGATATAAATCCGTGGTATGAGACGATGAGTCCACCTACCCTTCCCTGCAGCATCCCATTGAAACTGCCAACGTGCATAACTCTTCAGTCGTTCTTCTACCCTGAGTTCTTCAGCGCTCATTGTGGTTGTCTTCTTTCGATGTTAAAGGTTCCGTCTTTCCTTAGCTAGAACTCGAAAAGGTAGAGTTCCGGAAATGACGCACACTGCCTCCTCCGATATTGTCCGAAAGGCGCTAGCCACTCTTAAGGCACTCAGCCGATATACTGGTCCAGGTTTCCGCCATGAATCTTGGGTGTCTAGCGTGTCTGCCCTTATAGATATTCCATAAGTCAACACCGATGTGACTACTGATGACAGTAGTAGTCTCCGGTTCTGCTTTGGACCCCCAACATTCGGCATCAGTCGTACTAAAGAAACTCTTACTGCTGATGCTTTGTTGGCAACATGTTCCACTTGTTGCTTGAAGTTAAGTCGTGCATCAAGCATCACTCCCAGATATCGGATATATGGTTGTGATGTGATTTCTTGATCTCCGACCTTCAAGTTGATTGTTTCCAGCGCTTTTCTGCTAGTAATAAGCACGGCTTCGGTCTTCTGTTTAGCCAGTTGAAGATTCACTGTATCCATCCACCGGTTAACTTGCTCGAAGGTGATGTTGAACAGGTGGCTAAACTCGTCCAGATGTTTGGCGACGATCACTACGGCAACATCATCTACATACGCTACCAGTTTGACGCATCTCGGTAGTTTAAGTCTCAGGAGCCCGTTGTACATGATATTCCACAACAGTGGTCCTAGGACAGAGCCTTGCGGAACACCTCCGATGATGTCGTACTCTGCTGGGCCATTCGCTGTGTCGTACTTAAGGACTCTGTCGGTAAAATAGCTTGACACTATCGTACACAGATATTCTGGAACGTTTTTGTCTCTAAGAACTTGCATGATGCAGTCCCAATTGGCGGAGTTGAAGGCATTTCTGATGTCCAAGGCGGCCACTAGACAATACTCTTTCGTGCCACCCTTCCATCTGGTTCCTGTGACTGCTTCCTTGGCCGTGCTAACGACCAGATTGATAGCATCCAGGGTTGAACGGCCTTTTCGAAAGCCGTACTGGTTGTCTGCCAGGACGTTGTCTGTTTGTCTGACAACTGCTTCAAGTCTTTGATGTATGATGCATTCAAATATCTTACCCGCTGTGTCCAGCATGCAGAGTGGACGGTAAGATGACTGTTCTTCCGGTGGTTTTTTCCCTTTCGGTAGTAGTACCAGCCGTTGTTGTTTCCACTTTCTAGGAAAAGTCCACTCCTTCAGGCAAGTGTTGTAGACGTCAAGGAATAACTCAGGCGCTGCTTTTATAGATGTTTTCAGAGCAATATTAGTGACTCCGTCCAATCCCGGCGCTTTGTTATTCCCGACGCGATTACAAGCCTCCATCAGTTCTTCCTTCGTGACAGGTGGAATATCTTCTGGATTAAGCTGCACTGATGTGTGGATGAAATCACGTTGCCGTGGGAACAGCGCAGTTACTATCTTCAGTAGGAGTTGTGGGCACGTTGGCGATGGCATTGGCTGGCTTTTAAGGTGACTCATGACCACCTTGTATGGTCTACCCCATGTATCCCTTTCTACTTCATCGACGAGTTCCGTCCAGCAGCGTCTTTTGCTTTCTTTGATGGCTTTATTTAGATAACGACGCGCCTGTTTGTACTCTGCAACCAGCTCTGCAGTCGGTCCTGTCGTCGGTAGCCACGCTGGGATATTCTTCTTTTCTTAAGACACTCTGACCGGAGAGTACTGATTTGGTCGTTCCACCAGTGTACCGATGGTCGTTGATTATTGCCATGTTTACGAGGCATACTTGTGTCACAAAGTCGTGTCAGTCTCGTCATAAGGTCTTTTGGCTTTTCTTATCCGTGATAATCGGGTCATAATCTATATATATATATATATATATATATATATATATATATATATATATATATATATATATATATATATATATATATATATATATATATATATATATGTGTATATATATATATATATATTATTTTGATCTGCTATCGAAATATCGCTAAATTCCAGTGTAATTGTCTCGCTTAAAAAGTTAAAAAAAAAAACTTGGAAATTATCTGGCAATGGGGAAACTTTTTAATAATTTTATACAGTTTTTTTAATATTCAATTTTTACCATGGTAATATTTTATTACTAGTTATTTTTAGTTATTCATTATATTTAAGGTCGCTTATTACGATAATGATCACATTAACTTAAATTTAGAAATTTAAAGTATGAACAAAATTTATAACAAAGCAAAAACTTTTAAATCGTAATTAGTGATTTAAAAAAAAAAAAATACTATTTGGTATTTGAGTTTTACCATTTCGTAAAATAATCTGGCTGGGGTAAATATGGTGTGCATCAAATATGGTGTGCATCAAACGAAGTTGTATAATTTTTTCATAAGATGGCTAACTATAACTCAAAAACATTATACGACTTCGGTAAATGCACGCCATATTGATAATAAAAAAAATACTAATTTACTCCAGGCGGATTATTTTATTATTTGGTAATACTCAAAAATATCAATTTCACTTTCAACGAATATATTAAAATAATATTTAATATAAAATGTAATTGGAGAGATATTAATCAATAATTCAATAATCAAAAAAAACTTAAAATCTCTGACATAAGACATCTCCACTTTCAACCACTTTTGGTCGAAGTATAAAAGTTTTCGTAATGATAGAAAATATTTAAAAATAATATGAAAAAATCAAAAAACTTTAATAACTTTTGACATAAAATATTTCATAAGGTATTATGTAAAGAGAAAATCAAACTCTTAATAACTCTTAATACAAGATTGCATTTCAGAGAACGATAAGTATATCTGTTTAAGTAGAAATCTATTTATAAAGTTAAAGAAAATGCACAACAACAAAACGAAAAACCTTTACCCGGAAAATTATGCAGAAATAATATAAAATTTATGCCCTTTCCCGGTACCACGTGTCTGGTATAACCTTGAATAGTTTTAATACATCGATTCCATTACTTGAATGTGAGTGGTCTTCTTTGTATGTGAATACCTTTGCTTTCCTTTGAATTCACTGAACAGGCACTATTTACTAACTAGTCGGGTAGCAACATTCAAATGAACTGAATACTTAGCGAGAACTTACTTACTAGAATAGTCTCCTACACATAAATACAACTAAAAATTTGATTGGTATCTCCGAAGGGTGAGGAATTTTTTACATATATATGATAAAAATTATATGATATTTTGAAGCATACCCAACTGGTTTGCGCGTTGCTGTGTTATTTTACACATTTTAATAAATGATATTACATCGTTTACATGCGGATGCAATTCTACCCTTAGGGGAAGAATTTCAAATCCTTTCTTATCGGATTCCCGGTATTTAGTGTGCACCCGGTACATTATATATACCCGGTATTTACCTGGTATTTGCTGGAGTACACCCGGGACCGCGTTCACCCGATAATTTTTGCTGTGGTACACATATACTTGATGAAAGGTATATGGACCTCCTGAACCAAGAATGATTCTGGTAATACTTGAACAATGCGATATGCACACTTTATTTAGTTGACAGTTCGTCATACTGCTAGTGAGAAGAGATAAAGAAGTTTTATTTTGAATTTCAAAATTAGATTTTGGTTTCTATGGAAATGATGATTTGTAATATGTGAGAAAAAAAAGACAAAATATGTTTCACAGCTAGGAACATTTTGTATTCGAAAATTAAATTGTCGTTTATAGTATTTTCCTTTACTTATTATTTATGTTTAAATCTTCCCTGTACTTTCACGAATATTTCAAGACCAAAATTAGCCAAATCGGTCCAGCCATTCTCGAGTTTTAGCATGACTAACGAACAGCAATTGATTTCTATATATATAGATAAAAGGCAATGAATATCGAAGAATATTTATTACTTTAGATAATTGCAATGATTAAAAGCTATTATTATCAATAAAAACCCGTTTTAATCGAACTTATTCAACCTCGATATCAAAATAAGTATTTGTCCAATAGTAAACTTGTAAATATTAATTTAATAGGGATATTAAAAAAAATATATTATATCAGTAATATATTTCCATTGATTATTTGAGTTTCATCACGGATAGCTCTCAAAAAGCCTCAAAAACCTTTGATTAATTGGAAAAAGATTATGTTACAGAACTGTGATTATATGTCGAAAATATGAATTCAACATATTGGTAGTATATGGTAGTCCAATCTGATTACCAAAGTATGGGTCTAGTAGACACAAAATTTTCAGATGGATTCAAAACATTTACATTTTAATTGATAGGCTGGCGGAGCTGAAAACTTTTTTCACCTGAAATAAACTCCAAAATAAGCTATTTGACATTATAAATTTACAATCAAATTCAGCTATTCTGTAAGATAATAGATAGAAAAAAACATATTTTACTTTATTTTAACTAAATTATGTTTACTTTTTGCAAAATACACGAAATAAAATGTTATAATTTTAGAAATTTTAAATGGTAAGGAAACGCCCTGTGATTGGCGACATTTCTGGTGAGGTCCCTAGCTAATAAACAATAGAATGTATTACAAACATGTATTACATTAAATAAGGATGTCATGACATAAACTGTACTGTTTTGTAGTGTTATTTTTGTATAAAATGGCTTAATAGTGTGCAATGTTTCACTTCAATTCAATTCTTTATTCATTCTTTTTTTTATTTTTTTTTTAAATACATAATTGTACACCATAAGTCAAAAAATTGGATTTGGCATATGAAAGAGAGGGGAAGGAATGCAGCTATGCCTGACTTTATAAGGAACTACACAGTATTCACTTTGTGCAAACCAAATGGAAAATCATAGAAAACTATCGGTTTCATACACTTCATACTTAGATGAAGTACATATAAATAAAATATTTAAATAAAACCTGTAAAATTACAGTAGTCAAAAAATTTAGTTTCCCAGTTGATTCGACGCAACATCAGAAAACTGACGAAAAATTTATTTATTAATTCCAAATGAAATGACATAACTATAATTAAAATTAAAATTTACTGTTTATTATCTATTTAACTGAGAAGTCAAAGTTGTAGAGAGAAATAAATATCCTTACAAAATAAATATAAATATAAGTATATATAAATACAATTTTAATACAATTGTGCGAAGCACATTGTAAGTCACTCAGCAAGCATAGAGTGTCTTTAATTAATTTTCAAGAGGTAGAAAATCGTGTCCTAGGCTCACAGCAAAACTTATTCTAATGAGTATCGACAAATATTTAGTAAATGTTTTTTTTTTTGCTGCAGTCACATTATACAATTTATTGTTTTTCCATTTTTAAAATTTATTATACAAACGATTTGCCTGATTACAGGGGTGCAAATTACCTATGTTGTTGTCTTGTAAAACGAGTTTTACTGACTTATTTGGAATAAAATCTCGAGTGCCAAAACACTATAAAATGTCAAAATTCGTCTATCTCTGAATATTTTTCTGCAACTGAGCTCAATGTGTTTATTACTCATATAATTATGTATAACTCAATCTAATATATAAAATTTTCGTATCATAGTGTTTTGTTGCCTCCTCCGAAACGGCTGGACCCATTTTCATGAAATTATGTTTGCATGTTGGGTAGGTCTAAGAATCGGCCAACATCTACCCTTTTTATACCCCTAAACGTTATCGGCGACCCACCTCAATTTTTTTTTTTTTTTTTAAATATAAGTTAAAATTTTTTGTTTTAATTTTTGTTGTTATGGGGCATTAAAAAATACATACAACACTAAATTTTCACTCTTCTAACATAAACCCCTATTTTTTAATAGTGATATTAACCATTCAATCATTTTTAACCTCGGTCGATAACTGATCAATTAACATGTGATATTTGTTATTCCTGCCTGGGGTGGGTCTCCTGTTGTCACCTCTGAATCAGCAATCATCACAGAGTAGGGATGAGAAGGAAGCCTTTGTTTCTCTCACTCTCTATACAATTTGCGTCCATTTTTTTTTTTTTTTTTTTTGGTTATATTTGTGACTTGAAGCTTGTTGTAGAATTCGATGTGTAGTTAGCCAACAAGAACTAAAATTTAATTTATATTTGTTATTTTAATAAAAAGCGCTTTATTAACTTAAATAATGCACACTTTAGTTGTCTACAATGCTTTATATAAGTATGATATATAATTCACTATAAGTGTGTTTAACTGGTAATTTTTTTAAATATTTCCTAAATAATTCGTAGAAATAATGTGTATGACAAAACAACTTTTGCCAAGTCAGCTAGTGTAGTATAAAGGCTAATTGCCAAAATCACGTGATTAATTTAAAAGTATTTCGATTTTTTAAGAACGTCCTTTTTTAGAACATCGATTGTTTAAAAATGCGTTTTCCCTGTTGAAATACTTGTCGAGTCAAAGATATTATTAAAACAGTAAATAAATAATTATTATTATGAAACCTTATTTAACGTATTCCTTGTATCTTAAATATCATTACTTCCCTATTCAGATGTTACGCGATTAATTCTAACCACCTCAATGGGGTGCAAATACGCCTAAATTAACTTAACTTTAACTGCAATACTTTGCTAATTTATTTCTACACACGGTTGAGTGATTTTTTTTTCTTTGGTTACATTTTGATTTAAAATTAAAAAAAAAAAAAATAATAATAATTTATGTCACGAAACCACCCCAAAAATGTGTAAACCGTCTAAAAATACCCTCTGTAACTAAAGCCATTTCTATTGATGTTCGACTGATTCGATATTTTACATTTGACGCTATATTATTTTTATATTTAGGCTAAAATTCAGTTTTCCAAAGAAAATCACCCCCAAAAAGACGTTAACCCTCTAAAAATATCCCGTATCTATATGACGATGTTTTGTTGAAATCAGTAATTCTTACATATTACATTATGTTCATATTAAAATTACTACCAAAGAGAGAGAACTCTCAGAAAATAGCCTCTCTACTAAAACCTATTTCGAATGATGATGGGCTCATGCGATTTTTTTACATTTGGCGTTGAATTAATTTTACATTAAGGTAAAAAAAAAATTTCCTATTCGGTTTCAACCCCATATTAAGAAAAAATAATACTCTCTGTACTTAACGCAACTATGAAAACGTATTATTTCCTCATGTTTTCTATTTTCTATTCTCTATCCGTTGAAGCCATTTAATCCTAAATTAAGAAAATTTCTACTCAAAACATTTAAGCTACTCGCCAAGTATTATTATGTTTGGCCTATGTTTCAAAAATAAACTACAGTGGAGCGCCGTATGGCATAAAAATTGTAAAATCTCAGAACCCAGGGTCATTTAATGAAAAGATTAAAAATAAACATTGTTCGATCTCGATTACAACAATTTTTTTACTGGAAAATGAGAGGTGGAAGAGAGAACAAAATGTTTATTGTAATGATTTCAATTTTACATTGAATACATTATATTTGCATAGTAACTTTAATCTTTATTTATTAGATTTTCGCCAAAATTAAGGATTTACAAAAAAAAAAAAATTATAATCAACTATATACATTATTGTTCATTATTGGCGTCGTCGTCGATCTGGTTGATGTAGATCGTAGATAAATGATTAGTATTGCTTTCAACATCTTCAACATTCTAAGCAAGCAGTAGTGCAATTTAATCCAATTTTCCTGCACCCACAAGATGCTCAGTTTTTAGTAAAGATTCTGAAGCTTCCAATTTTCAAATTTCTTCAAAATGTTCTGATGCATGAAAGTATGTAATGGTCCTCTCAATACAGCGTAAATGAAGATCCATACGCTCAATAAAATCAAATACAATAAAATCTTTCAGCACTGATACCATTCGAAAACAGCTGATCCATTATCTGGACGTTTTGTTTTTACTCTCAAAAGCATGTAAGTTTTTTTCGAAAATTTCATTTAAACTTTGAAATCCAATATTTTCCTTTATGTATATTAATAATATATTCATGAATTGCAAAATAAAAAAAATCAGAAATTATTTTTTTTCGGAGCGCACAAAACAAATACGTATTGAGTATAGCAAGTTACGGCGTATACTGTTAGGGCTCACGTTAGCAAATCCGAACAGCTGCTGTTGTACCCTCTAGTCCCCTCCCCATCCCTCATCATTAAACTTGCAGTTCCTTATATTTCAAAAATTAAATTTTCTGATTTTTATACTAATGTTAAAATTAATCATCGTCAAATATAAGAATATATTAGTTCAGTTCTAGTGGATTAAGTACAGAGAGTATTTTTGGAGGGTTGATTCTCTTTTTAAGGGTTATTTAATTTAAAGATTTAAATTTTCTGATTTAATTTTTAAGGCAAACTTTAAACATCGTTAAATGTAAATAAATGTAAAAAAAAACGTAACTACCAACCTTATTCAAGAGTAATATATGAAAAACAGTGAGAACAATCTCTTTGTATTTTAATTGTAAAGTGGGAAAACTTATCAGTCCAACATCAGTAGAAGTGGCGTTAATTATAGACATTTTGCTCATTTTTGAAGTAGTTTGGTTACAAAAATTAAATTTTCTGGTTATTTTATAAAGTTAAACCAAATCATTATCAAATGAAAAAACCTTATTACGCTATCATGTGTAGAAGTAAAGATTGCATTTTGGGATATTTGTCCTCCATTTTGAGGGGGTTTGAATTAATCACACAACGTTAAATAGTCTAGTTACATATATTATAATGACACAAGGAACTCGTTTAAAAACTTTCAGAATAATATTAGCTGTTTCTTTAATTTATTCCAATTTTTTACATCTTTGACTCGACTACCTCATTAAAATTATATCAGATTTGCTATATTTTTATTTATTTTTAAAAAAGACCGTAGAAATATAATAACCAGACGCAATATGCCAATTTTATATATATATATATATATATATATATATATATATATATATATATATATATATATATATATATATATATATATATATATATATATATATATATATATATATATATATATATATATATATATATTCTGTACTTGTTTGTGCGTCTTTTAATTTTATTTACGCTTATTAACTGTTTTAAAAATCTGATAAAGTTTTTGAAACTTTGAATAAACGTATTAAACGGAGCACACAATTAGAATATCCCAACGAACGTCTGTTCAATACTTACGCCTGTCACATCCGCTAGTTTAAAGTATATTTTAATTTTACATTTCGAGAAATGTTTTCAGTGTTTTAAAATTGACTGTAATAATACTGGATTTGACTACCTGTCTTATTCAAGAGTAATATATGAAACACAGTGAGAAAGACAATCTTTTGTGTATAACTTTTTATATGTCAGTACTTTAATTGTAAATGATAATAAGTGGAAGAAAATTACATTAGAATGAAACCCATTAGAAAAGGAGGGGAATATGATAAAAATGAAAGGAAAAATAAATTACGGTCGATCCGAGTTAGGGAAGTGGGTGGGTTTTTAAGGGTAAAAAATGGTTTCTCTTGATTTCCGGCAAAACTACAAGTCCTATGGAAAAAAGTTAAATAGCAAAGTTGTAGGTAATAAAAAGATCTAAAACTTTTTATTTTAAATTTTTTCACATAACCTCAAAATTTAGGTGAAAAATTCAAATAACCAAGTTTTTTATTTTTATCTTTTTAGAAATACGAAATTTGGTGAAAACTTACCTTATTATGTCCCAAATACACTGTAATTTATTTGATTTAAAATATTAATTTTTTTGCCGTACTTAATATCAAAAAAGCACCCTAATTTTCAATCGAAAATTCTGGCGTCAAAATATAAGCTTTTTCCAAAAAGTCTGGGGGTTTTTTGTTCGTTGAAATCTCTACTTTTTGTTGGTGTGAACACCAAATTTATAATTATTATACATTTTATCCACATATATATTACATACATTACATTCGCCTTTTCTCCAAGTGTGAATTTTTGATATATGCTTATATATAACATGATAATGAGGATTAACTTCCATTTTTGATGCATATACATCTGTGCCAGAGGTCATTCACATCATTATTTATAATCGTTATTAATTTTTAACTGCATCCGATTATATACATACAATTAAATTTATGAAGTGGGTGGAGTCGGTTACTTCGATCGGACACCGAGTTATATGTTTTTATTATAAATGTTTTATTAAAATAATTAAATATTTATTTTTATAATATTTATGATGTCTTTACAATAAATAACTATGTACAATACATCATGCCTTTAGAAAAATATGTGAACAAAACATTTATACAAGTCATGACTATTGTGAATGATGCATGCAAGGTACGCATTTAGACAATTTTCCTTTCATAAGCTGTGTATAATGCCTTCTATCTCATTCACTCGTATATTATATCGAATAGAAGTATGTGGTTGTTTTCTTGTACTGTCGTTTTTTGCATTTCATTGAATTTGAAATTACAACAGTACTAAAGAAGATTTATTTCAAAAAACACAAAGTTGGATTTTTCCGAAATTAATTCAATCATGAGTTGTGTCCCAAAAGAGATAGAAATTAATATTTTTGTTAATCAAAAACAAACTCTCAGTAAACAATATGCACAAATTTCTACACACTGAAGTAGCAACATTTAATAGATGTTGACCACAATGAACTATGTTAAATTGAGTTTGTGAATGGTCGGTCGCCAACGGAAAATTGAGTAGTGGCTAACTTGTGTAACAACAACACTTCTCCGTTCAAAGTTTATATAATAATTATAGTTATACAAGTCAGTAGAATGAACGGATGTATATTACATAATTGTTAATGGTTTTGTAACATTGTAGCTTACACATACTTTTGTATTACTTATTTTTGTATTAAATAAAAAGCTTCTAATTTTTATGTATACAGTATAGAAGTAAGTAGTCTTTAAAAATAAACCATTATTTATATTGAACGTATTTGTTAGGAGTCAAGTTAGTCCAACGTCAATCCCAACAACTTTGTTACACAATACACAATTACATTATACTGTTTTCAACTTAAAAACTTTTTATTATGATCTGCTTTAGTGTTTATACATACAATGGCTAAAGTATGTTTATTGAATTATTTATTATATAAAGACTGATTGACTGACCGATCGATAACAGCTGAAGTCGTTGATTCTAAAAAATAAAATGCAAGTTGGCGTAATAAATCACTAAAATGTATATTTTTGAAGTTTATCATTTAATGAGATGAAAAGTGCGTTCCAATTTTGATCTTGTGATCAAGTTTTTACAAATTTCCAGACTTCAAACTTGTGCTTTTAAATTTGTTGTACTGTTAGATGGAAAATACAAGCAAAAGACATTGGGGCGAATGTTCAACAGGGCGGTGACTATGCAACAGTTTTTGGCATACAAATTTTGTTGGGCATATTGATACACAAAGTGTATAGTATACACTATATAACGAGGCAAGAAAAAGAGGCTGTCAATACAAACGTTGGTAGGACGATGCATTACTAGATGACAGCTGATTAAAGTTTGTCAATGCTGGTGAATATAAATCGGAGTAGTTTTATTTGAAGGTAGCCTTTACCATATCATTGGAACAATAATATGCTACATTATAAAGTTCCAAGTGGGCAGTTCATGTAATCAGGCTGATGTGGTAGATCCCGAATTTTGACATATCTATATGTTGCAAGGTCACTAAAACCCTAATTTAATGTTTTTAGATAAATTCATACGTGTGTATATACGTATGTATGAAACTGCGTTCGCATTTCGACGTGATCATTTGATTTAAAACTGGGCGACTTTAGCAAAACCGATCCATCCGTTTTTTGTTGAGGATAAAAAACCTTAAAAAAGTAAAAATGTCCATTTTCGTAATAATAAGCAAATTATTGTTTTATTATTCTCGTCATTGGGAAGTTCGTCGTGGGGACTTTGTGGGTCGAACATAGGCCAATTGAATGCATTATTGTTAATATCGCAAACGATCCTATAACAATAAAATATCCTTTCTCAATAGACGAGCACTAAGAAAGGCTTTTTACAATTAAATCACCAAATGGGTGAACAGGTGATTCAAAAGTTCATTTATATTGGTCACAAGCTTTTGATGTAAATATTAGACTTATATATTCAGTTATGTTCTAGGAGATATTATTAGTATTTCCTCTGCGCAAATTTTCAATTCCAAATGATCACTATTATCGTGTTCGCGTGTACGCTAACCTCGTAGTCTTATTGTGTTATCCGGTCAAATAGTAAAAGACGTCTTAAATAAAGGAAATTTAAAAGTTTTTTCTTCTTTTTCCTTATCTTTTTATTACGAAGTTTTGAAATTAGGAATAGTTTCTTCTTCTGAAATATTAACTTGAGGTATTAGGTTTAATTTGTATTTGCATACCAGTTTCAAAAATATTTACATGTTTACTAATCTTGGCATTTACAACGAGAAAATATGGGTATTAAAATTTAACTAAATTCTATGCGGAAGCGTGTAGCAGCTACTCGTATATATGAGTAAATATTGGATTCCCAAAAAATATAATTGTAGATTAAGTTATATTCAATTGCAGCACGTAGTGGGTAACAACAGTTATTCGGAGGTCTTATGGGTCATTGTGTTCTCGTAAGTAAAACTCATCAAAACATTCTTTAATATTTCCCCGGCGTTTTAGAGCACTTGGAGTATCCTTTTCAAGTTTTCTATTGTTCAATTTATCGCTAAAACAGATGCTTTAACGTTTTGTCGTCTTTAAGCCATTCTCCGCCGAAGTTTTTATTCCTTATACCAGGTGAAATTGTATTCTAGTGATTATACCCTCTCTTCTATCTTTTTATCCAATTGCTCTCAAATTATAATTTAATATCTCGACTTTTTCATATTTCTTGTTATTAAAATTTCATAACATTCTTTGGTGATTTATTCTTCATCTAAATTAATCTCTGCAGGGCATATTATTGCAGTTATTAGAATGCACAGGTTACGATGGAAATATACGTAGTTTAAAAATTATTTTTCATGTACTGCATTGACCAAACTGGAAGCCAGTTTTTGTAAAGATTTATAATACAGTTAACCTTTGCAGTTTTAAAAATTTTTCTACAGTTAACTGTCCAAAAATTTAATATCAAAAATCGTTATAAATGATCGTGTGTCAATCTGTTTGATATATAAGCAATAGCCTATATGCGAAAAGTAAACTACGCCCTATATTTGAACTTCCACATTATATGTGAATGGAAATAAGGTAAAACTAAATTCTTTACTGGGGTAATTTTGAAAATGTAATGTAAACAGATAAAAAAAACCAACATAACAAGCTTTATGCCAATATACACACTGCTGTTATTTATTCCAACAAATCCAATACAAAGAAAATATTGCATAATCTATAATAACTATGTACTATTTTCAACTTTTTATGTTTGAAATTTGTTTATAATAGTTTATGCAACTTTATTAACTTATCAAGTATAGGTATATCATCTACTATGCAAACATTATAATGTTTTCTTCCAAGTTTTTAAAATAGGATAAAACTTTATATGTAGTAATTGCAGTCAAGTTCATATTGACTATTAGTATCAATAAAGCTTTTATTTCCCCGTTTCTCATGATTTAAATTAAATGAACTCCCGCACCATTTAGGTGAAGATGAACATATCGGCACCCATTACACCACATACACACACGGGCCAAAATTGGCTAAGACTCCTGCCTTCTAATTTTTTCAAGTATGACTTTGCATTTTTTCATTGAGAATATTCTACATTTTTCTCATTGTCCAGAATATTTACATCCACAAACTTTCTAGCACAGTCATTCCATGGCAAGTTATTCAAACAATTTTAAACACTTTCGTTTTGCAAAAGCCTACTCTCACTGTTTAGATGTTTAAAAATATACTATATTGCAGAGTTTTGTATGCTTCGGGTAATTCACCAATTTCCAACAATACTGCATCACTCGGTGTGCACTTAGCCACAGCTAGACTTTCTATATTTCTTTATAATTTAAATTTAAAAACTTTGTCTGTTCTTCAAAATGATCTGAACTCCATACTTGACATACAAACAGAAGCAATAGTAGTATAAGGACTTTAACCATTTGGATTATCACCTAAAACGGAAATATATTATGAACATACATCTGTGTTCTAATAGACATCCACACTCACCTAGCTTTGTCTATCATTTTTTCATTGTATATCCTCCACTGACCATTATAGTTGATGTAAGTTCCTAGATATTTAAACACTTTCACAATCTCGATTTCTTTGCCATGAAACGACCACTTTTCCTTCACACTAGTCTTAGAGCCTTTACTGATTATTTTTGTTTTTCTATATTAAGGCTTAGTTGCTAGGTACTTCAATACTCACATTAGTCATAGCTCTTTTCATTCCATCATCACCTCTAGCGAACCAAACAAATTATATGCCCATTTGTACCAAAGTATTTTTCTTTGGAACGAGTCGAATGCCTTGATAACATCAAGGAAACGACAATATAGTTAGTTACGTTTCAATCGGATGCTTTTGTCAATTAGTGATTTAAGAACAACAGTATTGCCTTGTATTCTTCTATAGCATTGCCTAAAACCAGCTTGATATTCCGTTATAATATTGTTATCATGACCCCTTTTGGAGATTTTTTCGTAAGTATACCCGTGTTGACCTTACTTATGTTATATGTAATGTTATGTTATGTGTATGGTTACTTATGTAACAATGCCAGACCTCTATAGGTTATAAAGGTCTTTCTTTTATAAAGGTTATATATGACACCCATGTTGGTAGAATATATGCATTGAGCAGTTCGTATTCCGTTATAGAAATTCTATCTTCAACAAACTTTTCAATTTCCATTGACCATTTATATTTTTTAGTCAAAAATCAGCTTACTCCGCAATCCAAATTTTTCCTAATATTACCATCGCTTATAATTGTAAGATCAAGCAAAAAATGATAAACAGATTCTTAAACGACTTTCATTTTGTCAACATGTTGTAATAACTCTGACATGATTATATAATTAATGACAGAAGAACCTAATGCAGCAACGTATGTGCATTCTCCATTTACCTCCACAGCATACTATTTACTGCCTCAAAAATTGGTCAAAATAAATATCTAATTTAATTTCAAATAAATAATTATTTAGTTATTACAATGTCTGTCTGTTATTTAAAAATATTTGTTTTGTTTTTATAATAATATGTGTTTGTTGATAAAAACAATTAAAAAGTATTTAGATGTATTTTACACCGTGTGGAACCACGGTATACACAAATTAACACAAGATAGCATATACACAATGAGCGTATAGAATTATGAAGACTTTCATTTTTTTCTTATAAAGTTGAACGTTGTTTCAAAATTTTAAATTGCTATAAACCTCTTCTCGATCAATTACGTTTAATGCAGTCAATTAATCTTAGCTTTGACGTTTGTACTGCTGATATCTACTGAGTTATTTTCTAAACTGTAAAATTTTACTATTGGTGATTATATACAAATAAAAACATTATTGAGGAAAAGGTATCTTAGAGATAAGGAAGGATCCAGAGATCATTCACAGGCTGCTAATAAAAAGCAATTACAAAAACGGCTATAATAACTACTACACTTGCAACTATTGTGAAACAAGAGTATGAAAATTGTTCGTCGTTGGATTTTAATCCTAAATTGGTCAACGGAATGATGTTTTCTTACCCGGAGAAAGGAATCCCACAAATTATTCAAAAAAAAAAAGAACACAGGCTTCATTATTTCAAATTATCAATAAGGTAATATTTTCCATACACAATCGATGATCTACAATCTCTATATATCGTCAAATGGATTAAGTTGTTTTAGAATGTATGAAAATCTCCAAAAATAAAAATGATCAAAAAATATACTTGTAAACAAGCAAACGAATATCAAACATTCCATATTGTTCAAAAGTTTATGATCTTCATTACTCACACTTTCATTTAACGAAAGGATAAATTTAGTATTATCCTGAAAGTCATATAAAATAATTTATTAAATCGATTGTTGAAATTATCAATAAAATTTTCTATTTTAAGGAATTTAAAAATTCTTGCAAAATTCGGAGTAAAATTTGTCAAAAATTTTTTAGTTTTGTCATACACGCTTTTTAACAAACTTTTTGAGTTTCTTATCAACACAAACATTATAAATACTTCTAGAAAAATTGAATTGCAAAGGTTTCGTCAGTTTACTTAGAGATTTACCAAAAAAAAAAAAAAGCCATTTCTCTTTTGTTACCATATCACAAAAAAAAAACCAAAATGCTATTGACTCATGAAATGAAAATAAATAGTAACACCATAAAAAACATATTTTTTCTACACGAATGGAACAGTTAACTCTCTAAAAAGAATGTACAGTAAGGAATATAATTTTGATGTTTTTTTTTCATTTTGTCAGTGTAACCATGAGGAAAACTGTAAATGAACCACGAAATAAATGTAGACAACATTGATTTCCAATCACAAAGAATTGGAATTTTCGAAGAAAAACTTTTTTGTCTCGTCCTAACAATATATTATGGTTCTACACATTGTCTACTAATAATTAATATTTAAAAATTAAATGGAAATATCCCTTAACTTAAAGGTTTTGTAGGAGCAGCTTATATTTGAAAATTACTGGCTACATACACCTTAAAATAAACAAATTACCATAAGTTTTTTTTCTATTAACTTTATAAAAAAGGAAATTATAGCTTATCAACATAAGCTTTATTTAGTCCAATAATCAACTTCGTCCACAAACACACAAAATACTAGTACTGTAGTTTTTCGATTTCATATTCTTAATTTAACAATTGTTGAGAGAAAATTATTTGCGACCTGCGGAATTGAAAACACAAAAACATATGTATCATTTAATTCAATTTAATTCGTTTGTAGGACAAATTTTTTAAATATAACTAAAATATAATAATTTGAACTTGCATTAAATATATAAGATAGTATTAAGAACATCTTGGATATCAAATGTTGGCTGAAGTTAGTTTACTGAATTATTCATTACATTTCTCCTTTCGAATTCATGTTAATACTTTGAATCCTGTAAAATCAAAGGCACGTTCCAATATTACTAATATAGTTTTCACTGTTGGTACCTTTGATATATAATATAAACACAGGATCGGACTTAATATTTTTAATATAATGATAATTTTCGAGGGTCCTTACATGAGACACATGGATCCGACATTTTTTCTTTTATGAGCATTCAAAATTGTTAATTAAACAGAAAGGGGTATATATATATACGCATGACATCAACTTTAAGTATCACCATATAAATTACATTCTAAACATCGTTTTCAAGAAAGCGATAGAAAAGAAAATAATCTTTAATATCCTACAACTTCTTTGTTTGCGTATCAATTTTTATTTAATTTTCTTGTTTTATAGCCAATTTAGAATCGGTTCCCTATTGTATTTGAGTATAACTATATTATAGAAACAATTATTGCCTTTTTAATTCAAAGAAATAAAACCTTACAGAAACCTGATAAAAATAATTAACTTCAAAAAATTCCATAAACGATGTAAAGGTTGAGTTCAAGGGTTTTTGCAAATACATTCCAAATATTCAGTTCTTGATGTTGATGCTCTGCTCAATAGTTATAACCAATAATAATTTATAATTCTGTAAAGTAAACCATAAACCCCAAATAATTTGCAAGAGAAATTTAAAATTTGGAACACTTCATTGTATTAACTTCATAATGAAAGCAGAAAATTAAATTCATAAGTGTCATTTGGGCTTCTACAATAGGCATGATGGCAGATTTTGAACTACCCTTCTAAAATATAAGTAAACGTCTACTAATTACGAAAAAAACATTAATTCAACAAAAAAAATTAAATTTTATGGTAAATTATTGAATTTTTTCCATGTCATTTGAATTAACCACAAAAAAGGTTGTAGCCAAGATGGACGTTACTAGTGACGTAGTATGATATTCAACATGACGTAATATGTTGTTTTTATTTTGTTGACAATCTATATGTCAAGTCATCAAAATATTTTATGTGTTAAAATTTAATAAAACGACAGAATTTAATTATATTAGAAATCACATGAAATAAAATCGCAAGAAATCCACGTTCTTGCATTGGGGTTCCTATAAAGTGTTATTACTTAATTAATTTGATTCAAGAACAGACAAATATACCCTATAACCATATTTTATTGGGTCTAAAAAAAATTCGATTAAATACTTCATTCCGTGAACTTGCAGATGATTTTGCCATGGATTCATCGTATGCAAGTAGAATATTTTTAAAAAATGTACCAATATTAGCGAGTGTATTACGGCCTCTTATTGTAAAACTAGACAATGAACTGACTAAAAAAATTTACCGATGGCCTTTAGGCATAAATATAATAATGTAAGTTGTATTATAGATTGCATGGAAATTGAAATACAGAAGCCTTCTAAGGCATTGAATGAAGCTCTTACGTGGGCGGAATACAAGAAATGTAACACAATTAAATACCTTGTTTCTTGCACACCAAATGGATTGGTAAATTATATTTCACCAGGTTATGGAGGACGTATAACAGACACTTGGTTGGTAAAATCATGTGATTTTATAAATTATTTGCAACCGTGTATGTGTGTGATAGCAGACAGAGGTTTCAAACATGTGGACACTTATTTACGCAATGTGCGTTTAATACGCCCCCCAAGTGTTTTATTTGATGTTAAACTTTCAAAAGCTGAAGCTACAGAAACTAAACAAATAACCAGTTTAAGACTTCATATTGAACGGATGATAAGACATTTACGAGAATTCAATATATTGAAACCTCACGCTTGTCTTAACTTAAATTTCCTCAAAGATATGGATGACGTTATAACAATAGCGTGTGGTTTAATTAATTTACAAAATTCTCTAATTCAATAAATAGGATTATTATATGTTGGAATTTTTTGACACTTAAAAAAAAACCAAGCGTATAATTATTTTTCGGTGGGTGGGAAGTTAAATGATAGTCATTATAAAAATAATTTTTTAGCAAGCAACAATAAATAAATAGAAACAAGAAATGTTTGCATTTTTATTTATTATTCTGTTCTTTTATATAATAATTGATACACATATAATTTCCAGAAAGTGATAATTTCTTGAAGAAAATCTGACACATATTCTTCGTCAATTTCTACACATAAAATTTCAACATTTTTATTTTCGAAATAGTTAGGGTCGGCAACGCAAAAATAATACTTTTTTAGTCCACTTAAATACATTTGCATTTGGGCGTAGCATTTTTTTGTGGGTTTTCCATTTTCAATATAATTAATATAAGTTTTACCACTCATGGGGCACTTAATTTCAACAATGCTATCCTGACAAATTCCATCCGGTGATGCTTATTATTAACACGACTAAAACTTATCGCAGTTAAATCATTTAAGAGGGATTATGTTACCATGTTGCCTTAATTTCCAACAAATTTTAAATGTGATAATACTTGTATGGACTTAAGGTAACATTTGTTTCATGTTTTAAACTTCAGAATTAATCGGTGGGGTTTAATTAAGCACCTCAATTTTTGACAAATTTTCTCTTCTAAATGTGCAATGGTAATTTATATTTATATTTTAATGCAAGCAAACAAATAGTCTTAGCGGGATATAAAAAGTCGACACGAAGAACTTTCCAATGAAGACGATAAAATACAATCATTTGTTTATTTTGAATGAATGTATTTTACTTTTTTTTATTCTAAAAACCCGACTGAACTGATTTTGATGATGTCGTTTAAGTGACGTTATTACGCGTTGAATGAAAGTAGTTACACGTTAATAACAAACATTTTTTGTTCTTGATTATCTGGAGATAATATTTGGGTTCTCGTGACGTTAATATGTAAAGAAAAAAATGTCAAAATTCGATATTCATTTTCAAATCCGCCCATTAGAAGAAATTCTCACAGGAAAATTAAAAATACAATATCGAAACAATAAACATTCGAAATTAAAAGTTACGTTTTTGGAAACGTATTGTTTCAGCTCTGGGAAAAATAAGTAATTTCAATCTTATTATTATCTATAATAATCGTTAAGTATATGCAAAGTTATAAATTATCTTACTTCGATCCTCTTCCAATATACATTTTGAACAGATCAAATATAAATTTTTATTTTTGTTGTGGTTAATCATTTTTTTTAATACAACATCCGTTATAGATTATTTTATAATACGAAGTCTCATAGCTTTATTTAATAATTAACTAAAAAAAATTTTTGTGTTTTTACAAAAAATTCCTTGTTATCATTAATACGTGAAATATCGCTCTCTGTGGTATGTATTGTATGTTACTCCGGAAAAATAGAGTATTATACAAAAATTAGAAATTTTCTAGTATATTTTTTTTTATGAAAAATATATTACGGTTTCCTTAATAGCAAACAAACCATAGAAAAAATGTTTATATAATAATATGTTAAATAAACTATAATCCATTCAATTTCAGTAGTTTATGCGTTTCCCTAAAAAACGGATATTTTTAATAATTTATATAAAAACCATTTTGTTCTGTACACTGCATACCCATCGTTTATTGTGCATTTTAAGGGTAGAACCACACGAGAGTAAAGAATATCCAATATTGATTTCAAAGTAAATTTTTATTTAAAAAAGTAAAGAGAAAATAAAATATTTAAGAAAACGTAATAAAAAACAAATAATAAAAATTAATTTTTGAAAAATAAGAACGGACTTCAATGGACTAGAAAGTAAAATCATATTAAATTTAATACTTCTACATACAATTTCCTTGTGGTCAATTATTATTTATTTATTTAAAAAATATATTTTACTTTCGTTTTTCGGAAATAAACTATATTTTTAAGAAATTTTTAAGTTTGCTTTTTAGTGGTAAAATTTTGTGGTTGTTGATTGCTTAGAGCTTATTCTAAAAATTCAGTTTGTTTTGAACTCTTCCACTTAGATATTAATTATTTTTATAATAATTATTGTATTACCAGTCCAACCTTTGTCAGTTTTCAGTAAAAAATGTCGCCCGTCATTTCTAATATATGTTTACAACAGTGTTTACGACACATAAAAACCAAAATTTAAAATATGTCAAAAGATTTAATTACTATTTGTTGTTAAATGAATTTAAGCAAAAAAACCGTAATTTTAATTCGTTTAAAAGAAATCAACACTTGCATATTTAACACAGCTATTTATATGTACGCCATTATCGACTGTTGTTATGCGTGAGATTAAAAAAAAAAGACATGAAACTAGATTCTTTTAACATTACTTTTTACATGAATAAAAAAATAAAAAAAAATAAATAAAATAATTCCGATTACTAATAAAGATTTCGTTGTTCAATTCATTCATGCTAAACACAGGTTAAACGTACGGTTAAATATTAATATTTATAATAATAGAAAATGTTATAAAAAATAATTATAACGCAAAAATAACTTTTTAAAGCACAGATTGTCTCATTTTGCATTCATTCAAATTACTTTTAATTTTTGAAAGTACATTTAATATATTAGTAATGTTAAAAGAATCTAGGTTCGTGCTGTTGTTTTTTTTTTTAATCACACGATTAATAACAGTCGATAATGCCGTACATATGAATAGTTGTGTTAAATATACAAAGTATGGGAAACTCGAACAAAAGACGAAAACTTGAAAATTGGTATTCATCATTTTCGTCTTATTTTGCCTTGTTTTACCAAAATTAATGGATATCATTATCTTCCTTCAACAGGAAATATTTTATTCTCCACTTGTTTGAAAGCAATATGTATCCATCTATTGTACTATATTAATTTTGTTCTCATAAAATATTGCATTGGCCACTCGGATCGATTGACACATCATTCATCAAATTGGTTCTGTAAGTTAATCGCTACGTTGTAATACGAAATGTACAATACATCCATACATACCATACATAGACTATTCAAATCATAATCCTTTTTTGCTTTTTATTAGTCGGGATATTTATCTCAGAGCAATTTATAATCATTTAATCATCAGTGCTTTTATGATTCTATAACTCTAAACATAGTAATACTGCGAAGACTATATTTTTCAGAATTTTTTTTTTGTGAATTTTAAATATATTGATTTTGGTTTGATGGAAATGATGCTAAATAAAGACTGGTAATAAATAAACAAAAAAATGTATAAAATGTGAAATAAAAATTCATAACACCGTGGTGGAAAAAGTGAGATAACATGCTTACCTTGGCGTTGTTACAATTGAAGACGATAAATGTACGCATGAGATCAAGATACGTGAGACCCTCGCAAAAGTGGTATTCAATAAATTAAAAAACGTGTTAACAAATACATACATTTCGCAAAGAACGAAAACTGAGATTTTAAAGTGTTATGTTTAGCCTGCTTTATTGTAGGCTTGTGGCCTGCTTTATTGTACATCCATTATATACAAAGTTTTGTGCTTTAATTCAGTAAAAATTAAAATTGCTTATAAAATTATTATTTAATCAATTGTTACATTTCCAACACTCCAATCTCATGAGTATGATGTCGGATTCATACTCGCAGATACTATATACAATCAAATAATCGGGCTTTAAACAATTTCGGGTAGGGTAATGATGATAAAAAAATCCTGTAAACCCCATAACATGACAATAATTAAAGAACATTCTATAAACAACTTATTAACGAACAAAATCCCAAAAATTTGGGATTTTGTGGGAAGAAGTAGTGATGAAAATATTGTAAATGCATTTGGACTGAAGAAAAGAAAGGAAGAGGTAATCGATGGGTAGAGTGGTGTAGACAAAACCGTTAGCTATTTCAGACACTTGGTTTCAAAATCATGACTGAAAGCTTTATGCACGGAGAAACCCTGGTGAAGTCAAAAACCAAATCGGTTATATTGCAATAAATTGCTGGTATAAAAACAGTATAAAAAGTTCCTCAAACTTATCCCTCAGCAGACTGTGGAAGTGATCACAATTTCGTTATGTGCAATATGAATATCAGGCTTAAAAAAATTAAACAAAGTGAATTTAAGAAACGTGAAATAATTAATTACAATGATGAGAATTACCAAAGATTTGAAAATACTGTAGCGAATTAATTGAAAAATACCTGGAACATAAACGCAAATATTGTATAAAAACGGGAAAATATTAAAAAAACTTTAAAACATGTCGAAAAAGCCTATTGCAAGAGTATCACACGAAACAAAAACGAAAACTGAATGGATAACTGATGAGGTTTTACAACGTAGGCAACTTAAAAACTCGGACTATAAGATGTACCAAATAGAAAAACGGAATTGGATTAATAAAATCTGCGATAAATATCGGCCTCTATTAATTTTGACCCAAAAACCAATACCAAACTATTAAAATGCTTTACGGTTCAATCAAATACCCAGTTATAAGCGATAAAAATAGGAGGGTGTTACTTAATGAAGAAGATGTGATTAACAGATGGGAACCGTATCTTGGAGAGCTATATCATGATAGAAACAGAGGAGAAAAACCGGAAATCCCAGGATTAAATAGACCAAATATATTAGAACAACAAGGGAAAAATTGTATAATTAAAAATTTTAAATCACCTGGCCCAGGCGGAATTACTTCAGAAATTTTCAACCTATACGACCAAGACACAATAAAAAAATTCACGAATATTTTAACAATATCCTTAAAACCAGAAATTTAACAAGAAGTTTCTTAGAATCTGATATCATTGCCATACCAAAAATGAATCGTGCTAACGCATGTGAAAAATACAGAATAATATCGTTAATAAATACATCAAAGAAGATTTTGTCTCAAATTTTATTGGAAAGAATAAATAACAAAATATTGTCCAATGTAAGTCGTGAACAAGTTGGTTTCAAGAAAGGTATGGACATAAGAAATGTATTATTCATTCTTGGAAGACTACTAGAATGATGCATCGAAGTAATAAAAAAAGGAATATTTATGTTTATACTAAAAATGAATTCGACAGAGTTAACCAAGAATAAAAACCTAATAGCTCTCCTCAAAAATACCGGAATTGGCCAAAAAGATGTTAAACTTACAGTCAACATGTATTGGGACCAAAAGTCAATTATTAACGGAAAGCATCACAACAAACCTAACAATATATCTATTCAGCAAGGTGTCCGTCAAGGATGTATATTATCGCCGATATTATTTAATCTTTACACCGATAGTATTTTTAAAAACTTCACAAATTTAGATAGTGTAAAAATCAATCAAATATCAACAATCTAAGATATGCGAACGACACAATATTAATAGGAAGACAGAGAAAAAATTACAATCTTTATTGGAAAAAGTAAAGGCGTATAACAAACAAATGAATATGGAAATAAACACAAACACACTGTTGTTATGGTTGTTTCAAATAAACAAAAAAAAATTCAATTTAATCATCAAATTAAATATTGAAACTTTGAAAACTGTAAAAACATTAATATACTTCGGATCCCTAATAACTAACGACGCTAAGTATGTACACGAAATTCAAAAAAAAATTGCTTTAGCAAAATCAGTGTTTAGCAAACTTTTAAGTCCAATAATAATATCCAATAAGCACATAAACTTCATTACCAAATAAAATTGATCAAAACATCCACATGGACTGTTATATGGGTGTGAAAGTTGGAACTTAAAGAAGAGATTTTAAAATCGTTGCAAGCTTGAGAAGTTAGGTTTTGGAGGCGATTACCCAAGCTAAAATGGAACGAATTGAATTTTTGGATCATGTTATTTGTAAGAAGGAGATAGATAACATAGTGATGAGAGGTGAAATAGATGTAATAAAAGGTGTAGGTAGAAAAACGAACGACTTCATTACCAGAACCTAGTGATGAGAGGTAAAATAGACGTAATAAAAGGTTTAGGTAGAAAAAGGAACGACTTCATTACCAATATGTATTAATAAATACAAACAGCACAGACGTCGTCAACGTCTGTAATGATACATGATACCATGATATTATTATCATCATCATCAAATTTTATGGCTTTATTTTGCGAGTTTTTTATTTATAAGGATCATTTTTTACTTTATTCGGGTTTGGTTTTATTCTTTTAATTTTGTGTGTATGATTTTTGATTTTTATTGCATGTGTGTTTTATTTTTATTGTGTTATATTATGTGTATATTGTTTTGATATTCATACATAAATGTAAAATAAAATATATACCACTAGCAGACCCGGCCATGCGTTGCTGTGGCTATTATTTTTGTTATATTACATTGTAGTAAACAATTTAAGAGGAACGGTAGTAGAACATCAGTCACGGGGACCAAAATGCTTTTTACATAGGTACCAGTTGTAAAAAAATATGGCGACCTCCATGACAGATTTTTTACTACTGTAACCCCTTAGTAAAATGAACTTATTATCTGGGAACGAATTCGGAAATGTTAAAGCTTGTATAAAAATCGACTGGATTGGGATTTGAACGGGAAGGACTTTGAACACGATTGATTTAAATTTTCTTACAGTTGATATTAAGAAAATATCAATTCAAAAGAATTAATTTTAAAATTTATTATTATTTTTATTCAATTTTGTAACAAAGTTGTTAATAAAGAACATGTGACACTTAAATATATGAATGAGTTAGGTAGGGCAGATAGTCTTAAATCTTTAACAATAATATTTATTATTTTGAATTATAAGTACTTTTAATTTCAATTTAATTTAGCACTAATCGGTGTACAATATTTTTGGATAACCTGCATTTAGCTAACACATATAGATTTGACGGTTTCCCTACACGTGAACATGCAACATATAGTTTCCCATGAGTAAAACTTGGATTTTCTAAATCCAAACCACAAATTGACATTGTTTGGCCTTGAGACTTATTTATAGACATGGCAAAAGCTAAACGAATTGGAAACTGTGGCCTTCTAAAGGGTATGGTAGAATCTGACGGTATCATTGGAATACGTGGCAGCAGGACCACGTCTCCTTTAAAGGTCGTCGGTTATATTGATGAATTGTAGCTTATTAATTAAAGCGTTAGTACTTTTAACTTAACACCAGTGTTGCCGATGGCTCAAGTTAAATTTACTCACTCCATAAAGTCCCATTACCCGTTTTTACCCGGCACACTGTAAGGTAGTGTTTCCAACTGCTAAAAGCGCGGTAAATTTAAAATTAAATATTAAATCTTGAAGTATTTAAAAAAAAAATACACAATAATAAATTATTAATAAAATTTATTAAATTATTTCCAAGTTGTGAAACACTCTTTATGTTCCGGTAATGCGCAAGTTCAAGTTATGAGAGCAAGCGGGAAAATGTGAATTTAAATTATACATACAAAATATTTATTCAACGTTTTAACAAAATGTAATTTTAATAAAAAACCATTATCTGACTTTACCCGTCTGAGTCCAATTGCTAGCTCATTTACCTATTCAACGTCGAATTACCCGAAAAATGGGTAATTACCCGGACATTGGTAACACTGCTTAACACATTTATTGGATATTCAATCAAATCGACTACTTTATACAGCTATTCGATACTTACTAAATCAAGTCAACTGACTTGAACTGATTATACCGCAATCTGTTAGAATCTGGCCGAACTATGTATCTTTGTTAGGTTTAACTACCATCTGTAAAAATATTATCGAACTATATCTCTTTGTCATAAAAAACAATTAATTCGCAATAAATTAAAATTGCAATCTCAAATTAAGAAATAAACTATCCTGTCTCTTAAGTTGGAGCATAGCACTCATTAAAAAAAAAAAAAAAACGTTCGAATTGGTTCAGTAGTTTCGGAATCCATCGCGATCAAACAATGTGACATGTAATTTATATATATTAAGATAAGATGTACTGTGGTTAATTTATTAATAATTATAATAAATTTTATTTTCTGGTAATTGGATGATAATCACCACTGAATGAATATTTCCCAGGAAAAACACGCTGTTAGAAACAGTACGAAATCATCAATGTTACAAGCCGGAAATATAAAACTATAAATGACTAAATTTTCAACGGAAAAATTACTCATATATATCATTTATACTCCGCATATATAATATAAGAGATAATGGCATGTCAGTCAACATTTGGTACTACGAAACATGACACTCTCATCATCATCATGTAACTTTCTTATGAAGAAATTCTTAACGTGATTTTTTTAGTCGTACCCCTTGCGAATTTTGTAATTTATAGTTCAGATACAGCCAATAAAATATGAATGTTGAACTCATTCTGCATTTTTTACGAAATTTAATACAGACGTTTTTTGAATCTTTTATTTTAATTATGATGCCATTTTTGCGGCTTGAGTTGATACTAAAGTCATTTCAGTCATTGTTAAAACAGGTGAAACTAACATCTAACAGAGTTAATTATTTAGATATTGGACATATTATTGGGTAGCATTGTTTGAACTTTTTTTATTCATTAAAATTTATAAAATACCATATATGACAAATGACAAATCAACTTAACTTAAGTATATGACAAATGGACTTATTTGGTAATGGGCTATGAACACCTCCTAAACCAAAATTTTGTTAGTAGCTTCAATATTTTCTTACAAATTTTAGACTAAAACTAATATACTTAAAAATATTATAAGTCGAGTTTATGACATATTATATATGTGCAGTGGTTCTCACTTAAATTGGAATAGATTATTTTATTTTATAAAATTAGTTTGATTTTAAATTTGAATAAAGTTTTTATAAAAATATACAGAATATATTTATTTCACTCCGAAGTCTGTAACGGTAAAAAATATTGACCGCACATTTTGGTATTAGTGTTCATAGAATAATCTACTTAATCCATTTCCGCTCGTTCGTCTGTCATCAATATACTCAACAACTAAAACAGAAAATCAGTTGTAATTTTGTTGGTGTATTGGAGGACAAAAAGTAAGATTAAGTTCGAGAATGAGCAAAATCGGTCCACTGATTCACTGGTCACGGATTCTACAAATGAGGCAATATATCTTTATAATGTAAAATTTTATATTTTGAAATTTTTACTTGAAAGTTTTTTTCAACACCTGTAAATTCATCTATACTTTCATCTCTTCTAAGTGTACGAAAGTTCAAGACGTGCAGGGTTGATAGGAATACAAGTGCGGTAACGTTCTGGTAGGAACCAGAGTGTGAATTCGTTACAATGACTCATCACTGAATTGTACGTTTCGCATACAATAATTCATCGCGGAAAACAATTGCATCTTTACAGAAAGACCGTTCCTCGAAGCTCGAATTTGAATTCTCGACTTCCTGATTCTTAATATTAGAGCTTTAATTATCACAAATTCATTAACAGAACACGGTTCTTGATTTTTGCGAGCTAAAAAGTATCTCCATTGCCTGCTCTTTATATTTATAGAAGGGTGCAATAAGAATATCGAGCTATACTTGAAGCTAAGTTGTTGTGGATATTGATTGAGTTCAACAAAGTTTCTAACAGCCTTGTATTATCAAAAATATATATGTTTTAAAAGATTTTATTCTTTTGGCGGTATAATGGAATAAACGCAGATACAAATAATGTGTTTAATCTTGCGAATTCGGTGTTTACTTGTAGTGTACTATATATTTAAACAAAATAAAACAAAATTTTTTGTTTTACTTAAACCAATTTATTTACTATTTAATTATAAAATAATTACTAATTACAATAGGCAATGTGCCTTAACAAAACGTGGGTAATGTCACTTAATAAAAAAAACATGTATTCTTTCTAAGACATGTGGGGACATAATCCTTACTACTCATATTCATAAAAAACAAATAGTGCCAACAGATGGCATTGAATTCAAATTTTTTACTTCCTTAGACCAAATACAATAAATATGTTTATTATTTGTGTTACATGCGCTGGCCCACATCGACTGCTTTATCTACTGCAAACAAATTACCCTATAGTTCGGGATTTAATAAAGTACACATCGAAAACAACGTTTTTTTCAAAATTAAGAAATTAAAAATGCCAATAATATAATAATTATATTGCATTATATTGGCATTAATTTAAAATTAAAATAATTAAACAAATTTAATTTACTTACGATTAATTCAATTTTGAATTACAAATTTTTCCTTATTTTGAATTTTAAAAGTTCTATCTTGTTAAATTATTCTCTTTATAAAATAAATAATTCCATTACATAATATATTACATTACAAGTAGACGTTTTTTTTTTTTTTTATTATTATTATTTAAGCCCATATAGACTAGTGTCGATAATTTTTTAAACCAAAAAAATTACAGTAAAATGAAACCCATTAGAAAAGGAGGGGAATATGATAAAAATGATAGGAAAAATAACTTACGGTCTCGAAATAAAATTTGTTTTCTAGGAAATTTGGTGAAAACTTACCTTATTATGTCCCAAATACACTGTAATTTATTTGATTTAAAATATTTATTTTTTTGCCTTATTTTAACTTAATATCAAAAAAGCACCCTAATTTTCAATCGAAAATTCTCGCGTCAAAATATCAGCTTTTTCCAAGAGGCTTTTTCTGGAGGCTTTATGTTCGTTGAAATCTCTACTTTTTGTTGGTGTAAACATTACAATAGTTAATATTCTCAGCAAATGTAAAAAATTGAAAAAAACTCAAATTCGAAAATTTTTTTTACTCATTATGCACAATTTTGAGCTATTTATTAAAATTTACACTTTAATTACTCAAAACGTGTAAGATTTCATGTTACATTGATAAACGAAAAAATTGCAAATTGAAATATACTACTATAATTAACAAACAAGTCAGTTAATAAAGTTAATTGATTTAAAATATTTATTCTCAAACCAAGTAAAACTTGGGGGACTTCATTTATTGATGTCGTTCCTCGGATCGATTGGATTCATCATGGATGGTAGTGGAATTAAGGAGGCTTTTTGTGAAATATATGCTGAAAATTTGTCCGACAAAGCTCTTTCCGGGCACGCATATGCACAAGCTATCCGAGGACATTTTCTAGTACAGCTCGCCTTGTTTGAATTAATTTTTTCATCGATGGAGTTGTCGCATACAGAAAAGGGACTAATGGATACATTTTTGCTGGATTTAGGAACAGAAAATTTTGAAGACAATTTCCATCACGAAGATTTTAAGATCATAAAATAAAAAATTATTGAGCAAATGTTACAGTACTGGCAAATGATCTCATTGGTTAAACATTTCATATGGGCTGAACGTGCAGATAATTGGGAATTACATTTAAAATGCGTGGAAAGAATGTTTCCCTATTTTCATGCAAGTGGGCACTTTTTATACGCAAAATCTGGTTTTTTTTTTCAATTTTTTACATTTGCTGAGAACATTTACTATTGTAATGTTTACACCATCAGAAAGTAGAGATTTCAACGAATAAAAAGCCCCCAGACTTTTTGGTAAAAGCTGATATTGACGCGAGAATTTTCGATTGAAAATTAGGGTGCTTTTTCATATTAAGTTAAAATAAGGCAAAAAAATAAATATTTTAAATCAAATAAATTACAGTGTATTTGGGACATAATAAGGTAAGTTTTCACCAAATTTTGTAGAAAAAAAAATTTTTTTGAAAAAGATAAAAATAAAAAACCAAAAACTTGGTTATTTGAATTTTTTACCTATATTTTGAGGTTATGTGAAAAAATTGTACCATTACATTATTACAAAAGTTGTAGATCTTTTCATTACCATTACTTTGCTATTTAACTTTTTTCCATAGGACTTGTAGTTTTTTACCCTTAAAAACTCACCCCCTTCCACTTCTCGAACTCGGATCGACCGTAATTTATTTTTCCTTTCATTTTTATGATATTCCCCTCCTTTTCTATGGGTTTTATCCTTCTGTAATTTTCTTCCACTTTTTATCATTTTTAAGGCTTCTACTCTAGTCTTATATCGTTGTCTCTTCAATTATATTGTTAAAACGCATGGATTGATTCATTGAATGGTTATTTCAATCAGTGTATTTGTAATACCAGAGAAGAAAAACCCATTTATTTTAATTTGTATTTCTGTTTTATCACATAAAATTGAGCTAGTCAACTCATTTCTTACATGTAAAACACAGAGTAAAGCAAACTGGAAGCTTGATATCAGATCAGCTAACTCTTGATATCATATGATTGCGAACGGTAAAAGTTGAACATCCACCTCGTATATAAATTATATGTGTAGATTTATATTCGACATAAGTATATTTTTTATTGGATTTGTTTATTGGATCGAACATAAAATATAATCGGAAAATATGTTTTTATGCCTGCATATATAAAAGGCACTTTATTTCGACTCATAATTTGTGAAAAAATACTGTTTATTTTCCTCTTCATACAAGCATTTAATTTTATTAATTGCATTTAAAAAAAGTTTCGAGATAAAATTAAGAAATCATGTAATCTTAAAACATACTTTTAAAGAAAACAGAAGTCTTGTGAATTTTTTTTTTTTTTTTTTGCATAAAGTTTGAAGAATATTAAAAATTTGAAGAATACCTTCTTTTCGATTAAATCCCGAACTGTGGGGTAATTTGTTTGCAGTAGATAAAGCAGTCGATGTGGGCCAGCTGCAGCATGTAATACAAATAATAGAGACCCATTTATTGTATTCGGTCTTAGGAAGTGGTACGCTTACGAACAAGTCTAGAATTACGAAACACTCAGCGTGTCATAAAATTTTTTTGAGAAGAAATTTTTAACGCACAAATCTTTGTTGTTATATTTTCTTATTGTGGTTTTAAATTCGAAGTAGCATGTGTGTGTTTTCTTGAAGCGTTTTTCTACTGCACCTTTTTCGTGTAATATATTATGTATTACTTTTTGCACCTTTTACGTGTAAATTTGTTTCCTAGTAGTCCGCTAAACTGTACCAGCCCGCAACTATTTAAATAATTTTTTTGTAGACGCTGAGATTGAAGCCTACGATCTCAATTTGTCAAGAACAATTTTCGGAAGTTGAAGCATTGTGATGACCACGCTTATTATTAGTCGGCTGTATAATATTTGTAAAAACTTGATCGCACATTTTCTAATAAACAATATTCAAACCATTTTTGTATTTTTTTTTAAATTATGTTACGGTAAAAATATTTTTTATTCTCGAAGTCAATCGCAAGCCAAAAAAGATAATTTTCTATAGTATTAATTGTAGTAAGTGTTAATTTGTTGAAGTTCTTCCCATTAATAATACCCATGATTAATTTTACAGTATTTTTTTTAATTCACCTTCATTTTAACAATGCTATAATAATTTTGGTGAACCATTTTACAGCAATACTGTTTTAGTGTATATGTACGTTTATGTTTATCCTTAAAAAAACAGTTATAGTACCTTTTTCATTAAAAATCCATTATCTAAACGAAAAGTTGACAGGCGTTAAATTTGGCATTAACGTTAATTTTAATGTACCAATTTACAGAGGTTGTGGATTCATTTCTCGCCATCGTCACAATTATTAAGTATGCTTATGGGTTGGTTTAATGCAAGTTTGAATGAACACACCTGTCCCCAACTTGTCAAAATAAATGAATAAATCTTTACTTTAGCTTAAGAATTCGGACAATATAAATTCACGTTCAACGCTGCTTTGTGGAATAAATATAATGAAAAAATAAACAAAAAACAACAAATCAAATCAAATTATTTCACACAATTATCAATTTATTTGTATACATTATTTAATCCATATATTCCTCAACATTTATAAAATATTGATAATTCTATTTTTATAACATATTGGTAAATGGAACTGACCACCAGGACCGGTGTCCGCAACAAATATTTTCAACTTATAATGAAAATAAATTATAAGGAAAAACTAAAGTCAAACAGTTATCTATACAAATGTGGTTCGATATCTGCTATATAAATACTCTGAAAAAATTTTGAAACTTTTTTAAACGGCTTTATGTTTGACATTAAGTTTTGTTTTTGGTTTTATATTTTGAGATTATGTGATTTGGAGTATTTTTAATGTTAACATGGAATGGTCTTGGGCGTGACTTATTCTTATTAAATTGAAAAAGGTATATGTCAAACTGGATAATGTTTATCAGGTCAGGAATATTATTTTGTACGGTATAAACGTAATATTTGATCGATTCAAGGTTTCTGGATTCAATTAGGGTGGGGAATCCACGTTCGCAATATATTCTACGTATAGGTGTTGTTCGTTAGGCTCCAGTTATTATTCTGCGTGCCGATTTGTTGATTATTTCGAGTGGCTCAGGTTTGTGAAGTTTGTTGAGACTTAATATGTGGAAACCGTAGTGTATTTTTTATTTTATTATTGATTTGTAGACTAGTGTGAGAGCTTTTCAATAGGAGCAAGTATTTTTATTGGATTATATTTTAAGTGTGTTTAGTCGATGTGTAAGTTCTGTGTTAACCTTGTTTCAAAACTTTCTTTTAAAAATACAACAAAAATAAAATTCATCTGTATTATATAATTCAAGTACTAAAGCTATAACTGTTAATTTCTATAAAATAGCTCTAAATACATTTAGAGTTCACAAATTATTAAAATTTTATTTCCCTTTTAGACAAGTGTGGTCAATTCAGAATAAACTAACAGTATACGAAAAATCGTTTATACATCAGTTCTTAGGTAAATAAAAATAAATTTTTCTGATTACTTGTAGGCAAATAAATACATATTTATAATTTCTATTACACCGGAGTTATAATTTCTAATACTGTCAGGATGATTGTAATTTAATTGCCCCAAAAGACACAAAAATTATTTAAAACAAGTGTATTTCATTAGAATTTATTTGAAATTAATTCCTCTATCGACCTCATTCCGAACAATTAACTGTGAAATAATGCATGAACTGTAGTATAATTAATTAGAAGATTAATTTTAAAAAATATATATGTGTGGTGATATGAAGTGGAGATATTTTTGTGACTGGAAGAGAGTCAAGAGTAAAGTATAAATTCTGTTAGTATTCGGTCGATATAATAGAGAACGTAAAAAGTATTTCACTTTTTTTTTTTTTTTTTAATGGTAAAATCAAAGACAGAAAATTTCTCGCCGTTTTTATTCCAAAGTTAATTTCTATAAAATTGAATTTTAAAAGGATTTCTCACAGACCGATTTTGACCCGGTTGGCGGCAATGGACGGGTTGTTACAAGGTCAAGAGCTGATTAGATTTTGGAATCGATCGGTCAAGCCGTTTAAAACTTATTTCCAAAAAACCACTTTTGAAAAAAAAAAATTTCCTCGTTTTTTAAAAATGTCTCGAAATCTACAGGGCCGAATCGGTCCAAACTCACAGAAAATCCAAGTTTGGTAAAACTCTTCAGAATGCCCTTTGGTGAGCTCGATTCGGTCAAGCCGTTTCAAAGTTATAAGCGATTCACATACTTACACACACACTTCTCGATTCACATACTTCTCAGGAGTGTTCAGGAAAGCTTCCTAGGACCTTTAAACGTCGAGATCTAATGAGACTCAATTTTTGCAAAACGGGGTGAAACCAATAACTTCCCGATTTTAAAAAATATAAGTATAATATCATTAGGGTATTACGCAGAAAATAACAATTATTCTGAATTATTCGAAAAATAGAAAAGGAAATAAAACAGCGAAACCTATTATTTTCAATATGGCGATCAGAGCTCAAGGGATAGAATCCTGTATTTTGATTTAACTAAGTAAAGAGAAAAATTTTGTATTCTTCGAAATTTTCTTCAAAGGACAAATCAAGCATCTGTATTGTTTTTTGATACATTTGTGACTTGTATCAAAAAACAAGCTGAGTTTGATTGGAGACATTGTTTTAAATTCTGCTGTTAAATTAGGCCATTGAATAAAATAGCATAATACAAGATTTATTTATTTCGATGCAAATGTTATTTATTTTTCTGTAAAATTAATATTATGTGAAAATACAAAAAACGTTGTTTTTGATATCTAAGTTGTAGAATCAAATGAAACAATTATGCTTGTATTTATATTGAGAAAATTGTTGGTAATTTTATACAATTTCCTAAAAAAGGGTGATTTACCAAAAACATATACATTAAATTTCCTAAATGTGATAAATGTCTTTACAAAATTTCTTGAGAATCAGACAGTTCGTTCGAAGGTTATAACGAGACAAACATACTTCTTAAAAACATAACGACAAATGCAATGCAAAATTGTCTACTTAAAACTATTATTCTGTATCTGTTAGCGTCAGGATTTTGACGAATACTTCAGTGTTCTTTTCATAACCACATGAATGACTCCACGCCGCAGGCTAAAAATAAAATACTGTTTAAATATAACATGATTTTATTATAACAAATTTCCCTCAAAGATATATTTCTCATTATCATTGTTAAGCTTCATAAGCAAATAATTATTGGAATTTTTTTTGAAAAATTAATTAATACAGTTGATAATTTTATCTAGTTTACTGTTATTTCCTTCTAGTTTATTATTTTCCTAAGATTGAACAAAAATGAAATTTACTATTAGAATAATCGTATTTTCTTTTGTTTTTCTAAAGACCTTTTTTTCCAACATAATTTATGGTAAGTAAAATTAAAAGGTTTTTGTTGAAAGTATGTTTATATACGGCCTTTGAACAAGACAATTAAATAGTGCCCTTATTGTTACGCATTCAATAATATATATGATGCTTTTAAATGGTATAACATAACTTTACCACATTGCATTTAGAGATGGTGTAGGTATGACTACTGGCATTATAAATGAGCTTACCTAAAATAGTATGTCAGATCATTTAAAATAAACAAAAAACTTACAATTAATATATAGAGTATCAAATGTTGTGTATCAAAATTCCGTAGCTTAAACAATTTGATCCTGAATACACACTCGGTTGCAATCCTACTGCATTCATTTAAGTTTTATTCTTTGATATTTTCCTCAGATATTAATTAAATGATTTCGGATAATTATATTTTGTATTTTTACGTAGCCATTTTGTTCGTAAATATGATTTATTTTACGAAGCCGCCATTTTGTCAAAAATGGAAATTTCGATATCCTAGTATCTTAGTAGACGAATACCTAGTTTTATCAATCGACTAAATAAATCTTTTTTGTTTTTTGATTTCGGATAAGCTATACAAAAAGAAATCAAGGTCACCACCAAACATCATTTTTAGAAAGACATTCAGGAAATTGACTACAAGAGCACACCAAATTAATTTTTTTTGAGCCATTAGTACCATTATGAACTTATTTGTTGCTATTAAATGTATCAATACTTTTAGTTTTTCCAAAATAATATACCATTTCCTAAAATAATTTTTATAAAATGTCTTTCTTTGGCTTTCTAACTGCGTTTATACCCCTAAAACAATAAACTAGCGATTTTTTAACAGTAAACTCTTTCAGAAACCTCCATTTTTTTAAATTTCGCGTTTTTGGGTTACCATGAATATCATCTTTGGAAACTGGATCGAACCAAGTTAACGTTAACTCAATTTTTATTCACATGTTCATAAAATAAAGCTAGAAGATGTAAGAACTCTGTTAAACTAGTTTTTCGAAATAGATTTAATTACCACTTACGAAAATTATTATTATGGCAGGATAGTACAGATCAAGATAGACAGTGTTCAATAAATAAAAATGAAAAAAATGTTGTTAATAAAAAAAAATATTTTGGGGGATTTTACTTTTAGACGCCTTTTTATAGTATCTCTCGGCGAACTATTGTGTAATGGCATAATGAAATAACTATTAGTAAATTTTCTTCAATTTGCTGACTGAACTTTTAATTTTTTACTCTTCGTTATTCCTCCACTCACATCATAGAGTACTGTTACAGAAAAATTTAAGTGTTATTAGCGTCTTTTATATCTGCGTTGATTAGAAAACTTCAATGGGTTGTATCTTGATGGGTTTGATGCGATTTTCATGCACGAAAATGGTTTTCCATAATAGTAAAATGCATCGAAGTATACGCATACTCATTACTTCGGCGTTATCACATATCTACCTCTTAAGAATTTTTTGAACAAAATTTCGATGTACTGGGTCGTCATATAAAACATTCCTCTTGCATGAATTTGCAGCCAATTTATGAAATAACCATTTTTACATTTTGTTCCAAATTTCAATGTAATTTTTTAACAAATTCAGGCCAGTCTAATTGACTGAATTAAATTCTTTCAATGATTATTTAATGAATAAATAATTCTTCTAGAAATAGTAAAACGAAGTTCATCGGGTGTTCTAAAATTGGAATATCTCAAAATTTCTCCAAATTAATTTAAACTTCTCCAAGTATTTTAGAATTGTGTGTGCTTTCGTATATTTTTGGGTATTTTTTCCGAAAAAGGATTTGGGAAATGTGATGAAAATCTTATAAAAGAGTTTGAACGAATAGATATAACAAACTAATGTACTAGCTTTAGCTAGAAATATGTAATACCATATTTTGGACAGTGTCTATACACAGCTTCTATCCCAGAGGGAGAGTAATACTATTACCCTTCTGACTTTGATCTTATCAAGTGTTGTATCATGTTGTTTGATACATTTTTTTTTTGTTTGTGTGTCTGTTTCTATCGTTGCGTTGAATATTTTATTATTTTAAATGATGATGTCGCTTCTAATTTATATAATTAAACTTTTGTCTGTTTTCTGTGAAATACGTATGGTTTTATAAAATGGAATTCAAAATACATTTTATACTTATTTAAATTAATTAAAAATAATTAATGTAATTGATGTAACTATTTTAATTTTAATTTTTTAGTTTTATATTCATGTATGAAATTTAATATTTTTTCTTTCATTTTATTCATAATAAAGTTTCCTGTTTGACAATATTAAAATTAATTTTTATAATTAAAAAAAAAAAAATTAACTTGTGTTTCAATATCAAGAATAGTTTTATTAATAGCCGAAGCAACAGACTCTAAAAAGGAAAATATTTCAGAGCGGTTTTTTTATTGAGTATTGTTTCATACACCTATCTAATAATGAAAAACTTGTTTTGACAAATTAAACCTGAAGCTTTCGGTTTGGATGTCAATTTCAACATGACGGCGAATGTTTTAGATTTGTTTCAATATATCTGCTTATTTCTACCCGAATTATTTGGAAAAAATTCTCTACAAAACCATTAATTTATTTTAAAATATGACATTAAAAGATTAAAAGTTTATGTGAAAATCTTAGTTTTTTTTAAATTATTTTTGAAGTACGAACTAAATGGCTCGATTACGATATCCGTGGCGCCTCGATTTTTTTGGTAAAATAAACAAAAATAAGACGATAATGAAGAATACTAATTTTCGAGTTTTCCCGACTAGAAATTTTTGACTGCACCCATTTGGGGCCCAATAGGGTTTCCCAATAGGGATTCTACGTTGGGATGTAACGCAGAAACGTACTTGGGCACTGATTGGGAAATCCCTATCTGTTCCCTGTTGGGCTAAACCTGTGTGTGTCTCTTAGGGCAATCCCAATCTGTTCTTTATTGAGTAATACCTATGCGTTCCCAAATGGATATTCCATATCAGTTTGACAATAGATTCGTAATAAAACAAAGTGCAAATTGACTTACAAGTATTTTTTTATTAATAATTTTAATATTTTTTTTTATAAATAATTAATTTTTATAAAATACGTTGTTAAAGATTTACCTGAAGTCACAATCAGGTTTTGATCCAACATTTTTACAGTATCTTTATTATTTTTCGCGGTGCTGAGTGATAACTTGCTATTAAATAATTGATTTTCAACAGATTTTTCGAAACTTTTTGTTGATGAATTTAATGAAGTATCAACAACACAATTTTTTTCGGAATCGGAACTAGTGGGTCTTGTTTTTTTTTTTTTTTTTTTGGTTTAATTTTTAATTTTTTTATTTATCATTGAACTTCCTTTAGAATCAATCGATGAAGATTTATGTTCATAAGACGAAACGCCAGTATTAGAAGAAATCTTGCTTTGAATAGGCGACAATGATGAAGCTGAAGATGGCGACAATGATAATGATGATCGATTAATTAAAATTTTTCCTAACCGAGAACTTTTTTTTATTGGAGAATCAAACTCGTTCTTAGTTTCTTCTTCTTGAAGGCCTGTAAAAAATAACCATATTTTGTAATTTTCGAAATTTCCAGCACATCATAGGGAGGTGGCATGTATTTACAATAAACCGCTTGGTCGTGTTTGTTTGGTCGTCAGCGAAGAACTTGGAACAATATCGATATCATTATCGGAATTTTTGTCCAAAAAAAGAATTAACTGGTATTTAGATTTGTTTCTGAAACAAAACAAAATTCAAAAGATTAATATATCAATTACAAGCATTTTAAATGGAAGTAAAAAAAATTTTTTGCAATTACTTACACAGTATCAGAAGACATTGAAAAAGAAGTTAACACAAAATTATTTCTTAAACAATCACTAATTTTTTAATTAAACGTTTAAAAATAAACAACAATTTATTCAGAACTTATTTATTATATATTTAATGTCCAAATAATCTTAATTTTTTCGTTTTATTTGTTCACATTAATATTTTAAAAATTTTCACATAAAAATACACATAAACATTTATTAAACAATATCAATTCAAAAAATTAATTGCTAACGCTTCCCAAGTTCTAATAATAATAAATCAAAATTAACTTTTTAAAATCAATTTATGCAAGTTCGTTCACTGCACTACGACGTACAATCTACAGATTTAGACTGGTTAATAACTTTTTTTGTTGGACATTAAAAATAATAAACATTATTTTTAGACTAAGAGCCCGTGATCGCCAGTTTTACCACATAGTATAAAGGCTAAAAAATTTTCTGTGTAAGTACCCTACAGCAGGTAATAATAGTTAGCAAAGGCGAGCATAACTGATGACCAACAACTTTATAGCTTAATCCGCAATTTTTTAGTATGTTTTACAGGATACTAAATACTAGAATATCCGAACTTCAACTATGTCTGGGAGAGTGTTAGAACTTTTGAAACTGTCTGGTCGATTGGAAAACATCTTTGAATAGTTGACCAAGTAACATACATAAAACTATTTATTAGAATATCCGAACTTCAACTATTTCTGGGAGAGTGTTAGAACTTTGGAAACTGTCTGGTCGTTTGGAAAACATCTTTGAATAGTTGACCAAGTAACATACATAAAACTCAGATTTTATATTATGACGTAGGTAGAATTATTATTTATTCAAGGCGTCTGGCAGGCGGTTGCCACCCTACAAAATGTCTGGCAACGGGTGGTATGGTATTCTAATAGTATCCTGTAGAACATGCTAAAAAATTTCGCATTATGCTATAATGTTTTGGGGTAGCAACTATGCTCACCTTTGATACCTGTTACCTGTCAAAGTCACCGGTTCGAGATTCTTAATATCCAAACCTTTTTACCTGCTGTAGGTTAATTGCACAGAAAATTATTTAGCCTTTATACAATGTGGTAAGACTGGCGATGACGGGCTCTCCCTCTATTGTTTTGGGGTGACGTCACTAAACACGTGTGACTATATATATAGTAACCTTGAAACTATATCACTAATGCTTGCGTAAATAATACTTAATAATACTTGTATATTAAGTTTTAATTTACATTCAGAGATTATTCATTTAAAACCATTCGATCACTACAGCACATATGTCAATCAACACTATGTTTTATACACATCACATAAATAAAAATAGTTTTTTTTTTTTTTTAAATTAAGACATGTCTTTTTAATTTAGCATTTTTAGAGATGTGCATATTTTTTTTTTTTATTAAAGAAAAGTTTGTAATTATATAACTCTCAATAATCTCCCGAACGCTATCTAATGAGTAATTTTGTAACACTCCAATATTCAAAATAAAAATTATAAAAGAAAGGCGAAAAGTACAAAATCTTTCACATTGGGCTATCCCATTATGTTCTCAAAAAGGTCAGAGTACGGTAAAACCAAAATGTTGTCATTAATTTTTACATTGGGTTTTCCCACTCAATTCCCAATTATAGCCCAGTCAAAAAAAATACTCTTAGCATTACTGATTTTTACTTTGGGCTTTCCCAATAAGTTCCTAATTGAATCCTAGTGCAGTAAAACATATATTAAATTATTTTTATGGATTGGGATTTGCCGATCAGTTCTTAGCTAGTTACCATTAAGTACAAACTCAACTCCAATTATTTAATTTTAAATTGGGCTATACCAATAAGTACCCAGTTAAATCCCAACCGGGATAAGTATTTTGGGTAAGCCCTAGCAAATCCCAATCGGGCCCCAATATAAGTATTGGGATAATTTCTAGTCAGGTTCGTCTATTTTTCGAGTTATCCATGGGTAGTTTAATCACAGGCTGAACGCAGGTGCCAAAAACCAACCCGACCTGTGCAAACTATAACCCATAAATACATGGATAAATTAATCACAGGCTGAACGTAGGGGCCAAAAACCAACCCGACCCGTGCAAACTACACCTAACAAATCCATGGATTAATAACAGTCGAAAATGGCGTACATGTATTTTTAATAGTTGTATTAAATATACAAATGTTGATTTTTTTTTAAACCAATTAAATTTCGGTTATTTGTGCTCGAATTGTGTTTAAATTATGGTCATTTAACAAAAAAAAAAAAATAATTAAATCTAATAAGTAAAATTTTTTAAATTTTGGTGACATAAACACGATAATTTCTAAAAAAAAACAGTGTCGATAACTCGAAAAATAGGCGAAAACTCGAAAGTTGGTATTCTTCATTTTCGTCTTATTTTAGCTTGTTTTATTATAATTAATCGTCAAATCGAGGCGCCACGGATATCGTAATCTCCTCAACTAAATGAAGCTCAAATTGGCCACAAAATGTAGAATTTAAATTATTTTTAATATACTCGTTATAAAAATTATACTTTTAAGTTTAGTGTACCATTTTCACCTTTAGACCAATATGTTTGCTTTTCGAATTGGTAGAGAATTTAAAGGCAATCTCAAAGCTCCGAAATATTAGAAAAACTATTTATTAAGAATGAGAGAATGAAGGATCTGTGAAAAATCGAATATTTATTAACATTTCATCAGACTGTTTACAAATTAATACATAAATATTGTTATGCATTTTACAGATACTGGCTAGGCAATTTATCCTCCATTCGCTAATTCATTCTATTATAACATCAATACAAACCATAAAATATTATTCATAATTTTTGTCAAAAAATTTATATCCTTGTCGTATTAAAATCAAATTATAGTAATAATTCCATAACATAAGTTCACAGTCAATATTTCCCATAACATACAACAATAATCAATAAACAAATTAAAAAAATTAATGTCATCCACATCAATCAATACTTAAACATGTACAACGGCACGGATACACCGGCACTATTGGTATTACTCAATAATCATTATCAACGACACTATTGATATTAACTTAATTTTGAATAAAATTTATTACTTAACTAGATAAAAAACAAATTTTTTACAAAAAATTCTTAGATATTTATTAGTAATACTTTTTGGTGTCAACAATTCGAGGAAAATCTAAAGGCAAACAAAAGTGTTAGATAAACTATTTACAAGTATCCAAGCAGCGATGCTAATGTTAGATTGAAAAAAATAAAATGCAACTCGGATAATGCAGAAAATCACGAATTCATCTTCTTGATAGATACGGGTACCTCCGTTTCAATAGTGAAACATAAAAATGTCACTGAGGAAGCTCCATTTGACCCCAGGCATGAAATCATGTTAAAAGGTTTCGATCAAAATTTTAATTGCAAATACCATTTCTATTATGTAAATAACGACAAAAAAATCATCTATACTGGTTATTCATGTAACAGAAGTTTGGCGCGATCCTTGGCGCGCACGCCACTTTAAATTTAGTCAAATATAAGAGACTTAGGCAAGACATTTTAGTAAAGGATTTATGTATAAAAATGCTACTTGTTTTCAATAGTATACATATTCAGATAACATTTAAAACAAAAATACGTTAACAAAAATTTATTAAATTATACCCGACTTCATTATATAATAACCAACTACCACCCTCAAAAAAGTGTTTCAGTTTTATATTCGTAACAAAGAAAAACACATAAAAGTGGTATAGATTTTTTGAAGTTAATTTTTTTGGGTTAAATGGCCTATGACCCTGCGAATTATTATTGAATTAGGCAATTAACATGAACTGGCGTTAATACATACCATTTACGTAAAATTTTCTTTCGGAAAACTGTCTATAACAATCCTTAGAATCGAATTTTTAAACTTTTTATGTTTAAGGCAAACAAGACTTGTGAACCGTCAAATTATGATCAAAATAATCATTTAAGATCAAACAGCGCTAGTAAAAACCATTTTCTCGAATTTCACCCCATCGGGAAATCGTTTACAACCTACCCTCAAATACAACTTTTGTTAAAAAATAATTTTTTCGGCTTAAATGGCCTATAACCCCGCGAATTATTATTGGATTATGCAATTAACATGAACTGGCGTTGATACAAACCATTTTCGTTCAATTTTCTTTGTCGGAAAACTATCTATAACAACCCTACTAATAATTGAATTTTTACACTAATTAATTTTTAGATAAAATTACTTGTGGCCCTCGAATTATGATCAAAATAATCGTTAAAGATAAAAAAACGCTAATCAAAACTATTTTAACGAATTTAACCCCATCGGAAAATCGTCTATAACTCACCATCAAATACAACTTTTTTTTTTTAAATAACTTTTTTCTGCTTAAATGGCCTTTGACCTCGCGAATTATTTATTATTGGATTACACATTTGATATGAATTGGATAATTCAAACATCCTACAAGTATTTTCCTGTTTGTCGTAGTTTTTAGATACATTTATCTCATTGTTAAGCGGTGTGTTGGTAATTTATTTATTTATATGGATAATAAAATTTACATTGAGTCCATTATCAGATTTTACATCTTTGATGACTTTATGATTTCAAATGCATCCTACAAGAATTTTCCCTTTTTTTCATGGATTTAGCAGAAGTGTGCTTTATATTTATCTAATTGTTTTGCAATGTGTTGGTAAATTATTTATTTATAAGGGTAATAAAATTTACATTTTGTTCTTCACCAGATTGTACATCTTTGATGATTTTATGAGTTGTATCCTAAAAGAATATTCCTGCTTTTCGTGAGCTATAAAAGGGTTGTGCATTGGTCCTACCTAAAAAAGTTGTATTTGAGGGTGAGTTATAAACGATTTTCCGATGGGGTGAAATTCGATAAAATGGTTTTTACTAGCGTTTTTTTGATCTTAAACGAATATTTTGATCATAATTTGAGGAGTCACTAGTCATTTTACCCTAAATATGAACAGTTAAAAAATTCAATTTTTTGGGTTGTTATAGAAAGTTTTCCGACAAAGAAAATTTTATGAAAATGGTTTGAATCAACGCCAGTTCATGTCAATTGCATAATCCAATAATAAGTCGCGGGGTCATAGGCCATTTAAGCCGAAAAATTATTTTTAAAAAAAAGTTGTATTTGAGGGTTGGTTATGGACGATTTTCCGACGGGGTGAAATTCGATAAAATGGTTGTTACTATTGTTTTTTTTATCTAAAACGAATATTTTGATCATAATTTGAGAGGTCAGAAGTCATTATATCATAAACATAAATAGTTTAAAAATTCAATTTTTAGGGTTGTTATAGAAAGTTTTCCGACAAAGACAATTTTACGAAAATGGTATATATTTACGACTAATCATGTAAAATATATAATCCAATAATAATTCGCGTGGTCATAGGCCATTTAAGCCGAAAAAATTATTTTCTAAAAAAGGTTGTATTTGAGGGTGGTTTATAAACGATTTCCCGATGTGGTTAAATTCGATAAAATGGTTTTTACTAACGTTTTTGTATCTTAAACGAGTGTTTTGATCATAATTTGAGGGGTCACAAGTCTTGTTTACCTTAAACATAAAAAGTTTAAAAATTCGATTCTAAGGATTGTTATAGACAGTTTTCCGACAAAGAAAATTTTACGAAAATGGTATGTATTAACGCCAGTTCATGTTAATTGCCTAATCCAATAATAATTCGCAGGGTAATAGGCCATTTAACCAAAAAAAATTAACTTCAAAAAATCTATACCACTTTTATGTGTTTTTCTTTGTTACGAATATAAAACTGAAATACTTTTTTGAAGTGGTTGGTTATTTTATAATGAAGTCGGGTATAATTTAATTAATTTTATTTAACGCATTTTTGTTTTAAATGATATCTGAATATGTATACTATTGAAAACAAGTAGCATTTTTATACCCAAATCCTTTACTAAAATGTTTTGCCTAAGTCTTTTCTATTTAATTAAATTTATAAGTGGCGTACGTGCCATGGATTGCGTCAAGCTTCTGTTACATGGTAATTCATAATCTTGATAATCTTATTAACTCTAACATCCCAGTTTACAATCCTAACATAAAACTAGAAAAATGCAACTTAATGATACATTATTTATTCCCAGTTAAAGACTTACGTATATTAGACCAAACGATGATCCACTAGCCGGACATCCTGTATTTAACAGCATGTAAGATAAAATAATACAAACTTACTCCTGGAAAACAGGACATCCAAAACTATATAAAAATTGTAAAACCTGCCAAACAGTATAAACCAATTTCAAACCAAACAAATAAATCTACCATGATAATCACCACAACATCAAAGTCATTTAACGGACAAATTTCAATAGACATGATGGGTCCATATTCTGAACAAATAGTGAAAATATATTTATCCTAACTGTACAGAATGATCTAACGAAGCTTATACAAACATATCTAATGACAAATCATAATGCAGACATAGTAGCGATTCATTAGCTAAAATATTGTTAAATCTTTGGATTACCGTCCTAAATCCTAACGGATCAAGATACCGAATTCACCTCAAAATTATTTAAAGAGATATTAAAACTACTACAAATCAAACACAAAATAACGAGCCCGTTCCATCCTCAAACCAACGGTAGCCTCGAACGAACACATCTAACACTAAGAGATTACATCAAATGTCACGTCGACAAAAACCATGATTGCAATGAACTTATATCCTTATCTACACTTTCATATAACACCCATAGACATAAATCTACGCACACATTCAAGTTTTTGGTGAAAAACCAAAAATTTTCTGTTTATTCGAAAATCCGAAAAATAAATCTGCATACTTTAACCTTGCTCAAGGTATAACAAATAAACCAAAACTCATTCGCGAAACCGCTAAAGGGCAATTAATCAAAACAAAACACTCTTCCAAAACACAGTATGATAAAACTCACAATCGCACATACTGTTTCATAAAAAATCAACTTGTCTTACTTGGACAACCTACCAAATTCGATAATAAAAATCTTAACCCAAAATATAAAGATCCTTATTAAAACGTCCTGGTACACAACAATAATACGGCAACAATTGAATTATCTAAAAATAAACGTCGCAGCTATCATTTTAATCACCTGAAAGGTTTTGTTTCAGGCGACAATGATGACCAAACCAATGCTGACATTTTTCATGATATTTCTCATGATCCAGGTCCTAGTAACCACGTATCAAATTGAATGTAAAAAATCATCATTCGGGTTATTATATAAACACCTGGGGGCTGCAAAAAAGCAGCAACCGAAAATATTCCTTACACATATACTATAATTAAACTTTATTAGATGATCGATCAATTTCTATTAGTTAATAGTCAATATACCGAAGCAGTTGTATTATATCATTTGATGGACTATTATCATTCAAATAAAAAATAAATTATCAATACTAGAAAATCATACTCGTCAAAAACGAGAAGTAATTAATGGTATAAGTTTAATCTTTCTTAAATGACTTTTCGGAACTCCAGATGTAAATAATTTACCCTGACTCCATAAATTCTCTAATCAACAATAAAAAACAAACACATACACTAACGATACAACAAGAACTTCGTATAATATCCAACAATATAAATTTTCATGGCGTATTGTTTAAAAAAAAAGATTGTTACGAGCAAAAACAAGTTTAACGTTAAAAAAGCAAATCAAGTGTAGATTTTTTTATAAAAAACAATAAAAACTGTCAAAATAATTAAAATAAATAAAATTAATATGAATATGTTATATGAATTGAATGGATATAAATGACAATGTGTTAAAAACTTGTTAGTTACAATAAAAGTAAAATGTGCAAAATTTGTATGTTTATTAATCTTTAATATGGGGAGTTCCACAAAGTTTTTATATTATATAAATTGTGTAATGATGTTTTAAGTTAAAGTTAAGAGTAAAAGTTAATTTTTTTATCTTTTATTTTAGACGAATGGCATGACTGTAGATGGACATAATCTTCCTTTATTTTTTTTATTTTTATTTTTTTTTTAATATTTGAAAGCGATTTTGTGTCATTTTGTATAAGAAAGAAGCTCTAGTAAAATAAATTCTTTTAAGAATCTGGAAATAATAATCAATTGCCATATAAATTGGACTGTGTAGTGCTTATGTATGTAATCTTGTGATTGCGAGTCACATACATTTTCTGTCCGTGTTATGTACAATGTGAGTTCAGTTGGTTAGTTAGGCACATCGCACATGAGGTGATTTGGGTGAAATCGGCGAAATCGCCGATATCGGCGATATCACCGATATCAGCGATATCACAGCATTTTAGTCGCACACGGAGCAACAGAAGTTGCTCCGACTTTGTAACGTTTTTTGAAGAAGGGGTACTACGTAGTTTGTTTACTAATAACAAAATATGTATATACAGTGTCTTAAAGGATGAAATACATCAAGTAATAAATAATATAGATTATAATAGATTATACTTTAAGCCATTTGAAATTCTCATTTCGTCTTACAAAAACGACAAGAGATAGATAGTTGAACTTTTGGTGTCATATTCTGGATGTTAAAAGTGACTCTAAGTTCGTAAATTGACAAAATCGGTATAATGGGCTAATTAGATCTATGATTCAACTTAACCATAAAAAAAGATTCAAAACAAACACAAAAAACTTGTATGAACATTTTTCGGATATAATAAGAATCTGTTATTTAGCTTAAACTGTGGCGAATATAAACATTCCGAAAAATGATCATACATTTTTTTTTTTATCAAATAATTATTGTTTTGAATCTTTTTTTATGGTTAAGTTGGCTCATGGGTCTAATTATCCCATTATACCGATTTTACTCACTTACGAACTTAGACTCACTTTTAAAATCCAAAATATGACACCAAAAGTTCAACTACCTGTCTCTTGTCGTTTTTCAGTTATCTTGATGACGAACGGGAGACTCAGATGGGTTAATACTAATATACTATGACTAAACCATATATATATATATATATATATATATATATATATATATATATATATATATATATATAAATTTATATATATATATATATATATATATATATATATAAATTTATAACTGTATATATATTAGAGTGTTTTTTGAATGCTAATGATTAAAGTAGTTCAAACATTGATGCTCAATCTTATATCGAATATCTAAAAAATTTACTCTGTTATACCTTAACTTGTTTTATTTGTTTAATGTGATTAGAATAGATACAGATTATAGCCACTGTACAATTACTGTATTTCTACAGTTCATTTTGTAAACATATTAAATAATAAAAGAATCAATATATATAATATTTTTCACTAATAGTATAAGATGTATTGGCTTAATTTTATAAAATAAGTCTAAGTTCATTTCTGTTTATTTACTCTGTTATTGAAATGAATGAAATTAATATTGACGCTTGAAAAGTGTTATAAATAAGTTTATAAACTCTTGCAGAACGTCATTACGGCCAAAATGAAGAAATGTTGTATCTATTGCAACGTTGCTACAACAATTAAGAGACGTATACCTAGAGAAAGAGGTTTTTCCCTTTTTGCTATCCACAAATAATAAATATGTCTAGAAATTTTTTAGGTTGAGCATTTAACTGAGTAATACTATAGGTGAAAACTCTTATGTATTTGACAACGTTGCTTACGAATGTAAAATTACATACGATTGTTGTCGCATCATGATGGAATTCTTACGATTTCAGTATTTGATTATACATATCTTACACAGTGCGATTTCGTACATGTAATTTTCTTATGGAAAGTAATCTCTATCCGTATACGACACAACAGTTGCAACAATACCTGAAGCTAATAAAAGCGTGTTAAAAAATTTATGATCTGCTTTATAAGATGCACCTATTAAGTCTGTTCTATATGGTTCAGGACATGAATCTAACCTTTTTTTGTTTGTATAAAAACAAGCAATGACAAGTTTTTATTTTTAAATATTAAACATAACATTATTTAACTCTCTATCTTTGTCATAAACATTGATTTATATGATTGTATAAACAAGAATTAAAAAAAGTTGCCCATATGATTTTAAAAACGAAGCATTTTTACAACGATTTTTTTATCACATGTATGATTTCAAATCACCAAAATCACGTCGTGTGCGACTATACATTGGTTTCCATAAGCAAATCATATGTATGATATCGCCGATTTCACGCAAATCACCTCATGTGCGATGTGCCTTAGATGTGTGTGTGTGTGATTTTTTTTTTTCAAGGGAAAAGTCTGAACACGTTATGGCTGAATGGTAAATGACTGAACATTTATCATCAGAAGCCGCACAAATATTTTACTATTTATTTTACACAAATTCATTTCTGTTTCTGTATTATTTATTAAACAAAATGGACCATTTAAATATTATTTAATTCACACTTTTTTACTCATGTGGATTTTTTCAATTATCAATTATTATGATATAATGCAAAGTTATCTAATTTTTTACAATAGTTTTGTATTGTAAAACTTTGGTTATTTTGAGAATTAGTTTCGAAATCTTTATTCTCATCTAAGTGAATTATTGAAATTTAAATAACAATAATAAAAAAATAATGCTTAACATCCGTTCTTTGGACCAATACGTCTATAACTGAGGCTTCCCCATCATTATTTGTAATCTTCATTTTTACATTAAACAAGTATATAAACAATTAAATGTATGATGTGGGTGGAATCGGTTACATCGTTTTTTAAGAATCGACGCCAGTGTGAACAATCACACTGCTGCCCCCTGGATTCGAGTCCGCAACCTCCCTGGCGTAAACAGTCAAGCCAGTCGTTATCTATTTTCAATTTATAAGTTTTTATGATGAGACCTACAGACGAAGTGACAGACAGGCAAGTATACGAAAATTGACAAACTTATATAATAACAGATTATGCTAGAACTGGGAATAAACTCACGGTTGTGATTTATGTTTTAATCACAACCGTGAATTTGACGAAATTTTTGATTTTTTAAATCTCTACGGAGCTAAAAATAGATGAGATGATTTTGCAAGAAAATTTTTCAGTTTAAAGTTATATAAATAGACGTTCAATAATTGTAAAATAACATTGGTAGCTACACACATACACAGACAATTGAACGTTAAAAATCTTACTCCTTATAATAACTTAAGTGTTATTACACCCCCACCCCCTCAGAATTATCATTGATTTCTTTAATTAATTTTCGTTTAGATCGGTATATCGGAATTTCTATATAATAAATGCGACACTTAAAACCGTTAAATACCCGATTGTTATCTATTGTTGAGTTGTTTACCAGAATTAATTTTGCTTATATATTTTAACCATTCATTTTAAACTAATAAATTATAATGTACAACCCTAAAATTAGTATATTTTATAATTTTAAATTAGCGTGGTTCACTCATATCGTCACGTTTTTTTTTCTTTGAGTATACATCCATTGAGCATTTTTTCTTCATCGAAAAAACATATGTCTAGAAGATAAGTTGTACGAAATCAGTGAGTTTTGTTTAAATACGTGTCATAAATTTAAGCATTAAATCTTCCAATCTTGACATTCAAAACTGATATTATTAAAATATTTCATAATAAATTTAGTTTTGTAACGTTTTCTAAATCTAGGTATAAAAATTTCGATTTTTCTGAATGTTTGTTCAAGATTCGATTTTCGATTACCAAAACAATAAAGTATACCACCACCAAAAAACGACCAACGATTAAATCACGGATATTTTAATAATGGGTTTTAACCTCCGTTCTTCAGACACATACGTATGTAAAAGAGGCCACCCACATCATTATTTTAAATCTTTATTTATTCTTACATTACACAATTCTATACGCCATTTAATATTATGGCGTGAGCGAAGTCGGTACCTTCGTTCTTATCCAAGTGTGAACAATCAAAAGCCCCGCAAATTCATCACACTAGCTTAGATTCGAATCCGCAACATCCTAGCATAAGTAGCCAAGGGTTGGAGGTATTAACGCCCTTACTCGACCGGCTACTGAGCCATCACGAGCTTATTTCTGATTTAAGTATGCCTCCCTGTGTAAATCAATTTTATATAATGTATAGAATCTTGAAAAATTTTTTGAAAATGTGAAATCATTTTTCATTTTTGTTGAATGAAAAATCCATTTACTCAACAATAATAATAATATTATCGTAGTATATAATCTAGCTACATACTTGCCTTGTTTTCAATCTCCCTCGTTCTTGTGTATCAATAACACCAAACCGTTCCCCCTCCCTATATATATCTCACCACTTTTAACAATGTATATATATATATATATCTTACAAATTCTCTTTAGTTTGATAGGAGGTTAGACTAGAGTAGAAGCCTTAAAAAATGATGAAAAGTGGAAGAAAATTACAGTAGAATGAAACCCATTAGAAAAGGAGGAGAATATGATAAAAATGAAAGGAAAAATAAATTACGGTCGATCCGAGTTCGGGAAGTGGGAGGGAGGGGGTTTTAAGGGTAAAAAATGGTTTCTCTTGATTTCCGACAAAACTACAAGTCCTATGGAAAAAAGTTAAATGGCAAAGCTGTAGGTAATAAAAAGATCTACAACTTTTGTGTTTACAATTTTTTCACATAACCTCAAAATTTAGGTGAAAAATTCAAATAACCCAGTTTTTGATTTTTTATTTTTATCTTTTTCAAAAAAAATTTTTTTTCGGCGAAAATTGATGAAAACTTATCTTATTATAACCTAAATACACTGTAATTTATTTGATTTAAAGTATTTATTTTTTTGCCCTATTTTAACTTAATATCAAAATAGCACCCTAATTCTCAATCGAAAATTCTGGCGTCAAAATATCACCTTTTTCCGAAAAGTCTGAGGGCTTTTTGTTCGTTGAAATCTCTACTTTCTGATGGTGTGAAAAAAATATACATACCAATAGTGAATGTTCTCACAAAATGCAAAAATTGAAAAAAAATTAATTCGAAATTATTTTTTTAGTCACTATGTACAATTTTGTGCTATTTATTAAAATTTACACTTTAATTACTCAAAAAACATAAGATTTCATGTTAAATTGATAAACGAAAAAATTGCAAATTGAAATATACTACTATAATTAACAAACAAATTAGTTAATAAAGTTAATATTTAATAAGACATCCACATATTTTGGAAAAGTTGTAGAATCTTCTTTAAATAATATTTGTAGATGCCTATTTATTGCTGTTTTAAGATAATTTATATACCTGAGTGACCTACGGTAAATTTTAGTCCTTTTTAAGGTATTTCATAGAGAATTATGGGCGGACCTAGGAGGGTCTGGGCTTTACTACATACCTGCTATTTCGTAGCAGTTGGGAAAACCGTTAGCCAGTATTCGAGATACAGAACTGTGAACAACATCCTTTTTAAAAATACACGTGCAGGCTGAGTTACTCTAAGAGAATTGTGAGAAATTTTCTGTATTCAAAGAATCGTTCGGAATCTACATAGCAAGGTAAATACTATCTATATATTAATCGACTTTAAAATAAAAATAGTAAAATATTTTCTCTCTTAAACAGTATGTTTAACGTAACATTACTAAAAAATTAATATATAATAACTAAAAAAAAAAAAAACACACAATATTTAAAAAAACTTTCAAAGATTCAGAAAAAAATTGCCTTCATTTAAATCTAGAATTTCGTAGTAATTCATATCGTATACTTTTGAACGTATATCTTCTAAAACCATTTCATCAGCCATTTGAACAATTCTAGTTCGTTCGTTTTCTTTACTTTTTAATCTTTTTTCTTACCAGTCTTTGCAGAGTTTCTAACTTGCGGTACTATTTTTGTACAAAACTATCATGTCTCTTTACATTAAATGACAATCGATATCGTTCTGAAAATGCTCTTTCAATTTATTTTTAATAGTTGTGTAGTCTGGGAGATCTCCTGAAAATCTATATATCAACGAACAAAAAGCCCTCAGACTTTTCGGAAAAAGCTGATATTTTGACGCCAGAATTTTCGATTGAAAATTAGGGTGCTTTTTTGATATTAAGCTAAAATAGGGCAAAAAAATAAATACTTTAAATCAAATAAATTACAGTGTATTTGGGATATAATAAGATAAGTTTGCATCAAATTTCGCAGAAAAAAAATTTTTTTTGAAAAAGATAAAAATAAAAAACCAAAAACTGGGTTATTTGAATTTTTCAACTAAATTTTGAGGTTATGTGAAAAAATTGCAAATACAAAAGTTGTAGATCTTTTTATTACCTACAACTTTGCCATTTAACATTTTTCCATAGGACTTGTAGTTTTGCCGGAAATCAAGAGAAACCATTTTTTACCCTTAAAAAAACCCCTTCCTCCCACTTCCCGAACTCGGATCGACCGTAATTTATTTTTCCTTTCATTTTTATCATATTCCCCTCCTTTTCTAATGGGTTTCATTCTACTGTAATTTTTTTTGGTTTCAAAAATTATCGACACTAGTCTAGGTCTTTTATTCTGAGTTAAAAAAAAATTTAGTATATTTCATTGATGATGATGTCAGACTATTTTTATATATTATATTTGTATAGTATATGGTTACGTCATTTTCAGAATGTTTATCATAAGCAAATCTTCACAACATGGAAGCCTTATAGAATAATTTTCTTCAAAAAACTTGTGTATTAAAAAGTGTAAAATATTATTATAAATTGAATATTTCAAATAAAAAGTTTTTAAAATTTTTTAATCTGCAAATGTGATATGATAGTTTATGAAAGTTTTTTCTTATTAACTGTTTACTTTTTATATAAGTAGGTAATGAAGTTGCAAGTTTTATCTGATTTTTATTCTATCTTATAATTAATGTCTATGTGATAGGACGGGCGCAGTCAATAATATTTGTTTGACCAGAAATTTTGATTAGAAAATCTTATGATCAACAAACACCATCAGGCACTCCTATAAGAAATTAGTAAAAGAAATTCTGATCATGCAAAAGTTTTAAGCTAGCGCATATCATCGGATGTCATCAGATACGTTCAACGAATCAATGAACTTTCAAATATTTTAAATTTATTAATTCCTTTTTTGACTAACAGATAACATCGTAAATTTTTATAAGAAATTCTGAGACAGTATCGTATGTATGGCGTACACGAGAAGATTTTATGATCCGAAAATCTGACGTCTTAAGTGACATTCTTATTGTGAGCGGGATCTAATATAAAATACGATATGTTGATAGTTACATAAGATTTTCTGATAACAAAATCTTATCATGTGCGTCTACCTATATATCATTAAAGAAATGTTTTAGTTAAATATGTTATTTAAAATTAATGGGAAGATATTATTTATAAAATTTAACTCCTGCTCAAAAATTCAATGTTTTCCATGCAAGGTGGGAATTGCCGGTTTTTTTGTAATCTGAGTGCAATAATAGTACAGTCATTTGGTCGAAAAAATAGAGGTTACCTGGAAAGTTTTCCTGGAGTTTTGAAATTTGGCAATTTTATAGATTTTGGGATGCTCTTGCCAAATTTCAACTTTGCCACCTCGTATGGCTGCCGCTCGCGCCGCCATATTGAGAAAATGGCGCCGAAAAGCAGTTTTTTGACAATAACTCCTTTCTGGCGCATTTTACAGGAAAAATATATTTATACAAAATAAAAGTAGAGAAAATTTCCTACAATATGTCTTAACCTTTTCTTTCCTAAAATCAATAGTTTCGGCGTAGGAGCGCCGTAAAGTGTAATTCAATACACGTTTCGGCAGAAATACTCGTTTCCACAACACCATGAGGTAGAGAAATCGGCGCATTTTTTTTATCGTGGTATCCCCGGAAGGTCTAATCCACATCTGACTCACTATTTAAGTATTTAGGTCAATTTCCGTCGCTTCATTCTTCTTGACGGACCAGGTGTTGGGTCTTCATCGTCTTTAATACCGATTGAAATATCGAAGACGGAAGTTTCTTCGGCATCATCGACGATGGGATCATCAGTTTCATCATGGTCCTCTTCGTTCTCGATGTCATCGTTTATTTGCTCGAGAATAGTGCCTGTCTTCTTCTTCAATGTCGTCTTGTGACGGAAATGGCGAATTATAGCAAGAACCACCACAGTTCGTACACACAGCGGAGCACTTTAGTCCTGCTTTTCTGCATCCGCAAGCTTTTTCACAACCTTTCTTGCATTTGCAAGAAATAAGTTTCAGTAAGCTTTCCGGAGCGTTACGAGCCTGAGCAAGTTCTGAAATACTCTTTTTCATCGACAATTTACGCACACTATGAACGATATTGCGGTCACATAAACGCGTCTGTTTTTGTTTAGATATGAACTCCGCTGTTATCTCAGCAGCACATAAAAAACAATTATTTTTGAATGAGAACGTTGGACGTGTAGATCTTAGTTGTACTTGAGAAGTTGTACCATCACTTCTTCTACGCAAAACTGCAGCGATTAACTTCTCATTATTATATCGTTTTCGACACGCATCGTGAACTACTATGGATTTTAATCTCACCAAAAGTTTGTATTTATTGTCTTTTCTTTTTATACTTGACTAACGAAAAGTTTCCAATCCTTTTTCCTTCACTTCAATAACTTCACTTTCTTGCAGTATATCACCACAAATAAAGCAGTTTACTTCATTAGAAGCCATGGCTCTGTAAATGCAAACGACACTGTTAAATGATAAACGTATACTGATGACTCAGACTAAATATTTCTATTGAGCTCAGCTGGGGCCAGATGTTTCTTAGAAGGGAAAGAAGGGGGCCTGACACAAAAGGGACGCATTCCTTTATACCTGCGGAGACATAACAGACTAGCTAGACATGGTAGACTAGTAGTTATTACCAACTTGTATTCTATTCAAGCTAGGGAAATTTGTTTTTTATGCATCCAACGTGAATTAATTAGGAATAAAATAGATACTTTAAAAATAAAAAAAATAACCTACTGCAAAAAAGAAAAATTAATGGTAATGCATTAATACGACCGAAAAACGAAAATAAATAAAATTTTTTTATTAAAACTACAAACAAAATAAACGCAATTTTGGTTTAACAGACTGGTTATTATGAGCGGAAATACCCGCATGAAGTTCAGTTACAGGCGGGACCTTATTTCGAATTTTATTATAAACCGAAAGTAAATTAATCGATTCCGACTGCTTCTAAAGTTAATGCGGGTATTTAACTTAGGTCTGGTAAACCAAAGAAGAGCTTACTTTGAAAAAAAGCTTACATAGTTTGTAGTTTATTTACATGTTTTCTATTCTTAATCTTGTTTCAGTTCGTTTAAATTGTATATATATATATATATATATATATATATTTATATATTTATATATATATATATATATATATATATATATATATATATATATATATTTATATATTTATATATTTATATATATATATATATATATATATAATATGTACCCATGTAGCAAAAAAAAATAAAAAAGAGATGAAATGAATGATGATGTAATTAAATGTGTATTATAAATTAAAAAATGGCGGCTTGCGTGCTGTGATCTTAAAACGGGCCGTCAAGTCAACGATTATACAAAGCATTGACCCCCAGTTGGCATCATCGTATCACAATCTCCTTATTCAAGAAGACCCAGCTGTTTTATTACAACCAAAAGTTGAAAGGGTAATGAGCTACATCAAAGGTTGAGGTAAATGATTAAATAATCGATCAATCTGTAACAAACTTTAATATATAATAATATTTTCTTTTATAAATAACAAACAATTATAAATATAACTAAATAATTGAACAATGGCTAACTACCTAAATTATGATTAAACAAAAGCTTAACATTGCCTAAACTATCAAAATTACCATTAAACAAACCTAATTTATAAATTGTGAATTTTTAATTTAAACCACGTAAACAACTATCTACTAAATCATAGTAAACATGAATATAATTTTGACTGACTATCAAAATTACGATTAAAAATAAACCTAACCTATAAATCGTGAATTTTAATTTAAATCACATGAACAATTAAATACGAAATTATATCAACTATAAATATAAATTTCAATTTGGTTGTTTAAACAACACACTTATGGAGGAAATAGAATACAATTGGCTAAATAAATTAATTAAAAAGGTTTATTGGATTTATAAAAAAATTGTTGCCTGCATACCCGGTTTATATAACTAAAATTGAAATATTTTGATTGTATCTTACTAATAACGATAAATATTTACAGTCCACCGTCAACCATTCCGATATCTTTTTCCACGTGGTACCTTCCACGTTGGATTAATTTTTTAACCCATGTTTTTGATACACCTTCCTCTTCAACATGTGTTCGATATCAGTGCCCATCCAAAAAAAAAATGACTTCCCTCTGCTAACAACATCCCACTACCACTCATATTTTTAATAATATTTAAAAAAAAAAAATGCTCGCGCATATTTTTGTTTACGTCAAAATTATGCAGGTGGTATAAGACTATCGAAATGATTTACGTCTAGAGGTAGGTTGATATGTAGCGATTTTTTTGTGAATGATGTTTAATATTAATTAAATTTTTATTATAACTATTATATTTTACTTTTAAAATTAGCGAAAGCAAAAAAATCGCTACACCCAATAAACAAATAATCAAATTTAAACGAACTGAAATTTTTAAATATAATAAATGAAAAGCAAACTCGATGTTATAAAGAAAGAACGATGATGATTTTCTGTAACTTTTGTTTAAGGTCAGAATGGTTGTAACTAGTTTTAAAAAAAAAAAAAAAACGAAACGCTCGTAATTATAAACTGGGGAGATACAAACTAAATGAGCAAGATCCCTTTTTTCGTTTAGGTTAAGAACCGTTAGCTTCTTTTATAACGATTTGTAAAATCTTATGGTTTGTAGTACGTAACTGTTGTTGTTTACTCTTGTAAATGTATATGTATCGGACAGGTAAATGACAGATATGTTTGTGTACTTTTCGAAAAGGTCAAATGCCTATATGGGCTATGCCGTAATTAGATCATTTTGCCTAATGCAATAAGAAAATCTTTCAATAATAGTATAACGTCATATAAAGCTGTTATATTTGTGATAAGAAAGGTATTCGAGTTCACTACATCAAGAAGGGCTTTCAATTGTGATAATTAAATTTAGAATTGATGGTGTCCCCAGTATAGATACTGAGTATTTAATTTGAAAATATAATATTTTATCTAATAAATGGATACTATACATTTTCATATAAAGTTGTGTGCTCTATAAATAATTTAAAATATATTAAGATTCAATAAATCCATAACACGAAACTGAAATCGAAGCTACGTCAGAGTGTAGCGACCTACAACATATGATGAACTTGATAAGTTATGCGTTAAAGTTGAAGAAATTCAATCACGCTTACAAACTTTAAAAATGGATTCTGATGTTGCGTCTCCACAACCCCCGTCCTGTATTCCTAAATCTACAACATCTACCGATATATTTTCACAAATTCCAATCGACCCGTTGAATTTATAAAATACAAATGGATGCAATTCGGAGGTAGATTTAAGTAGTGGTCTGCTCGGTCCGTCTTCTGCACGTGGTCAATCTCATGTGCTACAAGCCTCGCTGACTTCGGGTAACTCTAGCAGTTGTCCTCTTACGAGTTATAATAACTCAAATTTATGTATTGGTAACTCAAATTTATCAAACTACCACAATCATCGTCTGGTCGGTCTGTGTAATCCGCACGTTTCGTGTAGTGATCAAAAGGTCCAAATGACCTCGAACAACACTAATTGTTGTTCTATTACGGGTTCGAATAACCCAAATTACATTTTACACAATCGTCAATGTAATGATTGTCACAATTTTTCTCCTAATCGTAACGTTTATTTCAACCCTAATCGAATTTCTTGCGTCTATTGTAAATCTTTAGGACATCACATTTCGGAATGTAGGAAACGTAGATATAATAATTCATATTCAAATTCTAATTCGCAAACTCCTTCAACGTCGAAACAAGCAGTTTCGACTATCAATAATTCAAATAATTCAAAAAACTGAATAGTAGCCTACATATCACAAAATCTTCTCTCCCGTTAGTACATATTGATTTTTATAATATTCCCGTTACAGCATTATTAGACTCTGGCAGTACATTAAATTTAATATCGTCTGAATTTTTCGAGATTATTACAAAATCGGTTATTATTAAAACAAACTATGAAAATATCAAAGCTTATTTACCAGGATCATATTCTTTAGATATTAACAACTCCTGCAATCTTCATTTCAAAATACATAAATTTAGTTGGGACGCGAAATTTTATATCACCGATGCGATCCCATATAATGTTATTATCGGTTCAAATACCCTCTCTTCTTGTGACATAATTATAGATTTCTCAATTTCAAAAATCAGGTTTAATTTTCATCCGAATATTGCTGTTCCTTTTATAAAGTCAAAAAATCAACACAATTCTATTTCTGTTATATCTGAATGCAAAGCAAACTTAAGCAATTACCAAGCTTTAACTCTTAACACTATTTTGTCTCATTACGCTTCGGTTCTCACTAAAGTTCCCGGATTAGCAAAAAACTTCGAATATAAAATATTTCTTAAAGACCATGAACCAGTTCGTAAGTCTCCATACTACTTGCCTCCTGATAAATTAAAGCTCTTAGAATCGCATATACAGGATTTAGTTGACCAAAATATCTTAGCACCGTGTCAAAGTCCGTACGCGAGTCCGGTATTTTTTGTTAAGAAACAAAATGGCGGCGTACGTCTCTGTGCAGATTTTCTTTTTCTCAACACTAAGATACAATTCGACCCATTCAGCGCGTGTAGTATGAATGCTATTTTTAATTGTTTCGGTTCAAAAAAATATTTTTCAACTTTCGATCTAAATCAAAGTTTTTATCAGATTCCCCTAACGGAAGAATCTCAACATATTACCGCTATTGTTACTCAGATAGGACAGTTTTTACATAAAGTTTGCCCATTCGGTATGGGAAATTCAGCCCAAGCTTTGAACCGATACCTAGTTAAAGAATTCGCCGATTTTCGTCGTGAATCATTTACAGTTCCTCACTCGATGAACACATTAGTCAAATAGATCGAGTTCTAAATCGTTTTAAGAAACTAAATTTAACAATCAATCCTGATAAGCTTAAACTTTGTATGACTCGTTTGAAATTGTTAGGTCATGTGGTTTCAAGCCAGGGTAGAATTCCTGACCCCCACAAGTGCGCTGCAATTGTAAATTTAACTTTCCCTCGAAGGTTAAAAGAACTTAAAAAATTCATTGGTATGTGTGCATTTTTTTTCCAAATTCATTCCTAATTTTAGCACCTTTATCGCGCCCTTAAACGCGCTAAAAAAGAAAAATGCGAAGTACACTATCGAAACGCAGCACTACAATGCCTTTGAGTCTTTAAAAAAAGCGTTAATGTCACCTCCGTTATTACGGTTTCCTGATTTCAATAATAAATTTATTTTAACAACTGACGCTAGTTTGAAAGGCATAGCGGCTACGTTAAGCCAGGAATTTGAAGATGGACGCCATCCCCTCAGGGATATTTATCCGTACGTGAGGCAAAGAAAATGTCCGAATTTTGTCGTCACATTTATACTGATATTTCATCAGGTTAAAATGTTAAGCACTTCTTTATTCGCGATGGTTTGCTTTGTCGTTCCGTCGGAAAGAATCGTAATAAAAGGATCGTTTTAGCAGAAACAATGTTGGATTTTATTTTGGAATATTTTCACATTTTGGCATTTTGGCATCACCAAAACGTTCCGAGACATAAGTCGTTGTTTTTGGATGCCAAATCTCTTTCACATTGTAAAAAAATATGTAAATTCCTGTCTCGTTTGTGCTGCTACCAAGCCGTCAAATATCAACTGCGATCCGAAGATTTCCCTGATTCTCCAACAAAATAGATGGGAACAATTATACATAGATTATGTGGGTCCGCTAATTACGTCTACCGATGGTTTCCGTTTTATTTTAGTTATTATGGATGCCTTTTCTAAATTTGTCATCGCCAAGCCAACACGTCGAATGACCGCTCAAGTTACTATTAAAGTTCTTCAAGATGTATTTTATACATTTGAATTTCCGAAAAATTTGACGTCGGATAATGGGAGCGCATTCAGATCAGTGAAGTTGGCCGATTGTTTGTTACGCCATGGAGTTCAAGCTGCTTTTACTGCTCCGTACAATCCAAGAGCAAATTTGTCCGAGAGGATTAACCGTAATATCAAAGTTAATCTTTCCGCAATTATTAAATCAACCCAACAACAACATAAAAATTGGTCGACGCTTTTACAATATGTTATTTTCAACCATAATCGTACATATCATGAAACGATTAAAAATGCACCAGCGTCGGTTATGTTTGGTCGTGAATTAATGACTTCATTGGATTTAATTTTGAAAATCGATCTGACTGAGCAATCGATAAATTTAAACGATGTATCAAGAAACTTGGCGAAATACTATGTTAATAGAATCCAGAATAGCAACATAAAAAATGCAAAATTGAAAGTTGGTGACGTAGTTATGGTAAAAAACTTTAATCAAAATTCTTCGAGTACTATGGATCAGAAGTTCATCGATCGGTTTGTTGGACCATATAAGATAATTAACTTTACAACCCCTGCATCAGTGGAAATTGAATAGTGTAATATGAAGACCAGACGTTAAGCGCATATTACACATTTAAAGAAGATTTCCTAGCAGTACAAACTCTCCTCCGTTATATTTTTTGATCTTGTTTTATTTTTTTTAAGCACGGGTTGGATGTAGCGATTTTTTTATCTTTACAAAATTTTAAAAAGTAAAAATAATATTTAACTTCATTCATAAAAAAAAAGTCGCTACATATCAACCTACCTCTAGATTTAAATCATTCCGATGGTGTAATACTGCCTGCATATTTTTGTTACACAGCAAAAATATGCGCGCGCATTTTGTTTTTGTGATTATTAAAAAGTATGTGTACTGGTGAGGTATTAATATACAGAACTCTCTTCTTGAATTGGCATTGATATGGAATGCAACACAAAATATTGTATCAGATAGAGTCTCTTCTTAAATTGGCATTGATATGAAGACAACTTAAAAATGTTGGACTAGAGATAGATTTAAAAGAATAATCCAACGTCGGAGATACCACGTGAAAAAAATGATCGGAATGGTTTGACTGTGATCTTAAAAATTACTATGGTTGTATAGTAATATATAATATAAAAAAATATTTCTATTTTTATTCCATAAATTCGGGTATGTAGGCAACATTAATATTTTTACCATTTTAATTAATCTTTCAATTGATTTATTTATTCTAATTCGCATTCTATTTCGTATAAACGGTGTGTTGTTTAAAGGCGATCACGTTTATAAATAAATTTATAGGTGATATTGTTTCACATTTTCAGTTAAGGTAATATTTATTCTAATTTTGTTGAGGAAATCTTCGGGTCGTAGTTGATATTGGACGTCTTTGTAGCAGCATAAACGAGACAGGAATTTGCATACTTTTTTACAACGTGAAAGAGGTTTGGCATCCAAAAACGACGACTAATGTCTGGGATGTTTTTGTGACGCCAAAATGCACGGTAGAGTGAAAATATTCCAAAATAAAATCCAACATTGTTTCTGGTAAAACGATCCTTTTATTACGATTCTTTCCGACGAAACGACAAAGCAAACCATCGCGAATAAAGAAGTGCTTAACATTTTTACCTGACGAGATATCTGTGCCTCACGTACGGATAAGTATCCTTGGGGGGACGAATGAACTAAAGTATTTAACAATGCTGACGGATCTGATTCTGAAAAATCTTCCTCTGTAACATTATTATCGACTTGTGTACAAAATCGAGACAATGCATCGCTTACGAAATTGTCTTAACCTCTTGCGTGAACCGAAGAAAAATTAAAACGTGAGATCTGAAGGATCCACCGGGACAATTTTTTAAATGATACTATGACAATCGGTTTCGAGAATGAACGGTATTTCGAGTAAATAGTCTTTAAAGTGAAATAGTGATTTCACAACTGCTAAGAGTTCAAGTTCATGTGCACTATACCTAAGATCGGCGTTTTGGAGCCTACGAGAAAAGAATTCAATCGGATGGCGTCCATCTTCAAATTCCTGGCTTTACGTAGCCGCTATGCCTAAACTAGCGTCAGTTGTTAGAATAAATTTATTATTGAAATCAGGAAACCGTAATAACGGAGGTGACATTAACGCTTTTTTTAAAGACTCAAAGGCATTGTAGTGCTGCGTTTCGATAGTGTACTTCGCATTTTTCTTTTTTAGCGCGTTTAAGGGCGCGATAAAGGTGCTAAAATTAGGAATGAATTTGGAAAAAAAATGCACACATACCAATGAATTTTTTAAGTTCTTTTAACCTTCGAGGGAAAGTTAAATTTACAATTGCAGCGCACTTGTCGGGGTCAGGAATTCTACCCTGGTTTGAAACCACATGACCTAACAATTTCAAACGAGTCATACAAAGCTTAAGCGTATCAGGATTGATTGTTAAATTTAGTTTCTTAAAACGATATAGAACTCGATCTATTTGACTAATGTGTTCATCGAGTGAGGAACTGTAAATGATTAAGTCATCGTAATATTGAACGAAGAATCCTTCACGACGGAAATCGGCGAATTCTTTAACTAGTTATCGGTTCAAAGCTTGGGCTGAATTTCCCATACCGAATGGGCAAACTTTATGTAAAAACTGTCCTATCTGAGTAACAATAGCGGTAATATGTTGAGATTCTTCCGTTAGGGGAATCTGATAAAAACTTTGATTTAGATCGAAAGTTGAAAAATATTTTTTTGAACCGAAACAATTGAAAATAGCATTCATACTACACGCGCTGAATGGGTCGAATTGTATCTTAGTGTTGAGAAAAAGAAAATCTGCACAGAGACGTACGCCGCCATTTTGTTTCTTAACAAAAAATACCGGACTCGCGTACGGACTTTGACACGGTGCTAAGATATTTTGGTCAACTAACTCCTGTATATGCGATTCTAAGAGCTTTAATTTATCAGGAGGCAAGTAGTATGGAGACTTACGAACTGGTTCATGGTCTTTAAGAAATATTTTATATTCGAAGTTTTTTGCTAATCCGGGAACTTTAGTGAGAACCGAAGCGTAATGAGACAAAATAGTGTTAAGAGTTGAAGCTTGGTAATTGCTTAAGTTTGCTTTGCATTCAGATATAACAGAAATAGAATTGTGTTGATTTTTTGACTTTATAAAAGGAACAGCAATATTCGGATGAAAATTAAACCTGATTTTTGAAATTGAGAAATCTATAATTATGTCACAAGAAGAGAGGGTATTTGAACCGATAATAACATTATATGGGATCGCATCGGTGATATAAAATTTCGCGTCCCAACTAAATTTATGTATTTTGAAATGAAGATTGCAGGAGTTGTTAATATCTAAAGAATATGATCCTGGTAAATAAGCTTTGATATTTTCATAGTTTGTTTTAATAATAACCGATTTTGTAATAATCTCGAAAAATTCAGACGATATTAAATTTAATGTACTGCCAGAGTCTAATAATGCTGTAACGGGAATATTATAAAAATCAATATGTACTAACGGGAGAGAAGATTTTGTGATATGTAGGCTACTATTCAGTTTTTTGAATTATTTGAATTATTGATAGTCGAAACTGCTTGTTTCGACGTTGAAGGAGTTTGCGAATTAGAATTTGAATATGAATTATTATATCTACGTTTCCTACATTCCGAAATGTGATGTCCTAAAGATTTACAATAGACGCAAGAAATTCGATTAGGGTTGAAATAAACGTTACGATTAGGAGAAAAATTGTGACAATCATTACATTGACGATTGTGTAAAATGTAATTTGGGTTATTCGAACCCGTAATAGAACAACAATTAGTGTTGTTCGAGGTCATTTGGACCTTTTGATCACTACACGAAACGTGCGGATTACACAGACCGACCAGACGATGATTGTGGTAGTTTGATAAATTTGAGTTACCAATACATAAATTTGAGTTATTATAACTCGTAAGAGGACAACTGCTAGAGTTACCCGAAGCCAGCGAGGCTTGTAGCACATGAGATTGACCTCGTGTAAAAGACGGGCCGAACAAACCACTACTTGAATCCACTTCCGAATTGCATTGTGTAATTTTAAAAGGTCGTATGTAGCTAGGTTTAAATGAGCAAAAATAATTTCAATAGTTTCCGTTTGAGTAAACTGAGGACATAGTGTCTTCGCATACCGGCGAATGTCAGATGCAAAGGTAAAAAAATTTTCATTTAGTTGTTGTTTTCGCCTCACATATTTATCTATTAATTGATGTTGTTCCGCACCAGACCATAATTTAGTAAGTCTATTTTTAATCATAAACCACGGCATTTCTCTAGTAATAAAAGAAGCCTAAAATTGTCTGGAGTCGGAAGACATTTTTGACGAAAGAAACTTTAAAATGACCGATTGGTTCACAATATTCATGGAGATAAAATCTTCTACTTCAAGACAAAAATGCAATATGGATGATGGCTCGAGTATATTTAATTCAGGAACGCGACTGCCTAGATCTTTAATTAGCAAAGTATCAAGGGTGTTACTATTATTAGAATTATTGTTTATACTCATCTTTGCTATAATCAGCGACTGTTGATGTGCATTTTCTGTAAGTTTAGCGATGCAGTCTACGACTGTGTTGAGTTTTTGCGAAACCACCAACAATGTTTTGGATGTAGGTGAATATCTGTGAAGATCATATAACGATCTATTTGGCTCCATTTTGTTGAATTTTTATCCACCAGTTAACAGATTGTAATTAAATCACTCAATTTTTAAACGGAAAAATAAAGAAAATGGATTGGCAAAATTAATATGAGTATATATTTTGTATATTTAGAATAAATCAGCTATACTTAAAGTAAACCCAGTGTCTTCGCAATAAAACAGCTTTATACTCCGCTACAATATGTACCAAAAATTATTAAAAAAATAGAAAAGCTGTAATAAAGTTTAATATGAAATAAATCATTCATAAATGACCAAAAAATGATAAAAATAATTAGATAAATAACAATGACTAGCTATTTAATCGGTTGAATACCCGACCTATCGATAACAAACTTTAATATTACCCTACACTTCTAAATAATGAATAATAATTTAATTACCTTAACTAAAGACGTGAAATAATATTACTTTTAAATACAATTATAAATGCGGTTGTTTTAAACAACACGTGTAAAAGAAATAGAATACGAATTAGAATAGATAATGAATAATAATTTAATTACCTTAACTAAAGATGTGAAATAATATCACATATAAATGCAATTATAAACGTTGTTGTTTTAAACAACACATGTGAAAGAAATAGAATACGAATTAGAATAAATATTTATAAACGTTGTTGTTTTAAACAACACATGTGAAAGAAATAGAATACGAATTAGAATAAATATTTTTAAACGTTGTTGTTTTAAACAACACGTGTGAAAGAAATAGAATACGAATTAGAATAAATATTACCTTAACTAAAAATGTGAAACAATATCACCTATAAATGTATTTATAAACGTGGTCGCCTTTAACAACACACCTTTTATAAGAAATAGAATACGAATTAGAATAAATAAATCAATTGAAAGATCAATTAAAATGGTAAAAATATTAATGTTGCCTACATACTCGAATTTATGAAATTAAAATAGAAATATTTGTTTATATTATATATTACTATACAACCATAGTAATTTTTAAGATCACAGTCAAAACGTTCCGATCATTTTTTCCACGTGGTATCTCCGACGTTGGATCATTTTTTTAAATCTATCTCTAGTACAACATTTTTAAGTTGTCTTCATATCAATGCCAATTTAAGAAGAGACTCTATCTGATACAATATTTTATGTTACATTCCATATCAATGCCAATTCAGAGAGTTCTGTATATTAATAACTCACCAGTACACATACTTTTTAATAATCACAAAAACAAAATGCGCACGCATATTTTTGCTGTGTTACAAAAATATGCAGGCAGTATTACACCATCGGAATGATTTAAATCTAGAGGTAGGTTGATATGTAGCGACTTTTTTTTTATGAATGAAGTTAAATTTTATTAATATTATTTTTACTTTTTAAAATTTTGTAAAGATAAAAAAATCGCTACAACATTTATTCTTTAATTTCATATCTTTTATTTAATTTTTGCTACAAGAGACACGTAGATCTAGAATTGATTGAATGACATATATCATTCAATCCAAGAGAACAATATTAAAAACAACGGCTATTAAATTTTTGAATATAATAAAGTTTATATCAATAGATTTGTTTTAAATTAACAATTATAAACTAACTTTAAGTACAAAATAACTATTAAAATATAATTCATACAAATCACATAGATTACTTTAAATAATCGACACAAAGTTTCTTTCATTTATATGGATTACGTCTATTTTTTTTAATCATTTGCATTTTAAAACTTGATTAATTAAAAATTGCATAACATAAAATATTTCCTCGTATAGTCTGTGAAATTGCCTTATTTAAATACGTCTTTAGGCATTATCATGTCAAATATGGCTATCCTAACCATCCATATTTTTTAACATGTGAATATGAAGTTGGTTTTGAAGAAAATCGAGATTATTTATACAACGGATTTAATAAAGAAAACTAGAAAACTGAAGTTATTTAAATTTGAAGGTACAAAAAATTGATATTATAATTAAGTAATATATTCCAATTAATCAAAGAAAAATAATTAGTCGGATATAATTATTAATACAGATTTATTTTTAAAGAAAACTAATCATAATAAAATATGTAATCAATTTATCAATTACAACCTATATTCAAATTATTGAAATACTATAAAACAAAATGATTTCAATCAAAAAAAATATTTCACATATTCGTGTTAATCATTCAAAACTTAACAAATGAGAAATTTAATTGAATTACCTACTAAAATATTAATTATTCATTGCATATTTAAATAGATCTTTCCCTTAATTAATAAATTTAGTAGGAGATCATACGTATTCTTTGAAGGTTGGAACAATGTATTTGACGTTGATTTATATTGTACGAATTCAAGACATTTAATTTTAAGTTTCATCAATATTAAAATAGCTTACAGTTTTCCCCAGCTATTAAGAATCTATATCTTATATATAAAATTTCCATGTCACAATGTTTGTTACTCCTCCGAAACGGCTTTACCGATTTTTACCAAATTTTATACGCGTATTCAGGTCTGAGAATCGGCTACTATCTATTTTTCATACCCCTAAGTGATAAGGGTTGTTTACCCTTAAACATTTTTTTTAAATTTTTGGACGAAATTTTTTGTTTTTATTTTTTTATAATATGGCATTAAAAAATACATACAACCCTAAATTTTCACCCCTCTACGATCAACGCCTATTTTTATTTGTTAATTATAAACTTATTTGTTAATTATAAATTTTTTTGGCAGGATTTTTATTTTTAAATGTCATTACTTAGAATTAAAAAAGTTCATATTACTCTTAATTTTCACCCTTCTACGATCAACGCCTAATTTTCCATCCTGATTTTTATTTTTTCATTCTATCCACAGATCCGCAATAGGGTTGCAAGATCGCAATCGAATATAATAATTGTAGTACGATAAATTCTTATTCAGTTTATAATTTCAATTTCCTTTAATTATGATTTTTTTTTTCAATTCATCTCCCGCCCTCGCCGGTCGATAACTAATCATAGTTAGAGGGAAAAAACAATGATATTTAAAGGCTAAAGACGGACTAATCACGATAATATTGTACACGTTATTGCGCTGAGAGATTTAACTTTGTTTTTTTCAACTGTCATAATTGATAGTAAAATATGAATTGATAGTGAAATATTTTTGATGTTTAGCTATCAAGAATTTTAATTCAAAATATATTTGTTACTTTCATAAAGATTAGTTTATTAACCTAAATAAAGCATACTTTCATTGTTTAAAACGCTTTCGGTTATAAGTACATCTCCGCACACTTATAGTAGATAGTTATTTTTATTGAACTAAAAAAATGTTTCCTGAAAATAAAATGCATGCAAAACAACGTTTGCCGGGTCAGCTAGTATATACATATATATATATATATATATATATATATATATATATATATATATATATATATATATATATATATATATATATATATATATATATATATATATATATAAATTAATGCCACTTTTCGTTGTAATTTTATAAGTCAAGAACAGGCTCACCTTTCCAAACCAAATGTTTAGGATTTGTTTGGACTATTTAATAGATGGTTTATGTGAAGTTTGCACAAAATCGGTCGAGCGGTTCTTAATTTATCATATTTTTTGTAAAATATGAATTCAATAAATGGCGGATCATTTTGATAATGGAGATTTTGCTGTCAAATTGAAACTTTTTTCAGATGGGTAAAGAAACATTAAATGGCAGAAGATATTTTAAATCGTATGCGTCATCATTACCTTGGAAATGTACAACGAAGCTTTGATAATAATGCATTAGTACAATTGGGTATGACCGTAGCAAATCGTGAGATGCATGATTTGTTTTATCGTGAATTTCAGCGTGAGCAGGAATTCAATTCTAATGCTTTGCGTTTATTTGTACAATCGAATATAACCAAATTGAATATTCAGCAAAAACATGTATATTACACAATCATGCAAGCCGTTTCCAATAATGCAGGTGGATTATATTTTTTGGATGCACCTGGTGGTACAGGCAAAAAATTCGTTATATCATTGATTTTAGCGACTATTCGATCGGAACAGAAAATTGCATTGGCACCTGCATCTTCGGGAATTGCTGCTACATTATTAGAAGGTGGTCGGACTGCACACTCATTATTGCCATGTACAGGTGATTGAAACTCCAACTTACAATATTTCGAGAAATTCTGTTATGGCAAAACTTCTGCGATTAACGTCAATTATTTTATGGGATGAGTGTACGATGGTGAATATAAAATCAATAGAAGCATTTAATTGAACAATGCAAGAGTTACGTGGCAATCAATAGCTTTTTGATGGTGCTTTGATATTACTGTCAGGGGATTTTCTAAGAAAATCTGATGAAATAAATCGATGATTGAAGAAGTCATCGGTTGTTTGGAGATATGTACAAAAATTGACACTGAACATTAATATGCGTATTCACCTACAAAATGATCCAGCTGCCCATGAGTTTTCGAAACAATTGTTAGAAATTGGTGAGGGAAATACAAATCGACCGTACCAACGGATTGATCGCTGTACCGAACAATTTTCGTACAATTGCGTAATCGATAGATGAATTGATTGAATGTGGTTTCCCGAATATTCTTCAGAATTACAGAAATCATGATTGGTTGAGAGAACTTGCCATTTTATCGATGCCATTAATTTTCAAATTCAAGCGAAACAGCCAGGTGTAGTCATGCCATATAAATCAATTGACAGTGCTCTGAATCAAGATGAGGCAATGAATTATCTAATTGAATTTTTTAATTCGTTGGAACCGGCTGGTATGCTACCGCATTGCTTGAATCTGAAAGTTGGTTTTTTTAATATATTATTGCGAAATATTAATCAACCAAAACTGTGTAATGGCCCCAGATTAGCAGTGAAAAAGTTACTGCCCAATTTGATTGAAGCTACCATCTTCATCAAAAGGAGAACTGCTAAATCAAAAGGAGAAGTTTGTTTGAAACCGCGTATCCGTATGATTCCAATTGATATGCCATTTGAGTTCAAACGATTACAATATCCTGTGCGTTTATCATTTGAGATGTTCATCAACAAGGCCCAAGAGCAAACACTTCACGTTTATGGTGTGAATTTGGAGGAATCATGTTTTTCACATGGCCAACTTTATGTTGCCTGTTTCAGAGTCGGTACCCCCAACCGTTTGTTTATTCATGCTCAAAATGGAAAAACAAAAAACGTTGTTTATCCAAATGTTTTGGATTAAGTTTTAAAATAGCTAGCAATTAATAAAATAGTTTTTTGTTTGAATAAATGAAATTGATGTTCCATTTAAATTTTTTTTAATTTCACTTTATATGTAGCGAAGCACGTATCGAGCCGCTAGTATTATAATAATTGAAGGTAGTTTTTACTTTCTTCTTATAATTTAACATTTAACATTGTATCAAAAAACAAAAAAGTTAAAAAAAAAAAACACATCGTGCTATCTAGCCGAGAACCGCTATATAAACATTTTAACTTTTGTTAAATTTTTTAAATTTGAATCATCAAATTTCTCGCATGTTAAATCGCCCTAAGAAAGAAGCTTTTTTCAATTTTTCACCTATTTCCACATAGAAAATTGTAATTTTTTAAGAGCGGGAATATAGAAATATACATATATTCTATATACATATATCCTCTTTCCTCTAGTTTAAAAACGTTTGCAAATAACCACATCTCTCTAGCATGCCTAAAACTGATTTTTTCTCTAGATAATCAAAAATTCCCTATCGAATGCAAAATACATCATACTCTTAGCCCAAACAGTAAACAAATTAGAAAAACGTAATGTAAAAGAGTGGGGATATACAAATACACATAATGTTCTCTTCCTTCTTATCATTTAGGAAAAAACTGCTTCACTCTCTAGCATTTTTAAACCAAATTTATGACTATTTCAATAAAAATATTTGCACCCCTTATTTTTTCAATTTTCTCTAGGTTCCTGCATAAAAAATGTTATTTTTCATTTTTTCCTAAAAATTAGAATAATTTTCCCAATAATTTAAAAAACTTCAAGTGCTACTTCGCATAGAATTTGCTATAAAAACCTTGTAACCCACCGGATTTTTCAAAATTTTCTATCGAATGATAAAATATTTAGAAGTTTGAAATATTTTTTATAGATGATTCAGTTCTACATGTAATTGTATTTAATATAGAAGACTAAACAATAAATATTTTTATTAACTCGATAATTCGATATATGGGCGGTAAACTCTTAACTTAGGTGGTCGTGGGGTCTTAGATTATAATTAAATGAAAGTCATTCTGTCATTGTTTTTATTCCAAAAATATGTGTCAAACATAAAAAGCGAGGTTTTAAAATTCCTAAAATTTGAAAAAATTTCTGTGAATTTTTTTTTTTTTTTTTAAATTTTTTATTGTAAGTTTTGTAAGTAAAATATTTCTAAATACTATAAATTATGATATCATTTATATTTTTTAAAACTAGAAATTTTGTAATTTTTGTTTATTTCTCTTTGTTTTAAGTAGAAATGAAAATTATTTTGAAATTTTTATTTCAGAATATAACACATGGACTGAAAAGTCCAGGGCCTATCAAAAAAAACACAGTTTTTAGGTTCAAAATTAGCTTTATTCATCAACGTAATCTCCACCAAGAGCAACGCAATCATTCCAGCGCCGCTCTAACATTTCAATACCACTTTTGTAGAACGATTTATCTTCTAAAAAAAAAACTGAGGCCTCAAAATAGGAAATTTCTTCCCGGCCAGAATTTTTTCAGGTCTGCGAACAGCCAGAAGTCGCTGGGAGCCAAATCTGGCGAATACGGTGGATGTGGGATCAATTCGAAGTTAAATTCATGTAGTTTTGCCATTGTTTTGATTGACTTGTGACACGGTGCGTTGTCTTGATGAAACAAAATTTTTTTCTTTGCCATGTGCGGGCGTTTCTTTGCAATTTCGGCCTTCAAACGCTCCAATAACGCTATATAATATTCAGTGTTAATGGTATTTCCTTTCTCAAGATAGTCGATGAATATTACACCACGCACATCCCAAAATACCGAGGCCATAACCTTTCCAGCCGATTGTTGTGCTTTCGGGCGCTTTGGACGAGGTTCACCAGTTGCTGTCCACTCAGATGACGATCGTTTTGATTCCAGAGTGAAGTGATGGATCCATGTTTCATCCATTGTCACATATCGACCCAAAAATTCCGGTTTGTTACGTTTAAACATGGCCAAACACTGCTCAGAATCATCAACACGTTCTCGTTTTAGGTCAACAGTGAGCAAACGCGGCACCCACTTTGAACAGAGCTTTCTCATAGTCAAATGCTTATGCAATATAAAGCCAACACGTTCTTTTGATATCTCACACAACTTCACTTTTGGATCATTCAAAACGATTTTGTGGATTTTTTTATGTTTTCTGGTGTTACCGCCTCATTTGGACGTCTACTGCGTTCTGCATTATCGGTGTCTCTACGACCACGTTTGAAGTCAGCAAACCAACGTTTTACTGTTGTTTCTGATTGATGAAGCGGAGTCCCCATAACACTTTTCAAGCCATTGCTTCGCTTGAACGGTATTTTTTCCGATCAAGAAGCAGTGTAAAATTAAAACACGAAATTGTTTTTGATCCATTGTTTTGAAAATAACAAAAGTAGCGTCACTCTTAGCACAATAACTCACAAACTAATGAATAGAATATCATGAAATTTTAACAGCTGTCTTTTGAAGGTTAGGATTAAGTGTAAAAAAGGTGACTGCAATAGAACTAGCACAATCTATATGTTAGGCCCGGGACTTTTCAGTCCATGTAATATTATTAACTATTCTGGAAAGCTAGGAATTATCAGCTCATTACCTAGCCAAAGCAAATTTTAAAGTATTATTTAGTTCAATTTTAAGGATAACACTTTACATAGAAATAAATATTTTTCCATAGTAATAAATATATGTTATATATCACCCAGCTTAAAATTTATTATTTGATACGTATTTTACTATAATATAAATTTTAAGTTTAAAATATTTGTTTTTATGTATGCATTGTGTTTTTGTAATGTATAAACTGGTGAATAAATAAACTAACACTACCATAAAATCTTATGGAAATTGTGTCAACTGGAAGTGCATCACGTAATAAACAATAAATAAATAGCTTTTCACATTTTCCAAGAATTACGAATACCTAACATTATTATATTATTACAATCTATCTGCGTATAAATGTATTATAATAAGTATTATTATATGCTTTTTGTTACTCCAACTGGAAAATTTTTGTTTATTAAATTTTTTTTCGCTTAGCAACGTTTTTGGCGAGTAATTTTTATAATATAGTGTCGTATCCCGAGGGAATGATTCGGGATAATCGATGCACTCGTAGATTATTACTTGGCAGGGCTGCTGTCACCAGGTTGATCTTTTACGTTGATCCCAAAAACGATACGATGATTATTTAATTTACAATCAAGTTTTATGTTGTGAACGGACGGAAGTATCGTATAGCATCCAATGTAAAATTGATGTTAATAAATCTTCACAAAATTGTCCAGTCAACAATTATTATTTTACTTGAAATTAAATAAAGATCGGAGAAGTATTTCTTTAATAAAATGTTTATTTAATTATAAATATTACATTACAAACTTAAGAAATAACTAACTGATTTACATTATTGCGTTAATTAATTTATACAATATTAATTGATTAATCAGCAATTTAATTTAATGTGCTATTGCACATGCTCTGAAATGAAATTTATGTGAAATGGGATAATATCTGGAATACTACATCCTTCCCCCCTTATTAAAAGATTGATTAGGTTTTATTAAATGAAATCGATCTTTGCCTTTGTTTTGCTTCACTGCTAGTGATGCTGCGGGTTATTCTTCTTGATGGTGTGAGATCGGAATTATATGGAGGTGGCGGTGCCGTACTTGGTACAATTACCCTTTCTTCTTCGGGAGAAGAGTCATTGTAATACTTCACTGCGTCGATGCTTGTTGATGGGTGTATTTGATTTTTAACAGCATTACCATCACCGAAACAGCAGTTGATGAATTTTAATTTAGTACCGTTACCATTACCATTGCCATCGTTTTGTCGTTTTCTTTTAAAACATGGACAACAATTTTTTATGAGTAACCATAGGATTTGTAGCAGTTTAAATTTGTAGATTAGATACATGCCGGTAAGTGATATTATCGACGATATCAACATTTTAGCATAATGTAGTATTGATTCTTCATGTTGTATAAAAAATTGTTTGTTCAATTGTTGTTGAAGTTGTTCGTCGAATTGGTTCAACCGATGTTGTGCGTATTTCAGTTCGGATAGGTCGACATGGGTTATTTTGATTGGTTCCAATTTTATTGAATTAAGTGTTGTTTTATTAATACTTTTACTAATACAACAATCATCTTCCGTGATATCGACTTTGGGTATGAAGATTTTCAGCGTATGGTTGAATAGAGACAACTGGGGCTCCATTGTGTACAAATTTGAATGGGCTTTACACATGCCATTTATTGTTAAAATTCCAGTATTTTGAAGAACTATGTCATCGTCTTCGTCGTTCATGCATAGTATTGTACATTGTGTAGGATTTGTTAAAATAAATAACCATTGATTATTTGAAATTGGTTGCCAAATTTCCGTTGTTGCGTGAATGGTATTGGTTTGACATATTACTGGTATTTGTTTAGTTGTAATTGTGAATAAAGCAGTTTCACAACTGTCTTCTGCTCGTTGTCTGGATATACTTATTTGGTCGCATAAGTATTCTGTTGGTTTATATTCTTGACAATTTTCTAGGCTTTTTAACAGTGCATACTGTGTTCTACTACGAGAAACTAGCATATAATCGAAATCGTTCTTAACATATGTAAGGATTTCAGGATTGATTTTATGTGGGGTAGGTAAAGGATATATTTTATAAAGATCATAGTTGTCTATGGAAGTCACTGGTACTTTTATTACTATAATTAATTTATCATTCGTCATGAATGCTTTGGGTTTAATAATTTTATAATAGTATTCTAAATTTTGCCAATTAACATCTAAAGGTAGATGGTACTTAATAGTTGATTGAAGTTCATTAAACAGAGTTTTAGGAGAGATAATATTGTAGTCAATTATGCCGTGGCGTGCAAGCGATATTGACATTGAATATTTGTTTATTTCTTTTTGAACCATATCGTTAATTTGTTTGATTAATAATAAATAATCAACTAAAGCGATTTGCATTGAGTGACCGTCTAATATTTTCGACGATTCTTTCATAAAACTATTGAAAACTTGTATATTCATATTTAATTTTTCTTCGACGGTGTCGAGGATAACCATTGTTTGATTTATGTTTTTAATTGTGTCTGTAATTACGCGAATTTGACTCTGCATCAATACATGAGTTTGTTTTTGATCGTTTATTAATGATTCAATAGAACTTTGATAAAATGCTGCGTCATCACTATCTGGTATCCCAAACAGCCATTTGATAGGGTAGCTAACAATATTCGCTAAACCTCTTTTTACTCTATTTAGTGAAATATGGTGATTATCTATTTGATCTAATTGATCTCTTAATTCTATTAATTGTGATCCTAACATGGATAGCGTCATTTTACATGTACTGCCATCGTTTTCTGTGACTAAATTACAAAAGGATAATGATCGTGAATAATATTTAGTAGAAATATCCAACATATTATGTAAGGAAGTAAGATTATAGTAATGGATTAATGATATGTATTGATTTGCGATTTTCGCATTTCCTAAATTAAGGTAGAAAAGACCAGATGTCTTATTGATTGCCGTTATCTTGTAGTTCGGCTCCTTCGCTTGAGCGAATGATATCAGGATCATCAATTGGACTATGATTACCTGCTTGGTCGACATCTGAAACATAGGGTTTCAGTAAATTATAATGATATGTTTTAAGTTTGTTCTTTATTTGTAAAGTGGCGGTGTTATTATCGTGGACTTGTATTATTTTGTATGGTCCGCTGTAACTTGGATCAAGTTTTTTGTTGTGTTGTGATTTTCTAATTGCATTTTGTAACAGAACTAACTGGTTGTTTTCAAAAGTTTTTATCTTGGTCCTTTTATCGTAATATTGTTTATTTTGGGTCTTAGATTTTAGCAGATTCGTTTTTGCTGCATTTCTAACATCTTTTGCCCTTTTCATAAAATCTTGAGTGAGATTTTGGTACGTAGGTTTTTCTTTAGGTTTTTCGATTGCTCGAGGGATTTGAGGTGGTTTGCCAAAAACGAGTGTATAAGGTGTTTCGTTTGTTGAGCGATTTATATGAGTGTTGTGGCTATGGACTGCTAAATATACTAACTCATCCCATGTTTCTGGATTATTGTCTATGTAAGATCTAAGAAATGTTTTAATCGTAGAGTGAGACCGTTCCAGTGCACCATTTGTTTGGGGATGATAAGGTGTGGTGATCTTATGCTTAATTTGTAATAATTTTGTTAGTTCTTTAAATAGTTTGTTTAGAAATTCGGTACCCCTATCTGTTAATATTGCATTTGGGAATCCGAATATCGAACAATATTTTAAGAAATGAATAGCACACATTTCAGCTGTGGCTTCGGGAATCGGGTATGCTTGCATAAATTTTGTCAATTCATCCTGTATAGTAAGGATGTACCGATTTCCACTTTGTGTGATATTATATGGACCCATGATGTCTAATGCAACAGAGTCATTAAAATCATCTGCAGTTGTAGTTATTACCATAGGAGTTTTATTAATATTTGGTTCCTTGATCATTTGGCATGTTTTACAACTTTTTACGAATTTTTCTATGTCTTGTTTTATACCTTTCCAAAAGTACTTCTTTTTTATTTCCTGGTGCATTCGAGTGATGCCAGGATGTCCAGATAAGACATTTTCGTGATAATCCTTGAGGATTTGAGGGATTTGATCCTTAGTAGGATGTATTAGGTCTCCTGTAATTAAATTAATTTTTAGATTGTCAGGCATTATGTATTCGAGCATAGACTCGAATGTTTCTTGTTTTATGTTACGTGATACGTTTGGAATATTGATTATACTTATTTCATTTTGATTTGTGTGTGTTAATAAACGCGACAGGCTGTCTAGAGTCTCGTATAAGTTTTCATATTCAATGTGTTCGTTAGGCGCATTTCTTAAGAATAATAAATAAACGTTTTGATTTGAATTTGTAGTATTTAGTTTTATTATCTCGTTTAATCTGACACCTCTAGTGTTTTGTAGATTACACTGTGTTGTAACGTACATTGAATATTCATTATTTAAAGACAAATTTGTTGAGTAAGGAATCGCTAGATTTTTAATTTCATCGAATGGCTTGTTTACTTTTTCAAATTGTCTAGGTTCCAAATTCTTTTGATAAAATTGTTTAAATAAATTGAAGTTCTTAGGTACAGGTTGTACCTGCAATACAGGACGACTTAATGCGTCTGCATGAGTTAGTGTTTTTCCTGCTTTGTATACTATTTTGTATTGATATTCGAGGAGTTTTAGCCTCCATCGAACTAGGCGCGACGACGCGTCACGACAATTCATTAACCACTGTAATGGTTTATGATCTGAAATTATGGTAAATTCTTTACCATATAGATATGGACGAAAATGTTTAACAGATTGAACTATTGCAAGTAATTCTTTTTCTGTAGTACTATAATTTCTTTCTGCTTGATTTAATGTTTTTGAGTAGTAGGCTATTGGTTTGTCTTTGTTTATGGGACCTTGTGAAAGTATAGAACCTATTGCATCATTTGAAGCATCGGTAGTTAGGATAAATGGTTCATTAAAATTAGGATACTGTAGCAAGGGTTCCGTAGTCAATATGGTTTTTAGTTTATTAAATGACTCGATACATTTTTCGTTAAAGTAAAAGGGAATATCTTTCTTTAATAAAAGAGTTAAAGGTTTTGCTATGTGCGCGTAGTTGGGAATAAAACGGCGATAATAACCAGTTAAGCCTAAGAATGATTTTATTTCTTTAGCGTTTCGTGGTTGTTTGCGTTCGATCACTGCTTTGATTTTATCAGGGTTTGGTCGTACACCTTGATCGCTTATAATGTGTCCCAAATAAGCTACTTCCTTGCGTAGGAATTCGCATTTATCTGGTTGTAGTTTGAGGTTATGAGCCCTTAACGAGTCAAATACTCTACTCAATCTTTGATTGTGTTCTTTCAAGTTTTTACCAAAGACAATTATGTCATCTAGGTAGACGAAACAATCATGACCAAGATTATTCACTAAGACAGTGTTGATAAGCCTTTGGAACGTGCTTGGTGCGTTTTTAAGCCCGAAATTCATTCTATTGAATTCAAAGTGTCCATGAGGCGTAGAGAAGGCTGTTTTAGGTTTATCTTCCTCTTTCATTTCGACTTGATGAAATCCACTAGCCAAGTCTAACGTAGTGAAGTATATGGCTTCACCTAGTTGATCTAAAATATCCTCGATATTTGGAAGTGGGAATGAGTCAGTGACAGTTACGTCATTTAGTTTGCGATAGTCCGTCACGATTCTCCACTTTTGAGTACCGCTAGCGTCTGGCTTCTTTGCGACAACCCATAAAGGACTTGAATATGGACTAGACGAAGGTTTAATAATGCCCTGTTCTAGCATTTTTTTAATTTGTGTATCAACTTCCTTTTCGTGTATTTTAGGGTATCTATAATTTTTCGTTACTATCGGTGTAGGATCCGTAACTATTATTTCGTGTTTAATAGTAGGAGTAGAAGTGAGTGTGTCACCCGGTAGGAAGAATATATCTTGGTAACCTTCACAAATATTTACTATGTCATCTTTTTCTTCATTGTTTAAATGTGATAGTCTTAAATTGTCATGTAAGCACTTTTGTCTATTATTTTTATTTAAGTTAAAGATAAGCTGAACAGCTGGTTTCGTTTTTAAATTTAAGCAATTTAATTCAATTTCTTTGTCAAGTGTATTAATTACCGGATATGTTTTAGTGTCCGACGTAATTAAAATATTTTGAGGAATATTGATTCCTTCTATGTTTTGTATAATTGAATCACTAGTTATGACACAATTATTTTTATTTTTTGTAATGAGATGTAAAGGAACATGATTAATTGAGTTTGGTTTTAATTTAAAACCACAATTAAATGTTATGGAATTTGTTTTATAACTAATTTCAGCTTGATATTCGTGTAAGAAATCGTGCCCAATAATTCCATCGTATGGAATGTTATAGTCCTTATCGACTAAATGAAAATTAAAACAAAATTCATTGTTTGGCTTGGAAAGAAATATTTCAATTTTACCAAGCGTTCTTATTTCACCGTTTATACCGGCTAAGGTAGTTTTTTGATTTGGAAAGTACCTTGTGATACCATCCTGAATTATATTATTTAATTTAATTATAGAGGTTGAAGCTCCTGTATCGATCAAAAATTTAAAAGATTTTGTTTTTGATTGATATGAATCAAATGTAAGTTTTTTGTCATTTACTCCAGAGTGTAAGATGACGTAGTCGGTTTGTTGAGTTGATCCACAGTCACGACCGACGACTGGGATTGGTCGAAGTTTAAATGATTAAATTCTTCGTTAACTATTTCGCTTTGAGCGATTCTTGGATTTGGATTCATTTGTTGAATCCTTTTCTTTTTTCGGCATTCATCTTCCGTATGTCCTCTGAATTTACAGAAGTTACATTGCTTAAAATAATTAGACTGTCCTGAAGATGATGTCAAAGGGTTTGAATTTATATTTGGAGTTGTATTATTGCGTTTGCAATCTTTTGTGTTATGTGATTTATTTTTACAAATTTTGCAATATTTCGTTTGGTTACTAATAGCTAACCTTTTCATTCTTGATTCAGCTAGAAGATAGGCTTCTTCTTCGCATGCAAGAGACATAGCTTCGTTTATAGATGCGAAGTTTCGATGTCTCAAAATCTGTGAGATTTCTGGAATAGTATGATGAGTGAACCTTCTCAATGCTATTCTGTTGATTACCCGAACTTCACTTTCAAGTGTGTGAGTTGACGTTTGGGATTCCGTAGCGATTAGGCATTTATTTGTTATATTATCTAACCTAATATAGAAATCTTTGATAGATTCTGTTGGTTTCTGTTTAATGGTTTCAAGTTGTTCCATTAAGTAACTATATGATTCTACTGGCTGATATATTAATTTAAGTTTGTCTCTTAATTGTTTGAATGATTGAATTGATCGCATATTTAATTTTGTTTTAACTTCACTGCTTACTTTTGAAAATATCAGTAAAGTTAAAGGTAATTTTTGTTCTACTGACGCTATTTCTAAAGCATTGCTTGCGTTTTGTAGGAAGTTACTAAGTTCTTTTGGATCTCCTTTGAAAGGCGTAATCATCTGCGCGATGAACGATAAAGGTATTTTGTCTGTATTTGTTCTTGGTATGTCATTATTGTTAGGTATTACCAAGTCATCGTCATTACTAGGATTTTGTGATGATTCATCGTCAGTGGTTACAGGAGTTTCTAGAGGAACTTCGTTAATAATTTGTGAATTATTAGCCATTGTGGATGTATGAACGATCTGAATTTAGCTATGTTACTTGTAAGTAAAAATAAAACAGTATGACTTACGGTTTTTTACTTTCGGCGAAAGGACGAGTTCTTGAGTCGACGGATATTTCCTTGAAGTACTTGGTACACCAATCGGGAAGCTAGAGGTATCTTCTTGATTTAAACTTTTACTTCTTCATCCAATTGTTACAGGAAATCCCACCGCTGTTACCAATTGTCGTATCCCGAGGGAATGATTCGGGATAATCGATGCACTCGTAGATTATTACTTGGCAGGGCTGCTGTCACCAGGTTGATCTTTTACGTTGATCCCAAAAACGATACGATGATTATTTAATTTACAATCAAGTTTTATGTTGTGTACGGACGGAAGTATCGTATAGCATCCAATGTAAAATTGATGTTAATAAATCTTCACAAAATTGTCCAGTCAACAATTATTATTTTACTTGAAATTAAATAAAGATCGGAGAAGTATTTCTTTAATAAAATGTTTATTTAATTATAAATATTACATTACAAACTTAAGAAATAACTAACTGATTTACATTATTGCGTTAATTAATTTATACAATATTAATTGATTAATCAGCAATTTAATTTAATGTGCTATTGCACATGCTCTGAAATGAAATTTATGTGAAATGGGATAATATCTGGAATACTACAATAGATAACATTGGAAATTAATATGGTTTTATTCCATTTAAACAATTTTACTATTATTTTAAAGCTTTTAAATTGTTTTTGTTTAAACAGTTTTACTATTATTTAATCTTTCAATTTATATTTTTTAAACAATATTGTGCTGGTTTACTTACTATATTCACTGTCAAAAAGATTTACTACTATATTCGCTTTCAAACGATATACAAGATTTATAAAAACTATCGAAATAGTTTTTTGTCTATGCTTAATGTTACAGCAAATGGTGAATTAAAAAGTCAACTTTCGACTTATCATTGGGTAGTAAACCATGATTCACAAAATAACAAAATAAATTATTATTTGTTATTATATTAATATATTTCTACCTTTGTATCTATACAATTTTCTATTTATGAACCGATTTTTATTTTGCGTACACCTTTATGATGGTTGCTTTATCACTGGAAAAATGGTTTTTCCAATTTTTTTTACATTATTTGGAAAACCTGGTTTTTGATAGGAGAAAGCTTCATACAAAACTTGCAGGTGTTAAAAAAAGTGAACAAAATAGAAAATAAAAATCGATTTATAAGTTTTCTCTGAAATAATTAAAAACCTATAACTTTTCTTTTGCAATAACCTACTGAAAATATTTTTATGGTTTCTAAAACCTGGATTGGGAGAAATACATTATGTGGGGGTTTTTTTGCGTGGTCAACTTTTTTAATTTTTTACAAACCTTCCATTTCCAGTATAATTGAACAAGGACACTCATAAGAGCTCTTATATTTTTGCTACACTTTAATTATATCTCTCAAACGGTGTGGTAAAAAAATCAGGTTTTTGTTCTATAATTTCCTTTAATTATAATCTTTCGACACAAAAAATATATTGGGTTAATTTTAGGTCATTTGGCTACGAAACTACCTTAATCGTAATTAGTATTGCTATTTTGAGATAATGTTATGATTTTATTATTAAATTCATAAAAAAAAAAAAAAAAAACTTTCTATTTGAATTAACAAAATAAAAAATAAATTCCAAATCGTTACATGTAAAGCCGTCTTTACTCTATTAATTTTTAAGTGTATTACCGATTTTATCTTTTTGTATATTCGTCAGTAACTGTTAAATACGACTTACATAATATTTATGTACTGTTTTTTAGAAAAACATAATTTCATGTTCTTCGGAATATTGCAAAAATTTGATAAAATGGAAGAATAATGACTTAAAAACTCTTTTGTTTCTCTGGTCGTTTAACCGACACCATCAACACAACATCTGGTCAGAATGCCTAATGATAAACCAAAAACATAGTAGAACAGCATGGCTTTTAATTCATGGTATTGAGTGATGGTGAATCGCTAAATTATATTATTGATTTTAATCATTGGATCCGAATACGAGTTGGTATAATTGTTTAAAATATGTCAATTGATAACGAAATTTTATTTCACATCACCACCTTGCAAAAAAATAAATAAATAAAATAAAAACAAATAAATAAGAACACATACACGTTACCTTAGAATTTGTATTTCAAAACTTAAAATTTTGTTTTATATTAATAAAATGAACTTCTTAATAAATTCCTTTAACTTAACATTCGATTTAACCGCCAATCTAAAACAAAAATCAAACATTAATAAAAAAATTAAATGTAACCGTTACTAATTTCAAAAACAACTTTTCTAAAAAAAAAAAAAAAAAAAAAAATATTAAGAAGTATAATAATTCTCCCTTCTTCTTAAACAAACACTCGAACAGAAAAGATCGTAAGATCAGAGGCGATTAAGCATTAAAAATTTTAAATCATTAATTTTGTTTTTGAAATTATGTTGATTTTGGACGTGGATATTACATTTTTAATGGCTTACCTGAAGTATAATGTCAGTCCTATCGTAACCGCTATTGTTATAGAAAATGTTATCTCTCTAAGTAAATTTTGAAATTTGTAGTCAGCATCATATTGAAATGTGCGATAAGTAATCTGAAAAGCGAAATATACTATGTACTTTATTTTGATCTAATTTAATAAAAGCAAGAATTTTACATATATACATATAAAACCTGTATCTAAACATATTTGATAGATATAATTTTCACGCTTCATTGATTTAATAAAATTTATTTTATTAATTTACAATGCGTTTGTGCCTGAAATTTTTTATAAATATTCGATAATATTTTTGTTTGGCGTAGTACATTTGGTTCTATCTATTGAATGCTTTGCATTTATTTGTATCCAAAATTGCTAAAACTTCAAAAAAGGATGTTTGTTTATAGTTTAATATTATTAATTTTGTTAGATGAAGTACGCGCGCGTAAGTAAATTTTAATATTTTGAAATATAAATGTTACCTGTCGAACTATAGAATTATACTCACCGAAGTGTTTAAGAAATCATAGATGTATAAATAATGATGTAGAATACTTACTGACTATTGTAAATCGATTTGTTTTAATATAATTGATTCCTCTTTATTTCTATAAAAATATTTTAAAAGTATAATAAGTAGATAATTAGAAATTTAAATAGAAATGTTGATCAATACAAATACCTAAACTAATTTTTATATTTTATTGAATTTCTTAAACCAACGAACTCGGTAGAGAACGATCATAGTAACACCATATTCCACCACGCTGATCCCGCTTAATCGTATATTACATTTGGATACATGGTTAGTTTCCCTATACGAAATATTCATTGTTTTCTTTGTATGCATTCACTCTCTTATACCAGTGAACATATAAAGTCACTTAATCATTAGTCATCTTAAACTACTTAAGTCACTTAATTACTTAATCATCTCAAAACATGAATAATTTTGTAAAAATAACTTCATTTGAGATTTTCATCAATCTTTATTTATTTCATTACTTACTCTTCAATTAAAGGTAACTTAGTAGTTTAAGGACTAATTATTTATTTACTTGTTTTCAATAGTATACATACTCAGATGTCATTTAAAACAAAAATACGTTAACAAAAATTAATTAAATTATACCCGACCTAATTATAAAATCACCTACCACCTACTCTTCAAAATAGTGTTTCAGTTTTATATTCGTTACAAACTAAAACACATAAAAGTGGTATAGAGTTTTAAAAGTTAATTGGCCTAAGACCCCGCGAATTATTATTGGATTATGCAATTAACATGAACTGGCGTTAATACAAACTATTTTCGTAAAATTTTCTTTGTCGGAAAACTTTCTATAATAACCCTAAAAATTGAATTTTTAAAGTATTTATATTTTAGGTAAAATGACTTGTGACCCCTCAAATTATGATCAAAATATTCGTTTTAGATCAGAAAACGCTAGTAAAAACCATTTTATAGAATTTTACCCCATTAGTTTTCGAAATGGCTTAAGAATTAATAATGCAAATGTAGTTGCTTATGGTAAATGCAATATTATTAGTCATGGTGCTCGTTTTAGATTTGACTGTACCTCATTGAGCAATTTTATCATGGATATTACTATTTCTTCCACTAATAAGGACTTGTCACATCACCATTGTTTTGGAAAAATGAAAATAGAACCAATAAGAAAATAGAAAATTTTTCAAAAATTACAAATATACTCGCCACGGTTAACAGAACTTTCCAGTTTTGAAAATACTGATAGCGAATTATATAGTGATGGTCATCTGCAAAAATCTGTGAGATTAAGAACAATTCAAAAAATTGTGTCTGAAGGTCGATGTGAGAAAAGATTCGTGGTTAAATCTCGAACGCTTCAAGATCTTCTCCAATCTTTTCTTGGGAATAGTAAGTTGCGGGATAGTTATATTGGACAGTTTTCAATGCCATTGCAAATTATTTTTTATACAGAACGGCAATTGTCAATAACAGATGAATCGGAACCAATTATTCTTCATTTGGATACAACTGGCGGCCATGTGAGAAAATTGGAGGATCATGAGTGTAAACATATTTTTTACTATGTCATAGTATATAAGGCAATGAAAACTGTCATTCCTATATGCGAGATGTTCACTTCTGAACAGGGTATCGTAGAACACTATTAAAAAAAATATAGATGATTTGTACTTGAATACAAAAGAAAATGGCCATATTTTCATGCAATTGTGGTTGATTGGGCTTGGGTGTTCATGAATGCTATATTATCAGAATGGAATGGTATGAATATTTTAGAATGTTTCCCAATATGCCTTGTGTATTTAGAGCAAGGCATAAAACCTAAAAATTTAACATTCTTGTTTAGTTGTTGTGCTCATACAATTCATCGATTTGCGAAGTCCATCAAACAAAAATTTCCAAATTTAATGGAAGTAAAACCTTTTTTGATGAGTCTTATGGCTCATTTAATAATGGGTAGAAGTTTTTGTGAAATTAATAATGTTTTTAAAGATTATTGTTAGGTTTTTCTAACAAAATTTCAACATAAGGCTGAAGAATATATATTAAATATACGGTGTGTTAATAATTGTGATAGCTTGTCAAAAATGTTCATAGAAGGGTAAGATTTGGATATACACAAATTCTACCACAGTGACGATCATAATCATGACGAGAGCTTTGTTTCAAGTAAATCAAACACTTCCACGTATGTTCAATCCTCTTTCTTAAAACATTTTTGGAATCAATATTTAATATATAATGAAGAATTTAAATAAAGTGAGTGTGGCAATGTTACTATTACAAATACATATAACAATCCAAAATTCATTGAATTTGTCATAGCTTCATATATGTCATACTGTCTGTCCTTTGTGGAGTTGCATGATAATAAATTTAATTAATCGAAATTTAAAGCGATTATCAAATGCATCAACGGAATCATATATGAAAGTATACAAACATACAGTATTAGGAAAAAGAACAAATGTATCACTTAGTGAAATATCCAGATTACTTATAACCAACAATGAGCTTTTAGTGACCGAAGAAACTCTCCATAAAATTGAAAACAAACCCAAATATCCAGATGATCCCAGTGGAAAAAATGATACGGACGACGACGAACGGAACGTTCCATTCCGCAAAAATCAATGGGGGCAAAAGAATTCATTTTAAAGATCAAAAATATGACAAACCTCGTAATACACATATGAATTTTAAATCATTAAATAAATTGAAACAAAAAATAAAATCAAAAATTGACAAAAAGAAAAATTCATTTTCAAAAATTACGTTAGATAAGATATTGGACAAACAAGAAGCCATAAAAATCCATACTATTCCTGTTGAATTGGACAGATGCCACCGGAAAACATCGATTCTGTTACATCAATTTAGAAATTAAAAATTTTTGCCCAACGGATTGGTCGACAGAGAAGTTTACTATTATAATTCCGATTCAGCTGGAATAAATGTGGGCTTATATAAAGCGCAAAGCAATTTTTATTATGGCGAGCTTGAAATAAGAATTATTTGTCAGCATTTCCAGACTCTTTTAAATACATATCGTTGGATAGACAAATCATTGATGCCATCAATAGTATAAATGGAAAAAAAGCAAAGATATCACTTATTTTTCAACAGATGTAACAGGTTCAATTCTGGGAGATTTTTGGGATACACGCACTAATGTAAAGTCCAGTGTTTATCAAATAAATTCAGGTATACAAGAATTATTATTAATGCCATACACGTATCGCGGACATTGGCGATTGTTAATGGTTCACATTAAAAATAGAAAGGTAACTTTAATGAATCCCTATTTTATAACAGAAGAGAAGATGAAAAACAACGAATAAAATTAGCTTACAAAAACTTTCTTGAAAAGTGTTCTCCAGGTACATAACATATAGAGAACTGTTTGGGCTTTCGAAGACGGTATTGAACGACCTACACAAGGAAAAAATGACGGTATAAATTGTGGAATTTATGTAATGTATTACATCAAAATGTGTATCGGATAAAACTGCTTACGATAAAAATTTTAATACAGATGAATTTCGGCTATGCACGGCAAAAATCATGTTAAAAGAATTAGAAAATATACAAAACCGATGGATACAATGTTTTATAATAATTGTCGCAAAACATGAAACAATTTGTTGTCATCTATGGAATCGGCAAATTCATATGACTTGTATTATAATGAATGAAGACAGGACGGAAGATGAAGACAAATTGATAAAAATGATAAAAAAAAAACATAAAACTTAAAAAAAAAAATCGATAAAATAATCGATATATCCAGCGAATCAAATATTGAATAAATAACTAAAAACAATATACGATTGCACTATTTTAATTGCCGATTATGTCGAAAATTTATTAAACAAACGACTTGATGAATAAAGCATTAGATGAATTAATCAAGACTGATGTAAGTACATCTGTACGCAGATGTCCTATGTACACATACAAGATAGGTTTGAATGAATTATACAATTTGCTTCAAATGTATAGTTTCTTAAAGTTTGTTTTTCCTTTATAATAGAAACATGGCTATTACTCCATGTTAGGGGGAGGGGGGTTAAAAATTTAAAGAAAATTTGTTTCAATATAAGAAAAATTTTCACAATATAATTTAAAAAATGATTTGTTTTTAATTGTAACTAAGTATAAAAGAAGATTTTTTTTCGAAAAATTACGTCGGCCAAAAACATAGAAACGAAAGTTAATTTTTTCATATGAATTTTTTACTTAATTCTTAATAAATAACAAATGTTAAAGGTATGTTTCGGATAATTTAAATCTCTGAAAAATTTCTTTTCTTAGAAGATGCAACATAAAGATTTTATTGAAAAATTGCGTAGGTCTAAGACAAGAATAGAAATGACAGTTAATTTCGTTTACATGCATTTTTTACTCCATTTTATTTTCTTGGGTAGGTTTCTCCGGATAGTATAAATCACTGAAAATTTTTTCCTGGCTTATAAGACCCAAAAAACCCAACTCACTTATAAGACCTAAAAATCCTATTCAATTTTTAATACAATTTTTTGTCAATTTTCTTAATAAATAACTATTTTTCAAAGTTTTACACGGGTTTCACGGAAAATTGATGCTTCTTAAATTTGAACATTGGTATTTCCAGTAATGAAATGATGGAAGTGATTTATACTAAATTATTTTGTTCTAAAATCATATATCTAGTGGGAAAATAAGTTTAAATGATGATATGATGAAAAATTATTGAAACCAACTTGTTTTGGTACAAAACGTTATAAAATGATGATTTGGATCCTAAACTGCATTATCAAAAGTCATTAAAGGTAAATAATTAATTATTAATCATTATATTATTAATTTGAATAATCCTGCTTAATCCAAAAATAATTCGCTAGATCATAGGCCATTTTAAAAGAAAAAATGATTTTCTAAAAAAAGCTTTTTTTGATCTTAGATGATTATTTTTATCATCATTTGAGGGGTCACAAGTTTTGTTTACCATAAAATAAAAAGTGAAAAATTTTTTTAAATCGATTTTAAGGGTTGTAATAGAAAGTTTTTCGACGAAGATAAATTCACGTAAATGGTTTATATTAATGGGTTATATTTTCCGATGGAGTAAAATTCGATAAAATGGTTTTTATTAGCGTTTTTGATCTAAAACGAGTATTTTGATCATAATTTGAGGGGTCACAAGTCATTTTACCTTAAATATAAATAGTTTAAAAATTCAATTTTAAGAGTTGTTATAAACAGTTTGCCCACAAAGAAAATTTTACGAAAATGGTATGTATTAACGCCAGTTCATGTTAATTTCCTAATGCAATAATAATTCGCGGGGTCATAGGCCATTTAACCAAAAAAAAAATAACTTCAGAAAATGTATACCACTTTTATGTGTTTTTCTTTGTTACGAATATAAAACTGAAACCCTTTTTTGAAGGGTAGGTAGATAGTGGTAACAAGTAGCATTTTTATACCTAAATCCCTTTACTAAAATGTTTTGCCTAAGTCTCTTCTATTTGAATAAATTTAAAAGTGGCATTCGCGCCATGGATTGTGCGAAACTTCGGTTACATAATTATTCCACAAATATTTTGTTACCAAGATGATAGCAGGGCCACATTTAAGTGAAGCGCCTGTCAACTTTATTTTAAGATTAATTTATAGCACCATTCATTGATTGATCAAACAAATCATTTATCTTATTCAAGATACTAACTTTCAAATCAAAATACTTTCTGCTTATTTTTTTCCTATCACAATTAGTGTTCGATATTATTGTACGATAGTTTATTAAATTTTTGATACTATCATATATTTCTTCTTTATATATATTAAGTTCTTACTATTCGATTTGTTGTACTCAATTTCTTATATTATTTTAAATGTTATTTTCACGTTGAAATTGTATATATTATATATGAAAGTGTAAACTTCTATAAGTATCATTCTTGATAAATGATATGCTATGTTTTTTCATTACTAAATCTTTGTACTTGTAATTATGTAAATGTATTATATATTTTACTCTTTATCAATGTAACAGAAGTTTGTCGCCATCCATGACGCACAAGCCACCTATAAATTTAGTCAAATAGAAGACTGAGGCAAAACATTATAGTAAAGAATTTAGGTATAAAAATGCTACTTGTTTTCAATAGTATACATATTCAGATATTATTTAAATAAAAAATACGTTACTAAAAATTAATTAAATTATACCCGACTTCATTATAAAATAACCTACCACCCTTTAAAAAAGTGTTTCAGTTTTATATTCGTAACAAATAAAAATACATAAAAGTGGTATAGATCTTTTGAAGTTTATTTTTTTTTTATCAAATGGCCCACGACCCCGCGAATTATTATTGGATTATGCAATTAACATGAACTTTAATACAAACTATTTTCGTAAAATTTTCTTCGTCGGAAAACATTCTATAACAACCCTTAAAATCGAATTTTTACACTTTTTATTTTTAAGGTAAACAAGACTTGTGACCCCTAAAATTATGATAAAAGTAATCATTTAAGATCAAAAAAACCCTAGTAAAAAAATTTTATTGAATGTTACTCCATCGGACAATCGTCTATAACCTATCCTTAAATACAACTTTTTTGAAAAAATATTTTTTCCGCTTAAATGACCCCACGAATTATTGGATTATACATTTAACATGAATGGGCGTTAATATAAACCATTTTCGTGAAAATATCTTCGTCGGAAAACTTTCTATAACAACCCTTAAAATCTAATTTTTACACTAATTAGTTTTTAGGTAAAATGACTTGTGATCCCTCAAATTATGATCAAAATAATCGTTTAAGATAAAAAAACTATTTTATCGAATTTTACCCCATCGGGAAATCGTCTATAACTTATTTTTATCACAATTTGAGGGGTCACAAGTTATTTTATCTAAAAACTAATCAAAGTAAAAATTCGATTCTGAGGGTTGTTATAGAAAATTTTCCGGCGAAGATAATTTCACGAAAATGGTTTATATTAACGCCTATTCATGTTAAATGTATAATCCAATAATAATTTGCGGGGTCATAGGCCATTTGACTAAAAAAAATTAACTTCAAAAGATCTATAAAACTGTTACGAATATAAAATGAAACACTTTTTAGAAGGGTGGTAGGTTATTTTATAATGAAGTCGGGTATAATTTAATTAATTTTTATTTACATGCACAAGATGGATCGCGCTAAAATTCTGTTGCAGTTTTATCATTAGTTTTATTTTATATATGAAATGGTTAAAAATTATTTGAACGAATTGAGTAAGGTTAAATAATTTTAAAAAAAAGAGTGCGTGTACATGGACGCGTGTCAGTAGTTCTTTGGCGTCATTATAAAACAATTTTTATTTGCATACAATTAATTAATGACAATAAAATAATAAAAGGACTGGAGGAGGATAGTCAACACAGTCAATAAATCTCAGTTTTATTTGAAAAATTAAATAAATAAATGTATGTATATTTTCTTACATTAAGTGTTACATAAATTCTCTCATTATACATACGACAGTTATTTTTTTTAAAAATTATTTTTACGGCCATCATCTTCCGGTAATGAATGAATCGGAATTCGAATCAGTTTATATCACCAGTGGCTTATAACTAAAATATATTTAATGTGCGGACAGCTTCTACCTGTGAATTATGTTATGCAAGCGCATCAAATTTTATCATCATTTCGTCATACCGCGTCTAAAGAAGTATTTATATATAAATAACTTCAAAAATATAAATAAAAAACAGCAGAAGCAAGAGCAAAAAATGTATCTTCACCATGCCAATTCATTCCTACGAGAGTGAAAAATAATTGTATGTATTTGTATCAGGAGAATATGAGTTTTCAATTTGCATAATTAAATTATGAGTTATATATGAACTATAATATTTTTATTTGTATCAGGAGAATATGATTTTGCAATATTTATAAATATATTATGAGCTCCTAATAAACTCTGTACCGTTTGAAGTGTCATTTGAAAATTTGTTGTTGTTTGTTTATCAAAAATAAAAATTATTTTTGATTTTTAATATGCATACGGACAAAAAATTTCCATACAGTCCATAAACTGATTTAATCAAATATCTATTAAATTATTTATTTCATTACATGTTGGCATTGATTGGCATTTTGAGAAAAGAGAACATTAATTATTTATTTATTATTAATATAAATAATACTGATGATGGATGGATGAATGGACAACAAAACTACACTAAGTATTGTATATTAGAAATTTATACTCGTATAAATTTCTAATATACAATATTTACTGTGCTCCTTATATAAATATAGTAAATATAAATGATATTATTTATTAATTCTATTATGTAGTCACTAACTAACCAACTTCATCATGTCGTTTTTATGGGATCCTCCGCGAATTATATGCTCCATTATGTATATCATTAAAAATATTCCAAGTAATGTAAATCATCAAATATTGTATGTATTCATATAGAAGTCATTGTACAAAACTTCACATCTCATATAAAGTTATGAATGTTAGTTATTCTTTTATCATTCTATGATGATTTATCACATAAAAATATCCTTTTATAATATGATTCATTCTTAATGCATTTTATAATAAAATAAATATTCCTTTTATTATCAATATCAAAATATGTAAAAATATGTAAACAAGCAAATATTACTCATTATCAATAATATATTGTACTTAGTACCAAAATATGTATTGTAATAAACTGATATGACATCATCTTACTAGTAAGCTCAGTGTAAAATATATTAAGATTAGAATTGGTTAGAAGATTTTGACATACGTTCGTCTTGATAACTCTCTTCTCATTTAAATATTTTAAATATTTTTGATTATTTGTGAACTAAGTTTATCAACATATAAATAAAATTGTATTCTAGGTGTTTTAAATAAAAGTGTATTTAGTTTTAATAAATAAAGTTATATTTTTTTTTTAACTTTCTTAGTCTTACGAGATTTAAATCGCGCGCAGCTCTTATCCAAACGCGCTCATCCAAACGCTCTATAAACTATAATTCACTCTATAATTCACTCTCATCCAAACGCGCCAAAAAAGTATAACTTCAAAATTTTTATACTTATCCTCTCTGGTCAAAGATATTAGTAATAAAGCAGCTGGATTGTCTTTAATAAGATTGATCCATAGCCAATCTGAAAGCCAGACATTGTGTGATACGCCATTGCCTATCGGCTAATGGATTTGAAGTATTTGCGCTACTGCCAATACCCCATGATTTAATCAATTTTCGGCATACGCTATAGCTTTATTGAAGTTCTTTAAGCAACCGACATATCATTTCAATAAGCACATTTTATACACTGAACATATATTTTCAACATCACATTTGCAATACTTTTTTCCTACACCCAATGTATTTTTTTTTTCACCATAATAGAAACCTAAAAACTAGTCTATTGTGCGGTATTAGCACTGGCTTCTTTTATACTCGACATATATGTCAGAGTATGATAATTTAAGTATAAAAAATAATCAAACAAAATTTTGGAATAAATGTTCATAGAATCATGTAATTAGTCTCTTTTCGCATGGCCGCTCGTCTATTCGTCTTCTTGATAACTCAATACGAAAAGAAATAGAGAGTTTAATTTTGGGCGAAAACATAAAAAGTGAGTCAATGAGTAACTTCGGTTTATTGGATCCAATGGTTCGATGTTCATTTTTTAATCCACAATAGATAACGTTGTAAAGCTTAAAAATAAGCCCTTAGATAGTAGTGAACATTTTGATAGATTCATTTTAATATCTTCATATCTTCTTGATAACTCAATACGAAAAGAAATAGAGAGTTTAATTTTGGGCGAAAACATAAAAAGTGAGTCAATGAGTAACTTCGGTTTATTGGATCCAATGGTTCGATGTTTATTTTTTAATCCACAATAGATAACGTTGTAAAGCTTAAAAATAAGCCCGTAGATAGTAGTGAACATTTTGATAGATTCATTTTAATTTCGAACCAATTTACTTATATAAAGATAAAAAAACATACTAAATTGTATTACATATGTTATAGAAAACTTAATATTTTATTATATTTTACTTTTTTTAATCTGAACTAAAAACTTTTTAATATCCGACCTGAATCGTTTTTATCTATTTATTGATAACAGAAATTGAAACGATTTTATTTCCAAATATAATAACCGGAGTAAATATCGAAAAGATTTGTTTTTTCAAAATCGAAACAAATCTCAAGAAATATTATAAAATTTATTATTTCATTACATACCTTCGTAACAATACATTTATTTAACATACAAACTGAAAAAAGAGTCGTTTAAAATGACTACCAGTTATAAAAATTACGCAATATCCCAAGGCCATTACAGTTACAAGACTATTACAGGAAAATTTCAAATGGATTAGAGTACTGTATGATTTCATTTGAAATTTTCAAAATATAAGGCCCCTGGGACCTCCTGTATTTGTTTTCGAAAACAAATTGATATTTAAAATGAAACAGAAAAGTGTGAAATAAATATGTATACTTTTATTTTTAACATTGTGGAATAAAGACAAATTCAGTCGAGACACTTATCAAAGTACACTCTGTTTGTGTTATTTTTATCAAAAAATTCCAAAAAGTTTGTTGATTTTACTGATTTGCGTTTAATGAAGAAAATCTCAAAAATAATACGTTTTATCGGAAATATATTTAAAAATAAGTTACAACAATTAAATCCAAAAGCCAAAAACAAATTTTATAATATATAATTTTAAAACTTATTTGTGCGGGTATATGGCAATAAATATATAGGAATGAATGCTATTGTAGAAAGCCGAAGCAATGTTGGCTGTAAATATTGGAATATAAATCGTTTTAATTTATACAAAATTAAAAGTATAATATTAATTTTTCTCGCTATTATTTTAATAAATATGTTTTTTATACATTCTTATATTTTTACCATACCTCCTCCGTATATAGACATATATAAAAAATATATAATATAAGATAACTAAACTCAATCCCTTAGAACTGTGGTTTTTGCATTTGCATTGATTGTATGTTAATTAATAAAAGCTAAGTTTTTTAAATTATTATAAAACTAGCTTTTTACCCGCGGCTTCGCCCGCAGTGGAGAAATTAAATAAGTATGAGAGATAAAGGGTAAGGGTATAACAATAGAAATGAGTCAATATAATAACTAAATTTTATTGCTTGGCTGAGATCAACAATTTTTAAAAATTACTACAGACAATGAAGTTTCAACACCTTAATATATGCTTATTGAAATGCAAAAACAAATGTTAAAATATATTTCACCGTATAAAAAATAAATAATTCTGAATTCTAACAATTTAACAAAATAAAATACAAAGTATTAATTTAAGATATTTTTATAGACAATGCTAAAAGTTTTCCCGTCGAGTGCAAATATGTGTAAATTTCGGGCATTAGATACACGTGAACAGGCTACATAAAGTTGACCATGAGAGAAGCATGGGTTTTCTAAATGCACTCCTGCTACCTGTAATGTTTGTCCTTTGGCCTTGTTTATAGTAACAGCAAAGCTAAGCTTGACGGGAAACTGAACCCTTTTAAATTGGAATGGAAGGTCAGTGGGAATAATTGGTATCCGAGGTATTATAACACTATTTCCCTTACCGACACCTGTTAAAATAGTAGCACCAAGTATGTTCTGTCCCAATTTTGTTATCCGAAGCTTTGTTCCATTACATAGCCGAGGAGCATCTAGATTTCGCATAAGCATTACTGGTACATTTAGTTTCAATTGAAGTTTATGTGACGGTACACCCGATAGTTCAAGTGAATTTAAAAACTCCACAGGATATGAAGTACTTAGTTCCGTATCCATAATTGTATCCTTTGACAAATATTCCTTCATTTCTCCTTGAACCTCGTTTAAAATGTCAGTGTTGATCCTATTTACAATTTCATTTCTTGGTGCTAATATTGCTCTTGCACACAACCACTGATCACTACACAAATTTTGTTGCAATTCCGGAAAAACATTAGCAGTGAGGTTCACATCACTTTCTACTAAATTACAAAATTCTCTTGACAGTGGTATGTAACCTTCAGCGTCAACGTCTAAACAACCATCACCAATTTTCAACAACTTTTGCGGCACGGGCCCGCGATGAATTTCTGGATAGACCAGATTTCCGCTTCCGAGGCATTTTTTCAAATAAAAGCAGAGTAAGAATTAACATCAGCGAGTAAGATCTAAAATAATGAAGTAACAGCTAACCACAAAAATTACGGATAACCTGAAAAATGTGAATAGTTTTATACTACATGTAACGACAGAAGAAAATAACACTAAATATAGAAAAATTAGAAACAGTTGAAACTATATTCAATTGAATTAGATATTGTCGTCACCGTCGGTAATACAGTGGGCCGGTATTACAGTATTCGGGTTGAAACTTCATTACTATGATGCTAGATGGCGTTGAAGTAGTTAAATTTGACGATATTTTGACAAACAATTTTCTTATTTTTCGTAAAAAAATTTTTCGCAAAGTTTCATGATGATCGGTTAAGTAATTTTTGCGTGAAAGCGTAACAAACAAACTTACATTCACATTTATAATAGTATATAGGGATGGCCAATAAACTTTAAATAATAGTTAATTTTTTTTTAAATTTTGTTTGTTAGTGACAATTTGTTATCTGTAGTTTAAAAATAGAAAATTACAAAGCAAACAAACAAAAATAGTTTATCTATGTTTGAAAATATATTTGCTTTCTATACCATTAATTAGCCTCAGCAGACTTTTTAGAAAAAAAAATCTACATATATTCAGAAATTGTTGGATTATATTAAAAAACGACATATGGCAGACTATTATTTTAATAGTTATAATTAAAATTATAATATGTTTCCTTTATTTTAATTAACTGAAAAAGATGTACTATTATTATATATTTCTCCTACAGAAGATTTCTATATATTATCATACCATGTAAGCGGAAGTCTTTGTTTGTATGATTTAAATTGGAATGCAATCTCACTGAAAATTTGGCGATTAAAATTTCTAAGAATATGATATGCCAAATAAAAAGTACAGTGTAACCTTAATATAACGCACCTCAATATAACGACGTCCTGGTTTTAACAAATTCATCGTAATCCCCTTGAATTGTTCATAAGAGTCAATAAAAATATACCTTTACATTGCGAACAATCTTTATAACGAATTTTCAACTATCCAAAAAAAGTATAAATACACCTTTTTTTTTGATAATTATTAATGATAACACTGGGATTTTTCGAATAAATTCATCACGTGCAAACTGTCACCGAATTAGCAACGAGTAACACCACCTCAGAGAATCATTACTACTAGCCAATTCATACTGATGATGACTACTTTGTAGTCGAAATACGTATTTATAAAAATACAAAATAATTTGATCTAGGAAATTGGGGCAAAAAATATAAATTTATAAATACATCTAATTAACGAATTTTGTCAACCCATAACCTTTAACTAACCTTCCCATCAATATGGCTTTAATCCCATAGTATGTGATTCATCCTGACAGGTTTTGTCACGTTTTATTTGTAAAACAATCGGCGTTTTGTTTGATGGGACGCAATGTAAACAGAGGTTAAAACAAAATTTATTTTTCTCATTAATGAACTTGGATATTTTTTATGTCATTTCTTTTTATAAAATTATTGTTTAGGAATTTGAAGCTTTTTCACATTTTAGGATTAACATCACTCATCTTATGATTCAAATTTTGTTGTTATTTGACTGGTTCTTTCGCAGAATTAATTTTACGATTTTATTTCAAATAATTAAATTGGTACATTGCGCAAGAAATCAATGTTCATGAAATCACGTGCTTGAAACGGGAACAATTTCAAGTGATTAAACTTACTGATTCGTAAAACACTCAATTTAGTAGAATTAATGTGTATGACTTAATATGCCTATCAAGATAATTTTTCTTCATTAAAAGTGATATGTTCAATTTAATAAATTTACCAGTTTTAAACAATATTTAAACCAAAAGTATTATTTTATTTATTATTAATCAAATTTGAAATATACAATGTAAATAAAACACAAATTGTATAAATCATGTTCGTAATCTGTAAAATTAAATGCAATGTCAATACTAGACACAGAACTTAATAATTTAACAGAAATAATTAATTTTATTTTTAAACTTGTAGTTTTTATTACACAATTTTAAAAAATTAACTTTATTTTATCATAAATTGATGTTATTAAATACCAACAAAACATATGCTCAATATCACAAAGTTTTAATTTTTACTATAAGATAAAAAAAAATGTATTGATGATGGATATAATTATTTCATGTCAGAGTTAAGTGCCGAAAAATTTTCTTGTAACTGTAAACACGTAATTAAAATCGTACAAATCCTTCTTATAACCTGTAACAGAAAAATAAAATTAAAATAACAATTGATATAAGGTACATGAGACAAATAAAGCCCATGATATTTTTATGATTCGTTACTCTTTACACATTGATACATTTCGTTCATACAAATTTATAGACTTAGGATCCGAGGCACTCTCCGGTGGCGTAATCGTATGTTTAACAAGCAATGTATCAATGAAGTGAAAATATCTGTACGGCTTTTAAATTTTTTATGAAATTAAACCATAAAAAAAACGTAAATAAATTAATTATTTCTTTACATTAAGGCATAAAGCTATGTAAGTCACCATGTTAAGAGTTAATTTTTATTTATATTGTTATTTAAATATTTTTTTTAGATATTTTTAAGGCCCAATGTAATTTTATAAACCTACTTGATCTTATCTCAATAAAATATGCAGTTTCTTGCTCCTGATGTATTGAAGTGTAGTTCTTTCCATATTGAAGAACAATCAAGAAAATTATATTTCCCAGCAATTTTTATGATTTGCAGATATTGGTGTACAGATATTTGCCCATTATTCCAAAAGTTATCACGGGGCGCATTTATATTAAACTCAAAGCATTTAATTTAGCAGTGACGTGAAATATCTGCATAAAATCATTAAAAAAGTAAAAAAATTCTTGGAGATAGCTTATTTGACGCGGAATTAAATTCTGAAAAATACTTTTTTTTATTTACCGCAAAGAAAAATTGCAGTTATAATTGAAAAACTAAAAAAAATGAATTTTGACCTTCAAATTTACGACCTTAAAATAATAATCCGCTTGACTGTTTTGACACTGGTGCATTGTCACAGAGACTATAAAAATTATTTAAAAAAAAAATATTTTTTGAAAGTTTAAGCAAATATTTCCGTTGAAAAATTATTGTTTAAAATGATTTAAAAAAATTTTTTTACACAAAAATAGTTTTTTTTTTTGCTTTTACGCTCTGTAACGGCAACACGCTCCAGTCGCAACAATTTTTCGAAACCCAATTTCCAATGGCTGATAATTACTAATTAATTATAGAGCCTCATTTTCGGAAGTGAAGAAATTTTCTCTTCCTTAAAGATCTTTATCCCGATTTTAAATTCCACTTTTCGTTATTAAGCTATAATCTTAAAAAAAGTCTTTAAGAATTTAATTCCTACTAAACTAATAAAATTTCGCAATGCTGAAAATGATTGAGAATATTCAAAAGTCAAGTGTTTTGAGCCTTGATTTTTAAAGTGATTCTCCCTTGCTGTATACATTGTTTTAGAGATTCTTCAACAAAAGTTGTTGAGTCGTTTTTTATCTTCTCGTGGACGTTAACTTTAATCTAGTTTAAGGATATTTTAAGAGAGTGATTTTCAAGGTTAATTTCAAAACAGTGAAAGTTTAGGCCCAAAGAAAAAAGTTTTAAAAATGCCAAGTATTTTGTACTACTTTTTTAACTTTTGTGATAATCAAAATGAACAGAATTGACCAACAATAATGTGTTTTTAAACCATAAAATATTGTATTGAACATGCATATTTGAGTTAAATGGAACTTGATATGTCTCAAGTACCGAATTGTTTTCTGAATGAATAAATAAATACTAACTAGTATAAAAAAGAAAAGATCTACTTTTAAAATATCATAAAGTTTAACCTCACAGTTTCTATGAGCTAAAGTTAAACTATGTTTCAACGAATTTATTTCATTTTTTAAAACGTTTTTCATTATAAATTTATTTAAAATTTTAATTGTATGATTGGCCTAAAAAATAATAATTTATTAAAATTCAACATTTTTCTAAATAGAAAACTTGCATTTTATTTTAAGTTTAAAAAAAATTATTAAGAGAATTTAAAATAAAATTTTTGTAACAATTGATTTTCGTGGTAATGGTATTGTATTCAAAAATTATATTGTTATTATTAGAAACATATATAGACTAACATATATGAATGTACAGTTCCAATAAAAGTACATACATTCGGGTCTAATTGATTACTTCCTTTTTTTGAAAATCGGTTAAAAATAAATTATTCTTTTAATTATTTAATTTGTCTGTTATAAATTAATTTGTTACCTGTTGACATGCCGTGACACAAATTTTAATTAATACAAAAATTACCAATAATTTATAAAAAGTTAAGAGAATTAAATGATAGCATTCAAGATTGTTTCTTTGTTCATGTTCCAATAGCATTAATAAATTGTATGTCAAATGAACAATTGAAATTATGTCCCATATAATACAATACACCAATATTAATGAAAATGTATTTTGAATTAATTTTAAAATGATTAAGAATGTATCATGCATTTTTAATAATTTTTTAATTTCAGTTATTTTATAATAATTATTTTTAATATTTTTATTAAAGAATTTTAATTGATTACATAATTCATCTAATAATAAGTAAATAAAAAATAAATAAAGTGATTGTAAAATATATGGTATTTGAGCTAATAACATAAATGTATTACCATTTAAAATGTGGATAAAATTAAATAAATATAATATAAAAAAACTGTAAAACAAAATATGAAATAATTGTTTCAAAATTAAATAATTATTATTTCTATTTGTACATTGTTTATTTAATAAATTTATCAATTTATTAATTTCTGTCTCTTTTATAAAAATAAATATTAATTGTACACAATAATAAAAAAGTGAGAGCATTCGTTGTACTATAGTTAAAACACTATTCACAAAAGGTAGATTGGGATCCAATATAAGCTGATCCGTCAATGATTTATAAAAATAAGCACTTACAAAAATTCCAATAAGAAATATTTGATAAATAAAATAAAATTGTATTATAATTTTATATTTTATTAAATTTCTTGGTGCTAAACCAAAAATTATTAAAACAACGGAAATATATTTTAATTGAAATATTAAATTTTTTTTATTTTTCCCCATCACTCTCGGTAGATCAATAAAAAATAATCTAATTTTAATACTATGTTTATTTTTTATAAAACCTTTTATTATTCACTTATTTTAATGATATTATTTTAATATTCTTGCAATTAATTTAATTAAAATTATTTATTAATTATGGAATGAGAAGATAATTTATTTAAATAACTTGTTTTTTAAAAATGCTTTTTTTAACTTCCCGGTAAGACAATCGAAGATTTTAAAAAATCGGGAATTTATTGGTTTTACCCCGTTTTACAAAATTGATTTTTCATCAGATCTCGACGTTTTGAGGTTACAGGAAGCTTCCCCGACTACCCCTGCGAGGTTGTCCGTATGTGTGTGTGTTTTTTTTAAGAGAGGGGAATCCTTTTTACGGAATCCATGCATATCGCATTACTTCGTGGGGAAGGATCTAGGGCCCGTCTTTCCTCTGCTAGAACTCTGAGAGGTAGCATTCTGGAAATGACGCACACTGCTTCCTCTGATATTGTGCGCGAGTCACTCGTAGGGCGCTTTGTCGTTAGATTGAACCAGCTTTTCTCCATGATTCCTGTAAATAGATATATCATATGTGTGCACTGATGTGACTACAGATGATAAGGGTAGTCGTCTACTCTGCTTTGGGCCTCCAACATTAGGCATCAATCTTGCGAGACTAGCCCTCACCACCGACGCCCTGGCACCTACGTGTTCCACCTGCTGTTTGAAGTTGCGTCTGGTATCAAGCATCACTCCCAAATAATGTATAAATGGTTGTGATTCTATTTCGTGTTCTCCAACGTTTAACTTGATGGTTTCAATTTTCTTCCTGCTGGTGATCAGCACTGCTTCGGTTTTATGTTTAGCTAGTTGAAAGTTCACCGTATTCATCCACATGATAATTCTTCCAATCGTAATGTCGAAAGCCAGGTTTATCTCTTCGAGTTGTTTCGCGACGATCACTTCTGCTACATCATCAGCATATGCAACAAGTTTAACTTCCGATGGCAATTCTCAAGAGGCCATCGTACATGATGTTCCACAGTAAAGGACTGAACAAGACTGAACCATGAGGTACTACTCCGGTGATTTCGTTCTGCTCTGGGCCGTTTTTCGTATCGTATTTTAGGACCCTGTCCGTGAAATAGCTCGCTACCATTTTGCGGTGGTATTCTGGGACGTTCATTTCCTAAGGGCTTGCATGATGCAGTCCCAATTGGCGGAGTTGTATGCGTTCTTAATGTCTAGAGTAGCCACTAAGCAATATTTCATCCTGCCACCCTTCCATCTAGTTCCGGCGATAGCATCCTTAGCTGTACTTACAACCAAGTCAATTGCATCAAGTGTTGATATTCCTATCCGGAATCCGTACCGATTGTCTGCCAGGAGTGGATAGACCACTGCTTCCATTCTCTGATGAATCATTCGTTCCAGTATCTTACCCGCCGTTCCCAACACGCAGAGCGGGTGGTAAGATAATGGCTCATCCGGTGGTTTCTTTCCCTATGGGAGTAGTAGCCTTTGCTGTTTCCACCTTTTAGGAAAGATCCCTTTGAGACATGAATCGAAGGTCTCTGAGAATTACGCTGGTACTCTCTTAATAGCTGTTTTAAGAGCAATATTTGGGATTCCATCGGTTACATGCCTCCATTAGTTCATCTTGGGTGACAGTTGGAATGTTTTCTGTTTCTAGCTGTTCTAGCTGATAGGTGACTTTACGCTTAATTTAAGCGCTTGCTGTTATTGCTACTTGTTTGTCATGGGACCCATCAATACTTTTGTTTATTTCCTTACTATTTTCCATGTTTTGGTTTTACCAGTGCATTGTACGGAGAGGAGCGGGTGGACTCAACTAGGAACGGGTGTACCCCCGAAGATAGTACTCATTCCCCAGTACTCTGAGGTCTTTAGGGTCAACCGTTTTCCAATTTTTTTTTTTTTAGTGAACCTATTTTCTAAAATGTTTGGATTAGCCACAATTCCAGATAAAATTTAGTAATGTATTAATAACTTATAGATTGCAGGTATTTAAATTATTTTATGACTGCTTATAATTCGAAACTGTACAGGACCAACTTACTATGAAGTTTGGATCATTTGTATTGAGCGTAATTTTCCAACTTATCTCACCTTGTCCTTAAGTCCGAGTAAAATTATTAAAACTTGTGAAGAATTTTCAACATTTGGAAAATAATTAGTACTCGGTTAAATTTAAACTTTTCACATGAAAACGTAAAAATCTTCAAACTCGCTGGAATAAAATGGAACACTCGGCAGGTATATTTTGACGAAATGCTTATTTTTTTGTCTTTGGTTCATCAGAAGCTTAAATAAAAAATTGTGCTCTTTTGGTTCGGAAGATATCTTGAAAGAATGACAAGCAGATAGATCAATTTCTAAAAACCGTGTTAATTGATTTAGGTGATCTCAAAACGTGTATTATCAGCGAAAACTTGACATCGAAAATTACATCCGCAAACATTTGTACTTTTTACGATTGTTATTGTATGATGTATATAAAAAAATCTATAATCTATATATATTTACATATATGTATATATATATTTATATATATATATATATATATACATATATATATATATATATATATATATATATATATATATATATATATATATATATATATATATATATATATATATATATATATATATATATATATATATATATATATATATATATATATATATATATATATATACTAAAAATCTACAAGCAAATTATTTTATCACAGACCGTATTATGTGAATGACCGATAGAATTATAATAACTCTAAACGAACAAACCAAAATTAATCCTTCTAATTTCCGCTTGTAAATTCTAGACATAGTAATTTTAATACGAATATGTATAATGCTATTAATCTACATATACAAAATTTTATTCGTACATAACCATAGTAACTATAACAAAAAACCATACACGAATCACATTAATTTCAATCATAAAATAAATATATTAAATTCAATGGGATGAGAAAATGGTTTTAAGAATGAGTATAATGGGGAAGTCTAGTAGAAGGGGTTGGCGTTGATATTTTTATTGTGGAATGTTATTTTTATGTTTAAAAGAATTATTTTATCTACTCAATCCTGTTTTGTTATGTAGTTTACCGCTCTGTTAACTTCAGCCTAGATGGATGATAATACATTACATAAATAATTATTTCTTTTTATACTTTCCTAAAACTATTAACGATTGATTTTTTATTTTGCTTGTAGACTTGTGACGTAGTCTTGTTACGTAAATATTCTTTCATTATATTTTCATCAGTTAGTTTTAAGAAAACAGAGGACGAAGATCATTTGCGCATTAAAGTTTTATGCTTTACAACTTGATACAGACATTAAATTATATTTAGGTATTTAGTGTTACAGAAAGCTGAATCTATATAAAAAAACGAAAAGATGATATCTTAAAGATTTAAGTGCTTTCGTATTGTATATATGCTTGAGTATGAATATTTCAACTTACAATATCATGCAATTTGCTTAAATCTTATTTTTGACCAAAAAATCAATAAATCCCATATATCTTCAGCCAGGTGCTTGGTTTTCTGTTTAGACAATGCTAAAGTCGGTGCCTGAAAATGGGTCCAGCACCTTATAACATTTCGCACTTGACAGTTGGACGTATTCTGTGGCCAATACACATACTACATGTGCACAATGTTATTCGTCCAATATGCGTGTTGGGTTGGGTTCGGGCTTTTTCTCATAAAATTGTTTTTTTTTACTCAAATATACATTTGACAAACGATTGGCATACTGCAACAGGTTTCATTTAATTAAGTTAACTCAATTTTTACTCCTTTTGTTGTTAAGGTTCTAGTGTTATTATTTCATTAATTTAAATATTTATACAGCGTTTTAATTGGTTTATAATACATTATATTAATGTTTTAACCAATATTTTCCAAATTTAAAGGAAATGTTAATTTCCACAAAAAAATGTAACCAACAGGCCTGTCAGACGTATTTGGTCAAACGTTCGTCCCATCGTGTAGCAGGCCATTAACATGCCATTAACAATAGTCAAGTATTTGATCCAACGTTGAAGGCCAACATTTAAATTAAACTTGCGTCGCATCGTGTGGCGCCGGCTGAATGATAATTTTTTATCTTGTGCAAACTTAACGGTTTAGTTCTCACACAGAAATTTGATTGTCTACGAGTGCGTCCATTTTCATAAAATTTTAGACTTCCATTCTTTACCGATATTGAAAAATTAATTACTAAAATTTTTTGAATTCATATAAAGTATTTAGTGTATTCCACATCCTGGAATGAATGGCTCCCACAATGATATTCGAATAGTTCCTTATAAAGTCAATTATAGCTGCATAATCTCCCCTTCCCTTCATATGTCCTATCCTAAATTCTGTACAATAATGTATTGTTCAAAAAATAAAAAGAAAGAAAGATTAATTTAAATTACCAAGTGTATTGACTAATCTACTGTGTATAAAGACAAATAATGTATGATAGTAGTGTGTGTGATAGCTTAGATCCACTTCAACAGTCCAAATAATTTTATTTAAGTTGTCTTTTCTCTTTTTCTAAGAGATTGCGATCTCTAATGCCGTTGAAATACTTTGAAATATTTCCATCGTGCAAGTACACCCACATAAAAAATACCTTGTTCCGCTTCAGCAAAGGTTCATTGCATAGTTTCTAAGATAGATGCAGTACATGAGCATCCGATAAAATATAGAAATTCGATGACTCATTTTGTTCCAAATGCCTATACAAGTTTCCCTAATAAACATTATGATACCAAATTTATATGATTTAAGTCAATGACTTTTAGCTTAAATGAAATGCAAACACTAGGTAAATAATGTGTTTACTATTCAGATACTTCATACTCAAATATTAATATCTGTAACATATTGTAGATAAAACAAAAACTTTTCACCATACAATTATTATTTTATCATCATTGTGAAAGATAAATCGGCAATTTATATTTTTGTTATTTCAATATGGGGACTTCGTTCATAGCATATTTTTATCTATTATTATAAATCAAACATATTCTTGTTTTATACAAAAATAAGTTTATTTATATGACTGGAGACCAGGTTTGAATTTCTTGAAGTTTTATAATTAAATATCCAAATCTTTGATTCTCAAGCATGAAACAGGGACTTTAAAAAAACTGCACATAATATTTATCAAGAAGAAGAATAAATTATGAAAATTTATTGTTTTCAAAAACATCGTGGTTATTGCAAAATTTTTATTTGAAATTCAAATTTTTCAGCAAATGTCAATTAAACGTACGCTATTTATATATGTACTAGATTATAATGTCGTAAGAATAAATGGAAAGATTACCTATAGTCTCAGAACTGTATCAAGTTTTCATCAAGCACCATTTCTACCGAAACCAAAAACAATATATTATAACATCAAAAAAAATTTTTTTTAATGCAGTGTTCGTACTTGTACAATGTTGCAAGTTATAATATAATATCATAAAATTTTTTGTTTTTAAATTATATCTCACGATATCTTATATCTCACAATACCATAGGTTTTGACGTATATTAGAGGCTAAGAAGTCTTGATGCCTCTCAAAAATAAACAAATTTTTAAGGACATTCACATCTCATAATCTTTTCAATTCATGGTACATGTTTGAATTACCTATAAATATGTAAATAAAAGAAGAATAAAACCTAAAGATAATTATAAACCGTCACTGTTGACGCAAACTGTTGGCGATTTATTTGAAAATAAAACGTCACAAGAATCTAAATAAAAATAAGTTTAAAAAACTAAAACCCGACTACTGAAAATCGAGCTCTGGAAAGTATAAACTAACAAAATGTTCTTGCATTCTTCCCTACTAAAGTCAAGCTTCCCTAAATTATTATTTATAATCTAATAAGTATACATATACATTTTTTTTATAACTATTAATGAGAACTCTAGGATTTTTCGAATAAATTTCGATTTTTTTGCCCCAATTTCCTAGATCAAATTATTTTGTATTTTTATAAACACGTACTTCGACTACAAAGCAGTCATCATCAGTATGGATGATCTAGTAATGATTTTCTGAAAGATGACGGTAACATCTATAGCAACGAGTAACATCTCTTCTGAGAATCATTACCACTAGCTAATTCATACTGATGATGGCTACTTTGTAGTCGAAATGCGAATTTATAAAAATACTAAATATTTTGATCTTGGAAATTGGGTCAAAAAAATCAAAATTTATACATATACATTTTTTAATTTAATGCATTTAATAGATATTATGTTCAAAGAATATCTGTAGCTGTATGCCACTTTGCCCTTAAGATCCCTTGCTCGTATTATAATTAATAGTAATAGTATAAATTTATAAAATGAAGAAAATATGATTATGTTTATGTATAATAAAAATATGTATGTAAGTTGTTATTAAATTAAAATATGTATAAGATGATAAATATTAAATAATTTTGTTTTTTTTTTTTTTTTTAGATAAGAATGACAGACAAGAACATTTGTTATTTTATAGTTTCCAGAGCTCGATTTTCTTTAGGCCGGTTTTAGTTTTTTAAACTTACTTTATTATTTTATTTAATTTTATGATTTTTTGTTCCAGGTAAGTGTAAACAATTTGTTCTGCATTAATATCGTGGTAAGCGCTAAAGTTTATTTTTCTCAATTATATGTTATTGATTTGACAAAAAAGTAACTTGTAAAATAATTCTTTATATCTGTCATGAAAGATATAAAGTATTATGCAGCTTTGCATGACGGAACAATGCAAACATTATCAATTTTACATCGGTAAAATTGCTATACTATTAACATAACTAAGCTTTACGTTTATTTCCCATTACGTAATTTTAAATGGATGTTTCATTTTTCTATTTTAGTCACAATTATTCGATATTTCTACGGCATACTGAAATTTGATTGTTTCGGTTTAAATGAACAATTCTGTGGGCTACAAAATTCATTTGTGTAGCCCAAAAAAAAAAAATATATATACCCTTTTTATTGTCGGTCCTTGTATGGATATACATTTCAAAAATTAAATATAGTTGTTTAGTACATTTTTAGTCATCAAATTTTTGCTGTTATTTATACTTGTGAGAGGTAAAAACAAAAACAAATTGAAATAAAATAAAATTTGTCCTTTATACTTTTTATCCTTTATCCTCATTACTGTAAGTTTTTGAATCATGCCTGTAATTAGATGATATTTGTAAAATGGCATTTGACAAAGTTAATAGTTTTGGAAGTAATGTTAATGTTTTCATTTCATATTTGAGCATAATAAATCTATAGATATTATTTGCTTACAAAAGTTTTTCTGTCTAAATAAATTGTATAATTAAAACCTCCAAAATGTTTTTGTAAAAAAAAATGCTTTTACTTAATTTAAAAGAAATACAACTTTTTGCATCATGTGGGCAAATTTTTACGTTTATAAAATGTAGTTAATATAATGTAGTTAATTATTATTAACAGTCGTATAAGGCTGGCATGTAAACCTTTTTTTACCAACCCCAAATTAACATTTACACTCATCTTCCACTTTTTCCATGTCTAATTAACTCCATCTCTTTCATCAACCTAACCCACATCTTTTTTTATAGAAGATAGAATAGAGCTCCAGTTTCACTATTTATATCATCAAATACCTTCATTCCGGTGGCGAGACTGATCTTGTTTCATTATACGCAGCTATCTCAGCTGTTTATATCCCCAGATGGTATCCAGCTATCATCAACTTGTAGATAGCTCTCTTTCTTAAGTATGTCCTTGCACATCAGGATATTGTCTTTAATTCTGATCAAATTCTTACGTGATCTTTAAAGGCAAATTGGCCAATTAGAACTTTAATCAAATTTAAACTAAAATTTTTAAATATAAGCGAAGATTTAATAATGGAAAATTTCAAGCAATAAGTTGTGCGGCATAGAACATAATAAAAAGATAAAATCGCATATAATAATAAGTAATAATATTACATAGACACACGTATTTGCACTTAACATAACTAACTTCTATATTATCCATAAATTTATTTATTATAGAACTAAAAACGTTTATACGTGTTATTCAATCGATTTACTATTAAATATAGACATTATTTTTATGTCAGAAGTTGTTATTTATAAAAATATTTTTATCTCAATATATAAAATTCCAATGTTATCATGTTGGGTTGGCCATAATGAACTCCGAACTACTCATTCCATCTTAACGTTATTTTTTTTAAATTTGTCACTTGCTCCAAGCTTATTTTAAAGAAAAAAACGTTATATTCCGATTATTTCCTTTTTTTATTGCAAAATTACCGAATCTCGTACATAATAGTCTATATCCCATAAGTTTCCCGTAAGTGTATATCCCATAGGTTTCATATTCATCAAATATTTGCACCATATTTTCGTATAAATGACTGAATATTAGAAACGATAAAATCGAATTGCAACCAAATACGCAATGTATTATTTTTTGGCTAGCCATCGAGTTAATTTTTTCAAAAACCGGTTAGAAATGGTCCAAAGCTGCCACTTATTCTATGGGTATTTTAGATCGAAAAAAATTTAATGATTAAATTTTTTTAATATTTATATATATATATATATATATTAAAAAAATTATATATATATATATATATATATATATATATATATATATATATATATATATATATATATAAATTATTCATAAAAAAAGAAACGATTAAGGTCTAATATTACAGCACCCCCAACCCTCTGATACACTTAGCGTTGCATATTTTTTTATTAAAAGACAGTGTTTATGACTATACAACATTTCATCAGCCCAAGTCCAAGGGAAAACTCTCAAAGAATAACTTAAAATTTTTTGTAAATTATCATATTTATTGTCCCGTTTCTGTACTAACATCCGTGAAAAACTTTAAAAATTGGATGAAATATGGTGTATGATTGTAGTATTTTAATGTATGTATTTGATTTCTGTACTACACCCGCTTACCCGATAATTTTGCTCCATTAATTCTTTAAGGATTTCATAAGGGTCCCATTTCTGTACTAGATCCGATTACCCGCCAATTTTGGTAAAAATTATTTCGTTTTGGTCTAATGAGTAAGGAAAACAAATGCCAACCGGAAAGCAATCGTGAAAATTTTGAAAATAGGATAAAATAAATATTGTTTATGAAGATATTTTTATGTTCTAATTAGGGTTCCATTTCAGTACCAGATCCTAAATACCCGACAATATAGCTACAAATGATTGCTTCTCTAATAAATGAGGAAAAATTTTTTTAAATATTTTTGTTTACCAGAATGGACCCGTGAAGATTTGATGAAATATTGTGTGTGTTGGTAAATATTTTCATTAAATCTCTATACCAGCTCTGATTATCCGCCAATTTGTATTTAAAAATTGTTTTTAAGTCTAATGAAATGTGAAAATTTGATTAAATATTGTGTATGTTTGCAAATAATGAAATGTATTCGTTAGGGTTGTTTTTCTATACGAGATGCGATTACCTGCCAATTTTGCCATAAATTATTTGTTTTACGACTAATGAATAAGGAAAATTGTTTAAAAGTTTTTATCCATCGGAAAACATCCATGAAAAGTTTTGAAAATTCAATAAAATTGTTTAATATTCAGAATTTGTTTATTTCTATCCATCAGAGTCATATTTCTATTCTACTTCTAACAATATACTAATTTTACTGAATAATATTTTTACTAGGCTTATTAATAAGGAAAAAATTTCATCTACTTACACTCCACAGAAGGCTTTATTTGCCAATTTCAAATTTTTATATTTATAAATTAAGTATATATTATGAAGATGTCTAAAAATAACTTTAATAAAAATGAAAATATTTTTGTTAATTTGCCTACAGAACTAAAAGATTTAACTAAATAAAATTTTTATTTGAATCATACTGTAATGATAAATACGGAATGTAATGTTGAGCTGGACGAATGATGTTGTTTATGCAATGTCTTTTAAGCGGTATTATTTGAAGACGAAGTAAAGTATTGATTTACGGGATTTATACGCAGAATACGCATCTACCTTTAATGAATCATTTTGAACCAAAAATGTGACTTCAGGAGTTTTTGAAATGACCAATTGAAATGTAATATAAAACTTTTAACTTTCAATGTTTTAACTTTTTTTCGAAAGTCATTATGAATTTTGTGACTATATCTAAAATTACACAAAAATCAATTATATTACTAAAACTCCGAGAAAAGTATCTAAAAAAATAGTATTATATAATTATAATAATATTGATGGGCCAAAGATATTACAAGAGACAAATAAAATGCAATTATTTTACAAAATAATATATAGAATGATTGTGAAAAGTGAAGTTTTCAAAAAATAATAATGAAAATTTAATCGACGGCAATATTTTGTGAAATATTGCCGTATTTTCTAGTCAATTATAATTTGAAATTCAAAGAATATAATGACGTAAGAAGAATGGTAAGAAATAAATTTTACACTTATGAAATTATATATATTTTACATTAAAATTTTACATATATTATAAATGTAAACTTATAAATTATTCATTGGTTATTTATAAAAATTTTATAAATTGAGGAAGTTCCGGACCATAAATGATTGTATGATTCTAGAAATTTGTTTGATATGATCTAAAGAATGACATAAAAATTTTACAATTTTTGATCTTTAGAAATATTTATCCTTCAATTGTTTTATTATTTCAAACATTAAATAATTATCAGAGTAGAAATTAATGAGTATCAACATTGGCGAAGCCGTAAGGAACGGGGAAGCCTGTGTTAATTAAAAAAGATTTAAAACACAAAATTTAGAATATTTGAAAAACAGGTTGGATTTTTAAGGTGCTGTATTTGTTTATGTATCTTAAAAGTAGGTGTTGAATTTGATACATAGTTTTAAAAAAATTTTATTCATAACATAATGTGCTTTATTTTCAAAGGATTTTATGCCTTTATTACTTCATAATAAATATACATTATTTCTGATAGGCTATATGAGTGACAAAGGCAATTACATAAATTATCAGCTAACTTTTATTTTGTATCATTTTATAACAGTCTGAATCAATATTCTCAATATTTAGTTTCAGACACAATTGTGTTACTGGGCAGTAAGGTATTATGTTATGATGCTAAATGTCATATTTGATAACATAATACCTTACTGCCATCAGGGGGTTTCGAAACAAAAACCAAGTAATGCATTTCTAAACGTAAATAAATATGTTGAAATATATTTATGTATAAATTATATATTTTATATTTTGTTTAAGTTTTCAAAAATATTTTTATTTGAATATTATTTATTTATCAAGATACTAAAAAAATAAATACTTATATATAAATATTAAATTTCGTTACCGAAAATTTATTTTAAGCAAAATAAGACTAAATTTTGAGAAAAGATAAACTTTAAATTGGCAAATAAAGCCTTCTTTGGTAATATGCCTAATAAAAATATTATACAGTAAAATCAACAATACGTAGAACAGAAATATGGCTCTGATAAATAGAAATAAATAAATTCAAACTTTAATCATATTTCATTCAATTTCCAAAACTTTGCACAAATATTTTCCGGTATATAACAATTTATACAAAAATTTTTCCATATTCATTAGACCTTAAACAATTTTATAGCGAAATCCGGTGTGTATCCGGATCTAACACAGAAATGGGACCCTAATGATAAATATCATTATTATTTCAAACATTTACTATAATAACAGCCAATTTTAATAGTCATAACGGGTGTTTTCCGGTCGACAGACATTTTTTAAAACATTTTGTCCTTGTTCATTAAGTCTAAAAGAAATACTTTGTAGCAAAATTGGCAGGTAATCGGATCTGGTACAGAAATTGGACCCTAATAAAAACTAATTAACATTTATCAACACACAATATTTCATTCAATTTTAAAGTTTTCAGAAAGGTATTGGTTTCAGAAATGTACTATTTTTGTAACTCACGCCTGCGGAATGTCCTGAACGATGTTCGTTTGCTATTGATGTACAGTCACATATAAATTAATTAAACCAATTATTAAGTGTTCACAACACAGGAACAAATGGGCCATGAATTTAATCCAATCTTTTTTATTTCTTAAATAAAAATGTCTAATCACCTGTCTAAAATCACTTTTTTCCAATTTTTTTAAACATATGTTGATTACTTATACTGATGATTGAAACTAGATCACGTCATGAATATGGCTACAACTTTTCAAGATAATAAACAAATGAAGAATAATGCTTACCAAAAACAAACCATTAGCGATGCGACAAGCGCCATCTCTTAGATTTTCTAAGGGCTTATTTCTCTATCCTAGTACGTGTTGTTTGATCACGGAAGATTAAATTATTTTGGAAAAATATATTAAACTGTTATTTATGTTTCTATTAACTCGTTTCCTTGTATGTCTGTTTGGGAGAAATTTAGTTATTGATTTTAAACTAACTTCCCAATAAGCTAGATACTCAGAATTGGATGGCAATGAAAATGTGAAGAAAAAAAACAAAAAACAGGAGAGAAAGATGAAGACGGAAATAAAAAATAAACAGAACAATTTAGTAGAAATAAAAACAAATGAAGAAAATAAAAGGATAATTAGGTGCACTATACGAAAAATTTGATTCACATAACCATGGAGAGCAAAAAGAAATAATAAAATAAAAATAATTTTACTAAGATACCACGTTCTTATAATGGACTAAAATGTATAAAATAATTTCTTTAATTTTAAACAGATAACATCGGACATATGCAGCAGATAATTGCTATATGAATAGCTCAACTAATGCTATATTTTTCATTTGAAAATAGAGAAGTTTTTTTATACTTTTTAGTCCGTTATTAAAACATGGTGCGTTAAAAATTATTTTTATTATATTATTATTTTCTGATATTCTGTTATTCAATTGAAAATCATTTAATATAAATAATCTATAGAATTTTTCGAATTAGATGGTAGATTTAGGACATATGCAATGATTTGATTTAAAAAATCTGATGTTTTTGGTAAAAAACTTTGTTTTTTTATTCAGAAAAAATTAATGGTTACCATTTAAAATAAATATTAAAATTTCTCAGCAAGTTTTAATTTCGGAATAAAACTAACGATGTTAAACATTACAATACTAAATTTCTAATTACTTAATAATCCAAGTTGTTAATAAATAGAATCCTAAAACAAACCATTGTATATTAATTTGTGTACAGCATTAACGAACAAGCAATACGTTATGTCATGGGTATTATTACTTATGCTATGAAAACTGTAGTAAAATGAAACCTAACATAAAACAGAGAATGAACGCAATTATGAACGGATATTCATTTTATTAAACAAAACATAGAAAAGATAATTAGAATGATAATAATAATAATATTAATTATAATATTGTTCAGTATTTTATATTGTTATGATATTTTTATAGTTTATAGCAAATATTATTAGTATACATACAATACCGTATACAATAGTAGCACTAGCAGCCCACCTCGACTTTGAACGTACCCTTTGAAGCTTGTTCTACACGTCGGTATTCGCTTATCGGTATGTGTCGCTCTCATATTATATGTCAAATGAAGTTTTCCCCTATATCCTTTTATTCTAACCAAATTTTTGAGCTTGAATTTTATTTTATTGAGCTCTTACCAACCCTAAACCTAGAAAGTAAAATTATGTTATCTATCGAACAATTGGCTTAACTAAGGAAGGATAAAAAGGACAAATGACTTTACTATTACGCCTCTGTGTACTAATAACAATAATATTTTAAAATAATATGTATCGTATCTATATTTTATTACGTTCAATCTCAAAATATATTTAAATGTATATTCTCATATTTAAAATGACAGGAATTTTATAAACATAAAATGACAGATCTGATCTAACGGCTGCTTACAACTTCTTGTATTGACAGTATATTTTACCTATCCGACTTATCACGACTCCATACAGACGTGAGAAGTCGGGTACAATATAGATAGATTTGACGTCCAGGAATGATGTGTTAACGTCATATCAATTGTGCATGCTTACATCTACCGAAAATCGACTATCCAACTGTTTAGAACCGCCTGTAAAACATAACCTTTAGTACAGAAAGATTTCCCAACGTTCCAAGCGAAATCAATTGAATACCTTATTATAGAAAATAATGAATAAAAATAATAAACATGTTTCACTATTAAAATTGATTGTGAACAAATATTAGTATGCTTAAGGTATTCCAATATGAGGATATAATATGAGAGTATTAAGAATTGTATAACTTTTACAATTTTCTATTTTCTTAATATTTTATGTATCAAGTACTTTACCGAATGAGAAATATTAAATAAGATTATTTTATCAGCATTGGACGGAAAATTTGTTACACCAACCCAGTACAATAAATATGTGGCAACAGCAGAATTCAGGCCCACATCCAGAGTAACCTTTGTACATTACTGTAAGTTATTATATGAAACCTTACTAGCCTACCAAGCTCGCAAATGAGATTACCTTATATATATATATATATATATATATATATATATATATATATATATATATATATATATATATATATATATATATATATATATATATATATATATATATATATATATTAATAATAATACAAAAAGATTATATTAAACGATATTGCAGGTAATTTTAAATTTAAATATATGTATCATAATGTTTTATACGAATAATATTATATTCATTATATTATATTATATTGTTTTCATTTTGCTATATTATCATATAAACATCTTATGACTATAAACATTTAATCACAATACTATAAATACAATTACCTCCGAGCCGATAAAAATATGGTACAACCTCCGCATTCCATAGATTAATGATTTTCTTAAAAATTTGTAATCAATCTCAATTTACACTCGTCTTCACTTCTATCCTAAGCCGATGGGTGCAAAAGACTCTTAGAGGTGAAAATACCCCTATTTGTCAAAATCTAATAAATTCATTAAAAAAGACATTATTTAATGAATTGAAAAACTCTTATAGTTGTTAAATGTTAAAAGTTTATGATAAAGAAAAAGAGTTTATGATTAAGTTAAGAGTTTATGATTTAGTAGATTTTTATGATTTAAAACAATATTGATCAGCTTTCGACTCTTTTTTGACTTTTGTAACTTGTATCCATTTAAAAATCCTTTTATATTGTATAATCGAATATTAAATATCATTTTGACTTTTCATTCTTTTGAAAATTAATAGATGTCTTATTTATTTTGTGAAAATGCATCTTTATAAAACAATGGAAACCTATAACTTTGTTTAATTTTCGGTTTAAAATTTTGTAAAAATTACACTTTCGACTTATAAAGTCATTATCAAGTAATGAATAATTACTATTTTATTTGGGAAGTATGTGGGAAAAGCAGGCAAGATTATTGTGAATGAAGAAACTATGTGAGGAGTTGATAATTATTTCTACGATACTTTTAATTTCAAATAATGGGAAGTTATTACGGTCTATTTGATTATTTAAAATCGTTAAATTTGGGTTTTTGTTTAATTTATTTATCTCCAGGGCTTCTAAAAAATTTAATTTTGTATATTGTATATTTTATTTCTGAAGTAGGTTTCCAATTTGTTGTGAGATATGGCCTACATGTGGGAGAGATATATAAGAACTTTTGGTTTTGAATGAAATATTTGGGAATATTTGATGTTGCATACATAGCTTGTTTTTCTTTTTTATTAATCAGATTTCTTATAATTTGAGGGTCAATTTCAATTTGAATTGAATCGGTAAGGATAGCGGCGTCTGAGTAAGTGCCTTTTCTGTATATATTGGGATTTCTACGAATTGACAAACCTAGAAAGTTGATGGACAACTTGTTTCCTATTTCCATTGTAAAATTAATTTTTGGGTGAAACCTATTAAGAATATTTGAGATAGTTATCTAGTAGTCTATCTTTTCTTTTAAAACAAGTATATCATCGACGTACCTTTACCAGAAAACAATGCGTAAGAAGGAGAGACTAGAACCGAGTATGTTATTATAAAGGTGATCCATAAAAATTTCAGCTAGTAGTTGACACCAAAAATTCAGATGTATCTCTACCACATGTAGGCAATATGTGGTAGAGATAATTAATATAGATTTAACCAGCTTATATAATAATAATAATGGTTATTTAGGCAAATAATTTTTAATGCTAAGGAAAATACCCCCATACTTAATAAATTGGTATTCATAGATAATCTTTCCCGCAATACAATGCCGCTTATATTGGACAGTCTGGTCTATCATTTTTAACCTGACACACAGCACTAAACAGTCAAAAAACTTATCCTAGCTTCTCCATCCATCTTACCAATACAGACCATAGCAAATTTGTAGCCCTGAGGCATTACATATTTGTGACAATAGCCAAAAATTAAATTTGCTAGAAGATTTACCTTGGAGATAAATAAATCCAAATTTTAATTTTAAATAATCAGATAAACCTTAATAAAGATTTGTTGAGGTCTATTAAATTTGAAATTATATCGTAAAAATATTTATCAACTCCATCCACAGTTTCTTTATTCCAATTATCTTACGTACTTTCCCTATACATTTCCAAAATAAAAGAATAATCACTCATTACTTGATGATGATTTTATCGAGTCCGAAGTGCACTCATAATTCTTAAAAAATTTTAAAGTATAGATTAAACAAAGTTAAAAGTTTCCATTATTTTATAAAAATGGATTTTAACAAAATAAATAATATGTCTATTAATTTTCTTTAAATAAAGTAATTTGTAAATGTGTAACATTTAATTCGAACTGGGAAACTAATGAGTAGGGTGTCAAGGATTGGGTAGATTTTACTTTTTCAGGTATTCCTTACTCACTGTCGAAATTTCAAGCAAATCAATGAATTTTTATGGACTGCGGAACCATAAACCTTCATAAGCTAGCCTCAATATATATACCGAGTATAATATTATACACTGTATAGTCTTGATGTAATGTACAAACAGGCATTTTTATTATTAATAATTATAAATGGTAAAGTTTGTAATGTTTATAGTCAGTCGTTTAATAATAGTTGATTGGTGATGTGTATAATAGACTACCCAAGTGTCATGCATACTTGAACTTTTCATTAAGACTTTCCGTTGTCCTTGTCTTACACATTGCTTTAATGAATGATAAATATTCTAACTTCATTCAATATATTTAAAAAATAACACGATATTTCTCAAAATATTATCATTTAAAATTTTATTAATGTTTACAAGTCTTTTAATACCAATAATATCATATAAAAGCCAATCTTTAGTGTATGTTTATTATTGAGCATAATATTGAGTATACATCAGAATACGTTTGCAAATTACACTTTAATTAATTAGAAAATCAAAATATAACTTACAAAATTGACTTTTGTTATAATATTAATGGTATTAATAACGATTTTTATCACTTCGAAATTAAATTTTTTAAAGTTAATGATTTTTTATGTAATATTTTTTCTTTTTATAAGATTTTCTTGTTTAATGTGTACAATTATTATTTAATGTACAATGTGTAAGGCAATGCCAACGGAAATAGTGACATATAAAAAAGAATCATATGGCACGGTAGTGCGTTTGCCTAGTAGTTATAAGTTATATGCGTATTAATGTGTATTGTTCATCACATATAATTGTGATGAATGTATTAGCGAGATTTATCTATTAATCCCGTTTTTAGACGATTATATCTTAGAAACCAGAAAAGTTTTGATTTTCAAAATATGGCTTCCCGTGGTGAATATTTCATAATTTTATATAGCGAAAAGCCTTTAAAATCGGATTTTTCTGTAATTTTAGGATTTTCATGCAATTTTTATGCTCAAGCTATTAGTTTGCCCTGTTCCAATGTAAAAGAGTGCGGTTTGTTTTTAAATATAGATTCCCACCACCGTACCTCCAGAAATGGAAAATATCTTCATATTAAAACTCATTTTTCATATTGTTTTTTTGAATTATATTCGAACTTGAGCAAAATCCAGAAGTGCTAGAAAATTGCAGTTGATCTTAAAACATAGTAGATATAATTCCTTAATGGGACAAACTATCAAATTTTATTATTTACAAAGTAAAATGGAAAATTTCGATAGTTGAAAACAGTTTTTCAATATTTTAATAATCCAACTTGATATAAGTCCCATCTACCATTTTTTTTTATTGGTCAATAATTGCATATTATTCATCAATACAAAAAAATTTGTAAATTGCGAATTGCGATGTAAGCGAATTATATTTAATTTTCATTTCACGCTGGCTTTTGTAACGAAAACATCGGGGTTATTTTACATCATATTTATAAAACTCTAAAAGGTAAATCAATTTCCATCATGTTTGGTAGACATTATAACATTCAGAATATTTATTGTATAGTTTTTGAGAAAAATTTAATTTCGAAAATCCGAAAATTTCACTTATCTTTTGCATGGAAAAGCTACAAAAATAACAACTTTTTTGTTAAGAAAGATAAGAACATGCGGTTTATTCCTATTAATGTGAGTGATTAAGCGATTCAGACACAAACATGCATACATACATACAACTGTATAACCAATGCGAAGTTGAATAATTTTGAACGCGTGAATAATTGCGCAGTACTGTTATTAGGGATCAATTTGTGCGCGGTAGTAAAATATATAGTTCACATATGCGCACAAAAAAAATTTAAATTTCTTTTATGAGTGGTCGAATAATAACCAATTATGCGCTGTGATTATTATTTACCTGCACATTTCACGATAAATAGGTTTTTAGTAAAACAATTACTATGAACCTAATCAATGAGCAGAATAATTATGGACCCATTCATGCGCAGAACTTGTCTAATAGACTCAGTTGTACGTGTTAGTAAAATATACAGTCCATATCTGCGCCCTGGCAAAATTTAAGGATGTACTATGAAACTTACCAATGTACAGTTGAATAATTTTGAGCTAACTTGTGCGCAGAAGTGTTCAAAGGCAACAAAGGCACCTATGCACACTACTTATAAATTAGTTACACACGTAAGTATTGATTTTGAGTTAAATAAGATATTTGAGATCAACCAATGTGCAGTAGAATAATTTGGGACCGAGTCATGTGCGTATTAGTATAACATCCGCATACATATACACTGGAAAAATTTAAGGATCTTCTATGCGCAGTAGTCCTAAAATATGTTAAATTCATATACGCTGTACTATTTTATAAGTTTCAAATATAAATAAGTAACATCAGATTTTGGGTTGAATTAAGAACCATGAGACCAATTAATGAGCAGTTCAATAATTTTGAACCAACTCATGCGCTGAAGTCTTCAAAGGTAATGACTTGTGCCCATTAGTATAATATTCCATCTATATATGCGTTAGATCAAAAAGTTAGCTTGCTTTATCCGCAGATCTTAAAAACGGGGACTATCTATGTGAACTACTAATAAACTTATTATTAACTTATTTAAATCAGGAATTTTGGACAGGAATAAGATATTTGAGACCAACCAATGCGCAGTTAATAATTTTGGACCAATCCATGCGCAGTAATATTCTAAGAACTGTGAATTAGTAATATATATGGGCCGCGTATGCGCCGTATAAAAAAATTTAGTTCTCCTGTGCGCAGTAGTAAACTAACAGGACTATTGTTACGCAGTTAATATTAATCAGTTTAAAATGAAAGGAAAATAATGTTTTGGGTGAATTTAGAACTGTATCAAAAAACCATATTGGTCGATACCAAATTTTTTCAAGTAGAAAACAATATATTTACGTTCTATGTTTAGTTTACAAACTTACGTTTCATTAAGATTTAACTTAAATAACTTCAGTAGTATGTATCCTCTGTTTAAACTTTAATTTAATTTGAATTGTTTTTTTTTTTTTCAAATATGTTTAAATTTAAAATATTTGAAAAATTGTGACTTAAAAACATAAAATATCATAAAAATGTTTTGTTTTTTATTTAAAAAAATAATTTATAAGAATAACACTTTATTACATTGGTGTTCGACAGTAAAATTCCAAAAATATCGAGATTTTCTGTATATAAGATACGGGTGTTTCTATCGATGTAAATATACCCACTTGATATTAAGCAACTTTCTGTGTTTACAAGCTTGAAAGATATGTAGCATAACTAATAATATAAGATAACGCAGAGCATGCGAAATTTTTTTACACACCTTTCTAAAATGACAGCTCAAAGGCGTAATTGTCATAAAACATTATCCTTTATATGAAATGTGACCATGAAACCTACTATATTGATATTTATTATAGATGTATTTAATATAAGAAAAAACTATGACCAAAATTTAGTAGGAATATATAATTTATTTTTCCGTAAAAACATCTAATTGTATCAATTCAAAATTTTAAGCCCAGAAAAGTGAAATCTCGTAAAATCAGTAAAATAGTAATTTTGTATAATATCATGATAAAAATATTCGCTGGCATTAGAACTTATCCCAAAACTTCCATAGGAGAAACTAAGAAATTTGTTAACACCTCTCCTTCTCATTAAAATCAGCAGTCGTAAGATTTTTTCACTGGTTTTATTAAACATCGCAATTTATATTTTGACGTTAAAATAAAGAACCTACTTTTTTAATTTTTTTACTAAAATACGAATATGATTGGTATTATTTTCATGTGTAAGTTTCTTCTTAGTGAGCCTTTATTTTAAAATTTTATAGGCAAGTTTTAAGAGTGTATTATGCAATCAATTATTAGAAAACTTGTCTATAAAATTTTAAAATAAATGCGTAGAGGAAACTCTTATTACAAGAAAATAATACCAATTATATTTGTATTTTAGTAAACTATTTGGCCATTATTAAGTAGATGTTGTTTTTATTGCCAGATATCCCCAGTGATTTTAACAAAAAACTGGATCTACTTCAACTATGCTCAAAACAATGAACTGAAAATAAATTACGAGAAAACGAGGATTATGGTCTTTCGAAGAGGTGGTAAAATTCGCAGTTACCTTATTCAAATGTGGTAATGGCAAAATTGATATAACAAATAATTATATATATTTGGGTATCTCATTTTCTTCTTAATCTCTATTTTTCGAAACTGTTAAATACAAAACACAAAAAGCTAGAGCATCTATTGCATCAGTTATGGAAGCATTAGCGAATTCCAAATGTGTGTTTTGGCAGACACGGCTACAATTATACAACTCTGTAGTGGTCAATCCTATCTTATATGCTGCTCTAATTTGGGCTTTAAGATATTAAGAGGATATAGATTTAGTCCAAATACAGATTTTCAAACAACTATTGCAATTGCCTAGAAACAATCTAGGTTATATTGCATGCTTGGAAATTGGGCAAAGCCCGTTATCTGTGGTGGCACTCCCAACTAATTTTGATATAGTTACGACATATACTGAAACTTGAGGGCGGTATACTTCCAATAATATAATTCCAATAATAATTATAATAAACTGAAAAACCTGATATCTAGCTCCAAGTCCAAATGACAAGTACAACTGGATTTGTCAATTGAATAAAATCTTTGTTTCTATTTACAACTATACAAGCATTCTACATAGAATAGACAACCTAGACATTCAATATGTATTGGTATCATACCGTGATAGTCTTTGGCGATAGGATATAATAAAAGCACAAAGATAAGCTTAGAGTTTCATTTACCATAATTTTGTGATAAGCAAGTTTGTAAAAGATTATTTAAATTATACTGCCCTATCTCATTTATCCGTCTTTTAGCACAGTTGCGAACTTGTGGTAAGAATGTGCTGAGATTGGTAGTCAACAATATTGTTTACACTATTAACTCTGCCCCCATTTGTTTGCTATATAATTCTGGCCAACGAGAGGAGCTGGACCATTTACTTTTATTTTGTAAAGTACATAGATACGTAGGCAATTTTTGGAAGAAGAGGATGCGGATGTTCGAGCAATTTCTTTATGTAGAATACTTACTGTTAGTTTTTAATATCATTATTGTTATTATTGCTGTTATGGTTTTCATTTATATGTTGTTACTAATTTTATTATCTGTTTCAATTTTTATTGTTGTTACTCACTGATATATTTTTCAAGAGGAATTGTTTGTTATTGTCATTATTATGGTTTTGTATTTTGAATTTTTTTTTCTTTTATTGATATTGTTATTGTTATATAACACTTTTCTATTATTGTTTCATGATTCTGTCGCTATCATAATTTTGTTTCAATTTGTAACTAAATTTTGGGGCAAAAGTCCAACCTCTTTGTATAAGATGTAAATCTTAAAACAAATGAAGTTTATTATTATTATTAGATGCTTTATTGTAACGTTAAAATTATTTTAAATTTAAATTTCGATGTTTATTAAAAGTTGTTAAAAAATCTTAAAAATAATAATTTAAATTAGAGCTAGGGGTTAACAAATTTCTTAGTTTCTCTTTTAGAAGTTTGGGGATGGGATCTAATGTCAGCGAAAATTTAATTTTTTGGGCTTACAATTTGGGCTTAGAAGTGTTAAACAAATTGAAAGAAAATATTATAAAGAAACTACAAATGATTAAGATTATAATGATTAACCTGCCAGTTCAAAACTGCAAGATACGTTACATGCCTATAGCCGCACGGGCATTTGTGTGGTTACTACGAAGACTATTATAAGCAGTAATCTCTTGAAAAAAACAATTTAATATATGAAAGTTAAATTTCAAATTATTGCAGTAATAAAAAACGTTATTGTATACTTTTTATTTCTTCCGGAAAGTATCGTTTTGGCAACATATTTTCGATCGCTTTAAATTTGATAACTTCTGAATTTGAAGATCCAATGAAATTAAATCTTCTATATCAAAGCTTTTGTTATTTTATTAACATAAAAATCCAAGAGTCATCATTCAAAAACATTTGAAAACCTCGTTAAATGTTATTTGAAAATTATCTTTTAAGGTTTAAAAATTGGATCCAATACGTTAACAAAGGTTCAGCTTGGTATCGCAAATATGTTTTTGAGGTATCAAGATGACGGTATGACAGATGGAAATGGACAAATTCGGTTATACTATGAAAACATTTACCAAAATTTTATATATTTGTGGTTTCAATATTTTCTGGCGTTAGAAACTTTAGACTAAAATCAATATACTTAAAACATTTACATATTTTGAAAAAAGAGATCATACTCGGTTTTTTATTCCTAATATCCATATCCCTTGCCTTGATGTTTCATTAAAATATCCTGTACCGAGTGTTTATCATAATAAATATGTACTAGAAAATCTCAATTGCCAACTAACTTAGTAATAAACAAGTAAAATATGCCACCTGCATACTACTTGATTAGTGTTTATTCATTTTCATGTACAATTTGAGGCGAATTGTTCATGGTAAAGATGACTAATTAACTTCTTAAACCACAATTCTTACACCGGTTACATTTTGAAGCCAAAAATTATTTAAATTAAAAAACGAAAATTATTTGTCATCAACAAAATTTTTGATTTAGCTAATTTTTCAAAATGGATAAATAATTAACAACAAATTATAAATTAAATTATGAAATATTATTTAAATTATAAACTATTCTAGAAATTAATAGAACACATTTTAATGTTTGGTGTAAATCGGGCAAAAATACACAATTTTGAAATTTCCTTTTTCTAAAATAATCAAGTAGACTATTCCTTGAATCGCACCTGCTCCAGTCATTGTTACAATAAGCATTTATTTCTTGCAAATGTTGTTAGTTAAATGCACTCTACTATTTAATGATTAAAGATAATACTTCATAGCTCGAATAGAAACACTTTTTGGGACACCGCCTGATATTTGCATCACGTCCATTAGTTATTTTATTTCTAAGTAATAGTTATTTTTTCTAATTCTTGGAAGATTCAGCTTTATATTAATCGTAGAATTAATACTAAAATTCACAATGTAGAAAACAACACAATAATTAGGATTATTTGTACTCTCTGAGCTTTTTTAGTTAATCACAGTCTCGTTAGTACAGGAGTCATGACTGGATAAAATTTTTAGCATAGAGAGGTAAGTGATAGATATTGATTAGGAATAACTCGAATTTGCTTACTTCAATATTTTATATTACTATGAAAAATTATTACTATAATTTTATAATTTATTACAATACCACGCACGTACAATGCGTTAGTTAGATACGGGAAAATAATATTTAAATATTTCACATTTATTCATATATTAAATAGGTATAATGAAAGGGTGCTTTAAGAAACGTGCTTAGTTTTTCAAATAATTGTCAATTGAGCAATAACAATATTTCTTACAATGGTATATTTTCTAATCTACCGAAAAGTAAAGCTAATCTCCACCAATTTCAAAAAACACAATAGGGTTATAAATTTTTTTATAACACTATTGTGTTTTTTTCAAAGTTATATATTTGTGCTCAAATAATACTTCTTTAACATGAACAGGTATTATAATTTACGTAAACTTTTTTATCAGAAAACTTTCTATAATAACCCTTAACATCTAATTTATACACTATTAATTTTTAAGGTTAAATGACTTGTGACCCCTCAAATTATGATGTCAATAATCATTTAATATTTAAGGAAGTTAGTAAAAACAAGGAAGTTAGTTATTTAAGTGAATTTTTTCCCATCGTAAAATTGTCTATCACCAACCCTCAAAATTAAACTTATTTAAAACTTTTATACATTTAACATGAACAAGTATTAATATAAACCATTTTTTTAAAGTTAACTATATTGGAAAAATAACAACCCTTAATATCAAATTTTACATTTTTAATTTTTAAGATTAAAGGACTTGTAATGCCTCAAATTATGGTCAAAATAACCATTTACTATAAAAAAGAGTTAGTAAAAATCATATTAATGAATTGTACTTCATCGAAAAATCGTCACCAATCTTCCAAATATAACTTTTTTAGGGTAATTTTTTTTTATTTAATGATCTTTGACTCTTAGCATTATTATTGCTTTTAACATGAACAGTTTCATATCTTTGTTTACAGTTTCGTATATTTGTCGAAAAACTTTCTATTACAACCCTTAAAATCAAAGTTTCACATTATTAATTTGTTAGGTGTTTAATTTTTTAAGTTTCTCATTCACAAACGTTTTCAAAACTTTTGTTGGGATAATATTGTTTTTGGTATCTTTCTTCAAAAACACATCACCTTTCCATTTTTTTGTAAATGTTTATTAAATCAGCAGATCGATAAACCAATCCATCTTTATCTCTGTGCATTACAAAATCATGTAAATTATTTTGTTTTATCCGTTGACAAACTATACTTATACAGTTAAGACTTAATTTTGTTCATTAACGTACGAATAAGGCACATCGCACACGACGCGATTTGTGTGAAATCGACGATATCATACATATGATGTGCATATGGAAACCAATGTTTAGTCGCACACGCCGTGATTTTCGTGATTTGAAATCATACATGTGATAAAAAAATCGTTGTAAAAATCCTACGTTCTTAAAATCACATGGGCCACTTTTTTTTATTCTTGTTTATACAGTCATATAAATCAATGTTTATGACAAAGATAGAGAGTTAAATAATGTTATTTTTCATATTTAAAAATAAAAACATGTCAATGCTTGTTTATATATTTTAGAAGAGTATCGATATACATTTGTAATAATTAAATGTATGATTAATTAGTGTATGATTGATGACTGATGAGTTGGTTACTTGTCCCCCACCAATAATACTTGTTCCCCACCAATTAGCAGTACTCATCACAGTATAGAATGATACTAGTTCAGTTGAGTTAAATACTTCGTGATGTATGTATAAGATATGAATAAATCTTTTGTTTACCAAACAAGTCGTTTTATCCTTGAGAGAATACCCGTTAAAATCTGACATGTTATGGGCCCAGGGTACACGCGTATGTGAAATAGTTATAAATAAAAATAAAGTACGAAAATGTCGGTCGTAAATTCCTTACAAAACATTGACAAATTAAATGATGAAAATTATGAATCGTGGAAATTACAAATGCGAAGTATTCTAGTGTGTAGTGATTTATGGAGTCAAGTAAATGGAAATGAATTGAAAACAGAAACAAATGCTACAGAATGGGTCAAAAAGGATCAAAAAGCGTTGGCTATGATTATATTAAACATAACGCAAGGTCAGTTTAATCATGTTAAAAATGCAGAAACTTCAAATAAAGCTTGGAATGAACTTAAATCAATTCATCAAAAGGCCCGGTAAGAAAAGCAAATTTGTATAAACAATTATACAGAATGAAGAAAACTCAGGATAGCTCAATGACAAATTATTTAAATGAATTTTCAAGTAAAACTGAACAATTAAAAGAAGCTGGTGGGCGATTACGATATCAAGGGCCCCTCGATTTGACTTTTAATTATGATAAAACAAGCTAAAATAAGACGAAAATGAAGAATACTAACTTTCTTGTTTTCGCCTATTTTTCGAGTTATCGAACTTTTTTTTTTTTGGAAAATATACCCCAAAATAACCATATATTTTTTACGTTTATTTCACAAAATAATCACAATTTAACACATTTCACAAGATTTAATTACTATTTGTTGTTACAATTAATAAAATTTCAGTTATTAACAACCAAAATTTCAATTTATTTAAACGAAATTAACACTTTTATTTTAATCTCTTTTTTTGCATATTCACGCCATTTTTTATCATATATATTTGACTGAGAAAAAAATAACTAAGTAACATTCTTTTGAAATATAATAGCAAACATTAAAAAAAAAAAGTTTCTTAAAATGAGGTGCTGTACAATGTCAAAATGTTTTAAATATTAATAAACAGTAAATGTCAAAATGTTTTAAAAATTAATTTTTTGTTATAATTATTGGGGATTATTATTTATGATATTTTTTATTATTATGAAATATTAACATTCAACTGTACGTTCAACATGTGATTAAACTACCCATAGATTTGTGGGGTATAGTTTGCACGGGTCGGGTTGGTTTTTGGCCCCTACGTTCAACCTGTGATTAAACTACCCATAGATTTGTGGGGTATAGTTTGCACGGGTCGGGTTGGTTTTTGGCCCCTACGTTCAACCTGTGATTAAACTACCGATAGATTTGTGGGCTATAGTTTGCACGGGTCGGGTTGGTTTTTGGCCCCTACGTTCAACCTGTGATTAAACTACCCATAGATTTGTGGGGTATAGTTTGCACGGGTCGGGTTGGTTTTTGGCTCCTACGTTCAACCTGTGATTAAACTACCCATAGATTTGTGGGGTATAGTTTGCACGGGTCGGGTTGGTTTTTGGCCCCTACGTTCAACATGTGATTAAACTACCCATAGATTTGTGGGGTATAGTTTGCACGGGTCGGGTTGGTTTTTGGCCCCTACGTTCAACCTGTGATTAAACTACCCATAGATTTGTGGGGTATAGTTTGCACGGGTCGGGTTGGTTTTTGGCCCCTTCGTTCAACCTGTGATTAAACTTAAATTTTTGATTTGCCGATGAAATCTTAGCATGAATATTTTATATAAAATTCAACAATAAAATCTTCATTATATTCATTTAGGAATTTTTTTTTTCTTAATGTTTGCTATAATATTTCAAAAGAATGTTAGTTATTTTTTTTCAGTCAAATATAAGTATATAAAATGGCGTGAATATGCAAAAAAAGTGATTAAAATAAAAATGTTTATTTCGTTTAAATAAATTGAAATTTTGGTTGTTCATGACTGAAATTTTATTAATTGTAACAACAAATTGTAATTAAATCTTGTGAAATGGGTTAAATTGTGATTATTTTGTGAAATAAACGTAAAAAATATATGGTTATTTTGGGGTATATTTTCGAAAAAAAAGTTCGATAACTCGAAAAATAGGCGAAAACAAGAAAGTTAGTATTCTTCATTTTCGTCTTATTTTGGCTTGTTTTGCCAAAATTCATCAAAAAATCGAGGGGCCCTTGATATCGTAATCGAACCAAGCTGGTATAGAAATTCCAGATGATTTGCTTTCAATAATGTTATTAGGGTCATTACCTGAAGAATATGAAAATTTTGCAGTGGCTATCGAGTCACGACAATTAATTGAAGAGGAAGTACGACAAAAAGAAAGAGACGGTCGATTTGAATTAGATAATGCAAGTTCGTGTAATGAGGCCTTATATACAAGATATAAACAATCAAACACAAAACGTTTTACACAAAACACAAACAGAAATTACCCACAACAGCAACAAAGTTTTAATGGAAAGTGTTATACTTGTGGAAAATTTGGACACAGAAGTTCCGACTATTATATTAATAAAAAAAAGAAGAAACTTCTCCGAATGCAAATGCGATGACTGCCATAGCTTGTAATGTTGAAACTACACAGTCAAATATTTGGTGTTTGGGCAGTGCAGCTACAAGATATATGTGTAGTCAAAAACAAAAATTGGCAAATTTAAACGAAAATGAAACAACTAGAGTCTACACGACTTCTGATACGTATATGAATTCTCAAGGTGTTGGTGAAGTTCATATGGACGTGAACTTAAATGATAAACAGTCAAGTAAAATAATATTGAAAATTGCCATTTATATTAAGGAACTTAGAAACAACATAATATTGATATCACAAGCAACGAAAAACGGATATAAAGTCATTTTTGACAAAGATAAAGCGTATATTCAAAAGAAAGATGGATCGATCGTACTTCGAGCTGAAGCAAGAAACAATCTTTATGTAGTATCAGAAAGATCTGATAGTGTATTTCAAACTAGTGAAAATTCAAAAAATGTAGAAAGATGGCATCAACGATTTGGTCATCTCAATGTTAATGATTTGAAAAAGTTACACAATAATAATATGGTAAAAGCTTTGCAACTCAATAATAAAAATACAAACAAACGAAATAATCGAAATTTGATCCAAAAGGCATAGAATACAGATTGGTAGGTTACTCTCAAGAATCAAAAACATATCGATTGTGGCGTCCCGGTATTAAAACTATAACAAAGGCAAGAGATGGTAAATTCTTCGAAGAAATGCAAAATAATGAAGATATTAATTACCAATTAAATTTTGAACAAGAAGAAACCGAAAATAATGAAGAAAACGAGAATTTACCATATGTAAAAATGCAGAAGACACAAAGGAAATATTTGATAAAGAAAATTCAAAAGAACCAAATTCGGAAAATTTTTATACAGATGAGTATAGAAACATCGAAAGCAAACGTGGTCGTGGTAGACCAAAAATACTTCGAACTGGTCATACATATGCTTAAAAGAAAAGGAATGAGGAGTAGCGAGTATTAAGTAAATGCTTATAATATCCCGCAATATTTATATCTTAGAATACATGCTATACTTTTATCACATATATGGTATTGTTGCAACTATTGTGTCGTATACGGATAGACATTACTTTCCATAAGAAAATTACATGTATGAAATCGCACTGTGTAAGATACGCATAATCAAATACTAAAATAGTAAGAATTCCATCATGATGCGACAACAATCGTTTGTAATTTTACATTCGTATGCAACGTTGTCACATACGAGCTTTCACCTATAGTATTACTCGATTAAATGCTCAACCTAAAAAATGTCTAGACATATTTATTTGGATAGCTAAAAGGGAAAAACCTCCTTCTCTAGGTAAACTTCTCCTAATTGTTGTAGCAACGTTGCAATAGATACAACATTCCTTCATTATGGCAGTAATGACGTTCTGCAAGAGTTTATAAACTTATTTTCTTATAACACTTTTCAACCGTCAATATTAATTTCATTCATTTCAATAACAGAGTAAATAAACAGAAATGAACTTTAGACTTATTTTATAAAATTAAGCCAATACATCTTATACCATTACTCAAAATACTATTACTCAAAAATATAATATATATATATATATATATATATATATATATATATATATATATATATATATATATATATATATATATATATATATATATATATATATATATATATATATATATATATATATATATGTGTGTCAGCGAATTAGTTTCATATAATTTGAACATACTTAATTTATATTTTATACAATGTAAACATACTTAATTTATAATGTACAACTGAACAGGAGTTATAAGAATCAGTTGTGTACGTACTACTGTTCAGTTAAGACGCATTTGAGTTATAATGATAAACAAAAGAATTAAAACAGTTAAAACGAACTAAGTGTATATTTTAATGAATACCTTATCTTGGCTCTTACAAATCAGGTGTGGGGTCAGAACAAAAACTTTTCCTGTGAAAATTAAACGCATAACAGTGAAAATCAATGAGAAATGACACAACAAAATAACAAAAACGCGCGAAAGTATTCAATAAAGTGTAATAAACGAGTGCTTAATATAAGAAGTACAAGTGAGATAGACACAAGTTATTTAACATATACATTGCAAAACAATATTGATAGTGTTTGTTAGTTTTAGTTACACGAAAGTGGCTCGACACGGCGCACGTTCCAACGGTTGTATAAGAAACGAGTAACTGCATGTTATATTATTTTATGCAAAAGGAGGCGTCACGGTTCGGTTTACGTTCTCTGACATATATATATATATATATATATATATATATATATATATATATATATATATATATATATATATATATATATATATATATATATATATATATATATATATATATATATATATATATATATATATATATATATATATATATATATATATATATATATATATTGATTCTTATTATTATTTTATATGTTTACAAAATGAACTGTAGAAATACAGTAATTATACAGTGACTATAATATGTATCTATTCTATCTATTCTAATCACATTAAACAAATAAAACAAGTTAAGGTAACAAATAACAGAGTTAATTTTATATATATATATATATATATATATATTATATATATATATATATATATATATATATATATATATAACTTTATAGATATTAGAGTGTTTTATGAATGCTAATGATTAAAGTAGTTCAAACATTGATGCTCAATCTTATATCGAATATCTAAAAAATTAACTTTGTTATTTGTTACCTTAACTAAATATGTATACAGTGTCTTAAAGGATGAAATACATCAAGTAATAAATAATATAGATTATAATAGATTATACTTTAAGCCATTTGAAATTCGCATTTCGTATTACAAATTTTATATATATAATTCGTAAAAGAATTTCCTTCGCTATATATAAAAAAAAAAAAAAAAAAAAAATACTTACATACTTAGATACATTTGCAACAGATACATCGAAAGATACATCGAAAGAGGAAGATCAAATTACAGAAGATAGAGGAAGCAAGATAACACCATAGCCACCAGAAGGAAGAACAATAGCTAGATCCTCCCATCACGAAGTAATGCCTGACGGCGGTTTTCGTAGGGGATAAGAGGATAGAAGAAAAGCGGTTTATGGTCTAGTGAGTATGGCCGCTAGCGTTGAGTTTTAGATGACGCTGCGTCGAGTCTTCACATATCCAGGCGATATGCCTGGAATCCGTAAAAAGGATTCCCCCCTCTTAAAAAAAAAAACATACATAGATACATACATACATACTTAGTGATTTGTTTTCAGATTAGAGTAGTTATTTTATGCTTAAGTATTATTCGAACATTGACTCGATCATGTAGTTTAGTATATGGGAATCTAATAATTACGCCAACAAATCTTCCTTTTGCAAAAAAAGGTATTAGAATTATATTTGGGCTAAAAAAAACTTGAAAAACTGAGTTCTAGAAGCATATTCACGGATAACATAATTTTAATATTTCACAGTATTTTTCATTCGAGAACCGTAAGTGTTTTTTTTTTTTTTTTGTTTTTTTTAAATAAAAATTAATTCATCTCAAATAAAGTCAGTACAAATCGTTATACAAGACAACGAGAAAATTACGTTGTAGTTACAAATGTGTAGATCTTGGCAATCAGGCAATTCGTCTAATAAATTATTAAATTATAAAATAATCAGTATTATAATAGAGAGGGATAGATCAAGCTTTGTGATTACAATAAAAAATGTTTATTGAAGAAAACACATTCATTAGTCATTAGAAGAAGTTTTCTCTGAGTCTTGGACACGATTTTCATTTTTTTAAGATAGCACACAAAGCAAACAAAGGACTCTTTTATAGATTTCTGTATATTTATATTCATTTTTATTCTGTAAGCATTGTTTTCCCTAGAAATTTGATTCCCTACGATTTAAATTATAATTATAATTATTTTTAATTTATTTTGTTTTGATAATTGAATTTATCTTTTTGATTTTTATATTTTATCTGTTCAGTTGAGAATATCATTTAGCGATGTCTGTAATTTTACAGTTTTCATTTATAATTTTGTATGTGCTTCGTCTAAGTATTATCTCTATTCCAAATCCTTAACCGGTTCACTTAATCAATGATATTCTGTAGGCATTTCATTATTACTATCGGATGCCGGTTATCCCTACCAATAGTTTTCTATGGTTTTCCATTCAGTTTGCATACGGTAAATAATAGGAGAGTTCAAAGTCATCCATTGTTGCACACCTTCTCCTTCTCTACATATGGCCCATCCTATTATTACTTATTTTGACTTATTCTGTACAATATGTGTTTTGTTTAAAGAAATAATGAATAAAGATTGAATTTAATCAAATTATGATGTATTTTGTAATGCCTGATACAATTACTATTTTTCTAAATAATCTTAGACGTATTAGACTAGCTTTATAAGGATTATGATAGGAAAGATTTCCTATAGTTTTGATTTTCTCACCCTCCATATTTTTTTAGGTCACTGAGCACGAATTGCAGTTTGTGGGCTAAAATAAATTTCTGGGTCCTTTGTTTTTTCGGCACTTTTTAAGCAAATTTCATTACTTCAGTTTTGTGCCTATATCTCAGAAAGGAAGCTTTTTACAACAAGCATATTCCATAAAAAATTAAAATACTACGTGTTCTTTAATAGTGGCGATGAGAAAAAAAATATTTGGTACAGCATTCCTATCAGAAAAACTAATCTTAGGCGATTTTAATACCAAAATAGGAAAAGAGGATATAAATAAATAAGTTATAGACAACCATTGCAAGCACAGCGAAGCAAATGAGGACGGACGAAAGTTTATTCAATTGGCTTTGGAAAAAGAAATAAAAATTGTTACTACTTTTTTTTAGCATAAAGAAATTGATAACGGCACATACATAACACCTGGTACGAGATAATCCAAATAGATCATGTTCTCATAGAAAATATGCATTTCAGAAAAGTTGCTGGTGCAAGTATTTATTAAGGAGCAGATGCAAACACTGGTCGTATAATGAGAGCAGCTAAATTGAGAGTTCAGAAACTAAAATCAGTCAGTTAAACTGCTACAAAAAGAATAACGTTTACCAATAATCAACTGAAAAACGAAATTAAAAGATCAGAAAAATTACAATATTATGATGAAATTAATAATATTGAGCAAGGTTGGAAGTATCTCGAAGGATTACCAGAGATGGCAGGAACTACCCTACAAAACCAAGCAAAAGTAATTCTGGTTTGATGAAGAATGTGAATATGTAATTATGACCAGAAAAGCCAGTATAAAATAATGGTTGAATAAGGAAACAAAATAAAATGAAGTAGAGTACAAGTTTTTAATTAAAAATGGGAATAAACTGTGTAGACAACGAAAAAGGCTGTTTTTTCGGAAGAAATTAAAAGATATTGAGGATCATTTTTCAAAAAAATAAATCAAGAGAATTTCTCTAAGGAGTGGTAATTTTAAACCAAACCATACAAAAGGTTTTTATCAGAGTGTGGAAGGACATCTTATTGGGTAAACTCATGAAAAATTATATCGCTGAGAAAGATATTTCTCAAACATATTCAATGAAAATGAAGATCATAAAGAACAAGTTCTTGTAGAATATCAACAAGATTCGGAAAAATTTCCTTGTCTTCAGAAATCAAAAACATTATTATGGAGCTAAAAAATAAAATGTCTCGAGGAGAAAATCGAATAACGGCAGAAATGATTAAAGAAGGGAGTGACAACTTATAAAGAATAATTTATGCGTTATATGTAAAGTGTGTAAGCAGAAAAAAATATCATCGCGTTGGAAGACAGCGCTGATATTACAATTATTAAAAAAGGGTAACAGAACAATGTTTGATAATTATAAAATAATTGTACTGCTAGACATTAAATATAAAATATTGGCTGTTACAATAGAAAATAGACAAGAAAATCTCATTGAAAATGAAATAGGGAATTATCAGTGTAATTTTCGCAGAACTATTGACAAAATTTTTAAAGAAAAGCAGATATCAGACGGCAGGCTCATTGAATGGAAAGAAATTGTACAATGCCGTATTTTTGTTGTCCACGTCATCATCTATATTAATATAATTAATAATTAAGGTTCTTTTCTCAAAATACCAACAACAAATTTTCTAATGACACTTCAAATGGTACAGAGAGTTTATTTACTCATATTATATTTATACGTATTGCAAAATTATATTCTCCTGATACAAATAGTAATAATTTATTAGGAACTCATAATTTATTTATACATATTAAAAAATCCTATTCTTCTGGTACAAATAGTAATTATTTTCCACTCTCATAGGCATGACGAAGATACCTTTTTTTGCTCATGCTAGTCTGCTGTATTATTTATTTTTGAAAAATGATGAGAGTGACCTACTGCTGTATTATTTATTTATTTATGAAAAATGATGAGAGTGGAATTTTAAGATGCGCGTTCATCACCGTCACACTAACTTCACAGGTTGAAGCTGTCCGCTCATTAAGTATCATATTTTAATTATCAATAAAAGCCACTGATGATAAACTGTTCCGAGTTCCGATTCAATCATTACCGTAAGATGTGTTATGACAATAAACAAAATTAGAAAAAAAAAAAAAATAAGAGAAAACTAAGAGAATTTATGTTACTCTTAATGTAAGAAAATATATATTAATTAATTATTCAAATTTAAACTGAGCTTTATTGACTGTGTTGACTATCTTTCTTCAGTCCTTTTATTATTTTATTGTAATTAATTATTTATATGCAAATAAAAATTGTTTTATAATGATATATACGCGCGTACACGCACTTTTTTTTTTATATGAAATAATCTGTTAATATTACTTTAGTTTCGTCAAAAACTTATTCCAGATATTCGACTTGATGATCTCTAGACAAACATGACACGAATATATTACACAAAGTTTACGAGAAGAGAAAATATAGTCATTATGAGGAATACTAATTCGACTTTGAATAATTTTGCTGAACGTGATGAATCTTGCATCACAGAAGAAGAAATTTGAAGAGAGCAATTTATTTGAGGGTTGAAAATTAAATTTCCTTCAATCAAAGTTTATGACAGGCTTAAGGTGGAAACAAAAAGACAACACGATAATGAAAAATGGGGAAAGATTTCGTCAACACATTTGAATTTCAGTGTCGTCACAATGAATGACATGGCCGTCGTAAGGAATACGTGCTTTTCAATTAGTATATATTACAGAATAATATAATCATTGATAAGTATGGGATATTTATTGATATTGAAAATTATTATCATTGCAAGTATTTTTAACGGTAAACTTTTATTATAAGAAATATATAATACTTGCAATGATAATAATTTTCAATATCAATAAATATCCCATACTTATCAATGATTATATTATTCTGTAATATATATATATATATATATATATATATATATATATATATATATATATATTATTCTATATATATATATATATATATATATATATATATATATATATATATATATATATATATATATATATATATATATATATATATATATATATATATATATATATATATATATATATATAAACGAACTTATATATAGTTCGTTTATAACCAACTATGTTATAACTTAAAAAAAAAGTAAAATAATTTTAAATTAAACCGTAAATAATTTTTGAGATCTTTTGCCTTTCGAAGTTAGCGCTATTCATGTCTCACCTTAATATGTATTTTTTAAATACATTGACTTTGAAAGGTAATTGGTCACAAGGAAATTATTTAAGTTTTTAATTTAGAATTATTTGTAACTTTTTAAAGCATTTTTTGAAATCAGTTCTATTTTTCTTGAACATAGTAAATGTTTTACTTTTTAGTGTTGTATATTCGTGGAAAATGTCTTTTTGGTGATACTCAATCACCAAAACTTAGTTTTGTTAAGTAAATACCGTAGACTGTTCGTTGAATTGCGGAAGAATTGAAAAGCTTTGTGGTACCAAAGCTATATGAATTTTATTAAAAACTTTTTAATTAAAATTTTAAAAAGAAAAAAGAAGTTTTAAAATAAGAAAATAATTTTACTTGCGATATTGATGAAATCATCGATAATCGAGTTTCCAAAATGATGCGAATTTCTTGTGGTTTATTTTCCAAAATAAGATAAGCCAATTCAATATATATATATATATATATATATATATATATATATATATATATATATATATATATATATATATATATATATATATAGATTTAGTCTGGCATATATATCGGAAATTGCAAATTACTCTCTCTCTCTCTCTCTTTGATAGCTCTTGGGAAATGTATTTAGTATAACAAAATAAGTGTATAATATGATACCTTTGTAAATTTAAATGGCATGTTATTATAATAATATCATGTATTCATAAATGGTAAATAAATAACTAAAAATAATTATATGCACAATTTTTTTTATTCTTCTCCTTTAATATTATTATTTATAAAATATCTGTAATAAAATATGTTAAGTAGAAGTGAGAAAGGAATGTATATATTACATTCGTGTAAATAGATACAAGTGAGATATATGCATTTGTGAAGCTACTAATAAAACTACTTCCCCCGATAATTAAGAATATATGGAAATGGTAATAAAATTGTTATTGTAAGAATTAAAAGATCAGTAGAACCTAACTAGCAATGGAAGTTTACAAGTGAGATATATGCCTTTGTGAAGCTACTAATAAAACTACTTCCCCCAATTAATAAGAATATATGGAAATGGTTATAATTTTTATTGTAATAATTAAAAGATCAATAGCGCCTAACTAGCAATGAAAGTTTACTATTTTTGTATAGAAAACTCTAAAGTTTTAACGTTTAATTATTTATTAATTCTTCGAAATTCTGTAGACTGCTTGTTAACTTATAGTTTATAGTTTCTTTCTTCTTAAATGTTGTTCTGTGTGAAAAATGCATAAAATGTTTTATAGAAATTATTTAATTCATTTGTGAAATTATTATGGTTTTAAATATGTTTATAGCAAGTTTTTAAATTTATTAGCATTATATGCTTATCCTTACAACGAAACATATGAAGACAAGTCTCTTCAAAAGCCAAGAGCCTACTAGGCCTGTAGTCCTGCTATATATTACGTTCCACTTATGAGAATTTTCGCCGATGAAAACGTAACTACAAAAAACAGTCATTCCTCCGATAGATATATCGGAGATAGATATATTAAAGGTATCATGATTCAATTCAGACAAAAGTACAAAATACTTTTCATCATTAAATTTTACAAAATTTAGTTTGTTTATAGTTTTCAATCGTTACAGACATCTGAGATTATATAAAAAAAGTGTTTACAACCATTAAATATAATTTATAAAAATAAAAAGAGAATCTTATTCTTTGTCTATTTAAAGTATTTTAATAAATCTTTGATGCTCTTTTTTATCTTCTGTTTGCTTGTCAAATAACATATTCAACATTTGTGTACTTCTTTTGTTTTATTATACAAGTTTCGATAACAATATGAATAATTTAAATTTTCCTAATGAATATTATTTTACAACTGGCAAATACAATTGGTTTAATGATAAAGACTGTTTACGTATTGTTTTATTAATAAAAAGTCATAACATTCATATTCAGAGGTTGATAAATGATAATACCAAGGCCAGATGGGACTACTAAAAAGGAATACAGCCTTAACAGGGATTATCTTGTAAAAAAAAAAAGAATTAAGTACTAGTTAAAGTTGAATTAAAGAACGATATAGCCAAAGTGAAGGATAATGCGGCATAAAAATTGCATATCTAACGTCACAGTAGATAACTCCTTGTTATGTATTTGTTCATTTCTCGTGTGTTTTGGACCATTAATCGACGAAAAAACATTATTCTCACCAATTTCCAGATGTTTCGTGGATCTACCTTGAAACCTTTCATAGCCCCTGAGGATCACTTTTTTTTGTAATATAAATCAAAGATCGAGGTGATATTTAAATGAAAAATCATACGTTTTGGAATAACTAATATATAATTAAACTATGAACCGTATATACAATTATTTTAGACTTTTAAATAAAAAAATAAGACAATTATAATCTACAATTTTAATATTACAAAAATATAAATATCGAACATATTATCTACAATATTTACACAATAAAACTTTAAGAATTATCGACTACTTAATAGAATCTACCTACGCGTACGATTAAAAAGATATATTACAAATTATTAATTAAGGAATGCGTTTACATACTAGCTAAAATTACTAAACAGTGGTAAACATTAGGTTACCATTTAATTTGTATGACTATCTATTTTCAAGAAATAGAAGTAATATTATATAATTATGTTTTTACTTAAAGTTGAAATGTAATAACTTTATCTAATGAAAAATTATATTAAGTGTCAAGAAATGGCAGTAAAATTGTATAATTATGTATTTACTTAAAGTAATAATTTCAAACGAGATGTACGGTACATTAATGTTGAAATTATATGTGAATAAAATTTGACCGATACAAAATATTCTATAAAAAAAGACAGGTTTTTTAAAGAAAAAAGCGATACCCATTTGTTAATAATAATTGATATTTCATTAAGCTTCTCTAACTAATTTGAATTAAAATCCAGGTTCCCATTATGTTAAAAAAAATTCGACATTTGTAACCCAAAAAAAAAAAAAAAACCAAACCAAACATGTCCTTTTTATATGGATTTCAGTAAAAATGTTCTACATTTTTTTTGAGATATTATTGTCAGGTCTATGCCTGGTGACATAAGAGAGTCTCCAGCTCTAATCTTTCCATTTTTATCATATTTTTAGAAAATTTTTAACATAAAACAACACTATTTTTATTATTAAAACTAAGCAAAATGACAGTTAAGATGACCTTGTATGTATGTCATATTAAGTATAATATCGATAGAAGTAAAATACGTATTGTAAACAAAACGCTACACTATTCCCTAAACATAATTAAAATTAAGAACGGTGATACATTACACTTTTCTCTGATCTACTCACGTGTTTTCAATGGTGATTATTTATTACAAGATCCAGGATATTTAAATAACTTTATTTACAGCAAAAAATATGCATTATGAATATCATGATTAAGTTGAAATTTATATCAATGATCAAACAACACTCAACCCTATTGTAATTTTTGTGTAATCATGAGATGTAGAACAGTTTTATTGTGTATCCAAAAAAGCGAAAAGCTAGAGCTTTTTACGATGCGAGACTAGATTAAATTTAAAGAAATCATCGTAACACTAAAAGCTTATATCCGTATCGTATTGAATTTATCTTGTCTCAAATGACAATTAGAAAAACCTATACTTTAGATAAATTCTAATTTTCTAATCTATTTTTTTTATTTTTAATTATTTTCATAGATAAAATTTCTAAATAATATTTTTCCTTGTTTTCAGGTTCGAAATGCAACAGCAGTATTCATAATGAATTTATCAACATCGGATTTAATGTTTTGTTGTTTTAATTTACCATTTGCTGCATCGTTGTTCTGGCAGCGTGCATGGACACATAGTCGATTATTATGTCGATTATTACCATTAATGCGTTACGGTTTATTAGCTGTGTCATTATTTTCAATATTATCAATTACAATTAATCGTTATGTAATGATAGGACATCCTAGACTTTATCCAAAGTAAGTACTTTTTTTTAAAAAAAAAAAAAAACCTTTTATTTTTAAAAGCAATTTCAATCAATCATTAATCGGACCCTAAATCCTTAATGTGAATATCAATATATTGCACATTAATATTAGTAGTCCAAGTCACATGAAATAATATTATTACACAATAATTAAACCCAAGTGACAGTTCTATAGTCAACATTTGGAAAAATACCATATTGTTGACTCTATTATTTTATCAGTTTCAGATCCAATTTTTTACGACTCTTTAACTACGTGTTTTTTTTCTAAATAAGTGCGCAAAGAATTAAATTTCTTTGCCAACTGGGACTTATCAATCAATGAATAATCGGATCCTAGATTCTCAATGTGAATATCAATATATTACACAATATATTGTGCAATAATATTAGTAGTCCAACCCAAATGGCATAATATTATTGTACAATAACTGCACTTTTTTCCGACTGTTTAACTCTTTTTTTTTTTCTAAAATAGTGCGCAAAGAATTGAATTTCTTTACCAACTGGGACTTAGCCATATCTGGATAGTACTTTCTATATTTCAATAGCAATTCTTATCTCCTTGTTATTTATCCTGTTGCTGTAATTAAATAAATACTTATTTAATTATTTAAAAGATCCACAAAGCTGGTAAAGATCTATATGCTTCAATACATGCTAGAAGAAATTTTCGTTCGAGATCTTTCCCGCTTGTAATAAAATCTTTTTGATAGAATCAATATATTACACAATCTTTCAATATGATGTGCAGATGGTCAATATAATTGCACAATAACAATTATTGTGCAATGTATTGATGTTCATATTGAGCGTCTATGGTCACCTTTAAGCTCTAACTATACAATAATCTACATGGGTTTATTATCGATGTCAATATACTCGTAGCTTGTTTTGAAGAATTTTGTGGAATTAATTTACTAAACAAGTTTTTGTTAGTTGTAGTAATAGAGAGAAGGCATATAATAGGGTCAACATCTCGAATTGAACTCAAAACGTCTGTAAACTGCGTATATTACAGACCTAATATACCGAGACCAGAAAATGTTAAGAAACTATTAATATAAAAAAATCAAATCAATCCAAGGCTTTCAATCAGGTTCTACACTCTAATAAACAAATAATTTATGCATTCGACTGCATATTATGATTTAAGAATTTACGATTTTGGAATTATAAGAAATGAAGTATTAATTTTTAGTTTTATTTCTTCTGAAATTCAAAATATTGTGTTCCTGATTTAAAAAAAATTGTTTTGCTTCAATTTCCAAAACTTTTCAATAAGTCGACGGTTCAGAACTTTCCGAACAATTTCCGTTTCGTGTTTGTCGGTCTGTTGGTCTGTTGCACTTATTCAGACAAACGCACATAACTCTACAACTTTTTTATAAATTTTTATAAATTAAATAGAAGGAATATTTATAAATTTTTCGGTTAAAAATTTTAATGAATATGTTCAGAGTGGTCACATTTTAGAAACATCTGACTATCTATATTATATAATAAAGTGAGTGTATTATATTATAAATTGTAACTTTTTTGCAAAATCAACGTAAGGCGGAAACTACTTATAGTAGGACCATAAAATTTCGAATTCATGCTTTTCTCAAAACTTGATCGGCAAAGTTTTTACTGCTGCATATCTTGGGATATACTTTGGTTAGACCCTTCAAATTTATATCACAAATTTTTTTTAAATTATGACTAGGAGAACGTTTTTCACATAATATCACATTTTCCTCAAAATATACATAGACTAGAATCTTAAAATTTAATACATATAACCCTTATAAAAATTAAGCCGAACCGCGTTTCTCAACTTTTCGATTTTCCATTTTCCAGAGCAGTACTGTAGTGAAACGTTTTTACACAAAATCATATTTTTCATCATATTTCGGGATACATAACCTAAGCAAAATTTAAACGTTCAACCTTCAAGAAACTTAAGCGACTACAAGTTTCTCAATTTTTAGATTTTCCACTATCCTTATATTACGAAAATAAAAATTTAAACAATTAGCATTAAGTACAGGTCAAATAAGTGTATGTTCGTTAATTTAATTGGAACCATTGATCTCACAATCAGGGTTAACCATTTGATTACCTAAAGCCGTGAAAATGTTATTATGTCGATAAGTTTAGGGGATATCTTTACTCAATACACTTTTGAATATATAATATATTCAAATATTACGCTTTTCATATCTGAAAATAATACACGTTTTCGACCCACACTAAAATATTTTCAACTTTTGTATTGTGATAAATAAAATGTATTAAATTAATTTTACAGGAATTTAGAAAGTAAGAATTTACAATAGTTTTTAATAAATATACGTTATCAAGATAATGACTAACATTCTCTCTAAGCTAAAATGATCATACCAAATTTAAGGAATTACATAGATTTTACAGAAATTTAAACAGTAAGAATTTACAATAGCTTTTAACTAATAAAATTATAAAGGTAATGACTAAAAATCACTGTAAACAAGAACGATTCTTTAAAAGTTAATTTTCACGATTGAATATTAACTAACCAAAAAACAAAATACAGAATAGAGAAATATATAATATAAAATACAAAATTGTATAATAAATCTTGCAATGTATGCACGTGATATAAATAAATTTTAAATACTTATCGAAAAATATAACAAAAAGAATTATAACAATCATAATTTGAATAATTGCGATTTCTAGTTTCCTTAATTAATTTCTAAATATTTATAGTGAACTTTGTCTAATAATTTCTAAATATTTATAGTGAATATACAGGGGCGTAGGAGCCATATGGGCAGGGTGGGCAGCTGACCACCCAGGAATTTCCCTGGGTGGGCCATGCCCCTTTGTTGAAGAGATTAAAAATTTTATTGCTCTATTAAAATTTCGTGTAGGATAATTTTAAAGGCAAAACAATAGTTTTTCACGAAAAATTGACCTTTCTAGTCGAACCTGCCCACCCAGCAATTTCGAACCTGCCCACCCAGCAAAAATTTCGTTCCTACGCCCCTGTGAATATAAAACCAAGAAAAATTGTTATTTTTTAATAATGTTACTTAAATTATAAAGAGAATAAAAAAATGTAATATACAATTTTGTATAATATACAATTTTGTATAATATACAAGTTTACATCAGACAGAAATTATTTAAGTTTTTACCAATTTGATGTGGGTCTTAGGCTATATGACTGTCATATCAACATTCATTGCGTATAAAACAAACGAAATACAAGTAATGCCTCAATACGACATTTAAAAATGATACCTTAAATTGGTTAGAAGTAATAGGTTAGGATAATTTTATTTAAAGATTTTTTTCGTTTTAATTGTGTAGCTTGCTAACATTTCGTCATTAAAACATAACATAATCGAAACTAATATCCTCACTGGACCAGTTGCTGATAAAATTCTGAACAATCTTCGCATATCTATCATTCTTACAAATGTACATTTTAATGTAAGCTACTGCAATTTCCGTTTAAAATTTATTTTTATTATAATTATCATATGGGCAGTTATATATTGGTCTCCCTAAAAGAAAATGTTAAAAACCAATATATCTTGATACTAACACAAAATTAAACCAAAGTATTGTGTATACTAAATTTTACATTTGAGATATTTTTAAGGTTGATGTACAATTATTAGAACTAGGATTAAACGAAGCAAAACGAGGACGGATTATTATAATTGTGTAGCGCTTGAAAAATTATCTTTTTTACACTTAAACTCCGATATGGTATAGGGTTACATTCGTAGTTTTAACTGTGTCAAAATCGATTATTTTTGAATATTGTTATTAAATAAAAATCGGTACGAAGAATAGAAAACATAAAGCCATAGAAAATTTTATGTAATATAAATTTTAAAAAACAAATAAGACAAGCGATTCCAAAGATACAGAGCTATTTAGGTAAGTAACAAGTGTCCGAACTCACTCAGTTTGAAATTGAATTGAGATATTTATTTATAAAATTTACTACAAAATGCGGAAATTTATTTATGGAAAATTGTGCTGTTGAGATGCTGATCCCCCCCTGCGCACCGTCTACTCCAAACGCTCCAGGAAATTATCGAAGACGTTAACACAAAGTTGTTGTAGAATTGTTCGAATTTCATAGAGAATTATTTGCTTCAACTGGTTCTGAATGGGGGATGTCTGTGTGAACCTTTGATTTAAGAAACCCTCATAAAAAAATTCCATGACAGTTAAATCGGGACAACTGGGAGGACAATTGATATCACCATTTTCGGATTGGACCTATCCTGGAAACATCCTTTGAACGACTCATTGTATGATTTGCAAGGTGAGCCTCATCCAGATTAAACCAAGAATCTGAGTTGAAGCCACCAAAATTTTACAATTCTGATTCTAGACAATTTTCAAGCATTGGTCTTTAACGATCAAAGTTTCCGGTGACTGTGTGATATCCATTTTCAAAAAACGGACCAGTCATTCTATTTGCGGACATTGCTGCTTACATTGAAACTGTGATACTATGTCGATGTTGCTGATGGTTTTCCCTTGGGTTATTATCACTTCAATATCGGCAATTCTGTTTATTTACGACTCCGTTTAAATGAAAATGAACCTCATCACTAATCAGAATGTTATAGAAATGGTCGCAGTTCCTTAACATATGCTAGGTAATTGCGACACGAATTGGATAATCTTCCACTTGTCATGTTTGTACAATTTAAATTTTCTAAGGATGAAAGTTTAAGTCCTTCTATAAGATCGTGTGAACGGTCGATTTTGATTAAGAAAGGGCTGCCGCATGTTTTCTTATTGAACGACGAGCATTCCTTTACTCAATGTTATGCCTTCTACTTCAAATTTTGCCACCCAATATTTGATTAAATGGCAGTGTCGAAACTTGATTTATGTCATATAAATAAAAATTTTTACGGTACAGGTGACGAAGTTGGATGTAAGAATGGTTGTTTTCACAAAATGCTTTTACACAAAAAGCGCTCTGCGGCCCCGTGTATCGCTGAAATTCCAAGAGGCGAGCTGATGAGTACAATTGGCCAAATCCTCCTCCTACTATGAGTTCTCGTTAGATATAACCTGGAAATAGTAAAAACCTTTTGGCACATCTTGTATATTCAATAATTTGTATTTTTACATAAATACCGAAATGTAGTATGGTTTTATATCAGTAGTTTAAATTGTATCATAATCAATTTTTCTATAACATTGTTATTAAAAACATATCGAAAATCTGAAATTTGTTGAAATTATTTATTTTGGATATTGAAGTCGTCAGTTTAATGGCACATAAAATTTTATACGATTATAAAGTAGATAAATTTATTTAATCTTCTACCAAATTGCAACTTATTCGTTGAAGACTGGAAATTTAAGTGAGCATACATCGCGAGAAAGATTTGTGCTATTACTGGCAGATTTTTCTTTTAATTCCAATTTTACGCATTTTGCTTTTTTGATCTTCTCAATTAGTTTAAGCTCAAATGGAATTTTCGCGTCAAATTATTCGTCTTCCATTGAAATTTACTCTCCAATTAGACTTTTTTTTATAAAAGTGAAATCCCCAAAAAACAAAGAACTAAGTATCTCGATTGTTTTGGACAAATAAAAATTTGTTATACAATTCTTGTTCAGAAAAAAATAAAATTTTGATACTTTTATGCCAATTAATTACATAACACATGGACTGAAAAGTCCCGGGCCTAACAAAGAAAACTTAGTTTTTTTGGTTCAAAATTAACTTTATTCATCAACGTAATCTCCATCAAGAGCAACGCAATCATTCCAGCGCCACTCTTACATTTCAATACCACTTTTGTAGAACGATTTATCTTTTGCCTCAAAATAGGCCTCAGTTTCAGCGATAACCTCTTCATTCGTGCGAAATTTCTTACCGGCGAGCATTTTTTTCAGGTCCGCGAACAGCCACTAGTCGCTGGGAGCCAAATCTGGCGAAAAAATTCCGGTTTGAAACGTTTAAACATGACCAAACACTGCTCAGAATCATCAACAATTTCTCGTTTTTGGTCAACAGAGGGCAAACGCGGCACCCACTTTGAATGGAGGTTTCTCATAGTCAAATGCTGATGCAATATAAAGCCAACACGTTCTTTAGATATCTTTACGATGTCAACTTACTCACACAACTTCACTTTTCGATCATTCAAAACGATTTTGTGGATTTTTTTTATGTTTTCTGGTGTAACCGCCTCATTTGGACGTCCACAGCGTTCTGCAACATCGGTGTCTCTACGACAACGTTTGAAGTCAGCAAACCAACGTTTTATTGTTGTTTCTGATGGAGCGGAGTCCCCATAACTTTTCAAGCCATTGCTTCCCTTGTATTTTTTCCCATTAAGAAGCAGTGTAAAATTAAAACACGAAATTGTTTTTGATCCATTGTTTTGAAAATAACAAAAGTAGCGTCACTCTTAGCACAATAACTCACAAACTAATGAATAGAATATCATGAAATTTTAACAGCTGTTTTTTGAAGGTTAGTATTAACTGAAAAAAAGGTGACTGCAATAAAACTAGCACCATCTATGTGTTAGGCCCGGGACTTTTCAGTCCATGTAATATATTGAAGAAAAAACTTTTTTCCGTAACTGTCAATATAACGTCTTCGAACCCTGAACTGTATAGCTACTTAACTGCGTAATCGTAATGCAAAAAAATTTTAACTAATAGTTTAATTCTACTATCACGAATTCCTATTCATCCTGTACTCTGAATGTGCCTTATCTTAAAAATTGGGTCGTAAATAAAAGCTGAATAGTTTAATTTTATTAAGTATTATTTACGATTGTATGAAACTAGAACAAGAAATTCAAATATAAAATTATTTATTTATTTATTATTATTAAAGGTGTGGGTATTTTTCACTGTTTTCACATGATGATTCAAAAATTCATGCGCAAATACAAAACGCAATTAAAGGCACATCGCACACGACGCGATTTGTGTGAAATCGGCGATATATCATACATATGATTTGCTTATGGAAACCAATGTATAGTCGCACACGGCGTGATTTTCGTGATTTGAAATCACGAATCATACATGTGATAAAATAATCCTTGTAAAAATCCTACGTTCTTAAAATCACATAGGCAACTTTTTTTTATTCTTGTTTATACAATCATATAAATCAATGTTTATGACAAAGATAGAGAGTTAAATAATGTAATTCTTAATATTTAAAAATAAAAAAATGCCAATGCTTGTTTATATACAAACAAAAAAAAAGGTTAGATTCATGTCCTGAACCATATAGAACAGGCTTAATAGGTGCTGCATCTTATAAAGCACATATAATTTTTTTAAATACATACATATTATGCTTAAAAGAAAAGAAATGAGGAGTAGCGAGTATTAAGTACATGCTTATAATCTTTATATCTTATCTTTATCCCACAATATTTATATCTTAGAAAACATGCTATACTTTTATCACATATATGGTATTGTTGCAACTGTTGTGTCGTATACGGATAGACATTACTTTCCATAAGAAAATTACATGTACGAAATCGCATTGTGTAAGATATGCATAATCAAATACTGAAATCGTAAGAATTCCATCATGATGCGACAACAATCGTATGTAATTTTATATTCGTATGCAACGTTGTCAAATATATAAGAGCTTTCACCTATAGTATTACTCGATTAAATGCTCAACCTAAAAAATGTCTAGACATATTTATTATTTGTGGATAGCAAAAAGGGAAAAACCTCTTTCTCTAGGTATACTTCTCCTAATTGTTGTAGCAACGTTGCAATAGATACAACATTCCTTCATTATGGCAGTAATGACGTTCTGCAAGAGTTTATAAACTTATTTTCTTATAACACTTTTCAAGCGTCAATATTATTTTCATTCATTTCAATAATAGAGTAAATAAACATAAATTTTATTCAATCTTATATTCGATATAAGATTGAGCATCAATGTTTGAAGTACTTTAATCATAAGCATTTATAAAACACTCTAATATCTATACAGTTTTATAAATATATATATATATATATATATATATATATATATATATATATATATATATATTTATAAAAATGATTCATCTAAAGTATTTCATGTATGATTAGCAGCGAATATTATTTTTGCTTGCTTTCAAATAAAGAAGACTTATATATGCGTATAATTATATAATTGAAGATCTATTGCTAAAAAAAATCATGTGCTGGGAATCGAACCCAGTCTTATTATGTGGAAAGCAAGCAAAAATAATATGCGCTGCTAATCATCTTAGTATGTATACATCAGAGGTAACTGATAAATTGCGCTGAGGGAAAACTTGTTTAACCGGAGAAATTGAGGAAACAAAGAAAAACAATTAATTGAGGGTTTTAAAATAATTATTATCATTTATTGTTATTATTGAAAGGTGAGAATAATTTTTTTAGACAGTAATTAATTATTAAACAATATTTGTTATTATTCCGAGAGTTATACATGAAAATACTTTAGATGTCGGCTAGTGTGCTTAACACAAGCTTGGTGGCGCGACCGCTTGACACATTTCCCATTGCAGGATTGGAATACCTTCTTATATATTATCTTAGGTATAATATAATATACAGGTTACAGGGAACATCTTGTTAGCCGAACGAAGTGAGATAACTAGAAGATTTTGAATTTAGTTTGTATGCATGTATGTATGGGCACCGTGCATCAAATGGTTTTCTTTCGTTCCTAGTCTATAAGTCTGTGAATAATTAATTATATTTCCAATTAAAAATAATTAATAATTCTATTTCTAATCCAATAACTATAATTAAATGTCATTTTTTTAGTTATTCACTAATTTTTGACATTTGCTGTACAATTTACATGCAAAAAATAACAAATGTTAGACTAATTTATCTGGAGTTTTGTAATAACAATATTTCAAAATTATTGTTCTTCTTGCTGAGAGCGAGTATGATGAAGTTAATTGTATGTATATGGGAAATGGAAACCAATTACGGTGGGGCCTATACATGAGTGACATTTACCACACAATGAAGCTAATAATAAAGGGAAGGCATGTCGAGAATATTATCTACTCAATTTTTGGTTTATTCGCAAAGCCTGCGATAGAATCGTAATAAAAAACACAATAATATATTTGTAAATATACAAACAATTTTTAATCCAGTTTTTATAACAATTATTTTAAAAAGGAAAATTAAAATTATTACAAAAATTTATTAACTCAGTTTGATATCGAAGGGAAGGAAACTTCCACAAAATGTTGGTATTTCGAAGTACTTTAAGGTATTGATACTCGTTTTATATCATAGCCCCCAAATTTTGTTTTTTTCAATTTTTAATTTTGATTAATTAGGTCGAAGTAACTTGAAATTTCAAGATTTCAACGTTTTAATAGAATTTCTAAACACTTCCAATAAAAATTGATTTTTAATACGAATAATCCAGAATAAAAATAATAGAATACAATGAGTATCAATACCTTAAAGTACTTCGGAAAACCTATATTTTGTTGAAAAGTTTTGTATCCTTCGATGTCAGGCACTAATGTTATGAACAAAAACAAATATTTGGAAGTGGAAAATTTTTTTTTTAGGTTTTTAATTTAAAACTTTAAAAATCGGTATCCAACCCAACCGAACTAGATGCATATGAAAGCATCTACATTCAAAAATATGACAAAGGTACGATGAACTTAGATAACGGACCTATTCCAAATTCTGATTTAATAAAGATTTCATAATTGAAGTTGAACTATTAGAATGGAAACGGTATTAGAAAGTAAAATTATTTAAAGTCATATCATCATTTTTCGTTTTGTACGTTCAATTTTTAATTTGAGATTTTTCTAACTGACAAAACCACGTGGTCCAATACCTCAATATCATTGGCTGAACACTAATCACGTGATCGATGCTGATTGGTTGACGTAGCAATTTGATAGATACTTGGAAAGGATAAATTGCACATACACCAACATACATGTGTGCAGACCTTCACCAAATTAGCAACGAGTAACATCTTCTCAGAGAATCATTACAACTAACTAATTAATTCTGATGATGACTACTTTGTAGTCGAAATACGTATTTATAAAATTACAAAATAATTTTATCTAGGAAACTATATCCTTAACCACATCACTTCCTCATTGATACTCGGGAGGCATTTGATCCTTAGTATCTTGTGTCGGCTATAATCCTTGCCAATAGCTTTCTATGGTTTTCCATTTGGTTTGCACAAAGTTAATACTGGGATAAAATTATAAAATCAACCAAGGCTGGCTGTATGCCTATCCTATTATTTTAACTTATTCTGTACAAGTAAGTCTTGTTAAAAAAAAAAGATGTATAAAATAAGAATATATATACATACATACATATATATATATATATATATATATATATATGCATATATATATATATATATATATATATATATATATATATATATATATATATATTTGAACCATCTGCTCACCCTTGAAAATTGAATTCTAAAACTTCGTTAATAGTCACCGTCTCCGTTATGACATGATAGTCAATTCCATATGTCAAACTGCCTCACTCAGTGATTACGACTGCTCTGATAATGAATTTAGCGATTCCGACTGCTTAGAGGATAAATTTACAAAAATCGCTTCTTAGTGATGCACAATCTTGACATGAAAACACAGCTACCTTTTTTAAAGAGTTATTCCCGAAAAATATATTTCTAAAATGAAAATCAAAAATTTTATATTCAGATTTACTTGACTTTTGGGTTCATCTATTACCTTGTGCAGTCTTTTATTGTATCTCATAGATTGTATTACTTAGTCAATGCTTACGTATTTATGTAAAAAACTGTAAGAAAGAGAACAAACAACATGTAGTTAGTATTATCAACCCTATATTTACTTCATAAGTGTCTTGATGTTATAATGACAAAAAACTTCCGACTTCGTTATTCAGATGAAATAAATACGACTGTAAAAATGATACGTTCGTAAAATAAACTACTAGATACTTCATAATATTAGTCTTGTAGATCATCTTCAGAACATTTAATACAAACAAATATATGTAAACGAATGAGTGAGTGACTTCAATATTATAAATATATTTTAAAAGTTTTCAATGCAATTCTTTTTAATATGTTTTTATTTTTAGGCCATCACCATTAAATGTGTTCATTTTCTAATAATATTTAATTTCATTACATATTCACTTCTTAGTACCTTAGAAGTGATACAATCTGCATTTATTAATAAATTATTTAAATATGATTTATTATTATAAGTTTTATATAGACATGAAATAAATATAGCTTATATGTAAAACTTATATGTATTCACAAAAATATCTTTTAATTGCCTTGATGTGTTTGATAGAGACTGAAAATAATAAGTGAAAAAATATTGATCCAAATGAAATGAAATTTGGTATACACAATATTGACATGAAAATGGAGGGTATGGTGAACAGTTTTCCTACAAATAAAAATTTTAAAATACAGATAGACACTATGTGCATTTGGCTCGTTAAGGTAGTATGTATAAGCAAAGAATACAAATAGAAGCTCATAAGTCCCATTTTTTATAGTCTAAAAAACTTAATACTTATTGTGACCACCATATAGTTGTTCAATGCCGGTATTTAAGGTGATTATTCAAATAATGGTGACCTGAAGTCTTTGATAAAACGAGTGTCAGCTAGTGGTTATGTGTGTATTCCCTATAAATGTTTTTTCGTTTATCCATGGAATTCAAACACATTTATAGATTTAAAAAATCCATTATAATATGGTAATTTTAATTCATTATTTAGATACATACAATTATATTAGACACATTTTTTTCAGTGAAATATGGACGAAAATTATCAAATATATCGTCTGGTTTTCATATGAACAATGCTTACTTTTGAATTATTTCTGCGAATACTTAGATAATCCTTTCCCCCGACTCAATTTAGGATTTATGTAAAAGTGTTTAAACTGAAACAATCAAGTACTATCTTAACTTTCTGATAGCAAAGTTAAAATGATATATTACACGTGGCATTTTGATTTTTGACAACTTAGGCTTGTTTTTTGTGTAATTTAGTTTAAAAGAAATTCTACTGTTATTTAAACATACCCATTAGCCCTCGTGTTTTTATAATTGATTGTTACCTTGACTTCATGGTACTAAATTGATCGGCAATCGTTTACGTTTGTTAAATATAATTACAAAATCATTTGTGACTTCGTAGTTTGAAATTTAAAAATAATTTATTAAATAGAATTAAAAAAATGTAGTTGCAATATTTGTTAGTTTTACTACATATGCAGTAGGTTACCAAAAAAATAACATGTAAAACTATAGGCGATAGCTAAGAAAATAAAATATCGACTTGTATTGGTTAGTTTTCCAAAAAATATGTAGTTAATTTTTGTTGATTACCAAAACAAGCCAACCCCACTTTTATAAATCCATACAGTGAGATATGGTCCTGAGGAATGATTGAAAAATGATAAAACATATGTAACAAATAGAGACTATGCGATTATTATTTTTATGTTCGCTTCTACGACTTTTTATTTTAATAATTAAAAACATTTCATTTAAAAATCAAAAACTTATTTTGTTTTTTTTGTTGTTGTTGTTGTTGTTGTTGTTAAAGCCTTTCGATTTCGTTTTTAGATAATACATGCCAAATCTCGCTATATTTTGGTAATTATTTTTTGAGATATTTGCCTGAAAGATAACTCTAATATTTGCTTCTTAAGTTTTTTTTTTTTTTTTTTACTAAATATATAGTTAAGATAATATATGTTATCTTTCTATTCTATATCCTATTCTTATCTAAATCTAAAGGTATCCTTAGTTTAGTGTGTCTTTTGACTAATCTGCCTTCTTTTCATTAGTTTTCTTGACATTACAGATTAATTTGAATTTATAAGTATAAATTTAAATATAAATAATAAAAATTATACGTTCATTTTAAAGTATTTAATGAAACATACTATTTATTCTGCCTGACTATTTAGAAACATATAAAAAAATAATTATTCCTTAAAATTACATATTTCCAACAGTCTCCCTTAATGAAATTTTTCATCTTCAGATCCTTCTATCGTCTCCAAAAGTTTCACCATTATTCTATGTTTTGCACCCATTTCATCACTTGATATATACTCCAGTTTAATGTGTTCATCTTTTACGGCATCTCTAACAAAATTTTATCTTATATATGATAGTTTCAACGCTGACGGGTTATCATTAAATAATAATATTTGATCATTTGACCCTATTAATTCTGTCAACAAATTTTGTAGATATTTGGCTTCTATGGTACTTTCTCTAAGTGTCATACGGTACGTTGTTTCTTGATTCCCATCTTTAAATATCTTAGTACATGTTTTGCAACTTTCCAATGTATATCATAATAATACGTAATATATACGTAATACGTATTGAACTGACTGAGCATACTTTCCGAATATGGTATATCCGGCCTATCGTATGTTGATAAATGCAATAAGAGCTTGATGAGGAAAATGTAATTTTCAAATTTCTTCCCCTTTTTCTAATATAAATCCTATTTCTAGAAGAGCTGAAGCAGATTTGCAATTACTCATATTAAATCGCTCCAATACATTTTCGTTGTAAGATCCCTTATTATAACTTGAATGCCAAGGACTGGCTTTACAGGACATAAATCTTTCAACTTGAATATATTCATCAAACTTCTTTTAATCGTTTGTTTTTCTTAAGTATTAAAAAATCGTCTACATATAAAGCGAAATGCAAATTTTATCCCGTTTTGTACTTTAATAAACACATAGTTTCCAATCGGATCTTGTAAAATTTAATGAAATTATGATATCATTCATGGCGATTGTTTCAATCCAAAAGGATCTCATTTCAAATAACATACTTTTTCTTCTTGACCTTTTACCACATAGTTTTCAGGCTGTTCCATTTATACCTCTTCTTTAGGTATACCGTTTACAAAGCTGTCGAATCATTCATGTAATCCCCTTCTAAACCAACTAAAGATGACAAAGTTTCATTATAATCTATTCCATGTGTTTGTGTAAAAATACCCACTTGGGCTGAACAGCATTTTTAACTTTGAGGAGACCCACCAAACTCCAAGCATCATTTTCTTTAAATGACAAACTTTCGCTATCCAATGTTTTCTTCCACAATTCTTTATTTCTGCATGACATCGCTTCATATACAGATTCTGGTTCCTTCTTCCCCTGATGGGTTTCTTCAATATTTTTTACATTTACATTTGATTCATCCATATTTGTATGTTTTTCAACACATTCTACTTCTTTCATTTCCATTCATTTCTAATCCATCACCAAATTCATTTTCAATAAAAATCACATCTCTTGAAATAGTAATCTTGAATGTTTTTGGGTCCATTAACCTATCTGCTTTTGAATCTGAACAACATCCTACAAAAAAATTAGTTCCTTACTTTTGATCTAATTTTTTTCTTTGTTTCTGTGGAATATGAGTTTAAGCTTTACAACCACAAACTCGAAGATGGTGACGCAAAAAAAAAATTTAATAATAGGGATTAATGGATTTTTTAAAGAAATATAAAATTAGATTGATGTTTAAAACTGAACATTAAAATAAACAACCATTGAACAACTTTACGAAAACTAAATTATAGATTGTACCAACAGCTGTGTTATAAGGAACTGTGAAGGAGTTAGAGGTAAATCCCTTCAGATACGATCCAGAGTGAAAGGTGCTGAAAGGAAAATTGATTTATTGTGTAATAATCGACGAAATGGAATTAAAATTCGTATCGTGTGTTTTACAAGGTTTTTATTAAACCAGTTCAAAATAAAATTATATACAGAGTATGTTTTAATATCGTTGGAATATTTCGATGGATTGTCGCCGAAATTGGAACTTGAAATTTATCCGATGACTAAATAAAATTAAATTGAACCCTGTGAATTTATTTATAAATGATTAAATGGATTTAGCTTCGAACAAATAATTTAAAAAATTTTATAAACTTTATAAACAACTAAATGGGTTTGATCTAGAAAAAATAAATAATTTTAAAGAAAAATTATAAGTTGGTTTCATAAACAACAGTATTCAAAATTTGTAACATGATGCCGGAAATTTGAGAAAATGAAATGCAAGCGCTTTGAGATTAAATGAAACAAATTATTTTGAATTATGTCAAAGACGACCGTTGAAAGTGTATTGAAAATCGTGAATCGGTAAATTAACTGAAAAGCAAATTTAGAAATTAAGTATGGTTGTTGATAGCGTCAACATTCGCTATGCAACGAAATCAAAATTTCATACATGTTTTTAAAAAATTGAAATCTAAATCAGGAACCACACCGGCTTGTCCATATATGAACTGTGATAGAAACAAAACATGAATGAATTGGTAAACCCAAATAACATTTAAATGTCGTTATATAAGTGTCGATGCACAATTTCAAACACTTAAAATAAAATTCTTAAATTAATACATCGCCAAATAATTTTAAAGTTGAAACAAATATGTTTTTAAGTTATGATGTAATTATTATACCCAGTACAACCCACGTCTGTTTCTTTTAAAATCCACAACGAAACTAAATATTTTTATCATTCATAAATATAAGTTTAATTATGTTTATACATATATCGGAGAGTACACGAGAATGTATGTGTTTAATCTACTGAATAAATGGCATCTATAATATATTGGGTATAATAGAAACAGGGTTTAAAACCATGTTGTTATTTTGAATTATTATTAATTAATTATTTGTTATTTTTATTATTGTTGTTATCTTCAGTTGGGTTTCAAATAAAAACAACACTAATTTGGCAGTGATAGTTTTATTGTCGGTGAACAGAAGGTACATTACAATGGTTTTTACAAAAACGAACAAGGTACATTACAATGGTTTTTACAAAATTATTTCAATAAAAAAACACGAAAAACTATTGACATTTCAATATTAATTGTATTTTTTTTAAAATTAAATTTGTAATATAAATAAACAAATTTCTATGGAATTTATTGAAAATCACAGCCTTCATTATTTGGATTGTATAATACAAATAACAGCCATTAAAACATTGTCAAACGAAATTGACTGTTTACATAACTAAATTGAAAATAACTAAATTAAAAAAAAAAAAAAAAAAAAAAAAAAAAAAAAAAAAAAAAAAACTTCGACGTATTATCTGATATTATATTGGTTAATTAAGAAAATTATTTGAATGCTAATTAATATTATTATTAATTCGTCGCAAAGCTTAAATTTGGTTTTTAAGCTTACCATGCCTCTTCAGGTGTCACATTCTTTAACATTTTTGTTCTAGAATCATTTTTTAAATAAGTAGCCGTATTTGCTGCATCGGCCCAATATTCTTTACCCAAATTGGCATTCTCTAATAAAGAATGGGTTTTTTCCATAATGATTCTGTTTACTCTCCCAGAAACGCCTTTTTATTGTGAAGAATAAGGCATATACTTTCTTTATGTTTCACCCTTTTTTGACTTGAAACATTCTTGAGTGACATATTCTGTCCCATTATCGGTACGAATTATTGTAATAATTTTCCAATGTCATTTAAATGTAGACAAACATTCTGTCTAATTTTTTAAGAAATATCCAAATGTCTTACGTGAATGATCATCAGGTATCTTGAGCTTAATATTTTCTCACTGAGCGAACATTCACTCATTGGTCTTCAAAGATCAGAGTGTACAATTGACAAAGTTTGTTTACCATTTAAACATGTAACACAAGGTTCACCGCTACCTGTATAATTTTTTCCATCAGACATTTTTTCTTTTAAAATTTTCATAGCTTGTCTATTCAAATATCCAAGATGTTGTTGCCATAAATCTTCATTTTAAGCTTTTATTTTTACTGACTTAAATTTCCATCGCGCTTTTTAACATTGTTTTCGGAATGAACATTTTCTTTCATAGAATTGGTTATCTTAAGATAATAAATTCCATCTCTCTGGTTTCCCTAAGCTGTATGTTTCCCCAGAATACGATATTTTATATATAAAATACAGTTGTATGTATATTTGGTTATATATAAAAAAAAATTCTCTAAAGTTACATTTCATATTTCCAACATTCTATAAATAAAAATGAAAGTTTTATAGATGCAAATTATCATTTGGAAGAATTTCGTTTTATTTTAAAACTAATGTAGTTGTAAAAAGATATACTGTTATTAATAGGAAAATTCGCTGTCTTCCCTCGTGTAAGTTAAAAAAAATCATCAAAAAATGATTAAAGAAATGTCTATTGTTATTTAAATTAATTTGATTTTTTATTCAAATTCATATATTATATATTCTATATATAAAATCATCCAAATGTTATGAAATTTAGTATGCGGAATATTAACATGGAAACAGAGGGCTTATCGAAGAGAAAATAATTTTTCCCAAAAAATATATCAAAGATTGAATTTTTAATAATTTTTAAATATATCAAACATTTGACTCGTTATCGTTATCTATCCGATGCCGATGTTGCAGAGCAGATTAGATAATTAAGCTCAAATTTTGAGAATTCATGGGTCACTTACCATTGACAACATGTAAAACTTATCCCAACTATTTTCTATTATATCAAAAAACTAACCGTTTTGTTCTCAAAATATTAAAATAAAAATACTAATATAAGCATTTTATAGACAAGATGCATCATTATATAGGCAAAATGTGTAACTTAACAATTATGTTTTTGTCTACAATAATTATCTTGTGTTAAAATCATGCGTTTTTGTATATGTTCATACTATACTTTACCACACTGGTAAAACCTTATTGAAAATCTAATATTTGTTAGAAAAGTATATTCTAAATAACTAAATAAATGGATGAATTAACCACGATGTTTAGATAAACAATCAAAGAAAGTAAACGATTAAATGATTATTACTATATATGTAGTATATACTATAGTAGGGATGATCGATATATATTGATGGTAAATAAACTTCGATATTTTGACATCGATGTCTTGTCTTCGATTTTAATTCTTGTCAGGATTAAAATATCAAAACCTCAATAGTTGTTTTAAGCAACATCTAGCGGGCCAATTCCTGTACCATCAACGGAACAGACTAAAGGGAAAACTCCTGTCAAAGTTAATTTTCTTACAGAGTGCCCAAAAAATACTGGAAATGTAAATTTTCTCATGTTACCTAAAAAAACATCGATGTTTTTCAATCGATATTCATTGTACATCGATATGTATGTTTGTAACAGTATATAATAGTGTCATGGGTACAATCTATATATATATATAAATCAATGCCTTTTTTCGTTGTAATTCTATAACTCATGAACGGGCTCACCTATCCAAACTAAATGTTTAGGCTTTGTTCGGACTATTTAGTAGATGATTTATGTGAAGTTTGCACAAAATAGGTCGAGCGGATCTTCATTTATCACATTTTTTGTAACAAATGAATTCAATAAATGGCAGATCATATTGTTAATGGGGATTTTGCTGTCAAATTGAAACTTTTTTCAGATGGGGAAAGAAACATTATATGGCAGAAGATATTTTAATTCGTATGCGTCATCATGCAAGAAATTCTGATTTGTTTATTACCTTGGAAATGTACAACGAAGCTTTAATAATAATTGAAAATATGGGTCTAACGATTCCTAATAAAGCATTATGATTTGATTGATCGTGATTTGCAACGTGAGCAAGAATTCAATTCTAACGATTTGCGTTTATTTTTACAATAGAATATAACCAAATTGAATATTCAGCAAAACCATGTATATGACACAATCATGCAAGCCGTTTCTAATAATGCAGGTGGATTATATTTCTTGGATGCACCTATAATATATATAATAATATAGATATAATATAATATAGATATAATATATAGATAATATTTCACTTACTCAAAAAAAAAAAAATATGTACTGGATTTTACCACAAATGAAGATTCCCATACTATGGATTTTGCTGACTCCTCATTTTCTCACAACATACTTAAATAAATTCCTCTTTACAGTAAAACCTTGAAATAATATTATTCTCTCATAAAATCATTTTTGCAAGCTTAGCTTTAATTTTATTATAAATAAAATTATTTTTTCAAATTAATTTAGTCTTTGATCAGTTTGATTTTAACAAGTAAAATTTTTAGTAGTTTTTGACAAGTTATAATGTTTAGAATTTTATACATTATTTTAATAATTGTTATTGTATTTTAAATAATTCTAATTAAATAAAAATCAACAAAGTATTTTTAATTCAACAAAAGTGTTATAATTAAAGAATAAACCTTAACAGCCAATAACAATAAGTTAAAATCGATAAAAGGAAAAGTGAACATCAACACGACGTCGAAAATTTAATAAAGTAAAGATCAAAGCTCCGTTTCTTGTATCTATCGAAAAAATCAAGTGGCGATCCCGTTAAACCAGAAAATCAGGATTTCCAGTCGAATTCGATTCTTTGGAAAACAAGTAACAATTGTGGAACCAAATTGGTTTTCCTATAATAGAATTGGAGGTTAATATATATATATATATATATATATATATATATATATATATATATATATATATATATATATATATATATATATATATATATATATATATATATATATATATATATATATATATATATTTAATAATAAGTTACGTTTCTACAGCTTTTAAAATTCTCTGTTAAATAATTTTTAAATCGATTAGATAGCTTAAAGGTAAAGAAAGTTATCGTTGATAAACAAATGAAATTTATTTGTAACTATCAGTGATGGATTACCGCTTAGGCCCGTGAGGCCCAGGCCTAGGGCGGCACGTTTTGGGAGGGCGGCAAAATTTTCAGAACTTTAAAATGTGATACCCGAAAAAATATACCAAAAATTAAGTTTTAAATTGGTTCTGATTTTTTTTTAATTTATAAAAAATTTCCTATGGACTGTAATTAGTTCATTTTTTTATTGACTTTTCAATTTGAGGATGTATTATTCATATTTTGATGGAATCAATTATAGTCTATCGAATAAGGTTATTAAAAAGAAACAATCAAATTGATAAGCTTCTTTGAGAATTACTAAATTACTTTTGTTTTTTCAATAAGGTTACTCTTACATGTATAAAGCATTTGAAATTACTTATACTTATTAGTTTTTCAATTTAATTTTGGTGTTAAATGAAGATATGTATGAATTAACATTTGAAATTCATCTGAAATTCGAAACATTCTCAACTTCCCACTAAGAAAATTGACAATTTTTTTGTTTATCTGATTCGAAAAAAAACGGTATTTTTTATAGCTGCAAAAATATTGAACTACACTTTTAAATTTCAACAAATTTAAGAAATTCTGAGACAAGAATTTGTTATAATAAAATCAAAATATATATAATTTTGCTGACCAAAAAGGGCGGCGTATCAGACAGGGCCTAGGGCGGCAATAAGCTTAATCCGCCACTGGTAACTATATTACAAATAACGTTATTTTCATAGAGAAACCAATAAAAAATTAAAAGCGATAATTTGAAGTAGTAAACTTTTTAACTAATCGTATTAAGAATTCAAAAAGTCATTTAAGGTAGCTTGGTAGCCGCAATTCGAAATCAAATAAAAAAATTTTTTTTAATTTTTTTTACTATCAAATAAACGAAGCATGCTATAATAATTAATAGAAATTCACATAAGAATTTAATTGGTATAATTTAATACAGTTTATAATAAAATAAATAAAATATGTAATAAATAAAATATTATTTGAATAGTCAAATAATATACTCAACTGTCACTAGATAATACCTTAACTGTAAATGATTTTCAAAACATAACCCCGAACTATAAACTTTATTTTTTATATTGTGAATACTTTATTTATTTATTTATTTTTTTTTTAATTTTAATATAAATAAATAAGTTATTTCGTTGGAAAATAAATTTAATATTATAAAAAATATTTTTTATATTTATTAATGTTCAATATCATTTTGTTGTTATATACCATTAAAAACGCTAGTTACTATTTGAAATTGGCGCGCTTAACGGAGCCACCATTTTTTCCATAGTAAGTATTTCCAATTTAAAAGTTTTTTTAGCGGGGTCAACTTTGCCAATTTTCTACAAACCTTCCATTTCCGGTATTATTGAACAAGGACACTCATTAGAGCTCGTGTATTTTTGCTAAACTTTAATTAATTATATCTCTTTAACGGTGTGGTAAAAAAATATGATTATTTTTTCATAGGTGCATTTAATTATAATTTTTCGAATAAACAAAAAAAATATTGGGTTAACTTTAAGTCATTTGGCTTCCAAACTAACTTAAATCCATCCACCTTAAAAAAACCTAATTTTCTTCGACTATAATCACAATGTTTGCTGAACACAAGTGACGGTTTGGCAATTACAAGCATTTTTAGTTCATTCATATTACATAGAAATAAATTCAAGAATTTTCTTTAAAACTTTTTTTTTTTTGTTGAATTAATGTTTTTTTCGACAATAGTAATCATTTACATATATTTTAGAAGGGAATTTCATTATCTGCCATCATGCCTATTTTTATGCTGCTGCTGTTTGGTGTTTTCGAGTGCCATCACATTATAACCAAATTTACATAAGAAAAAAAAGGTTTTGACGACTATAATACAAATTTTGATCAGTCCCAGTTGCCTACTATCATCCTATATGGTAGCGGGCAACTCAGGCGGGCTGGTCGATACTATACACTTTTATTTCACTCTTCAAAACCTTTTGATATAAAAAGGAAAGCTGGAAACGAGAAGCTTCTTTTTCAGAACCCGTAAAATTTTAGTTTGTGTCCACCAGGTACAAATTGACGAATATTTGCAATTGTGTTATTTTTATGATCATGTAATTTAAATCCAAAATGTGATTAAAAAGAATAAATTATGCCCGACAACTTCTAAATTGCAATTTTTTAAAATTATTTATATTTCTTATTCCTACTATAATAATAGAAATGGCGGGTATTCGTTAATTTTAAGCTTGTGGGGATTAACGAAAATTTTACTGGCTACGAAAACACCTCACTTGCAATATTATAATAGAGGAAAATGTTTTTATATTAATAATAATTAAGCGATACACAAATTTTTAATAAATTAAAATAAATGAAATATGCTTATGGACAACCGAATTATGTACCTTTTATTAGGGTGAGAATATTTATTTACTCTACTCATATTATACAAACTTATGAATCAAATATAAACTATAGCAATTCCACGCCTAATTTTTTTCAAAAATATCATCAAAATCTATTAAACTGATTTATAATCGTCAATTTAGCTTTAATAAAACACATAAAAGTATATCTAGGTTCAGCTGGTTTTTAATAAAACTTTTTTTTTTATTACAGAATTTATAAACCAAAACATTTAGCTTGTATGTTAGCTTTTATGTGGTTAAGTGGTTTTGGAGCTCTCATTGCTACATGGCTTGGTAAATGGGGTGCTTTTGGATTGGATGTTCAAATCGGGTCCTGCAGTATTATACCGGATGAAAATGGTCATTCACCAAAACAATTTTTATTTGTTCTCGCGTTTATTATTCCATGCTTGTTCATATTAGTAAGTAATAATCTTTGGATAAACCAATTTAGTAGAACTGTTAGTCTTTTCTTCCCTAAATCTAGATGGTTAGAGTGCTTTAAACTCAAAGCTAGTAGCCCATTAATAGTTTTATAAAAATTAAATGTTATAATAATAATAATAATGAGATATACTATACACTTCGTTTAATTTATATTTTGGTATACGATAAACATTTCACAGTTTTTTACATAGTGATCATCGTATTGAATTAAGGGTCATGCGAGAATAAATAATTTTACCCAAATAGAATAAAATTTCCTAAACTAAATGTTTAGCTCTCAGACACAATGCTCGCGGTAGCCCGAGAAGAACTTATGTAAGTAAATTGAAATCATTCTTTATTGACTTATATATATTCAATTATTTAAATGTTTGCGCTAATTCTATTTTGAGATAAATAAAACTAACACACACTAAACAAATTATAAATTACATATATTAGAATTATTTTTTTTTTTTTTTTTCTGAAACAGACAAAATTAAAAAATTTCAGATGTACACTGTTTGTAGTAAATATATATTGGTTTTATTTATTAATATTCAAAAATATTTATAAATAAAAGATTTTTGCTATTATGAAAAGTTGTTTATTAAATAATATAATAAAAATTTATTTACAAAAAATTGGCAAATATAATCTTTCACAATATTTACATTTAAAACACTTAAACTAATTTTAATTCGTAAAAAATACGGAGAAAACATATATAGAAACATAATAAATCAATTTGCCTGAAAAATAAAGGATTTTCCTTTTTTAAATTTTATAACGTTAAGATCTAACCAAAATTTTTAATACTTTGTTTCAGAAAATATATAAGAAATAAAATAGACTAGATAATGAAAAATTCGGTTGAACTTTTTGAATATATCACAATGGAATAAAGCTAATAATTTGAGCAACATATTTCTTGTTATGTATATTCTAAACCTGACCAAATACTTTTTTTTAAAACACAATTTTATGTTTACAAAAATATTATCTGAAAATCGAGACAAGTCTAGCGTTATAAAAATCGATGTACAATTTGGATTTTATACTTTTTAAAATTTAAGTCTTAACAGATATACTTCAAAATGATTTATTATCAATTTGTTTTCTATTTTCTTCACTGCATTCGAATAAAAAATTAATTTCCCATTACTTATATAATGTATGAAAGCTTCATTTTAAAACAGATGAGCTATGGGTACTATGCAATGGGTACTAGCTAAGCCCGACCACGGTAGGTTTGGGGTCCCTCAGGTGAGTCAGTTATGAAAATTAAGTAAATTTTTAAAGTATTTTACGGCGTCTGCAGTTTTAATATGTTATAATATACCTCTAGAAAAATTTAAAAATAACTATGGCTGCTGATTTTAAAGGTTGCAACATCCTGGCAGCCACTTTTTAAAATTCGAAAAAAAAATTTTTTTTAAGTATTTTACGGCGCCTGCCATTTTAATATATTATTTATTGAACTATTTTAAGCTAATATTGAAAATGGCTGACATTTTTCCCGGTTTACAGCGAAACATTACCTGCAGTCCGTGCATACGTATGTCTACAGTAATTTTCACATTCATAAAATTTATATAACATTAAAATTATATTACTAAATGTAAAATTTTTTATAAATATACAATTAAACGAACACATCTACTACTTTAAATGTGCATAATAAGGAAAAAAGGTCCATTATAAGGCTGTAAAAAATTTAAAATTATTATAAAGATGTAAATAAAATCAAACATTGATTAGATATATTGATTATTCATATCAAAATATATTTATTTTTGGAAATAATCTATAATGATGAAATATTTTATAATTAATTTTCATCTTCGGAATCGTCTCCAGAAACTGACAAGTCATCTTCATCCACCATGTCTGATTCTGTAAAAATAAAATATAAATTTTTGAATAAGCTTATGATAATTAAAATGCTGTTACACTAAATGTTACAATGCTGTCATTACCTTCAGGATTTAGAATCAAGTCGCTGACAAAGCAAGGAAGTTGGTCTCCTTCGAACCACTTAAATACGTAACGGTTTTCCATCTCCATCCAGCCATATTCAAGGGGATTCAGTGATGTGGGCTCTTTCGTATGAGCATTTTTCCAAATGCTGCGTCCTTAAAACTTGTTGGTACAGTTCAGATTTACACGGAGGGATCAAGCTTATATCAAAGCTCATGACTTTTTTTATTAAAATTTTCGTTCATATCTACAGCCTTCTAGGAATTAACGACCAGATGAAATCACCCATCATCAACATCGATGGATTTTTTGGCTTTGTACATACTGCAAGTGTACTTCTGGACTACATTAAACAGTTCACGTAAGGTATCCTCAGTCAGGTCAATGTCACCGAAAGCAGCGAATGATTTTTGAAATTCAACAGTTATTTTTTAGTAACGTGAAAAGTTTTTTTTTTTTGCCCCGATTATAAAAGGCTGGATTGAAATCACAACCAGTGAAAGCGTGGAAGCCAATTAAGCTTTTAGCTAGAAGTGGACCAAGTTGTGTATTTATTTTGCTGACATCAATAAACCTTTCGTTGTTTCCTGTCCCGGTTAGCATCCAAATGTGAGAAGAAGGATCTTCCAAGTTAACCATATTGCCCAGCATGATTATTAAAATATCAGTATCTGAACCTCTAATAACAATATTAGACTGATCAATAATGCTACAAGCATGGAAAACATTTTTACTGTCTGCTTCTTCATGGGATTTACAACACAAATCTTCGACGATACTTGACTCGACTTTGCCGTCATTCGATCTTTATGAATAACATAACAATTTTTGAAACTCAAATGGATCAGTTTATTTCCAATAAACGGCGCAACATCATCCGTTGCCCAATGTATAGTAAAAAATTCAATAAGAGCTTCCTTGAATTTGGTATTTCGCATTTCTTTCGTAAAGTCACTTGGTCTGATTTGGTCTGGTCCAGAAATCGAGTTAGTGGTGCTTCATGTCGAAGACTCCGCTTGTTGTCTTTGATGGAAGGGTACCAATATTGATCAAAGATAACATCTATTCTGGATGCTGAAAATTTAGTAATCATTTGCAAAAATTTCTTTGAAATATTACCAAAAGTCCTGGGTACTTCTTTCATATAGAATAAAAAAACCGTCAATTAAATATACATCAGCGTGACTTGGTGGATCATGGTCAATTTTTGCCTCGAGAGATTTAGCAAGCGCTGACTTATCTGTTTTGTGAATTCCTCCGTCTAAATGGCATAGAGAAAGAGGTACAGGAGCTATTGGATATGATAAAATTCTGAGGACATCGATCTTATAGTCCATTGATAGCCCCAACATGCGTCCAAATAAATCCCGAAGTATTTTGATCTATTGATTTTTTCCACCAAATTTCACGGTTTTTTTTTTCTATCTGACTTGAAAAATTGTGAATTGGTATTTTCTTGATTGTTTTATCTAACCGGTTAATATCTGATGAACATTCAGAAATGAATGCTTTGCATAGATCGTCACCAATATTTTCAACGTCCAGAAGAAAGTCTTCTACTTGAGCTGAAGCAGCTTTACCAGATAATATGTTAAACAATTGATTCGGAGGTAACTGGGCACTAAATGGATTGATATATTAATCAAAAGATATTACAAACTTTTCTAGTTGCTCGTAACTTTTTTTGATGTTCGATGGCTGTAACTCTGCTGAAATATCTTGTTTTTTATTAATGCCTATCTTTTCAAAAACGTGGGTGATAATAGTTGATCGAATATCATGACTACGAGCCCAACGTTGACGAGCTGCGATGGAAACTGTCAAATGAGTGATTCGAGTTAGTCGCCTAATAACATCCGCATTGATCGTTTGCTCTAGAGTTAAGTCGATCGGCTGCCTCGAAAATGGTTTTCCATACGTTTAATTCCAAAGAACCCTTTTTTAAAATCTTCTTCTAGCCCTGGATGAGTTGAAGCAACTTTCATAAGGTTGTAATGATACGTAACCGTCCATCTTGCATAATTTTGGTGATTAAATGAAAAAAATAAGTTTGTAATTTTAGGTAAAATATTTTTAAATAACTCAAAATCTCCCAAACGAATACTTCTGCTAAGAGTTAAATAATAATGTACAAGCTTTACGTACACCATATAAGTACGTTCCATATAAGAGTTTGTTCTTCAAATTTAGCATAGTTTGCACACAATTCTTTGAGTTTTTCGTCGTGAATAAAAAATATTGGTGTAAAGATTTTAATCTTTGCAATTCTTGCAATATATCATCAGTTATTTCAATTTTTTCCTGTTCCAAGAAAGATCGGAAATGAAGAATTTGCAATCCTAAGGCCATCATAGGATGTAACCTCTTACACCGGTTAAAATGTTTGCCATCTAAAAACTTGCTATAGACCCACTCGCAAGCAACTCACTCTCAACCATTATTATTGACAGTCCACAACCATCAATGAATTTCTCAATAGCTTTAAAATAAGATAGCATGATGTGAAAAGAACCCAAATGTATAAATAACAGAAAATTTTGGACTTGTCTCAGTGGCTTTAATTTGAAGAGCGATATTTGCTATAGCCAAGTCGTATGTTACTTGCATGTAAGGTTGGTTGATTTCTTCTAAAATTTTCATACATTGCTCCATTGTTTCTAAAACTACTGGGTGAGCTGTTGGTGCTGCATTGATTGGAGTGAGATAAGAAATTAATTGCTGAGGACTGTCATCTTTTGTTACAGCACTGTTAAAACCTGCCGACATATCGATACGATTGTACAGATCTTCATGGATGACAACATTTTCTTCTTCTCTTTCAGAAACTTCAGGTTGAAAACCACTGCTCATTTTACTTTTTTTAGGAAAGAACGGTAATTCCGGACCAATTGCTTCAAAATTGCCTTCGACGTCTTTTAGTATAGATTTCTAGCAAATCATCTACATCTTCAATTTCTTCAATATTTTTAAGGGTAGGATCAATGTTTTGATATATTATCCCTACTGTATCATGAAGAGTATCTTTGCCGGTTTTCGTATCAACAATCTATCAAAATTATCATATGCAATACCCACCGACAAATTATCAGGTCTATAGATGATTTCTGGACATAGTCCAGCTCGATGTATATGTAGCTTCAGTTCAACTACCTTACGGCTGCTAGTGAGACTTTTCAAAGTGATACCTAAACATATATGTTTGGGAGTTTTGAGATTTCCATTGTGAGTCATATAAGTTAAATCTTGGCTCACAGAATTGACGTGACGTTTGAAACTCTCACTTTGAAGCCACAAAATCTGATAGGTTTGATGGGACTGAACATTCGCCTTGGATCAATTTTTGACTATTTAAATTATCTGGGAGTTTTGATTTTTCAATGTTCATTATTTCTTTATGTAAAATCGTGGCAGCTACTTGTAAAATGTCTCTTTCTTTTAAATGAGCAAATAAATATTCATCTATAGAAGTAATGCCTTTCTGTGCAATTACTTTTTTATGACCAAATTGTAGTATTTGAATATTCCCAGCAAAGTGAACACGAGTCTTTTCTTCTAATATTGTGATGAAATTACTGAACTTAAGGTATGTCCCATATCATTACTTTACTTCCTGAAGTAATCGATATATTGCCTATGCAGAAATGAAAGAAAATAACAGCGTCCTTTTTTAATGACATTTTCTTCGACCAAAGTACATATTTCCTGAAAAACAATTTGGTGATATTCACGGGAAATATGCCACGATGTTTTAACAGGACTTTTTTGTAATTTTTGTTTTTTTTGTTTCTAACGTCTGTTCGACAGTTTTCGTGGTAATATATTTTATTACTCGTAATATTCTGCAGCTTATCCAACATTTCACTATAATAGTCTAAATTAATTTTTTAATTCTTCATAATACTTTCTTGAAACTGGTTTTCTCACAAACAAAACAAATATTATCTTTTACGATTAGATTTCATTTTCTGCAGTTAAAATATTCGTTGGTGAATTTAATAAAGCAGAATCTTTAACGAAGCCTGCTTCCAACGATGTATCCTGTTGAGAATTATTACCCTCTATTACAACTTCGTCTAGTGCTGATGAATCTATAGATAAATTTACATTTTGAGTCACATGTTCAGCAATCATAGAATTGCCTGTTGACGTTGACGGCTGCTGAGCAGATAGTGATTCCGTTGATAACGTATTACATTGAGATGTTGATGTCGCAACATCTTTTATTTTTGTATCGTTCGTTTCATAAAACTTCGACTTTAAAGCTGTGAAAACCCGATAACAACTGCGTTGATATCCACAGTCATAAAGATCTGAAGGTAAAATTACATCTTTGTATTTTAGATTATGATGTTTTCGTAAGTCTAGAATACGCTGACACTTTTTTTAACTTTCTTCAGATAATAAAAGCACTTTTTCGTCTTTTTCCGAGGCACAAATCACTCACTTTAAATTATCAGCCATACTGATGAAGTAATGGAAAATAAATTAACAATCAATAAATGCAGTAAAAACTACTCAAAGTATTATGTCTCTATACTTTCAACATGCAACTAACTAAAATATATTTGTCTGTAAACCGTTGGTGTGCCTTTGTGTTTGTAAAAGGAACTAAATCCCCGCCACTCAGCCCTAACATAAAAGAAGAAAATATTTGACTAAAGAGATAGAAAGAGCATAAACTACTACTCTTACTGTACCACATGTTTTCTAAGCATAGACTGCAGGTAATGTTTCGCTGTAAGCCGGAAAGTTACAACCGGAAAAATGTCAGCCATTTTCAATATGAGCTTAAAATAGTCCAATAAATAATATATTAAAATGGCAGACGCCGTAAAATACTTAAAAAATTTTTTTTTTCGAATTTTGAAAAGTGGCTTCCAGGATGTTGCAACCTTTAAAATCAGTAGCCATAGTTATTTTTCAATTTTTCTAGAGGTATATTATAACATATTAAAACGACAGACGCTGTGAAATACTTTAAAAATTTACTTAATTTTCATACCTGACTCATCTGAGGGACCCCAAACCTACCGCGGCCGGGCTTAGCTAGTACCCATTGCTTGTTTACTGGGTATAGAAGTCTCACTTTACGAAATTTCAGATACCGTAAAGAATGTGTAGTCAGATTTAAGCTGGCTCTTAGACTATTAATAAGTTTCTGGGTTTAATACTATTGCAAAAAATATCGTCAAAATCAAAATCCTTTAAGCGGACAGAACTATCAAATGATAAAGATAGCAATGTTCTTGCTTATACAAGCTGTCAAAAAATTAAAGTCTATTTTAAGTTTGTATGAACAAATGTGTACGAAACACATGTCTAACTGAAATGACATGTCTCAATATATACTACCAACGATTTCTGTAAAGATTATGGCGACCGAGAAACCTGGTAAAATTCATAACTATTTCCTATGCAAATGAATGAGTTGCTGCAGCTCGTAAATTGTCTGCTTTAAATAGCTTTGCTGATCACGAAAACAGTATTAGAACTACTCTAGCTCCCGGTGTTATTAAAAACGGGATTATAAATGTTAAAACGCTTGAGATAATAAAAATTATTTCAAATAAAAATTGTAGAGCATAAAATTTTTCATAAAACAACTTCTTTGTGTTTTTTAGCTACTATTAAAGATAACGGAGCCAGAGCGTCTAGTAGTTTGTAATCACAAAGTTGAACTTAAAGTGCGTGTATTGTTGAAGCATTGCTATGTCGTAGTTGTTTATAGACATACTTTTAAATTTATTATCACTGTATAAAACTATGTGCTCGACAAATATAGAGTATGTTTGACTCACGGTCATGTAAACAGGCTTTGACAATCAATGTTAAAAAATTAAGACCGAAAGTGTATAATTAATGGCCGATCTTATAAATTGCTGTACATGCAAGTAGAATATACTACCCATCACGACCGACTACTGACAGTTCCAGTACTACCAACGCTGGCAACTATTGAGGTATTGAAGGCACTTACAAAATTTTAAATAACTGATATACTGTCAAGACACATGTTTGTGTATGCATACAAAGTCACAATATGCATACAAACAAACAAAACGAGTAGATTGAGGATATACCACATAATAAATTCCGTAGTTGACCAAGCATCTGTGGTGCAGTTGGTAACTTACCATTAGCAGCCTTAAGGTCTCAATTTCGATTCCCAGCAGATGTGTAATGTTCTATCTTTCAATTTAAATTATGCTAAAATCGTTATTTAAAAAAATTATAAATTTGAAATGAAAAAACTTGCAAAACTAAAATTAGCTTGCTGTCATAATTAGTTTGTATGTATGTTGATACAATTTTGATAATTTATTTAGACGTTATCCGCGATATAGTTTTTTAAAGTAAATAAAACGTGAACCATTAATTCGATTTTGTCGAAATTTTGTTTAAACACACATGATGTAGCTATTACATCAGTTATTTGAATTTTATTGAAATCGATATTCAACTTGGTTAGCTCAATGCTACTGAAAACTATATGTGATTAAAAAGTTTAGTATCAATTTGTTTATCTCATAACCAAATTAAAATTTATTTGGTGAAGACGTTCCAGGCATTCGTAAATACTATGATTATTTCTATTCTAGGATAAGTATTCATTATACATCAGTATATTCATACATTAGTAGAATGTTATGTGTTCATTATTGACAGTGTATTTTTATCTCTATTTCAAACCACAAAATAATTCTTACGCTAAAAAAAATTTTTATTTTTAGGTATGTTACGCAAGAATTTTTTATATTGTACGTAAAACAGCATTAAAATCACGTATGGCTCCACGGAATAACGTAGTGTTAACAAACAACACATCCAGTACGACAACACAAAAAGACGACTCAAAATCTCTACAATTTAAAGGTGATTTTCAAAGTAGAGAAGATTCAGCACTTGGTACATTATCAACAGGTGGCACTATCACTGATAAATCAAGTTTAAACGTCGATAAAGTTAATTATATCAATGAAGGCACTTCATATTTATTAACCGAAGATCCAAGTATTGTAAATATTGATTCTAGTGAAATTGAAAAATCTCCCGTACAGACGAAAAAACAATTGTATAACGATGAATGTGATATAAAAAATGGCGAAGGTATTAATAATAATGGAATTAATAGTAAATTAAAAGTACGATCAAATCCAAACTTACTGACTTTACCCGAACAGAAATGCGGTAAACTGAAAAATAAACCAAAAAATGATCGAAAATTATCAACACGATCGTATAGTGAAGAAAATTTTGACATAATACTAAAATTAAAAACGCATAAGGAATTAAATGCATCAGACAAGAAAAATGGATCACAATTAGATAAATCGTTCAGTTTGGATCAAATTACGGATAATGACAAACAGGTCATTAATAAAGTACCAACACACGAAGAAGGTAAAGTATATAATAATTTTTTATTTTTTTTCCCAGAGAGCCAAGCTCTTCAGACTCTTGGGGTTGCAAGATTCTAATCAATGATTGTTCTTGAATGCTTAGAGGAATTGAATTGCCTGACATTGATTAACTGGTTCAGGCTGATCTGAGTTCCCTGTCACTCTGGCATAAAAGAAAACGAGGCAGCGGCTTTGTTGACGTGAGAGAGGTTGTCTCAGACACCTCTCTCACCTCTACCTGTTATTTATATAGCAAGATGCTCTCTGTGATACCCAGTATTAAGGAATGGCTTCTACAAGCGCATTGTGTTATTACCACATCTCCCTGATAAAAATCTCCAATTAAATCCAATTGAATTTGAATCGTATTCAATGGGAATTCAATGGAAATTTAAAATTAAATCCCATTTAATTTGAATCGAATTAAATGGGAATTAAATGAAAATTTTCAATTGGTTTTAATTGTAAGAATAAATATCTATTTAAAAACAGTCCATTCCAATTAAAACCAATTATAATTTTGAATTGGATTGAATTGGTTTTAAATAGTTAAAATATCCAAGTAAAACCAATTCAATCCGATTAAAACCTATTCAAATATTTTAATTCTTTTTAATTGGAATCAATTTGTTTTAAATGGTAAAAATATACTATTAAAACCTTTACATAAATTTGAATTGGTTTTAATCGGATTGAATTGGTTTTAAATGGAAAAAATAACCAATTCAATCCGATTAAAACGAATTCAAATTTTTGAATACATTTTAATTGAATTTAATTGGTTTTAAATAAAAATCAATTTTCCGATTCATTTCCAATTAAATCCGATTCAATATCTATTGGATTTAATCGAACATTTTTATTAAAGGTAAACCATTAGACTTTTCCCGATTGAAACGGCGCAGGGTATAGTTGAAGAATAGTAGGTCTTTTGACTAGACACTGTCGATTGAACATCATTTTTATAACATGGAAATATCAGATGAGCCTACTTTTAGATCGTGTCGGAGGATGCTGAAACCTCTTTTCATGTCATTTGCACCTGTAGATCTTTAAGGTGTTAGATATAACACTTTGGATCCATCTATCATGGGAACAATCCCAACAGAGAAGCAGTGAGCTTTTTACTTGACTACTGGTCTCGATAAGATCGTGTAGCTTCATCTGCTTTTCATTTGGCAATCCAAAAGCTGTATAATCTTGAACTTTTACTCTTCAAAGGAAAATGTTGTGATATAATTACTATCGAAAAATATTACTATCACGATATGTTGTATTATTTGGTTGTATTATAAAAACCCTAATAATTTTCGAAATAATGATGCCAAAGAGTAGTTATCATTATCTCAAAATTAATTAAAGTACTTTTAGCGTTTGACACGCGATATATGTACTGGTAAGTAAACAATAAAGTAGCAAGGTTTTTTGGAGCCCTGATTAACCATTCTCTCCTTGATCCACTTTGCTGCGGTAGTATGATAAAATAACCTATTTGTCATCAACTGTTAACCAAAAATAAAAAACCCAAGTTTTTGGGTTTTTATAAATCGTCACGGTATAAGGTTTTAGAAACTGAATTCGGTAATATTTAACACCTAAGAAAAACAGGTGACTAATACTGTATAATCTTAACCATTTATTAATGTTTCTTAAAATTTCATATCATAGATATCAAAATTTAGATTAAAACCTATTCAAAATTACTGTTTTGATTAGATTCCTAAATTTTGAATCGTATTCCATTGGAATTATTTCAGAATACATTCCGATAAAAACTTACTCACATTTGTAGTAAGAATGAATCTAATTGAATTGCAATCCTATTTATTTACGATTCAATTTTAACAGGATTTATTGCATCGGAAGTTTTTATGAGGATGGCTTCATCTCTAAAAAATACCGTGTACAGATTTATTGAGAACTTTGGAAGAGGTGTGGTTAACTAAATCATAAAAATGAACAAGAGATGTTAGTATACCAAAGAGAATTTGACTACAGCGGAAACTCTTTATAACCTACAATAAATTTTTTCGTATTGAATTGCAACCCCGTCTTTTTCACGGTATGAGAGTTAAAATCATTTTATTAGTAAGTACTTCCAAGTCCAGCATTACATGTGCATTCCATGCCGATTATTCTTCTACTCTTTGTAATTTAGCCATTAATTTCTAAGGGCTCTTTTCTTTAACTTAATGTTTGCAAACAATAGGTAAGAATTTTATACACATCACTTTTATCAACACTGTACCACAATTCGGAAGTTTTCATTTTTTTAAAATGCGAGCAATTATGGTCCCGAAAATTAGCTTGAATTTACACCAATGAATTTTTATTTCCATGATTACGCGTTTTTTAATTAAAAACCAGCGAACCTTACAGTTCTCACAAAATTAACATTTAATCATAAAAAATTGATTGGTTCTGCGTAATGAAGAATAATTAATTTTTATTGAAACATTTTTTTATTATTTTGATTTATTTTTGTTTAATTTTTATTCATTGAATTTAAATCTATTTTTCTTTTTTATTTATTTTTTTTTCCTCGAACATATGTACCGCACAAACAAAATTTTGTTATAGGTGTTCATATAATCATTTAATTAGTAAATTTTCACATGTCCGTCAGTCTGTTCGAGTGTCTATCTGTCATCAAGATAACTAAAAATGAAAAGAGATAGCGAGTTGAAATTTTGGTAACATATTTTAGACATAAAGACGTAACATATTTTAGACATTAAAGTTTAATTTCATGAATGAGCCAAATCGGTCCATTAGGTCCAATGGATCCAGGACAAAACTTATGAACCATAAAAGATTTTACAGAAAAATATATGTTGTTTTAAAACAAACAACTTTTGTTTAATATATTTTTTGTATAATGCTTAGGTTCGCTACAATTTCAGCTGAAATTAACAATTTGTTACAATTGATTACAATTATGATTATTTCAAACAACTTGAATACTGCGTACACAGTATCTAGTTAACTAATTGTTACAATGATTAAGCTTAATTTATCCTATCCAGAATAATCTGTTTCGCTTATGTTTAAGTCACTATTTATATAATTTCACGCACGCATTTATCGATAGTTTCGAAAACATTATGCAGAAATTTGATATTTATGTGAAAATATAATAAAGAATAATAAAATATTATAAACAGATATGAATGAAATGTTATCAAAATATAATTATAATTAATGTATTGAATGTTTATAGTTATGTTTCTTGGGTGATCGTTTATTGCGTAGTTAGCTTTAAGTCCAAAGGTGAATGTATATAATATATATATATATATATATATAAGTTATGGACATCCTGTATATGTTAAATTAAACCGGATATCACCTGATCCATCAATTTTACTTAATAATCAATTTGTATTATTTGTAATATTTTTTAAACTACACGTGTAAAGCTTATTCATCAATAAATTTTGTATAAATTCAATATCGAGCACTGGCAAACCAAGATTGTTTTTGTAAAGTTAATACGCGTTACTAATTATTGTCACTCGAGTTTTTCAACAAATTGAAATAATTGTAACTTGTAATTGTTATTATTAAAGTGATTATTGTAAACTAATTGTATTGTTGTGAGATAATAAATCATTTTTTTTAAATAAATTGTAATCAAAGAATTTAACTGGCGCAGTCGGTAGGATAAGTTCAAAATCGGTCATATCGTTATAGTCGGCGTATCCTGTGGAAGAACTGACGGTTTATCAGTTATTAAACAATATCTGGCGGTTTACCAGACGACTTGTGGTACGAGCAGGAGAGATCGAGAACGTGAACAAGAACACACATCGAGAGTTGATCGCTGTGGTGGATTTTAATCCTGTGGTTCGTTGACCTACATCAAGAAAATGAAAACCAGTATTTTTATAACCTTCATGTAAGTCCAATTTATTGATTATACTTCTCACTTATTATTATTGGTTTTTTTTCCCACTTCCTATCTTATGTTAAACGTTCAAAGAACATATCACAAAAGCATAACTCACACAAAAAACATAAATACGACAATAATAGACGCTTGCAATACAACCAAAAACATTCTTCCAGTGAAAATACCGACGCAGAAAACGTAATTTCCACTGACACAGAAAGTGAAACTGAATCGCTGCTGCAAACAGATCAGAATCACTCCCCTAGTTTAATTAATCTAGATAATAATTTTAATAATTCAAACAGTAATTATTGTTTAAAATCAAATTTTAGTTTCTTAAATTTAAATAATATCGAAATGGCAAATCCTAATCCTCAAGATATTATTACACCCATAGATATTGTAACGAATTTGAGATTACCAGATGCAATCAAAGATTTACCACAATTTGATGGAAATCCATCCTAGATCGCTATACGATTTCATAAACAATGTTGAAGAAATACTTTCCCTCTTCGCAGAATCAGTTATAAAAAGTGCTTACGGAAACCTTCTATTACGTGCAATCAGAAACAAAATCATTGGTCAGGCAAACGAAGTTCTGAATATGTACGGAAACCCGATAATATGGGATCAAATTAAAACAAATTTAATAATGCACTATAGTGATAAAAGAAATGAAACATCATTAATTAAGGATTTGCACAGTTTAAGACAACAAAACGAAACAGTGGAATCTTTCTATAGCAAAATTATAGAAATATTCTCTAGTATGTCGAACCACGTGCAAATTCACGAAAAAAGTTCTGAAGTTATCGATGCAAAACGGAAATTGTATAGTGATATGTGCTTGCATGTCTTCCTCTCCGGACTAAAAGAGCCACTTGGCTCGACAATAAGAGCAATGCAACCGAAAGCACTAATGGAGGCATTTTCATATTGTATCAAAGAACAAAATTGCTATTACATGCAAACAAACGTCCAAAATCCAAACCATACAATCAGAAAACTTATTTCACCACCGCAAATATACAGACCATATCAAGTGCAAAACGTCCCACAACAACCAGCTTTTAGACATCCAAATCCACAACCTTTTCAATTTAAGCAACCTGTACAACAGTCACAAAATCCATTCAGAAAACCCATTACACAACCCCAATTCACACAACCAAGATTTGCACAACCCTACCAAGCACAACAACAACCACCCAGACCAACGCAGTATCCCCAACCTATGGATATAGGATCTGGTCATAGCCGACGTTTAAACAAAATAATAGTTTCTTTAAACCATCAGGACCCCCTAACTTTATAAGTAGAGAACTTCATAACGTTAATCAAACTGAATATCAAAACGATGACTATTTTTACCCCGATGAAAATTACAACCAAGATTATAACCACGCATACGACTATCAACCCCATCTAGATCAGTACTGTCCAGTCGACACCACAACTGAAGTACAACCGCCAACAGAACCTGAAATCGATGAAAATTTTCAGAACACTACCTCCACCAAACAGGATACCTAGACATAAACAAACATGGCAACAATCTCCCGTATATTCACGTATCATCTCCATTTGGCAGACCTCTTAAATTCCTTATCGATACTGGCGCATCCTCTTCATTTATTGATCCTAAATTCACCCTAGAACAAGATAGAGAAAATAGCAAACCCATTGTGATAACAACTATCCTAAATCAACACACAATCACAGAAAAAATTACCCTTCCAAACTTTTTTGAATTCAATATTCCCGGAAATTCGACATTTCTCCTTTTCAAATTTCATAACTACTTTGACGGACTGATAGGACTAGACATAATGAGCAAACTCGGTGCAAATATAAATCTAAAAGAAAACACCTTAGAAACAGCCAAGACTCGCATCCCACTTCTCTTTAAACCTAACTATACATCTGATCGTTACCAAATACCCCCACTCAGTAAACAAGTTGTGAAACTTCCAGTGGACATACAGACGGGCGATATTTATGTTAGGACAACGAAAATCAACAATAATTTAATAATCAGTGAAGGCATATATCAATCTCACAACTGGCATAGTCACTTAGAAGTAACTAGTATTTCAAAATCTAATCAAAGTCTTTACATTGAACAACCGTTGAAAGTTGAACCATTAACAAATTATACGGAAGTTAATAATTTTAACATATCGTGTAACGTAAATCAAATTCAAAATGACATCTCATCACTAATCAGAATAGACCATCTGAACAATGAAGAAAAACATTCATTAGTAAACTTGTGCAAAGAATATGAAGACATTGTTTTAAAGAAGGGGAAAATCTCACTTTTACCAATCGCGTTAAACATAAAATTCACTCGAAAGATGAAATTCCTATTTACACAAAGTCATATAGGTACTATTATATTCACAAAGACGAAATTCAGTCACAAATCACCAACTTACTAGTTCAAGGTATCATACGCCCAAGCTACAGCCCCTGACCATCTCCGATTTGGATAGTTCCAAAGAAAAAAGATGCCAGCGGAAAACAAAAATGGCAGTAAGTCTTTGATTATAGGAAAATCAACGAAAAGACAATTGACGACCGGTACCCTATACCGAATATAACTGATATTCTAGACAAACTTGGAAAATGTACCTACTTTTCCACTCTAGATCTAGCTTCGGGATTTCAGCAAATAGAAGTACATCCTGGCGATATTGAAAAAACGGCCTTCAGTGTAGATAATGGTCATTGCGAATATGTAAGAATGCCATTCGGATTAAAGAATCCTCCTTCGACCTTTCAAAGAGTGATGGATGATGTACTCAAAGACCTTCAAGGAAAAATCTGTCTTGTATACATGGATGATGTAATCATATTCTCCACCGGGTTACAAGAACACATCACTAATCTGAAATCAGATTTCAAAAAACTACGCGAAGCAAATTTCAAAATCCAACTTGACAAATCAGAGTTTTTGCATAAAGAAATAGCATTCCTGGGTCATATTGTAACAAATGAAGGAATCAAACCAAATCCAGACAAAATAAAAGCAATCAAACAATTTCCTATACTTAAACTCAGAAAGAAATTAAATCATTTCTTGGTCTATTAGGATATTACAGGAAGTTTATTAGAGACTTTGCTAAATTAACGAAACTTATAACAGAGTACTTAAGAAAAGACAGGAAAATAGAAATGACAGACCTTTACGTAAATTGTTTTGAACTATGTAAAGAGATTCTCTCGAACGATCCAATTTTACAATACCCTGACTTCTCGCGACCATTAAATTTGACGACAGACGCAAGCAACATAGCACTTGGTGCCGTACTAAACCAAGGCCCTATTGGAACTGATAAACCCATTTGCTTTGCAAGTAGAACATTGTCACAGACTGAAGAGAATTGCTCGACCATCGAAAAAGAGCTTTAAGCAATAGTTTGGGCAACGAAATGTTTCAGGCCATACCTATTCGGTCGTAAATTTAATATTATCACAGACCATAAACCCTTACTATGGTTAGTAAACTTAAAAGAGCCTAATTCAAAACTTGTACGCTGGCGGTTGAGGCTCGAAGAATTTGATTATCAAATAATTTACAAAAAAGGAACCCTGAATAGTAACGCCGACGCTCTAAGTCGTGTCAAACTGGAATGCAATGTAAACTCAGTAAGCATCAACGGCGTTACTGATAATTCTTCAATCATCTCTTTAGATTCTAATGATTCCAACTTCCCATCCTCTGATCAAGCACGCTTTGGTAGTGAATCTGATAAATCCTCAATAAGAACGGTGCATTCAGCTACAAGTAACATGGATGACAGCATCCCTGTATCAGAGAGAGCACTCAACGAATTTTCACAACAACTTATATTCGAAAATTCCGATAAAAAACCTGTTAACACACTAAGAAGTATCTTTAACAAAAAGCAAAGACGAACAATCCGTAAAAAACTATTAACTGAACAAGACATTATAGGCATTTTTAAGGAATTCGTAGCTCCTCATAAATTAACTGCTATCTTTGCGATACTTTTAAGATAATTCAATCGGTATACTCCCGATTATTTTCCCAATCAAACACCTTCAAACTTATAAGATGTACGTCTATTCTAAAAGATATAACAAACATGGATGAACAAGATGAGATTATCAAAGAATACCACATAAAAAGTAATCATAGAGGAATTACAGAGGCATTAAACCATTTAAAACGACAATACTACTTTGATTCTATGAAAACTAAAATTACCAAAACAATTCAACAATTGCGAAACTTGTCAGACAATGAAATACGACAGACAACCCCAAAAATTGAAATATCAAATCACAAAAACCTCTGAAAAACCACTCGATCTACTAAATATTGATATATTCTTCATCCAAAATGAAAAAATTCTCACAGTCTTAGATAACTTCTCTAAATTCGCTGCAGGGTATCTATAAGAATCGAGAAATAGTATCTGTATTATAAAAGCCCTAAGGAATTTTATATCGCACTTTGGTTTACCTAAAAAATCATTTGCGATGGTGGCAAAGAATTTGCATCCAATATCTTTAAAGATTTTTGTAAGCAATATGATATCGAAATTCATCATTCTACCCCCCAGAGTTCTACTGGTAATGCGCCTGTAGAAAGATTGCATTCCACTCTTATTGAAATTTGGAGAATTATCTATAACAGGAAACCACCACCTAAAGCTGACGATATCCTTCAAGAAACGTTAATTACCTATAACAATTCCATCCATTCACTAACTAAATTAACACCGTATGAAGTATTCTTTGGGAGAACATACAAATTCAATAGTAACCTAAACCACAAGGACACCCATGATTATCTGACCAAACTCCGCTCACAGCAAGAATCGCTTTACAAAAATGCCTATGAATACACTCAAAATTCTAAAAAGAAAGCTATAGAAAAAAGAAACGAAACTAGAGAAATCGCTCCAAAGTATAATCCCGGCAATACTGTTTACGAACAAAACAATCAGTCTAGATTTAGTAAATTACAACCCAGGTTTAAAAAGGTAAAGGTGAAAAAGGATAAACCCGCTATAATAATAACTCACAAAGATTCAAAAGCACATAAACAAAAACTAAAACGCACACGTAAATTTCAGAATACAGACAGTAATTAGTCAAAAAATGGAAATTCAGGATCTCGAGAATCATCAAGGCCTTCTTACTATGAAAATCGGCAACGCTAAATTAATATTGACTCACACTTAATTAATTCATATCGTAGATCTAGGAAAAATAAATGAAATAATCGAACGTATCGGAAAATCGCTTGAAACATTAACAACAAAATATCATACCACCCTTAACCTGCTAACAAGTACCATCCAACTAAAATATAAAGAGCTAAAAAATAAATTCCATTCCATCAAACCAAACTATCGAAAAAGACGAGGACTTATAAACGGTTTAGGATCTATGATTAAATGCATAACGGGTAATATGGACTCCAACGATGCTGTACAAATAAATAATGACATTCACACAATACAACTTAACGAACACGACATTACAAAAGAATTGAAAGGACAGATCCAAATTAATCAGCAAATGGCTCAACGTTTCGAAAACATAACACAACACATTAACGACCAACAGACAGTTATCGAAACTTACTTTAATTACTACCAAACTGAATTTGGAAATAAAATAAGGACGGAAGAGGAGGACATCACATATATGCAATATATCTATCAAATTAATTACAATATCGACCTAATACTAAACCATATTAATAACATTATTGAATCAGTAATTTTAGCTAAACTCAATATCATATCAAAACAAATTCTCAACCCTAACGAATTAGACCTAATTCATAACATATTAAGTAATCAAGCAGTTAAAATTCAAAACGATGAACAAGTATATGAAATTTTGGGATTGCAAGCGTACTACAATAACACAAACATAATTTTCAATATTCAAATACCAGTATTATCTCCAAATAAATTGTTTCTTTACCATCTTATTCCTATTCTAATTCATAAAAATCGAGGCATCATCCTACCAAAGCCCTACCTTATAATGAGTGAGTCTTATGTTCAATATTTGGACAAAAAATGCTTATTGCAAATCCGACAACAACATTAGAAAAACCGAAGAAAATTGTATCAGTAACATTATAAATGGTCAGAAAGCCGATTGTCAACTTACAGAAGAACAAGAATACCCGCGTATTAGCCAACCCGAACCAAACTACATCTTGTTAATTAACTCTCCACCGTATAATATTTCTACTACTTGTGGCAAACCATACCAGGAAGTAAAAGGCACACTACTAATTCACTACGAATCATGTCGTATCCAAATCAATCACATAGAATACAGTGATAATCCAAAAATTTACTGGGATGAAATACATGTGATACCAGCACTATATGCAAATATTAATTCAACATCCATCATTCGTAAACCAACACTTAAAGGACTTCAAAGTTTTCAGTTCAAAAACTGACAATCACTCGAACTTCTACAAACGCAAACAAAGCAAGGTAATTACATTACGTATTTCACTCTCACTATTCTCTGCTTTATTGCCTTTAGTTATGCTGCACACAAAATTTGGAAATTTACCCTCCAAAAATCTCCAAGTAACACTGAAGATGAAGAAGAAAAACGAATACCTACCCCAACACAACAACCATCGACCAGATTCATGTGGCCTGTCATCTAGTCGAGAACAACGCCTCATTCATCGGCATTGTTCCATCTAAGGAGGGAGGAGTTATGGACACCCTGTATATGTTAAATTAAGTAAATTATATTATTTTAATATCACCGGATATCACCTGATCCATCAATTTTACTTAATAATCAATTTGTATAATTTGTAATATTTTTTAAACTACACGTGTAAAGCTTATTCATCAATAAATTTTGTATAAATTCAATATCGAGCACTCGCAAACCAAGATTGTTTTGTAAAGTTAATACGCGTAACTAATTATTGTCACTCGAGTATTTCAACAAATTTAAATAATTGTTACTTGTAATTGTTATTATTAAAGTAATTGTTGTAAACTTATTGTATTGTTGTGAGATAATAAATCATTTATCTTTTTTAAATAAATTCTAATCAAAGAATTTAACTTATATATATATATATATATATATATATATATATATATATATATATATATATATATATATATATATATATATATATATATATATATATATATATATATATATATATATATATATATATGTATATATATATTCACTCTCATTGGTATAATAAAGAAATTTATTGTATGTAGGTAAAAATTTATTAATTTATTATATATATTTTGTTGCAGGTATGAGAAAACAAAGACGTTGTTCATCATTAGCATTCGTAAATGTTGGTAACATATTTCGACGTCAAAGTCATTTTACACCAAATAAAAATCAAAAATTTCATCATAAATCTAGTCTACGCCATACACCAAGCACACACAATACTCCTGGCAAAATGACAGCAAAAGATAAGAAAATCTTAAAAATGATTGTTGTTATTCTATTATCATTTATCACATGTTATCTACCAATAACCATCTCAAAAATGTATACTGCCAACTCTTACTTATTTAATATTATGGGCTATATACTAATTTATTTAACACCCTGTATAAATCCATTAATTTATGTTGTGATGAGTTCAGAGTATAGACAAGCGTACAAAAATCTTTTAATGTGTAAATCGTATGGTTTAGAAGGTTCTGGTCGTAGTACATGACAACAGCGGCATATGGCTAAAAACTTAACTATTAATAAAGAATTAGACTGATAATTTTGTAAACTGTAAATATTCAAATTTTTTTAATACTTAAGATAAACTCTGTAGCTGAAGCCAAAAATTAAAAAAAAAAAAAAAGATAAATTTAATATGTGTAATCTGTGATGATTTGCTCACGCTGCATATTAATCACAATGTAGTCCAATGATCTAAAGTCCAAACTCTACCCATTAGACTCTAATTATATTCAATCAAATGTGAATCACTTTTCATATCAAAAATTCTATTTCCGAATGAGTGAAATACCAAGAGATTTTTCATAGAAATTATTCTAATCTGGATGATTTGATTTCCAACTTTCTGGATTATATTTTATACGCTAAATACTAAAATTGACTTATTTATTTTTTGTGCTTCCTTCTTACTGCATCTGGGTGACAAAATTTGCAACATTATAAATAATCTCAGGAATATACAATTCGAAAACTTTATCGAAAATAACAGAATATATAATAATAGAAAGTAAAAAATAAAGAAGCTTATAAATCAATAATACGAAATATGTATTTTAAATTTCTCTAGAAACAATATCGAATTACAGCTCATTAAATGTGCCGATTCAATCATGAAAAATTGCAGTATTATCATTTAATTGTGAATTACATTTAAAAAACCAAACAATACATCGAAGAAACCTTATGGAACTATTGTTAAAGTACGTAAAAAGACCTCCATAATGAGTTTTCCTTGAAATCGTTTACTTAAAATTTAAGGGTTAAAAATTTCAGAATGATCGAAGTAAAGACATTAGTAATTATTTTTAATATAAATATAAATTATATTCATTTAAATTTTTTAATAAATTTTGTGAAATTTCCAATGTGAAATCAAAAACCAATCACACTCTTATATATTTTGTTGACTGTTAAGGTGGTATGTTATTTCATAACCATAGAAACGAAAGAAAACAATTTGATGGACTGTGACCATAGAAGAAAATAAAATTCTGTACTACTTTTTTTTCTGAAAAAAATCAATTTTTAACCACTGATGTTTCCTTAAATATTATAATAGTGTGTAACGCAAGTACAGAAAATACAGTTTATTTTATCTGAGTACTAATAATCCATTCTGAAACTTCAACTGGCGCAACATGGATAAAAAAGTATTCGAGCTAACAATTCCAACAATAACTTATTTTGAAGGTCTTTTTATGTACTCTAGGTTCAATGAATTTTCTAAAATTAGTTTATTCGTATAGTATTCATCGTTAAATGTGATTACTTCAATTTTACTCGAACTAAACATCACCTTCAATAGGCTTCAACGAACTTTTAGCATCTACAGAAATATAAAACAAATTTTTCTCCTTGTTTTTCATAATTTTTATTATTTTTTACTTCGATTCTTTTCGATAAAATGTTAGGTTTTCTTGTTATTCGTGAAAAATTGTTCATAACATACATATTTTTTATATTAAATCGACATTTCACGGATAACTGAAAACCTATTGATTTTTCAAAAAAACCTTACACGACTTTTTTGCTTTAAATTTTTTTATCCTATCAAATCCAGTGACATCCACCCCTCTTATTTTAGTATTTAACTTATAAAACATAGAGGAACTGCACAATTACTGGATTAATCAGAATATAATTAAATATTGTATCATATAAGTTTCATCTCGCATAAACACTTTATTGAGAGTTTCTTTTTGTACATTGGAATACACTACTGTGAGAGCAAGTTATTACAAGTTTATGAAAAATTTACTTCTTTCATAGAAGTCAAATTTTCATAGGTTCTTAGATTTAATTGAACAATTATCATCTTTGTTGGGAATAATCGTTGAAATCACTCATAGATAACAGTCAATTCAAGTGTATTTGTTTATGCAAAAGTGTATGCTTCTTTCATAGAAAAGTGCATACACCATACACTTTTGTATACTTATGTTGGTATTATGATTTAATTTAAAAAAAAAAAAAAAGTATTTGAAATAAATCTATATAGTGTGTATCAGAATTGTGTACTATGAGAATAATTTGACAAATTAAAAAAACTAAATGAAAATAATGAATGCGATGCTTTCAAATAGACTCGCTGTCTTTAAGTAGTAAAATAACGTATATTGAATGAGAAAGTTAAAAGATTGAGAAATAAGTTTCTGCGTCTTATAACACATGTGAAAATAAACAAGTGTCTGTTCTAAAACAAAGACTATAATGTACTAAAATTCCTTGCGCCATACACATAGTATTTACTGCGACAATAAATGCTTTTCTTGCAAGCGTGTGCATTAGAAATAAGAGAAATTATAATATATTTTTTAGTTCGTTATATTCGTTTATTATGGTACATTAAACATTAATTTTTATTTTCTGCTCTATAGGGTTATATAATGAAATTTTTCGTACCATGAACGTAATTCTACTATTTTTCTTTATTATTTCTGCTGTTTTATTCCCCTTTTTAAATTTCGTCTTTTTCATTTTCTTCACCTTTCTCTTCTTTACGTTTTTCTTCTTTACACATTTTCAAGGATTTCACTACTGAGTTATGGTCCAAATTTCAAGTACCTAGCTCATCGGGAAGTTGTTTAAAATCACTTACAAAATTTCATCCAAGCAGACATACAAAAAAAGAAAGCGAGTTAATAAAAAACATTTTTTTAGAGTAGCGCATACCAAAACTAAAGGACATGTTTATGACGAGTGATCTGTATACAGAGATTAGATGACAATAATAAAAATAACAATCATCAAACTATTAATAACAATAAGTAACAACAACGACAAAATAAAAAGTATTATTGTATATTTATTAATGTTTTAACTATGATAATGATTGATACAATAAACATATTAAGAGTAATACTGTTGTGTTATCGTGTCAGTAAATGATATCTATATTATATACAGATTAGTGTACGAGAAATGTATTCATTTTAGTTCCTCCCTCATGAACGAGAGGTGCTAATGATTATAAAAAAACTGCCAATGGCTAACTATAGTATCACTTGCCCTCTAAATATTGGTCAGTGATTCTGATACACCAAGTAAAGTAATATTTTCAAAAACTGCAATACTTGTTTCCTAATTACACATATTATTTATTTTTAATTAAAAGACAGTAAAAAAATTATATATGTTAAATACAATAAATTTTCCACTTTCTTTTTAAAATAATTTCATTTTTGGTTAATAAATGTGTCACAATTTTAAATAAATTGTCATAAACGAATATCGGGTAAATTTAAATTATTAACTATAAAAATCATTCATACGTTTTAACTTTATTAATTCTTTTCAAATCTAAAGATATTTTGTTTTATTAAGACATTTTTCTTGAGTATATTTTTAAACTATTTTACACTTTAACAGGTTTTATTATAAACTTTAAGGTTGAGTTTTTCATTTGAATGATTATTCGGAGCGCACATGATTAGAAATTCTGATCAAAAAATCCTATGCAATTCTAAGCATATGTTTTCCATTAAAACCCGCAAACTGTAACAATTATTCATAACACATCAGATTTAATGAGCAGAAATTCTTATTAGAATAACTGATGGTGCGCGCATGCATACGATGCTATCTGAAGTAGCATCAAAAAGTTTTTGTTTCTTAAAGATATCCGATGGTATGCACTTGCTTTAGAACTTGTCTGATTTATGATCACAATTTCTTATACACATTTCTTATAGAACTGTTTAATAATATGCGTTTTACTTCAAACGCTGCCTGAAGTATGGTCAGATTTTCTTAAACAAATTTCTTATAGAATGGTATGAGGTGTGCGCTGATCATCAGATTTTTATCAATATTAATAATTATTAATTTTAATACTAAAATTCATAAGGGAATTGGCAAGTTTGTAAGGCTTCGAAATGTGACTGTAGGATAGTAATGAAATATTAACAGCAAATTCTTTATTTAAACAGTGATTTCGATCTCCTGAAGTAAATTGGTTTAAGGACTATACATTTTTTGAGAATTTGATATAAAGTCAACTTTTTTCCCTAACATTTGAAAATTTTTTTTAAATTACAAAATTCGTTCCCATTTTTTTGTTTCCTAAAATAATGGATCAGGCCAAATGACAATATGTCAGTTCCATGATCTTCACATTTTTAATTTAATAAAACTTTCACTATTTTCAATTTGAAAACATCGGTTTGCGAAGCATATTCAGCAAAGCATGTATCTGTACTTTTTGGCCCATTCTTTACGAGAGCTTTAATAAAATATAAATTTTGAATTCTAATAATTTTCTCGAAAATGCTCATAAACATACTATTTTTAAATATGGTTTACTCGGCTTTCTACTAGAAATCTTTTTATTTATTAAATACTCGTGAAAAATTATATTTTCATCTCATATCTTACTTTTTCCTCTTGACGAAAAAGAAGCATTTCGGAAAAAATCATTCAAACATATGAATCTTTGTCCAGTATACTATATTGAAAATAAGATGTGGTTTCATAAAAAAATGGGCCAAAAAATGCTCAGTCAACATCGGGTCGTTAAAAAGTGAGCTATTTTTAACACCAATTCATTGACAGAATGGGAAATCGAATTTAGCATACTCAAAATACCTCCAGCTTCTCCTCTTCGATTTTTCATTTGTAATTTATAAAGCAAAAATTTAACGTACTTTATTATGAACTATGTCCATGCGAAATTCGCACATGTACGCGTTTTTTATACTTAATGAAACATTTATTGAAAGTATGTCTTCAAAAAGGCAAGCAGTATGTTTGCATTCTGTAGCAAACAGAGTGAAACCATTAATTTATATAAATATTTTTAACAAAAAATGATTTCACCACAAAATTTTAATAAAAAAAGAAAACTAAATAAAGTTTTTAAATAATTTAAAAAGGGGTACGATTATATAAGATCAATATACTTTTGACATTCGAATGTCTATTGAACTTGCATATTATTGCAGGCGAGACTTTATAAAAAAAATTAATTGAGTCATGATGAAATTCATATTTGATTAGAAAGAAAACAGCCTAATCTTTTTTATTTTACAAATTTTTTTTTTTAAACCAACTAGCATTTAGTCTGACAATTAGGGCATTTTATGGGAAGTGATGCAAAAATATAAACCAAACATAACATACAGTAAGCTGATTATTTCCATAAACTCATAATACGATTAATTATATTAATGTATTATACATTAAACTCTATACTAAATTTGTCTATAATAAATTAACGTCTATGGTGTATAATTGTTGTGTAATCCTAAATAGTTCGTATTTTTACTAGTAGTTGACTGAATGAATGTGCGTAATTGTATTTCTAGAGAAAGTATACACATAATTTTAATGAACTCCATACAAAATAGAAATTTAAAAATCTCTTTTTTTACTGTTTTCTTCACATGAAATGCACCAATTTTTTAAGCATTAATCTTAAAATTTGGAAAGATATTAATACAACAAAAAGTTTAAGTTGATATCGGATATAATCGGCATTAGTCAAAATGTATTAACAAAACGAAATGTTACCACTTGCTTTAACTTAAGTAATTAAATTTGTTAATTTAGATAGAAATTTCAATGTAAGGTTTCTTTGGTGAAAATTTGGAAATGTCATTTTAAGTATAATTTTTTGTTTTTTTACCTAAAAGGTTTGTGATTAATTTAAAATTTCAAATATTCAAATTATCACAAAAAGATCATCAACTGTTATATTTATTTTAAAAATCGATTTTATTAATTCACCAAGCAAATGATATGAGAATATATTAAATAAAATAAGATGATATGAGAATAAAAATAATAATCTATATTATTATAAAAAATAATAAACAGTGATGCGAACCTTATATTTATGTTAATACTTATGACACACTTGTGGCCAGCGCGACATAATGACAAATTTCCCATCATTCATTACAGGATTAGCATACATTACACTTTTATATTACTTTACTCTATGGTGTTATGAGGATTTGAAAATGTATGAAATTTAAAAGTTTAATATGCTATTTTATTGTGATTTATTCCACAAAGAAAATTCTAAATAGGGAATACGATTTGGGCACTTTGAGGTAATAAAAAGAATCGTTAGAAATCTTACATTAAAATTGGTCTCAGTATATAATTAATTCTAAGATTTTTATATATTGTGATAAAAAATAAATATGTCATAAAACCGATAAAATAAGAATGATAAATAAAAATAAGAAGTAAAAAAATACATTTATTACAAAATTAATTACATTTTTTATACAATTTGTATAGATTATAATAAAATATTATGATTTTTTTTAAATATATAAGGCTGTTAAAAAAAAGGACTTGCACCTTATTTGTACACGAAAAAAAAAACATACCTAACAGCGAACAGGCCACCGTAAAATCAGCACCTAATCAGTTAAATAAATTAATTTATTGGAAAAGATAGAATTTATAGTATTTATAAAGTTGAAAGATTGCTGTAAGACTTTTTGTCCTTAGGTTGTTACAACCAGCAGCCTTATTTAAAATTGAACGTTTAAATGTGTCAACAAATAAAAAAACTGATAAGTGCAGTGTAAAAATATTTGAATGTTTTTTGAGAATATTTTAAAAAATTACTGATTTAATTTTATAATTCTTAAAAATTGTTAGATGTTTCAAATTTTTGTGGTGTATAGTTGTACTAAATTCATCGTCTTTAAATTAGGATTTCGTAACAACCTAGGAACTAAAAATCTTACGACAAATGTTTCTACTGTATAATACTCGTAATATTTTTTCTGATAAAATTATTGCATTAACTGATTAGGTGCCTTTTTTACAATGGCTCTTAGTCCACATTGTTAAATTAATATTTAAAAAAATGTATATGATATTATTTACCAAAATAAAACGTGTTGTTGTTATAGAGACTTCTATAATAATAATGCTCTCTTATGTAATATACATTGTATATTTTTCACTTTTCGCCCACAAATAACTCAAAAATAATTACGTAAATGTTATGAAATTTGATACGCCATGAACGGAGGGCATATTAAAAATATATTCGCGAAAAAGCATTTCTAAATATAAAATAAAATTTTATTTTTACTTTAGAATCATTTTTCTGGAAAACTCTTTGATATGTCCTGCGATGTGTGTCAAGATTATGCATAACAAATTTCAGCACATTCAGATAACTATTTTTAGAGTTATTTGCGCGAAAATGTGAAAAAAACACATAAACCCACCTCAATAGTTATTTTAGTTATATTTTTTAACATAAGACTTCATAACACAAAAATCATTTACTTTAGAATTTCTTTCATTGTTATTTATTTGGTAAATAAATTTGCTTAATTTTAGATCATCTTTCAAAATATTTTTCTAGATTATTCCGTATGTAATATAAAAAGTCTTCTAATGACTGATCGAGTTGTTATAATTTTTAGTCGTATAATTTTTGATGTTGATAAAAAAATACAATATGTATTTACCAAAACTGGGCCAAAGTATATTCTATTCGTGTTATATAAAATAGTTACCAATATTATATTTACTTATTATTATTTAAAAATAAATAAATATTATTATTAATGTAAACATACGATATTAATATGCTGTGAAATAAAATTTTTTTATATTGTCATATTATATTATAATTACATGTACCTATCCAATAAAACCAATTTTTAAATACTCAGTTGAATGTTTTTATTTATGCATCCTTCTATCCTATTGCTGTATGGGTAGCGTGCATTTACAAAGAAGGAAAAATGCAATCGATTGACGCGACGTTAGTAGTCAAAAGTGGTCAAACATTAATTACAGAAAAAATTGAGGTCTATTTTATAACTAGGCGATTTTACATTTTGTTTGTGCATATCTATCTATCCATGTTTGATTCGCTGCAACTTTCGAACGCGCGTTCCAATTTATATGAAATTTGTTAGGCACCGTTTTCATTTAAATTACTTTGTACTTGTGTCGTTATTTGTAAAAAAAAAATGAAAGAAATATAAATTTTATATTTTTCCAAGAAGTTAAAATTTTTTTATACAGGAAGTTTAAATTTTGTACAATCTAGATAATATTATCAATTAAAATCATTAAACAAAAAGTTAGTAATTAATAAATTTTTGGCAAACGACGTAAGGTCTATGGTTCTTACAACAATGGACTATTTTGATTTGGTTTTACAGTATGGATGTATTTATCTATGCTTATTCCACTGTACCTTTCGAACACGTTTTCATGAACGAATTTCGATATAATTGTTGCCCACATTTACTTGTTAATAATAATAGGCCACTACCGTTTGCTACCACAGTTAGGAAATTTTCCATATTATCACTCCGTTAAGCTACATGTGATAATAGAAATTTGTTTAAATGTATTAAATGCTTTACCAAACTACACACTGCATATACTACTTCTTTTAGATTTTGACACTCTACGCTAGATGAGAACGATTTACCAAAGAAAAAGGGAACACGTGCTGTGAGATAAGATAATCTGAATAAAAAAATATAATTAATATTATTTGCATGAATAATGGCTTGAATTTTTTCTCGTTATTTTCGAGCAAACACGATTGGTTTTTATTTTCGTATGATATAAAAGATTAAATAAACTTATTACACACACATGTATATATAGACAAGAATGAAGTAGGCAGGGAAATACGTATTTATAAAAATACAAAATAATTGGATCTAGGAAATTAGGGCAAAAATCGAAATTTATTCCAAAAATCCTAGAGTTCTCATTAATAATAATAAAATGTTTAATGGCGTTTTCTTTATGCAATTCTAAGTCAATCATGTGGATGTATTTATAGTTATAAGTTTGGATTACTTTAGTCATTCCTAATTCCACGGCTATTATGCCTGGATTATTAGTTAGCTCCTCGATTATAATACGCGGTATTATAATGAATGATGTTATTGTATATGAATTGTTCTTCTAACTGGCATAACTGTGGTTTTTTGGGGCAGTTTTCATTGGCATTATGAATTATTCGATACATTTCTAAAAAAATTGAATGAAAACTTTCAATCGCGGAATTTGCATTTGAGCTTCTTATGGAAGTGGTATGGAGCTGAATGTTAGAATTCTCACAGAATTGTCTAAACCCAATTGAACTGAAATTTTTCTCTACAACGGTGGTCTGCAGTCATATTTATTTTCATTACAAATCTTACAATGGTTTATATAGCTAGCTTTTTTAGATTTTATTTGAGGGAAATAATATTCCCTACGCAGGTGTAATTGCTGTTTGGTTTTTTTAACGACACCAGCCAAGTAAGATGTTTATGGTTGGTGATAATTTTAAATTTTCTTCCAAATAAATAGGGACAGAAGTATTCAGTTGCCCAAACTATTGCCAATAACTCTGTCTCTATGATAGAATAATTGTTCTGTTCTGTTGTACTAAGCGTGCGTGAGGCATAGCAACCTGGTCTGCCGCTTCCAATTGGGTCTTGTGATAGTATGGCTCCTATTGCAATATTACTAGCGTCTATTGACGTACTCGTCGGTTAATTTTACAGATTGCCCTTCCGAAGACATTGTGTTAATGGTTTTGTTATTTTAGTAAAGTCTTTAATGAATTTCCTATAGCATCATAGTAGTTCTAGGAATGATTTAATTTCCTTTGCAGTTCTTGGAATGGGGAAATTAATGATGGCTTTAATTTTGTCCGGGTTAGGTTTGATACCTTCGGTAGATGCAATATAACCGAGAAAAGCTATTTCTTTGTGAAGAAATTAGTTTTTATCGAGCTAAATTTTGAGGTTGGCCGGTGGTCTCTGGAAGACCATTATTTGATATCCAAACTCCTTCCTCTGGAAGACAGACGGTGTATTTTTCAAGGCGAATTTTACTTACGTTAGTCTATGACCAGACGCATTTCTGTTTACCTGAAGCGTCAAATTTTTTCGGGACAATCCAAATAGAGGAAGACCACAGGTTATAGCTAGGTCTTATTATACCTTGGGCTAATATTTTATATAATTGTGTCTGTACTTCTTTTGTATGTATGCGGTGGTATCTAAAAGAGTTAGTGTAATGCCATCTTAAGTGTGTATTTTCTGTTTGATTTTATTTGTAAAGGTTAATTTATTTCCTTCTTGATAGAATAGACCGTTATGTTTTAATAGTTTGTCTAGAGATATGAATTTGAGCTTCAAGTTTTTTCTGTGCGTCTATTCCGAGTAACCCATCGAACTAAGTATGAAATTTAAATAACAAGAAATTTAGTTTTAATTTTGGGTTTTTAAATTCTGTAAAAGCTGGTAATAATGTTTGTTTATGTAGATTATGTGTATTTAAAACAGATCGTATTTGTATAGGGAGGTCTAATTCTTGATATTCTCTTGGATCTACGTTTTCTGGATAGATAAATTAGTGTGAAGAACCAGTATCTATTAGGAATTTTTAGAGTCTGGCTGTAGGGGTTGATATGTTTATGTAAGGAAGTGTTATACAGTGTGAGTTTGTTTCTATATATCCGACTGATTCTGGGAGTTGAACTGAAAATCCGAAGTCATTAGTATCGATTTCTGAGACTAGCGGGTCTTGGTCAAGGTCTGATGCAGTTTCATTATCGCAGTATTAATTTAGATATTCGACCTTACATTCCTCTACATGAATGCAATTCCTCTACAATGTAGATTTGTCATGACTTGAAAAGAAATTTATGGGTGTGGCACTTTGGGTTGGTGTGCTATGATTTCTTTAATTTATACTACTTCCTAATTCCATTGGAGTTGGAGTTTTGGTTAAGATAGTTGAATAAAATTATTTGAGCGTTGGGGCGATTATTGGGTTGATTTAATGATTTTGATTAATGGTTGAAAGCTTCCAAGTTGAAAGTGTGTGAATGTAATTGGGTTGTGGGAACGTTCTTGGGGTATTTAGGTTTAATTGGGTTTGTATTTTGGTATGGAAGCTTACGGTTTTTCCTGTCTAGGTATGTTTGTGGTTCTGACGTAATAAATATTTTGTTCTATGAGACAAAAATCAAATGCTTCATTTAAACTCTTAGGATTCCTAGCTCGTATAACAGATCCCATAGGTTCTTTTAAACCTGAAAGGAAAACGTTTAAACATATCTCTCCATATAATTTAATTTTCGAAGTTATGATTGCATTGTCATTTTCGACGATTCTTAAAAGATTTGTCATTTTAGAGTATATTTCGATAGTTGAACTGTAATATTGTTCAATATTTGAGTTATTTTGTTTTAGGCAGTGAAGATGGCAGATAAGGCTTGTTTCATTCATCTTGTCAGAGTAATGAGTTTTTAAATTTTCTTTTATGATAGTCCAATTTATAGAGGTCCCGTACATATCTAATACTTCGTTCGCGGGCCCTACTATTTTAGTTTTTATAGCACATAACCATAACTTTGATGCCTCTGCTTTAAACTAAGCACCTATCTAGCTTAATTCCTAGTCTTACATAATCAAAGAATGAAACGCATTACCTGGGCAGAGTATCCCCGCTCCTCTTCTTTAATAACTTTACAGGTACAATTTTAAGGTTATGTAAACCAGGATTATTGTGTTAGGGCACAATAATCAGGCAGGCTAGTGAGTGTACTAAGATCACCGATAATAATTGCTGAAGTGTATCACTAACGACGAGCGTCTCAAGACGACTGCCGCTAGATTGATATCTATCCTGAAGTGTATCTCTTAGTTATTGGTCAAGAGTGTCTGTAGTAATGATTGCTTCGGTTGAGTTAATTGGAAGTAAGATGGAAGATTTACTAGAAGTTCTGTACGCGCTAGTTGGGAGTATCTCAACTACCTCCCCATTTTCCAGAGAAAATGCATGCCTTTAGGGTCATACTGTTAAACAGTTCTAGGTACCTAACGTAAAAAATGGCTATTTTCCTGTCCCTATCTACTCTTAGCATAGGTGTGTCTTAGTAGCCAGAAATGGCATAACTAGACATATCTGTGGGGCAGAACTGTAACATGGTGGGTTACACGGGTCGCGGATAGGAGGACGTCCATCAAAATTTTCCCAGCTGATGGGTAGACGGCCTGTTGGCTCTCCCCAAGCTAAAGGTATGTGCGCGGGAAGGTAAACTTACCGAACCGGAGAGGCCTGTCTCCAAAATCATAGTGGCACTTACCCTCTGTGAGCTCGGAGATTACTTCTGTAGAATTGATCCACAGCATGCTCTACTTGTCGTAAGAGGCGACTAAAAGAGGGCAAAATGAATCTAGATTTTGATTTAGATTTAGATTCATGATTTGAGTTTGGATTTTATTTAGACGCCTCTTCTTCTACGGTTGCGGACTTCGCCTGTTTTGGTTTAGATTTTAATCGTAAATTTACTATAATATAAAATATTAAAGAAATGGATACATATATAAAGAATACATGCCAGTACCGCATGGTTCCACGTCACGGACCCCGAACAGCATAACGGTCAATTCGCAGGGGAGGGATAATGACAGATTAGATAGAACATATAGTTTTAAGAAGTTTAGGCGTAAGTTTAATAAGAATAACAATAATAATAGGGGTATAGGTGAGTATCATAACAATAGGAATAATACGGCTAAGGTAACGGTAAGGGCAAATTGTGAGTGGGATAATAGAGTGTCTGATAAAGTTAATTATAAAATTAGGCTTTGAGATAGAAATGCGGAAATTAAATGTAGGAATAGTAAGGAAATGACCGATGGATGTAATAAGAGTGTTAGGAATGATAGAACCGATAAATGTGAAACAAATGGATATATTAAGATTGTAGGAAATAATACTAGGATAAGGGAAGATAAAATAGGTGTTAAGACAAACAGGGTGGGTAGGACTAATAATGGATGGAATCAGGATAATGAATGTAATAGGAAAAGAAAAGGATGTAATAGGAAAAGAAAAAGTATGGAAGAAAATGTCAGGATAATAAAAAGAGTAAAAGACGTAACAATAATGAAGAGAATGGGAATCGTAGTAATAATGAAAATAAGAAGGATGGAAATTCTATGCATGGTGGATGTATGAAGAAGGACAGCGATCAAAATGATAAAGCAACGAAGAGAAGGCGTATGGAGGGCTTAAGCGTGGGTATCATACAGCTTAACTGCCCAAGAGCGACTGCTGTGATGAATAATTTGGGTGTCTCATGTGATGAAAGAATGATTTTAATTTTAGAGGAAAGAATCTATTTTACGGATTACAGGTAAGGCTTTGCCTGGATATGTGAGACTCGACAGCGACATACTAAAAACTCACGCTAGCGTCCATACTCACCAAACCCTAAACCCCTTATATTCTATCTTCTTACCCCCCACGGGAACCGCCGCCAAGGCATTATTTCGCACGGGAAGGAATTAGCTGACTCTCTCTTCTGTTGACTAAGGTGTTATTTTTTTTCTTCCTTCTAGATTCTGCCTGTGCCTCTTCTTCTCCCTATGGAACGCAGCTCAATGAGGACTTCTGTGGCAAAAGTGCTTGTGGCATTCCACGCGGCTTCACATGACAGCATTGCCTCTACTATCATCTATGGTTGGACTTTCTTGTTCAGAAACTTTTCAAATCCTTCTCGCTGTGGATCAAAACGTGCTCTGCATCTTCAGCAACTCCTGGGTAGGACGGGCATTCCGGAGAATTATCGTGCTTGAAGCGGTGTAGATACTCACGAAAGCACCCATGTCCTGACAACATCCTCGTCAGATAGTTGACCTCTCCATGGTTTCGGCTCAACCAAATGTCAATCTTTGTTATGAGGCGATGTGTCCATCAGCCTTTTGCTGCGGCATCCCACTGCAATTGTCATCGTACAATGCTGCGATGCCGTTCTTCTGTGTTTTTCAGGGCTCCGTGTGGTTGCCCTTCTTCGTTAGTAAATGGTCCGCCTTTCCTCAGCTGGGATTCTGAGAGGTAGAGTTCCAGATATGACGCAGACTGGTTCCTCAGATATTGTGCGGAAGGCGCAAGCTACTCTTAAGGCACACAGACGGTACACTGATCCAGCCTTTCAAAATGCTTCCTGTGATTCTAACGCGTCGGCCCAAATATCTATTCCGTAGGTGAGCACTGATGTGACTACAGATGACAACAATAGCCTCCTGCATTGTTTTGGGCCTCCAACGTTAGGCATCAATCGTGCGAGACTGGTCACTCACTACAGACACTTTGGTACTGGCGTGTTCCACCTGCTGCTTGAAATTAAGTCGAGCATCAAGCATCACTCCCAAATATTGGATGTAAGGTTGTGATGTGATTTCTTGTTCGCCGACTTTCATTTTGATGGTCTCTTTCTGCAGTTGAAGGTTTATTGTAGTCATCCAGCAGTTTACTTGTTGGAAGGTGATATCAAACATATGGTTAATCTCATCCAGGTGCTTAGCGACAATCATTACGGCTATATCGTCCGCATATGCGACAAGATTCTCAGATTTCTCGGGATCTTTAGCGTTAGGAGCCATACATGATATTCCACAGCAGTGGGCCAAGAACAGAGCCCTGTGGAACACCTCCGGTGATTTTATACTCTGTCGGACTACCCTTCATGTCGTATCTCAGAACTCTATATGTGAAGTAGCTAGCTACTATCTTGCGCAGGTATCCTGGCATGTTCTTCTCATGACGAGCCTGCATAATGCAGTCCCAGTTAGCAGAGTTGGAGGCGTTTCTGTTGTCTTACTTCGCCACCAGATTATAATTTTTCGAACCACCCTTCCATCTGGTTCCTGCAATAGCCTCCTTGGCCTTGCTAACAACCAGATTGATCGCGTCTAGGGTTGATCGTCCTTACGGAAGCCGTACACGAGTAGACCCACAACTGCTTCTATTTTTTGATGGATTATACGTTCAAGAATCTTACCCGCGGTGTCTAATATGCATAGTGGACGTTAAGATGACTGTTCTTCTGGTGGCTTTTTTCCTTTAGGGAGCAGTACTAGTCGTTGCTGTTTCCATTTCCGAGGGAAAGTCCCTTTCTTAAGGCATGTGTCATAGGCGTCTAGGAACAATGGTGGCGCTGCCTTATTCGCTGTTTTTAACGCAATATTCGGGATTCCGTCCAATCCCGGCGCATTATTATTTCCAGTTACAGGCCATCAGCTCTTTCTCCATGACAGATGGGATGTCATCGAGTTCATTCTGTGCTACAAAGTAGTTGAATTCTCGCTCTCTTGGAAACAGGGCAGTAACGATCTTTTGTAGGAGTTAAGAGCACGTGGGGGACGGCATTGGCTGGCTTTTCAGCCAAGTCATAACCACCTTTTACAGTTTACCCAACAGGTCTATATCCACCTCGTTGATGAGCTATTTCCGTTGATGAGCATTGCCTTTCACTATCCTTGACGGCATTGTTCAATGATCGACGGGCTATTTTGTACTCTGCGACGAGCTCCTGAGCGTTAGCCACGCTGAGATATCCTTCTTTTTTTGAAGCACTTGTTATGAAGAACGCTGATATAATCCACCAGTACAGTGGATTAAGAGTGATTTTGGTGAAATGCATCTGTACAGTATGTATGTGAGTTTTGTGGGAGTATTGAAGCGGGTATTGAATACATGGACAGGGTGGTTGAGAATTGTAATGGACGATTGATAATTGGATACAAATGCTACATCTGGTCTTTCTGGTTCAGTAGGAAGCAGTAGAGAGGAAGGCCAGCAGAGGCAAGAGGAGATCCCTTGGAAGAATGGATCGTTCTCAGAGATCTCAATGTCCTAAATGAGCCGAGCGAGCTATATACATTTAAGGGTGTAAGAGGAAACAGCGAAATAGATGTGACGATATGCAAAGGTGATTGGAGTAAATGCTCAATGGAATAGATGGTTACGAACATCGGCATTAGCGATCACATCCTGATCCAGATGAGGTTTCGTTTTGAAAGTGAGACTGTGATTTCTAGCCAAGAAATTCCGTGGATAGTTTAGGGAGTAAACTCAGATGCATACATACAGAGTACAAATGGAACAGAAAATGAATACGGTTTGAATGATTTTAAGAGTGTATGTGCGAAAGAAAAATGGATTGTACTTGAGGAATGAATGATACAGGCAAATAATGAATGGCTAAAAACAAAAAAAAAAGCGGATAGGTAACTATACTAGAACCCAACTACCTTCCTATATTTCCAGGGGACGTTTTGCCTCTAGGATCGTTGGCATGTACTGCTAAACAGTTCTAGATTCCTAACGTAAAGTATGATTGTTATCCTGTCCATATCTACTGGCTAGCTTAACCACAACCAAGAGAACGGGCTTGGAAAAATAAGCGGAGAAAGATGATCTTGGTGAACTCTGATGATCTCAGGTGAAATACCACTACTTTCAATATTTCTTTACTTACCATATATGTATATGGTGGGCCATGCCCCTTTGTTGGAGAGATTAAATAATATTAATTAACAATCTTAATATATAATATTATTTAACAATCACAAACATCTTTCATACAAAATTATTATCATCGAAAATTTAGGGGGGGGGTAAAAATTTCGAACCTGCCCACCCAGCAAAAATTCCGTTCCTACGCCCCTGTTTGTAGTGGATAAAAAATTTTGTTTTTCATATGTAATATAAATGTAATTTGAAAATAATAATCAATATTATAATGTTAATAAAGAGAATATATATATATATAGATATATATATATATATATATATATATATATATATATATATATATATATATATATATATATATATATATATATATATATATATATATATATATATATATATATATATATTAAGAATAAATCATTTGATTGCAGATTTCTTTTATCAAATAGAAATGCCACAAAAATATATCCGAATTGCCGCATATGATACCCGCCTTTGAGTATGCAATTGATAGAGCAAAATTACTTATCAGCGAGGCAAAAAGCAGGCGAAGAGATGCATTGTTGGCTTCAGCAAATCGTGCCTCCGAAAACGATTAAAATTGGGTTGTGTCGCATCATCTATGGGTCGTTTTAGCCAATATTTTATGATACACAAGAAGCTGAATTTGTACCACATTAAAAAGAAATGGATCAAAGATTTTTTGGATTGACCATCAACGATTTGAGGCACTTTGCTTATGAATACGCTATAGTTAATAAAATCAATCACCGTTTCAAAAGTTTTTAAAAAATGGCTGGCCGTGATTGGGTTGAAAGTTTTTTGAAACGTATCAATTTATTAGTTATTCGATAATCTTCAGCAATTAGATTAGGTTGAGCATTCGGTTTCAACAAAATACAAGTTGAACGTTTTTATAATCATCTGATGGAATTGTATACAAAATACAAATTAACTGCCAACAGAGTATACAACATGGGTGAAACTGGAATGTCAACTGTGCCCAAAAAGACTTAAAGTTATTACAATCAGAGGAAAAAAAATTTGTTTCCAAAATAATGAGTAGCGAACAGTAACTGCTATTTATGTGCTAGTGTCAGTCGACATTACGTTACGCCGGCATTTATCTATCCTCGTAAAAGACCGATGACTTATTAAATGGTGGCCCAGAACAAAGTATTTGTATGGTATCAGGTTTTGTCAATACAGAATTGTTTAGTAAATGGTTACATCATTTTAAAAATTTTGTTCATTCATCTAAAGAAGATCCAGTATTACTTATCCGTGATACTCACTTATCACACATAAGTTTAGAAGTCATAACTTATGCACGTATGAACAGTAATCAAATGCTTACACTTCCGCTACATGGGAGCCATAAACTTCAGCCTCTTGATAAAGCAATTTTCAGTCCCTTAAAACTAAAATATTAAATCTAATGTGATAAATTTATGTCATTAAATTCTGGAAGAGGCATTACACAGTACAACGTCGCTAGTTTGTTCAACGAAGCCTACAAACAAGTTGCCACGATTGGTAATGCAGCATCTGGATTTAAGGTAACTGGAATATATCTATTTGGTAATAAAATTTTTGGTGAAACTGATCTCGCACCTGCATTGGTTTCTATAAAAAATCCTCCTTACAAATAGTTCATATAAAAAAACAGAAAATAAACAAAACGAATATTTAAAAAAAAAAATATTTAAAAAAAAATCTCTTAAGTTTGTGTTGGATAATTCTAGAACTTCAAAGGAATTAATAACAAGAAGCAAGGAAATTTCGAAAACTTGAAAATATATTTTTGTGCTTTATGCGATGGACAATACATAGACCCTCCAAGTGAGGATTGGATTCTATGTTTATTATGTGATAAATGATTTCATGAACTATGTACTTCATATGTAAGAGGTCTGTTTATTTGTAGTCAGGGGCGTAGGAGCCGTATGGGCAGGGTGGGCAGCTGCCCACCCAGGAATTTCCCTGGGTGGGCCATGCCCCTTTGTTGAAGAGATTAAATAATATTAATTAACAATCTTAATATATAATATTATTTAACAATCACAAACATCTTTCATACAAAATTATTATCATCGAAAATTTAGGGGGGGTAAAAATTTCGAACCTGCCCACCCAGCAAAAATTCCGTTCCTACGCCCCTGTTTGTAGTGGATAAAAAATTTTGTTCTTCATATGTAATATAAATGTAATCTGAAAATAATAATCAATATTATAATGTTAATAAAGAGAATTAGAAATATTGTTTTTTTTTTGTTTTTTTTTTTGTTTTTTTTTTAATAATTAAATAATGATACACATCTAAAATCCAATTAGTTACTCGATAAGCTATACAAAAGTAGTATCGGCTAAGAGAACGCATTTTGAATTGTGTTATTTCACCTATAGTAATTTACATATATATTAGATTTTTGGGTTATGTGAACGCTTGCTTACATCTACTATAAGTGAGTGCGCTCAGTTAAACAAAGTGTATAGTTACCCCACGTGTCTCTACGCATAATAAAGAGTATTATTATAATAAAAATATTAATTACTATCAAGCATATCAAAACAATACAGGAATTTCTCTCAAAATCAACGTGGACATTACACAAACAATATGCGTCGCGGAGAATTTAACGAAGTATACGGTTAAGGTTCGATTACGATTACAAGGGCCCCTCGGTTTTTTGATGAATTTTGGCAAAACAAGCCAAAATAAGACGAAAATGAAGAATACTAACTTTCTTGTTTTCGCCTATTTTTCGAGTTATCGAACTTTTTTTTCGAAAATATACTCCAAAATAACCAAATATTTTTTTTGTTTATTTCACAAAATAATCACAATTTAACACATTTCACAAGATTTAATTACAATTTGTTGTTACAATTAATAAAATTTCAGTCATTAACAACCAAAATTTCAATTTATTTAAACGAAATAAACATTTTTATTTTAATCACTCTTTTGGCATATTGACGCCATTTTATATACTTATATTTTACTGAAAAAAAGTAAAATTCTTTTGAAATATTATAGCCAACATAAAAAAAAAAATTCCTAAATGAATATAATGAAGATTTTATTGTTTAATTTTATATAAAACATTCATGCTAAGATTTCATCGCCAAATCAAACATTTTTAATTTAAATCTGCTAAATTTAAAAAAACTACACCCCACAAATCCATGGGTAGTTTAATCACAGGTTGAACGTAGGGACCAAAAACCAACTCGACCCGTGCAAACGATACCCCACAAATCTATGGGTAGTTTAATCACAGGTTGAACGTAGGGGCCAAAAACCAACTCGACCCGTGCAAACGATACCCCACAAATATATGGGTAGTTTAATCACATGTTGAACGTAGGGGCCAAAAACCAACTCGACCCGTGCAAACGATACCCCACAAATCTATGGGTAATTTAATCACAGGTTGAACGTAGGGGCCAAAAACCAACTCGACCCGTGCAAACGATACCCCACAAACCTATGGGTAGTTTAATCACAGGTTGAACGTAGGGGCCAAAAACCAACTCGACCCGTGCAAACGATACCCCACAAATCTATGGGTAGTTTAATCACAGGTTGAACGTAGGGGCCAAAAACCAACTCGACCCGTGCAAACGATACCCCACAAATCTATGGGTAGTTTAATCACAGGTTGAACGTAGGGGCCAAAAACCAACTCGACCCGTGCAAACGATACCCCACAAATCTATGGGTAGTTTAATCACAGGTTGAACGTAGGGGCCAAAAACCAACTCGACCCGTGCAAACTATACCCCACAAATCTATGGGTAGTTTAATCACAGGTTGAACGTAGGGGCCAAAAACCAACTTGACCCGTGCAAACGATATCCCACAAATCTATGGGTAGTTTAATCACAGGTTGAACGTAGGGGCCAAAAACCAACTCGACCCGTGCAAACGATACCCCACAAATCTATGGGTAGTTTAATCACAGGTTGAACGTAGGGGCCAAAAACCAACTCCACCCGTGCAAACTATACCCCACAAATCTATGGGTAGTTTAATCACAGGTTGAACGTAGGGGCCAAAAACCAACTCGACCCGTGCAAATGATACCCCACAAATCTATGGGTAGTTTAATCACAGGTTGAACGTACAGTTGAATGTTAATATTTCATAATAATAAAAAATATCATGAATAATAATCCACAATAATTATAACAAAAAATTAATTTTTAAAACATTTTGACATTTACTGTTAATTAATATTTAAAACATTTTGATATTGATTGTACAGCACCGCATTTTAAGAAACTTTTTTTTTTTAATGTTGGCTATAATATTCAAAAGAATGTTTTTTAGTTACTTTTTTCAGTAAAATATAAGTATATAAAATGGCGTCAATATGCCAAAAGAGTGATTAAAATAAAAATGTTTATTTCGTTTAAATAAATTGAAATTTTGGTTGTTAATGACTGAAATTTTATTAATTGTAACAACAAATTGTAATTAAATCTTGTGAAATGTGTTAAATTGTGATTATTTTGTGAAATAAACGTAAAAAATATTTATTTATTTTGGAGTATATTTTCGAAAAAAAAGTTCGATAACTCGAAAAATAGGTGAAAACAAGAAAGTTAGTATTCTTCATTTTCGTCTTATTTTAGCTTGTTTTATCATAATTAAAAGTCAAACCGAGGGGCCCTTGTAATCGTATTCGCCCCAAGTATACAAACGACAAGAGGTAATTATAATAATTCAAATAAAAATCTCGCAAAATTTAATATCAATAACAACAATTATGCAAAATTAACGAAGCAAGTAGAAAACGATATTTCTGTAGTAACTTTATTGAATCAAATAAATTACATCGACCATAATGAAGTATTATTTATTTCATGAGCCACAAACAAATATGCAATCTCAAAAGTGAGAAATTTTATGACAAATATTCAAAAAATAGGACCTGTCAAAATAAAAATTGCTGATGTTACTGATATGAAACGGTATGATAAAATTATATTCTGAGTATACAATCATAAAAATTAAAGCGCTTTTACTTGGAAAATTAAAATTTAATTTACTGTATGTTAAAAAAATTATTCAAGGAAAATTTACGGTAACATTTAAAAATAATTACACAGAAATTAGAAGAAATCACTTGTATGTAAATATAAACAGTTTATTTATAGCTGTATTTAATAAAAATAAACAAGAAAACAATTTTCTAACAAGACAAGAAGATGAACTGTGGCACCTAAGATTAGGATATGTCTATAGAAGAGGGTTACAATTGCTGAAACTTCTTAAATGGAAAACCAAATTCTGATATCTATATTAAAATTCTCGAAGGAGTGAATTATGACAAAAGCAAGTACTAAAACTCAACAAATCTATACGGTTTAAAAGAAACTCCACGAGCTTGGAGTGATTGTTTTCATAAATTTGCAACAAAAAATGGGTTAAAACGATCACTAAATGATGTCTGCTTATACACAGAAAATAATTTTTTTACTCTGAGAAACATAATAGACCAGAGTAGAAACCCTTAAAAAATGATAAAAAGTGGAAGAAAATTACAGTATAATTAAACCCATTGGAAACGCAACATAATATGATAAAAATGAAAGGAAAAATAAATTACGGTCGATCCGAGTTCGGGAAGTGGGAGGGGGTGAGTTTTTAAGGGTAAAAATGGTTTCTCTTGATTCCCGGCAAAACTACAAGTCCTATGAAAAAAAGTTAAAAAGCAAAGTTATAGGTAATAAAAAGATCTACTTTTGTATTTACAATTTTTTCACATAACCTTAAAATTTAGGTGAAAAATTCAAATAACCAAGTTTTTGGTTTTTTATTTTTATCTATTTCAAAAAAAATTTTTTCCCTGCGAAATTTGGTGAAAATTTACCTTATTATGTCCCAAATACACTGTAATTTATTTGATTTAAAATATTTATTTTTTCGCCTTATTTTAACTTAATATCAAACAAGCACCCTAATTTTCAATCGAAAATTCACGCGTCAAAATATCAGCTTTTTCCAAAAAGTCTGGGGGTTTTTTGTTCGTTGAAATCTCTACTTTCTGATGGTGTAAACATTACAATAGTGTTGAAATAAAAGCAATAAAGTATTTTATTAAGTAGGTGTGAGTTGGTTATAGTTGCTAAGCTGTAGAAAATTGTTTAATTGAATGACAGTAAGAGTTTTGTTTAATCCGTTGAATTGTAATGACCTTTGTATTGATATTATAATTATTTTATAATAAAACTACTTCAACTATTTAATAATTATTGAATCTATTAGAAAGTAACAGGTTATGGGCGGGCCCAGGCACATAAATACGTAATTTAAAACATTACGGTAGCCCGCGATAGTATTTTCGGTAGTCATTACAATACTAGCGGAATTTAAACATGGATTCAATAATAAGTTCGAGTAGTAGTGGAGTAATTAAGTTAGAAGGCCAAAGAAATTGGGTTGTTTGGAAGTTTCAAATTACCGTGCTGTTAAAAGGTCTTGGAATCTTTTCAATTGTGAACGGGACGACTGAAAAACCAGAAGCAGAGGCTCAAGCTCAAGATTGGATTAAAAACGATGGAAAAGCTCGAAGTTTGTAACAAGACTGACGGAGAATACAATGTCTCATATTGTGACTTGTGAAACTGTAGCTGATATGTGGAGGAAATTATTAAGTATCTATGAGCAAAAATCGGAATCAAGTATACATTTAGTTCAACAGCGTTTCTTTTCATATAAGTATGAAGAAGGTATGGAGTTATCAGTATTTTTATCGAAAGTTCAAGAGTTAGCAAGTCAATAAAAAAGATTTAGGTGAAAAAGTTTCTGATAAATTTATAATGACTAAAATTTTAATGTCATTGCCAGAAAAATTTAGATATTTTATGTCTGCGTGGGAGTCGGTGGCTGAAGGTAGTAAAACAATTGATAACTTGGTTGCTAGGCTTATATCAGAAGAGGAAAGAATGACAAAAGTTGAGAAAACAGTTGCTCTGGTTAGTAAAAATGTCAATTCAAAAATTAAATGCTATGGATGTAATAAATTCTGTCATATTAAGAAAAATTGTCCAGAAACAAAAAAAGCAAAATGTTTCTATTCCAAAAAAGTTGGTCACGTCATAAAAGATTGTAGAATTCGGATGGCCATAGAAAAGAGAGAAGAAAGGCAAAATAAAACTAATGCATTTGTTGAGACAGTTGAGGCTTTTGTCGGTGAATCAACTAATGATAACTGGTTTGTCGATATTGGCGCTTCTGAACATATTTGTTACATGAAAAGTTTATTTACCGACTATAGTGAATTGAACGAGGAGAGAGTTGCTGTTATTGGAGATGGAACAAGACACCGTGCTGTAGGTGTTGGCAAAATTAAACTAGAAGCATTTTACGGAAAGTTATGGATTGTAACAACACTCAATAATATTGTTTGTACCAAGTATGATTAATAATTTATTTTCGGTTTGATGTGCTACTTTATAAAGGCTATGTTATGATGACTGACAAAGATAACTGTAAATTTATTAAAAATAATGCAACAAGAGCTATTGCTGTTAGAAGTGGAAAACTGTATGAGATGAAATTTAGATATTTACCTAATCTAGAAGGTGATGTTATGGTAAATATTGGTAAATCTTCAACTACGTTGTCAGAGTGGCATGAAAAACTAGCTCATCAAAATATGGATCAAATCAAGAAGATTTTGAAGAAAAATAATATTGGAGTTCCAGATGGTGAAAATATTTCGTGTATTGGATGTTTAAAAGGTAAACAGCACAGAAGTTCATTTGGTAAAAGTGAGTTTAAATCAACTAAAGTTTGTGAATTAATAATGTTGATGTATGTGGTCCAATGGAAACTAAATCTATTGGGAACTCAAGATATTTTCTATTAATTAAAGATGATTGGTCAAATTACAGGACTATTTATTTTATGAAAAATAAACCAGAGACAATTGAAAAGTTAAAGATTTTTGTTAAGCTAGCTGAAAATGAAACTGGAAATAAAATTAAAATTATAAGATCTGATAATGGAACTGAATTTATAATAAAGAAGTTAAAAACTTATTTGAAGAAAATGGAATCCAGCATCAGACAACAATCAGTTATACTCCGGATCAGAATGGTAAAGCTGAGCGGGAAATGAGAACTTTGGTAGAAGCAGCAAGAACTATGATGCAAGCAAAAGATATGGAAAAGTATTTATGGGTTGAAGCAGTAAATACAGCGGCCTTTGTTATTAATAGAACTGGAAAGAGTAAATTAGAAAATCAAACTCCTTATGCAGTCTGGATTGGTAGAAAATTTAATATAAGTGAGTTAAAAGTATTTGGTTCAAAAGTCTTTGTACATACTCCAAAACAAAAACGTTTAAAATGGGATGCTAAAGGTGAGGAAGGAATTTTTGTTGGTTATGGTGAAAATACAAAAGGAATTAGAAGTTTTAAGAAATAATAATGTATGGATTGAAGACAAGTTACCTAAAGACAAGACACCAATTAGCAGTAAATGGATATTCAAAATTAAATCAAACGAAGATGGAAATATAACTTATAAAGCAAGGTTAGTAGCTCGTGGTTTTGAACAACAAGATAATTTAGATGAGAGTGAAATTTATAGTCCAGTTGCTAAATTAACTACTGTACGAGCATTTATTGCAGTGGCAACTAAATTAGGGCTATTGGTAAATCAAACGGATGTAAGAGGTGCCTTCTTATATGGTAAAATCGATGAAGAAGTGTACATGTTGCTGCCAGAGGGAATTCAGTGTGAAACGAAGATTGTCAAGTTACTAAAATCTGTTTATGGTTTAAAGAAGTCACCAAGGTATTGGAATGAAACATTTGATGAAATGGTAATTGAGGAAGATGATCTTTTATATTATGGTAGTGATGAAAATGAATTTATTGTTGGATATGTTGATGCTGACTGGGGAGGAGATTGTAACGATAGAAAATCTACTTCAGGCTATTGTTTTGAAGTTTTTGGATGTACTGTTTCTTGGTCTTGTAAGAAACAAGCTTGTGTTACATTATCATCAACAGAAGTAGAATATGTAGCTTTAAGTATGGCAGTGAGTGAAGAATGTTGGCTTAAAAGTTTATTGTTGGATTTTAAAATACCTAATTTGATTAATAATCCAGTGATTATTTATGAAGACAATCAATCGGCTATTAAAGTAGCTAAAAATCCAGAGAATCATAAAAGATTAAAGCACATTGACATTAAATATCATTTCATCAGCGAAAAGGTAGCAGAAGGTTTAATTAATATTAAGTACATTAATACTAATGAACAAATTACAGATATGTTTACAAAACCTCTGGGTAAAGAATTGTTTTTCAAATTTAGAAATGAGTGTGGACTTGAATTGTCATAAAATATTTTATTGAGGGGGTGTGTTGAAATAAAAGCAATAAAGTATTTTATTAAGTAGGTGTGAGTTGGTAGTTGCTGAGTTGTAGAAAATTGTTTAATTAAGTGACAGTAAGAGTTTAGTTTAATCCGTTGAAATTTAATGACCTATGTATTGATATTATAATTATTTTATAATAAAACTACTTTAAACTATTTAATAATTATTGAATCTATTAGAAAGTAACAAATAATTAATGTTCTCAGAAAATGTAAATAATTGAAAAAAACTCAAATTCGAAAATTTTTTTATCATTATGTACAATTTTAACTATTTATTAAAATTTACACTTTAATTACTCAAAAAACGTAAGATGTCATGTTACATTGATAAACGAAAAATTGTAAATTGAAATATACTACTATAGTTAACAAACAAATAAGTAAATAAAGTTAATATTTTATAAGACATCTACAATATTTTGAAAAAGTTGTAGAATCTTCTTTAAATAATATTTGTAGATGCCTATTTATTGCTGTTTTAAGATAATTTATGACAATGTCGATTATAATAAATGCACGATTGATGGCAAGAATACTTTCCATGCAATGGGTGGAATAATGGTTGTTACACCGGCATCAAGTGTTACTTCAAAGAAAACCATCTCTAGATTAAAACAGATTCCATCTTCTGAAGAGATAGGCGAAATTGGATTTGTGAAATTAAAACGTTTTGAAAACAAAAGTTCCGATGGATTGAAAACAGTTTAGATAGAAGATATTTTAGATGTTACGAACAACTATGAAATTTCTTCGGCAGATTTTGCATGGTCTTATTCAAAATTTGCAAACAACAAATCGGGTGGTTGGAATGGATTCATAGAAAAGGTACACACTAATTTGACTTATCATACTTCAAAAATTATTCCTGTGCCGTTTATAAAAAATCCACCGAGTGATTATGATACCATTTTTACATCGTTGGTAGAAGCGGATAAACAATGGCAAAAACAAGAGCACAACTTTGTGTTCGTAACGTTTGACCAACCACTATACCACAAAGCTCGTGAAATCTTAGCTAGTATAGATTTAAATAATGATCCCTACAATTGATCCTCAATCCAAGTAAGACTTGGGGGATTTCATTTATTGATGTCGTTCCTCGGAGCGATTGGATTCATCATGGATGGTAGTGGAATTAAGGAGGCTTTTTGTGAAATATATGCTGAAAATTCGTCCGACAAAGCTCTTTCCGGGCACGCATATGCACGACCTATCCGAGGACATTTTCTAGTACTGCTCGCCTTGTCTGAATTAATTTTTTCATCGATAGAGTTGTCGCACATAGAAAAGGGTCTAATGGATACATTTTTGCTGGATTTAGGAACAGGAAATTTTGAAGACAATTTGTATCACGAAGGTTTTCAGATCATACAAAAAAAATTTATTGAGCATATAAAATTAGTACAAAAAAAAAAGATCCTACCGCAAAACTAGGGATGCAGTACTGGCAAATGATCTCATTGGTCAAACATTTCATACGGGCTGAACGTGCAGGTAATTGAGAATTACATTCATGGGCGTAGGAGCCGTATGGGCAGGGTGGGCAGCTGCCCACCCAGGAATTTCCCTGGGTGGGCCATGCCCCTTTGTTGAAGAGATTAAAAATTTTATTGCTCTATTACAATTTCGTGTAGGATAATTTTAAGGGCAAAACAATAGTTTTTCACGAAAAATTGACCTTTCTAGTCTAAGAGAGGATTAGATGACTCATCGATAGTACTTTCGATGGTTTGAACCTGCCCACCCAGCAAAAATTTCGTTCCTACACCCCTGATTACATTTAAAATGCGTGGAAAGAATGCTTCCCTATTTTCATGCAAGTGGGCACTTTTTATACGCAAAATCTGTTTTTTTCAATTTTTTACATTTTCTGAGAACATTTACTGTTGTAATGTTTACACCATCAGAAAGAAGAGATTTCAACGAACAAAAAGCTCCCAGACTTTTTGGTAAAAGCTGATATTTTGACGCGAGAATTTTCGATTGAAAATTAGAGTGCTTTTTTGATATTAAGTTAAAATAAGGCGAAAAAATAAATATTTTAAATCAAATAAATTACAGTGTATTTGGGACATAATAAGATAAATTTTCACCAAATTTCGTAGAAAAAAAATTTTTTTTTTAAAAGATAAAAATAAAAAACGAAAAACTTGGTTGTTTGAATTTTTTACCTAAATTTTGAGGTTATGTGAAAAAATTGTAAATACAAAACTTGTAAATCTGTTTATTACCTACAATTTTGATATTTAACTTTTTTTCATAAGACTTCTAGTTTTTCCGGAAATCAAGAGAAACCATTTTTTACCCTTAAAAACTCACCCCCTCCCACTTCCCGAACACGGATCAACCGTAATTGATTTTTCCTTTCATATTTATCATATTCACTTCCTTTTCTAATGGGTTTCATCATATTGTAATTTTTTTTTGGTTTCAAAAGTTATCGACACTGGTCTATAAATAAAGTACACTGAAAGTTGAAATGATTCAATTATTACACAATGAGTTTAATGCAAAAAATTTAGGTTAAATTAAAACCTTTTTAGGAATGAAAATTACAAGAAGTAAAAATGAAATCACATTTAGTAATAAAGAAATAATAAACAAGATACTTAAACGATTTAATATGGAAGATTGTAAAGGCGCAATCACTTCAATGGAAGCCAATATAAGTATCGATGAATTTGATGAAACCATTGAAAATGTTCCATACCGGGAAATAGTTGGATCCCTGTTGAAATAGAAGTAATAAATATGTATATAAGTTGGTATGAGGTAGTATCGGTCGGTAGTTCTTATGCAACAAGACAGATGAAAATTGTTAGTTAATATTTGAGTTTTTGTTTAATAAGTCACACTGTTATGACCTATGTACTGTTTAATTTAATTATTTAATAATAAAACTTCATAATAATATAATTAATAGTTATGTAATTCATTGGAAAGTAACAGGTTATGTGCCCAGGCACATAAATGCGTAATTTTTCTAAAAAATTATTACGGTAGTTCGCGATATTATTTTCAGTCATTACAATACTAGCGAAACATAAAACATTGATTCGATAATTAGTTCGAGTAGTAGTGGAGTTATTAAGCCAGAAGGTCAAAGAAATTGGGTAGTTTGGAAGTTTAAAATTACAGTACTGTTCTGAACGGGAATCAATAAGGTCTTGAACGGGAACGGGACTCAAGCTCAAGATTGGATTAAATAGGATGGTAATGCTCAAAGTTTGATAGTAACAAGAATACAGTGGCTCGTATAGTGACATGTGAAACTGCACTGATATGTGGAGGAAGTTATTGAGTATTTATGAGCAAAATCAGAATCGAGTATACATTTAGTTTAACAACGTTTCTTTTCATATTAATATGAAGGTATGGAATTATCAGTATTTTAGTCTAAAGTTCAAGAGTTAGCAAGTAAATTGACAGATTTGGGTGAAGCGATTTCTTGTAAACTTGTAATGACTAAAATCTTAATATCGTTGCCAGAAAAATTTAAATATTTTATATCTGCGTGGGAATAAGTTGCTAAAGAAAGTAAAACAATTGATAATTTGGTTGCTAGGCATATATCAGAAGGGAGAGAAAGACAAAGGTCGAGGAAACAGTTGCTCTGGTTAGTAAAAATGTTAATTTAAAAATTAAATGCAATGGATGTAATAAATTTAGTCATGTTAAAAAAGACTGCACAGAGAAAAAGTAGTAATATGTTTTTATTGCAAGAAAGCTGGTCATGTAATAAAAGATTGCAGAATTCGAATAGCCAAAGACAAAAGAGAAGGAAAGCAGGATAAAATAAATGCATTCGTTGTAACAGCTAAGGCGTTTATCGGTAGATGATAAGTGGGTTGTTGATAGTGGCGCTACTGAGCATATATGCTACATAAAAAGTTTATTAACTTTATATAGTGAATTACGCGATAAAAAATTTGTTGTTATTGGTGATGATAAAATGTGGTAAAAATATTGAAAGTCTAAATAGTGACGTTGTTTTAATTTATGTTGTCATACACTTTTATGTTGTTAAGGGGGTATTCTGGTCTAGAAAATTGAAAAAATCAATTTTCAAAGCTTAGACTTTCAAAAATATGCTCTCAAAAGGATTTTTCAAAATTCGAATTATTTTGGGAGATACAGCGGGTTTTGTGATGTGGCATCTAAGCCGGCCGAGCGGAGCGATGAAAATTCAAACGCGTTTTTCTCAAAACTCCTTTTGTTGAGGTGGTTGACACGATATCTCAAGTTCTATTTGACCGATTCCTTTGAAATTTTGTGAAAATATTCTTTATACATCTCTTTATCACTTGGAGCTTGAATTTTGGAAAATTTTAATTTGAAGTATTTTTAAAAAATTCGAAAAACAGGGGTAAAAAAAATTTTTTTTTTCAAGTGGACGCCATTTTGTGTTTTTTTTTTTTTTTTGGCCAAGGTCCAAGATATAGCGACATTTTTACTAAATAAGAATTTTGTTTGTTTGTTCGATTTAAATCACTACAAGGGTTGGAATCATGTCAGCCAGGGAGCACCGTTTGACTGGCAACCCCCACTTCACCGGCCTGTCGTCACTGGATGAATTTTTGACTTTTTTTTTATAATTTTTTTTATGTACTTTAAAAATCAATAAATATTGTATAAAAAAATGGATGCTAAAAATATTTTTTTTAAATCCTAGTTTGAAAAATACCCAAAAAGTAGAGCTCTAACCAGAATTCCCCCTTAAGTAAATTGTAAATTTGCTTTATCTCGAAAACAGTTTTGTAGCAAAAAGGACGAAATTTTCGTAATACCCGCAGAAAATTTATGCACAAATCATATCTGAAAATCATTGAAAAATTTATATTTATTGCAAGGAAAATTTTCTTGTGCACAGATGTGTCAATTATCATGAATTTTTACATATCGTATTAGAACATAATTTAAATTTTTCATTTTTTATGGTGTAAAGAAAATTGATATGGAAATCGATTGGCTTTATCTCAAAAACGAAATTTTCGTAGGCCTCGTTTCAAGATTCTGATTTAATTTTACATACCTCATGATTATAAAATAAAATGATCTCTGAAGCTCATTTTAGTTTTGTACATAGTTTTTCCATAATTATTATTAACAAGTTCAACAATCAAATCCAAGATTTCATATGAATTAATTCCCGGTGCTATTCGAAAATTTTCCTCTGTTTTGATAAAATCCATGAATGATGGTTTTATAAATACAGTTTCCATCTGAACTCCAGAATCATTGCAGAATTTTTCCTAAGGTATTTCAACAACATTGTCACTAGTAAAAAAATTCCACAGCTTCTATCAGGTAAACTGCTTCTTTTTTCGAACTCAGATTCACTTGACGCTGATATCGTGCCTCTTTCTTTTTTTCAGTTTGAGCTGATACTTTAGTAGATCTCGGCAAATTACATGATGGAACACATGTTTGTTTTAAATTGATCATTTTTGTAATAATTTCAGATAAAATTTATACATTATAAATTTACATTCCTTTGTATCTATTAGGTCAAACATTTTTCAAACTTACCTGGTAAAATAAAATCACTTCTCTTAAAACATATGAACACACTCTCATATGGGGATTTGTATCTTTCAATTTTAAAGCACGTTTCCAGGCTTTAAACCGATTATTTATTTCTTTTTCCGCAAAATGATTTTCAATATAAACAAAACTACTACCCGGTTTAGGTAATGAATGAAAACTAATTTACTAATTTTTATGATATTTACTACCGTAACCATTTACAGCTCACTAAACTCTACTCTTATTTTTTTAACGAGGATTAAATTTCGTGAGTTGCATTTTAATTAATTAATTTTTTTATTTAATTTTTATGAATTATTTCATATACTTGTGTATACTAAATGCACACTAAAACCAGTATTTTTTTTGCCTACAAGAAACCGTGATCAAAATGGTTAGTTATCAATATCTCACAGAATTTGGGTCTGCTGTATGCATATTTGCCATAAATGTTATTTGTGGTATGATAAAGATAGATAATACATATACGTCAGGTTAAAAATAAATTAAGATTAATTTTAACATACCTTCAAAATAACCGTTGGCAAGTTCCAGTTATTCCCGTTAATATTTCCGTTCCGTCAATTATGGTTTTTATAGTCTACATAATATATAGAATATGATAGAGCATATTCGTTTTTGTCTAAATTTTCTAATGCTAGTAAATATTATGGCGCGAACAAAATTTCAGCATAGAAGCGTTAAGAATCACTTATTAATTTCATTTTCGATTGTTAAATCAAAAGTGTCGATTTTCTATACTCATGAGTAGTTATCAAAAGTATCAAGTGTTCAGGCATCGAACTCATTTCAATACCTTTAAATATTAAAATTTTTAAGATTAATTATTTTCCAAAATCAAAATATAGCTACCAAAAACACAGATACTTCTTCAATTCTTCAAGGTGATGTATCAAGACCATTTGATTCTTTTAGATAAAATCTCTAGAAAAAGGTACGATAGTTATTATTGTTATATGTCGTTAATAGATTTTATAATTATTAATGAGAATTCTACGATTTTTCGAATAAATTTCGATTTTTTGCCCCAATTTCTTAGATCAAATTATTGTATATTTTTATAAAAACGTATTTCGACTACAAAGTAGTCATAATCAGTATGAATTAGCTAGTTGTAATGATTATCTGGCGAGATAATACTCGTTGCTAATTTGGTGAGGGTTTGCAAACCGTTCATTTGAACCGTTTAAATAACTTCATCAAACCGTTCATCAAGTAGTTTAAAATAAGTTCATCAAACGATTTCCTATCGAATACACGGAAATTAAGTGAAAAAATTAATATAAAAATTGTATTCGCCAACTTCACACACAACATTTAAATGGTTTATAACAAAACAAATATTTATCAACAGATAATAAAATTTCATCAACAATCAGCAACATACTTTTATAGTTACTAACTTTTATTTGATACCTAAAGAAAAAACACCACTGCTTTAGCACATTAATCAACAAAATGAATGTGTTGTTATAGAAAATATGTAAATCCGAATGTCAGTTGTATTAAAATATTTTCCCGTATTTTTGCTAAAATAATATTACGCTAATATTTTACGATTTAAATGGTGAGCTATATTATTAAAAACGATAAAAGATTATGGGAACTCACTTTTTACTAGTCGTGTAGTGAAATTCTTCTAATAAAACGTTCATCTTTTAAAAGTGTATTTTTAATAGAAAAACTAAGGCTAACGTTCCACGTGTGCTGATTTTGTTAGATAGTCGGATTAATTGTTATTACAAAACAATATGAATGTGGGCGATTCGTTAAAAGTAAAAGTTAAGCCATTAGCAGGTTAAAGTGATTGGCTTATATGGAAGTATAGAATTCAATATGTATTAACTCCTTTAGTATCCTATATATATTCCACAAACTGCATAGAATATATAACCTAACTGTACAAACTGTTCTGAAACGGCTATATATTTTTAAAGTTTGGAACAAATGAGATTATAAAAATGAATTGACAAGCAGTCATACCAACCCACAGATAATAATACTCCCTGCAATCATACTAAATTATTATTGTATTATTATATTATTATTTTATTATATTATTATATTATTATATTATTATATTATTATATTATTATATTATTATATTATTATATTATTATATTATTATATTATTATATTATATATATTTACTCGCTTTTACTATAATACCAAAATACACGAAATAAATAAAAAACTGCATCTTTAACAAGTACAACTGAAATCTGCTTTTAAAAAATTTTGAATGTCAAATTGGAAAAATTTTGAAAACTTCAATTAAAAATAATAATATTTTGTAAAGAAACATGTTTTCCAATATTTATTATTTTGGATGATTAGAAGTTTTTTCTAAAATGGTGTAATATTTGGAAAACATTCAACAGAAGAATATATAGAAAAAGAAGTCAGGCGTATTACATTTCCTGTAAATAATATTTAAGTGAGCGCTACCACCGGTAAACATATTTCAAATCAATTTGGATAACCCAATTTTCAATTTGCTCATAGGAGTGGCTAAAAATCTACATCTGGATAAAGACAATCCAATACATCCAAAAAAAAAAAATAATAATAATAATTCTGGGGAGCTATAGGTAATAATTTGTTTTGTGCTGTGATACGTTTACAATTGCTGGTGAGTTGGATATCTTGTACATACACATAACTGCACAGTAATATTATAATTTTATAAATTAAAAAAATTTTTTTTACTTAATAAGTTTACATACGTTTACAAATAAGTTATCAGCTTGCAGGAGCTGAATGAGGATGATATCCCTCCAGACCCTTCTCAGATGGGTCTGGAAAATCAAGCCAAACCTATAAACCTGACAAATCAGGATAATCCACCATTACCCCCTAAAAACCCAAACCACCAATCTTCAACCCCTTATCCCCACCCCTAATATAAAACAAAAATCTGTCTATAAATACAATAACAATAATCTCGGCCCTTTCAAAGTATTCATTGAATCGAATAATAAAAAAATAGGTCGATTACATCCTTTGTAAGTTAGGCGTATTTTATTTAATAATAACATATCAAATATAATCAAGGTTCATAATTTGGGCCGCAACAGGATTTGCGTCCAATTCTACTCCTGGTCTGTCGCTAATACTTTCCTTGAACATCATGTCCTTATAAAAGAAAATCTAAAGGTTTATGTGCCCACCCACTGTGTAACTCTCCTTGACAACTTAAAAAACAACAAAGATATCAAAACCTTAAAAATCCACAGACTTCAAGAAGAGTACCACCTACTGACGAAAACACATCTCCTACATACAAACCATCGTCTACAATCTTAGTAACATTTGAAGGCACAATCTTTCCAAATTATGTATAATTTTCTATTGCTCCCGTGCTGTCGAAACCTACACCTTTCCCGTGATCCAATGCTACAACTGTTGTAGATTTGATCATATAACTAAAGATTGTAAAAGTTCGCCACGATGTGCCATTTGCTCCCTTCACCATGACTCTCTACACTGTAACAAAGAACCCACCCTACCTAAAACTTGTATAAATTGTAATGGAGACCACTCCGCTACCTATAAAAATTGTCCTGAATACAGGCGACAAACCGCAAGTAAGCAAATTATGGCCACTAACGGCATTTCATATTTTGAGGCTTGTGGAGAGGTCCCCAAAATATTTAACAATGTTAATGCTCCACATTCCATAAATGTGCCTTCAACTCCTTAACAATTTCCTTCTCTTCTACGAATCACTTCACCAATATTAAAAACAAAACCTACTATGGCCACTAACGGCATTTCATATTTTGAGGCTTGTGGAGAGGTCCCCAAAATATTTAACAATGTTAATGCTCCACATTCCATAAATGTGCCTTCAACTCCTTAACAATTTCCTTCTCTTCTACGAATCACTTCACCAATATTAAAAACAAAACCTACTATTAGACGAACATATGCTAATGCTACAACTACGAATACTACCCCCTCAAACCCCAAAAGACGAAAAGACTCTTCACCCCCTACTAGCCCTGTTGGGGCACAAATTAGCAACTGCTTAATCTTCCCTAACGGTAGAAGTAATACCCAAACTTCATATAGTTTCCCCTCTACTACTTCTACTATTACTCCCACTCCTAATGACCCAGTCTTATCAACAATAATTTCCGTTTCAAATTCCTTTAATTTAGACCCAGCTATTAAAATCAATATCTTACAAACTCTCATTACCAAATTTAATAATGGATCAGTGGGTCCCAGAACTCAAACTGCTCCAATGGAACATCCGAAGTCTCAGACAAAATAAAATTAATCTCTCCCTTATTATATATTCTCATCCTATTGATGTTGTACTTCTTAGTGAGACATGGTTGTAAGAAAATTCAACATTTAAATTTCGCGGTTATCAGACTTTTCGACGTGATAGACATGATGGTTATGGTGGTACTGCGATTCTTGTAAGAAGGGGTATTCCTGCTCGAATTATTCCAGCCGAATTTGGAAACCCCTTCTTCCAGGCAATTGCGGTAAGTGTTGCCGGTATTTCTATAGTATCCATTTAAAACAATTCAATCCCGAAATATCCTCACCATCGAACAATTGAACTTCATGTTTCGTAACATTCCAGAACCCATCATAATTGCTGGTGATCTAAATTATCACCATCCTTTATGGGGCAGTAACATATCTGATAGAGAAGGTGATATAGTAACCGAATTCATGGATTACAAAAATCTAGTTTGCATGAATGACGGATCTCCAACAATAGTTCCATCTATTCAACAAAGATCATCTGCTGTTGATATTACTTTTTGCTCTCCCCGCCTTAGCTTAATTTCTTTTTGGCACATCCTAAATGATAGCTATGGTAGTGATCATTTTCCTATTTTATTTAACCTAAATCACAACTATAGTACATTCCTACCTAAACACATTCCTCGTAGACGGTGTGAAAGGGCAGATTGGACTCTGTTTTCTCGTACTGTAGACGATTCCTTACCAACTTCCCCACCTGAAAACCACCCTATGGAATTGTATTCCAACTTTCACCAAATACTTTGTATCGCTGGTGATTTGGCAATTCCGAATTCTAAACCTCGTAGAAAATCAACTTCTCTTACACCTTGGTGGGACAATGAATGTAAAATTCAAATTAAAACTAGGCAAGACGCCTTAAGAGCACTCAAGGAAAACTTTACTCCTGAAACCTTTTGCTCCTTCAAGAGAATTCAGGCTCTAACCAGGCGCCTGTTTAAGGACAAAAAGCGGAAATCCTGGAAGATGTTCTGTGAGCATCTATCCAGGAATACGCCTGTCAAAGAGATTTGGGATAAAGTCAAGATGTTTAGAAATGCTATTAATCCTTTCCCTCCTACACCATTAAACCAAAATTGGACTCTTCAATTTTTACAGAAACTGACCCCAGATTTTGTCCAATTTCCCTTGGATATTCCATTTGCCCAGAGTAACTATCCATTGGATTGTCCGTTTAGAACCTGTGGATTGGAGGAAGTGTTGGCTGGTCTGGTGGATTCTTCCCCTAGGCCAGATAATGTTTCCTATAGCATGTTGAAAAACTTATCTGACAATTCAAAAAACATCCTTTTGTCAATATACGGTTATATACTGTTTAGCCATTCATCTGTTCCGGACGAATAGAGACATTCGATGGTCATTCCAATTCTCAAACCTAATATAGATCTTAACTCTCATCAATCCTATCGTCCAATTGCGTTAGCCTCGTGCATATCGAAAGTTATGGAACACTTAATTAAAAACAGGTTAGAGTGGTGGTGTGAATATAATGATATCATTCCATAGTATTCATGGGGCCTCCGTAAAAAAGCCTCCACTCTCGATAACCTTTCTATGCTCTTGATGGATGTCCAGATTGCTTTCTCTGAAAATGGGTACCTGATCTGCACTTATATAGACATTAAAGGAGCATTTGATAACGTTGATATCAATATCCTTATTAACATTCTTACTCGTTTATCAGTTCCACCTAGATTAACTTCTTTTATTTATAATTTTTTAAAAACTCGTTATCTCACTGCCAAAATCATCTATTCGGTCCAAGAACTGCATGTATTGGATTGCCACAAGGAGCAGTTCTGAGCCCTCTTCTTTTCAATATTTACACCACTGGTTTGCAGGCTGTAAATCAGCCTCCTAACCAATTCCTACAATACGCAGATGATCTCATCCTACATACATTTTCTCAATCCTTACAAATAGCTATAGATAATATCTCAAATGCTCTGACAGCACTACACAACTATTTAATTTCTATCAATTTAGAAATATCAGTTGCCAAAAGTTCAGAAATCATTTTCACTAGGCGTAGGTGCAAAATCGAATCCATTCCCTTCCTCAATACTTCTATTCCATGTCAAAACTCTGTAAAATTCCTTGGAGTCGTTTTTGATAGAAAATTGCAATGGAAAGCCCATGTCGATTATATAGTAAGTAAATGTATGCCACGAATTAACATTATCCGTGCCCTTACCAGGGTTTGGTGGGGTGCTGATCAAAAGACTTTACTTATGATATATATACTTGTAATTCGCAGTTTCATCGATTTCGCAATAATATAATCAAAGAACCAACTTTCAGATTCAAGTAATGCGGTGGCATACCAGTCAGTTCCAATGAATTTAAAAATTCAATTGGATAATTCATTACCTCAACTTGATTTATAACACTGTCAATTGATTTATATGTCGTCACTACACCTGGCTATTTCGCTTGAATTTGAAAATTAATGGCATTGATATGAATTTTCTTCGGTGCTAAAATGGCGCGTTCTCTCATCCAATCCTGATTTCTGTAATTCTGAAGAATATTCGGAAAAACACTTTCAATCAATTCATCTATCGATTGCGCAATTGTACAAAAATTGTTCGGTACAGCGATCAATCCGTTAGTACTGTCGATTTGTATTTTGCCATCACCAATTTCTAACAATTGTCTTGAAAACTCATGGGCAGCTGGATCATTTTGTAGGTGAATACGCATATTAATGTCCAGTATCAATTTTTGTACATATCTCCAAAGAAATGCTGACTTCCAACAGGCATTTCATCAGCAGGAGTTGATCGAGGAATGACAGGCAATGTTTGACGAAAATCCCCTGACAGTAATATCAAAGCACCACAAAAAAGCTGTTGATAACCACGTAAATCTTGAATTGTTCGATTAAATGCTTCTAGTGATTTTTTATTCGCCATTGTACACTCATTCCATAAAATAATTGACATTAATCGCAGAACTTTTGCCATAGCAGAATTTCTCGAAATATTGCAAGTTGGAGTTTCAATGACCTGTACATTCAATGGCAATTTTAATGCAGAATGTGTGGTCCGACCACCTTCTTATAATGTATCAGCAATTCCCAAAGATGCAAGTGCCAATGCAATTTTCTGTTCCGATCGAATAGTCGCTAAAATCAATGATATAACGAACGTTTTGCCTGTACCACCAAGAAGTACCAGGTACATCCAAGAAGTATAATCCACCTGCATTATTGGAAACGGCTTACATGATTGTATCATATACATGTTTTTGCTGAATATCCAATTTGGTTATATTCGATTGTACAAATAAACGCAAATCATTAGAATTGAATTCCTGCTCACGTTGCAAATCACGATCAATCAAATCATGCATCTCACGGTTTGGTGCGATCATACCCCATTATTCTAATGATTTATTTGCAATCGTTAGACCCATATCTTCAATTATTATCAAAGCTTCGTTGTACATTTCCTAGGTAATAAACAAATCAGAAATATCTTCTGCCATATAATGTTTCTTTCCCCATCTGATAGAAGTTTCAATTTGACAGAAATATCCCCATTACAAAATGATCCGTCATTTATTGAATTCATTTGTTACAAAAAATGTGATAAATGAAGATCCGCTCGACCAATTTTGTGCAAACCTCACATAAACATCTACTAAATAGTCCGAACAAAGCCTAAATATTTGGTTCGGATAGGTGAGCCCGTTCTTGAGTTATAGAATTACTGTTACTTTCTAATAGATTCAATAATTATTAAAAAGTTTAAAGTAGTTTTATTATAAAATAATTATAATATCAATACATAGGTCATTACATTTCAACGGATTAAACTAAACTCTTACTGTCACTTAATTAAACAATTTTCTACAACTCAGCAACTACCAACTCACACCTACTTAATAAAATACTTTATTGCTTTTATTTCAACACACCCCCTCAATAAAATATTTTATGACAATTCAAGTCCACACTCATTTCTAAATTTAAAAAACAATTCTTTACCCAGAGGTTTTGTAAACATATATGTAATTTGTTCATTGGTATTAATGTACTTAATATTAATTAAACCTTCTGCTACCTTTTCGCTGATGAAATGATATTTAATGTCAATGTGCTTTAATCTTTTATGATTCTCTGGATTTTTAGCTACTTTAATAGCCGATTGATTGTCTTCATAAATAATCACTGGATTATTAATCAAATTAGGTATTTTAAAATCCAACAATAAACTTTTAAGCCAACATTCTTCACTCACTGCCATACTTAAAGCTACATATTCTACTTCTGTTGATGATAATGTAACACAATTTAGTAACTTGACAATCTTCGTTTCACACTGAATTCCCTCTGGCAGCAACATGTACACTTCTTCATCGATTTTACCATATAAGAAGGCACCTCTTACATCCGTTTGATTTACCAATAGCCCTAATTTAGTTGCCACTGCAATAAATGCTCGTACAGTAGTTAATTTAGCAACTGGACTATAAATTTCACTCTCATCTAAATTATCTTGTTGTTCAAAAACTTATTAATTAAACCTTTTACTACCTTTTCTCTGATGAAATGATATTTAATGTTAATGTGCTTTAGTCTTTTATGATGCTCTGGATTTTTAGCTACTTTAATAGCCGATTGATTATCTTCATAAATAGTTAATGGATTTTTAATCAAATTAGGAATTTTAAAATCCAACAATAAACTTTTACGCCAACATACCTCACTCACTGCCATACTCAAAGCTACATATTCTGCTTCTGTTGATGATAATGTAACACAAGCTTGTTTCTTACCAGACCAAGAAACAGTACATCCAAAAACTTTAAAACAATAGCCTGAAGTAGATTTTCTATCGTTACAATCTCCTCCCCAGTCAGCATCAACATATCCAACAATACATTCATTTTCATTACATTTGTAAACCAAATTCAAATTTAAAGTATTTTTTACATAACGTAGAATTCTTTTTAACGCTTTGTATAATTGTTCATTTGCATTTACTTGATAACGACTTAAGAAAGATACTGATGCACACAGATCAGGTCTAGAACCAGATACTGCATAAATTAAACTTCCTATTAATTGTCTACATTTATTTTCTAAAAATTTATCTTTCGTGTAATTTAATAATGAATCAAATTTAAATTTTTGATCCATAGGAGTCAACATTTCTTTACATTCAGTCATGTTAAATTTTTCTAAAATTTTCCGTAAATAATTACTTTGTTTTAATACAGTTATTTTCTGATCAACATTTTGCTGAATATTAATACCAAAGTAATAGATCATCTACGTACAATAATAAATATAAACTAATAGAACCTTTGATTAAGATATACAAACAATGATCATTTTTAGATTTTACAAAACCTTCCTAAATTGCCACTTCATCAAATGTTTCATTCCAATACCTTGGTGACTTCTTTAAACCATAAACAGATTTTAGTAACTTGACAATCTTCGTTTCACACTGAATTCCCTCTGGCAGCAACATGTACACTTCTTCATCGATTTTACCATATAAGAAGGCACCTCTTACATCCGTTTGATTTACCAATAGCCCTAATTTAGTTGCCACTGCAATAAATGCTCGTACAGTAGTTAATTTAGCAACTGGACTATAAATTTCACTCTCATCTAAATTATCTTGTTGTTCAAAACCACGAGCTACTAACCTTGCTTTATAAGTTATATTTCCATCTTCGTTTGATTTAATTTTGAATATCCATTTACTGCTAATTGGTGTCTTGTCTTTAGGTAACTTGTCTTCAATCCATACATTATTATTTCTTAAAACTTCTAATTCCTTTTGTATTTTCACCATAACCAACAAAAATTCCTTCCTCACCTTTAGCATCCCATTTTAAACGTTTTTGTTTTGGAGTATGTACAAAGACTTTTGAACCAAATACTTTTAACTCACTTATATTAAATTTTCTACCAATCCAGACTGCATAAGGAGTTTGATTTTCTAATTTACTCTTTCCAGTTCTATTAATAACAAAGGCCGCTGTATTTACTGCTTCAACCCATAAATACTTTTCCATATCTTTTGCTTGCATCATAGTTCTTGCTGCTTCTACCAAAGTTCTCATTTCCCGCTCAGCTTTACCATTCTGCTCCGGAGTATAACTGATTGTTGTCTGATGCTGGATTCCATTTTCTTCAAATAAGTTTTTAACTTCTTTATTATAAATTCAGTTCCATTATCAGATCTTATAATTTTAATTTTATTTCCAGTTTCATTTTCAGCTAGCTTAACAAAAATCTTTAACTTTTCAATTGTCTCTGGTTTATTTTTCATAAAATAAATAGTCCTGTAATTTGACCAATCATCTTTAATTAATAGAAAATATCTTGAGTTCCCAATAGATTTAGTTTCCATTGGACCACATACATCAACATTATTAATTCACAAACTTTAGTTGATTTAAACTCACTTTTACCAAATGAACTTCTGTGCTGTTTACCTTTTAAACATCCAATACACGAAATATTTTCACCATCTGGAACTCCAATATTATTTTTCTTCAAAATCTTCTTGATTTGATCCATATTTTGATGAGCTAGTTTTTCATGCCACTCTGACAACGTAGTTGAAGATTTACCAATATTTACCATAACATCACCTTCTAGATTAGGTAAATATCTAAATTTCATCTCATACAGTTTTCCACTTCTAACAGCAATAGCACTTGTTGCATTATTTTTAATAAATTTACACTTATCTTTGTCAGTCATCATAACATAGCCTTTATAAAGTAGCACATCAAACCGAAAATAAATTATTAATCATACTTGGTACAAACAATATTATTGAGTGTTGTTACAATCCATAACTTTCCGTAAAATGCTTCTAGTTTAATTTTGCCAACACCTACAGCACGGTGTCTTGTTCCATCTCCAATAACAGCAACTCTCTCCTCGTTCAATTCACTATAGTCGGTAAATAAACTTTTCATGTAACAAATATGTTCAGAAGCGCCAATATCGACAAACCAGTTATCATTAGTTGATTCACCGACAAAAGCCTCAACTGTCTCAACAAATGCATTAGTTTTATTTTGCCTTTCTTCTCTCTTTTCTATGGCCATCCGAATTCTACAATCTTTTATGACGTGACCAACTTTTTTGGAATAGAAACATTTTGCTTTTTTTGTTTCTGGACAATTTTTCTTAATATGACAGAATTTATTACATCCATAGCATTTAATTTTTGAATTGACATTTTTACTAACCAGAGCAACTGTTTTCTCAACTTTTGTCATTCTTTCCTCTTCTGATATAAGCCTAGCAACCAAGTTATCAATTGTTTTACTACCTTCAGCCACCGACTCCCACGCAGACATAAAATATCTAAATTTTTCTGGCAATGACATTAAAATTTTAGTCATTATAAATTTATCAGAAACTTTTTCACCTAAATCTTTTTTATTGACTTGCTAACTCTTGAACTTTCGATAAAAATACTGATAACTCCATACCTTCTTCATACTTATATGAAAAGAAACGCTGTTGAACTAAATGTATACTTGATTCCGATTTTTGCTCATAGATACTTAATAATTTCCTCCACATATCAGCTACAGTTTCACAAGTCACAATATGAGACATTGTATTCTCCGTCAGTCTTGTTACAAACTTCGAGCTTTTCCATCGTTTTTAATCCAATCTTGAGCTTGAGCCTCTGCTTCTGGTTTTTCAGTCGTCCCGTTCACAATTGAAAAGATTCCAAGACCTTTTAACAGCACGGTAATTTGAAACTTCCAAACAACCCAATTTCTTTGGCCTTCTAACTTAATTACTCCACTACTACTCGAACTTATTATTGAATCCATGTTTAAATTCCGCTAGTATTGTAATGACTACCGAAAATACTATCGCGGGCTACCGTAATGTTTTAAATTACGTATTTATGTGCCTGGGCCCGCCCATAACCTGTTACTTTCTAATAGATTCAATAATTATTAAATAGTTGAAGTAGTTTTATTATAAAATAATTATAATATCAATACAAAGGTCATTACAATTCAACGGATTAAACAAAACTCTTACTGTCATTCAATTAAACAATTTTCTACAGCTTAGCAACTATAACCAACTCACACCTACTTAATAAAATACTTTATTGCTTTTATTTCAACAATTACAACGAAATGTGGCATTGATTTTTATATATATTTATTATATTATTTATTGTATTATCATTGTATAAAAATAAAATTTTTTGCGCTATAAATGTATTAAAGGGTTCAAATGTATTAAAAGTTAATTTAAGAATCTATATCTATTTATGTATGTTTGTTCCGCAGTAGTTTTATACCTCATTTCCCAATAAGCATGAAATCACATTTATAATCACTTACCGTATGATGAAATTTAAAGCATATATATTGGAAGGTATAAACCAATTACGACTCAGTTAGAGCTATGGTTAAACTAATGATCTATATTACCCTCCTAATGAAAATAGGATGCCATTATGAGTGATATTTATTGCGCAATGGATCTACTAGTATACATATGATACAGTAAAATGTAACTTATAAAATTATACTTAAAAGAATAAAAAAAAAACTAAAAATTAAAAATTAAATTATTTATTTACAACAAATTAAAAATTTAATTCTTGGTATATTTTAAATTGTGCAATGGTTTTTCGCAATCTATACATACACTTTATTCTTGTTTCGTTACTAACTTTTTTTTTTAATAATTATGTTAGATTTATGTATTTTTTAATATCCCTTATTGGTTGTAATTATTATAGATATATGGAAGCACTTGATGAATTAACGTTTATGACGAGCTCAGCTGGTCTTAACCACGTGCGGTACAACATATAAGGGTGAGCTCAGTTCGTCCTTGTCGCTAAAATGCTAAAATTGCTTCCAACATGCCATAGAATTTGTAGAATATACAGTGATAGAACCGAGGAATCCGGGCGCTGCAAGTCCATAAGAAATCATAAAATATGAAGAACAGTGTAAAAATTACAAAACTGGAAACATAAATGCTATGATTGTTTTAACGAATTCAATGACATGCTTTGAAAAAGGTGATGCGTTTTCAAGAAGGCAGGCAAGTGTGGGTTAGCCTCTCAGGCTATTTGAAGCTTCATCCGAATACCAGCTGTATGACATATATGCAGGTAGCTCTTCCAATTTGAGTCGAAAGACACTCTGGACGTTGCAACACATCTTTCAAAGTATCTGTGGGATGAATTGAATACGGGATTAATTAAGAAGAAACAACCGAAATTACCAGAAATGCTTCTAAATTGTAAAATTCTAAATATACTGCCATAAGAGTATCTCACGTTTAAATCAAGAATAATTATGTGTTTTTGAAAGGCACTTAAAAAAATCAAAACGATGCACCTAGAAATAAAGAAGAGACACTTATTGCAAAAGTCGACAATAGAACAACTTATCAAAAGAATTCCAGGAAGAAAAAAGGGAAATGTTACTACTGTTAGGCCAGCGATGGACAAAAAAATTGTCCTAAAATGGATTGCAGATGGGCAACCAACAAAGGGGCAGCACGCATCTAAGTCGCCTTCATGTAGCGTAACTGCTCTAGGTCTTGTGTGTGCTGACAATGAAATGGTAAGTGAAGGTAATAGTAATGAAAAATTTAGAAAAATTTTTAAAAAAGTGCAGTAACAACCTCTGAAGGGGAACGGTTTACTGATAACATGTAACCATACACATAACAATAAATAAGGACAAATTTATTGACTTTAACTATTTTAATGAACCAAACGGAGTATTGATTGCTCATAGTAAATTAGTTCCTGCTGTACGTAAAGGAAGTTTAAAAATAATCGCTAACGAAAATGGATCTAGTCAACCTAAGTTATTGTATGGTGTATGATATGTTCTAGATACCAATAAAAATTTATTTTTAATACTAGCGGCTCAATAAAGGTTAGTAAATAGTAAATTTGAGTCATCCGCAACCGAGTGTTGGTTAACTGTAGGAGGTATCTGTATATAACAAGGTAATCGAAAATAAGGAAATGAATATTTTAGGATTTGAAAGTACAAATTCCTGATAAAGTAGTAGAAATAAATTCCGAAACTTTGGAAATCAAGATAAGCACCATGTTAAAAATATTCTTTTAAATAAAATTAATTTGAAAGTAGATGCAGAAAATGAGTTCTGTGAACCATATGTCTATGGAAAAGACTGTCCTACAGACTGACCCACAGATTGTCTTTTGGCCTTAGAGAAAAAGTTACTGTAGCATGTGAATTAGTCTCAATCGATGTTTGTGGAACTTTTGACGAATCGTTGACTCGTAGTAAGTTGACATATATTTCCTTCAAAGACAATTTCACAAAAGTAGAATATATATATTTATTTTTTAGAAAGAAGTAAATTGTAATATTAGTAAAATAATCGCTTTAGTAAAAAATTTAGGTCATAGAATAATAGGGATTTCAAGTCACAACGGCGAGGAAATCGCAAAAGATAAAGTTTAAAAGCTGCTTCGAGAGTATGGAATCGTTCAGAGATTCACTGCTCCCTACTCACCTAAGCAAAACCTTAATAGCGATCGTGAGAATAGGACAATAGTTGAAATGGCTAGAACTTTGAAATATTCTAGGCCACAAGCCACCCAAGTTTCCTCCCGCAACTAGACAGAGCTATGTCAAACAGCTGTTTATATTTTAAACAGCTAACGGAAAAATAATATGTGCAGAATGTAAGTCCATTTGAATTGGGATTGAGGAGAAATCCAGAATACATGTTCCATGTTCCAAAAGAAAAAAAAAGGAAAAGGGACGATAAAGCTTTGAAAGGCTATTTAATAGGATATGGCAGAGATGAAAGGTACCGTATCTGGGTTCACACAATCAAAAAAATCCTTTGTTCTAGAGATGTTATATTTGATGAAAAGATCTAGCCTGAGAAAAAGAAGATGAGATAGCACTTATGGAAAAATTGTCTAGTAAAAAAGGAATTTTAGTTATCAACAAAAATAAAAATTTGACTTCTAAAATCGGGCAAGGAATTCGGCTCCTGTTGAGGTTCTCGATCATAAATCTGAAGAAAAGGATGATAGTACTACTATAGTACTAGTAGGGGTGAAGATCATTCTACAAATATTGACCCAAATTTAATTGTTGAGAAAGAAAACGTGCGTGCGTTCTTTGAAGAAAGATCCTTAAGACCACAAGCCCCCTGAAGGGATCCCAAACGATTTGATGATTTTATTATGTTAGCAGAGGTTTTTTTTAATAAATTATTAAAGAAATTTGGCATGTAAAATTGTCGTGCGGTAAAAACTCCAATTTTGAAAGACAACATTTCCGAGAATCAAGAGACAGAAAAATTAGAAGATGGAAATGGAAATCATTCCTTACAGAAATACTATTGGGGCTCTCATGTACTTGATGCTAAGAACTAGGTTGGATCTAGCCGTTAGCGAAAACTGAAAAACCATACCATTGCAGATTTAGTGAAAATAAAAACAGTTTTCAGTTACACAGGTTTAGTTAATAGGTTTCAGTTATGCGGATTATTTTGACTGTGTAGAAACCTGAAGATTGACTTCTGGAGTTGTAGTTCTGTATAGTGGAGGGCCTGTGTCATGGTTTAGTCAGGGACAATCAGTAGTAGCTACTTCCACCATAGTATCAGAAATTATAACTGCTAGTGAGCGTGCACGTAAGGTAATATGGTTGTGAAAAATATTTTCGAATATTACAAAGCTGTTTCTACGGTTGACCAAGTTACGGACATGATGACAAAGGCATTGTTTAAACCACGTCTGGTGCTATTATGTAATCATATAGGGCTTTTGTAATCAGAGAGAGTATTGTCATTAATTTTTTTGTAATTTAAAATTTATGTCATTTGTATAACATTTTTTCTTTCTTATTAGGGAGAAAAGACACCTCTGCGTAAGCACACTAATCAACAAAATTATTGTATTATTATAGAAAATGCGTAAATAAGAATAAGTCAGTTGTATTAAAATATTTTCCCGTATTTTACTAAAATAAAAGTACTATATACAATATTTTGCGATTTAAATGTAGAGCTTTATTTAAAATGTTAAAATAAACGACCAACAATCCAATAAAATCTAAAATATTTGGAAAAACAAATTTTATTCGCTAATTTCACAGAGCCGTATTATATTTATATTTGCAATTTTGAATGTAATAACTTCAATTAAATGTCATTTTTTTAAATTATTCAATAATTTTCGAATATTTGACATTTGATATACAACTTACATACAAACAATTGAAAACATAATTATATTTCTAGAATTTTAATTTTTTATTACAAATTTTAGCTACTCGTGGCGCATCAATCTATTTAGAATTGGCTTCCATAGACCTTTTCATTTTAAAATTTGTTTCGTACTGTTGACAATAAGTTTGACAAAGATAGAAAATATTTGCTTCTCATTTTATTACATTAGTTTTTTGACATTCTGTCCGAAACAAAAACGAATCGAAAATTAAAATGAAAAGCCCTATTTACTATGCACAGTATGGATATATTGGTATTCGCTGTGAGTGAAGCCATGGTAGGGGAAATGAAATCGACTGAAGCGTTCGCAGTGGTTACTTTCGGTATTACGGGAGGCTATTATTACTAAAGTTGTAAGCAAGTACACATGAGAGTATTTATTTTGTTTTAACTTAAATAAATTTAAAAAGAATGAGACACCAAAGTTGTTGTGTCGTAAATTGTAAAAATACCAGCAGAAAAAGTGAGTGCAAGTTTTATAAATTTCCGACTGCTCAATGGAAAAGAAATCAACGGAATCAGTGGATAGCTGCAGTTAAAAGGCTGAAGTAAGTACTACCATAACCTTAACTTTATCAATAACAATAATTCGGAAAATTTAAATGAAAATTAAGTTAGCCGACATCCAAAAATTTTTATAATTATTTTTATCGAAAAAATCATTACGAAAAAATTTTAAAAAAAATTAATTTGTAAAAAACTTGATACATTCTAAGTGAAATTAAAAAAAAAATTTTTTTAGTTCTAATTTAATAAAACAATAAAAAAAATTAAAAAATTAACAACGTCAGCTAACTTTAATATTATAGAGTTGAAAACTTTTTCAAAATTTTTAAGTTTAGTAAAAGTTAATAATTTTGTTATGATTCTGTGATGAAAAAAATCTAATTTATAATAAATGCTTAAATTTAAATTAACATACTGTTCTAACATTTTGTAAACACGTGATTTTTTAGCGCTGATGGATCACAGTGGGTTCCCAAGCCATATGATTGTATTTGTAGTGATCATTTTATTGGAGGTAAGAAATCAGAAGAGGAGCTAAGTCCTAGCTACATTCCAACTATATTTCCTTCAATTCACAAGTGTTCAAAAGTAAATGAATCCTCTGCGTTAAACAGGTAAAAATTATTTGGTAAAACTTGATCGATTTGAACGACTTAGCAATGATAATTTTATATTTTCAGATATAAGCGCGTAATGAATCGGCGAATGAATGCACAATTACCTTCAACATCAAATGCTGAGTCCAATGTTATAGAATCGGTAGAAGTGATGACTGAAAATCCTCCAGTAGTGTCTTCAAAAGTAGACCAAGGGTGTCAAATTGATTTTTATTCAAACTCTGATATCAATTCTCAAACATTTACTTGCAATCGTTATGTTAAAGACGATTTATGTCATGCTGAAACTCAGACAGAAATTGTTGAAGATACTAGGTCGATAAAAATTCATATTGGTAATAAAAAATTTGTAGATAAAGAATGTGGTACTCCTAAAAAAACCTTTGTTGATAAAGAAAGTCAAGCAAACAGTAAACATTTAAATGGATTCACATCGGTGACAAAGGATCAAGAAATCATTGATCTGACAGGGGTATCATTCGGAAATTTTAATTTCTTGTTGACAAGAATGTCTAGGTGAAAAAAGTACATTGTATCGAAAAAAGATCGACTATTCATTTTTTTAATGAAAATGAAAACTGGATTGACATTTACAGCACTTGGTGTACTGTTTAGTGTTCACAGAACAACAATTTCTACAATTTTTTATGAAACTTTGCAACTACTAGCTAGTGCAACCAGAAATTTAGTATTTTGGCCAGATATTGACGCTGTACAAGAAACTATCCCTGACTGCTTTCTACCTGATTACAGTAACACCAGAGTTATAATTGATTGTACAGATTTTCGAATTGATATCCCTAAAAGTGTCGACAATCGTGTTTTTACATATTCCCAATACAAAAAAAACTTCACGGCTAAAGTTCTTATTGGGATAACTCCTGGAGGTTTTATTTCCTTAAGATCTGACGTAGCTGGAGGACGGAAATGGGATTCTCAACTTACAATAGAGTCTGGGCTGTTAGATCTATTAGAACATGGTGACATTGCAAAGGTTTTCCAGAAATAAAAACAGTGATTGACGCAAGCGGTAAAAAAGTACAAATGGTTATGCCGCCTTTTCTTGAGAAAAAAAATGAATTTTCAACCAAAGAAACTCAACAAACATACAGTGTAGCAAGAGTTAGGATTCACGTTGAAAGAATCATGCAACGATTACGCACTTATCAAATATTGCATAAATATTCCTCAGCACTTGTTTCATTTCATAGACGATATTGTGCACATTTGTTGTGTTTTGGTAAATTTACAGCCTCCAATTATTGCTAATAAAGAAGATGCTGAAAATGAGAGATAAAAAATATCTTATTACTCATAAAAACTGTATTTATTTTATGGATTTTTATGACATACGAAATTAAATTTCCAAGATATTGTAAATAAATTGTAAAATTAATGAATAAATAGTTTAAATTTTTGTAATAAACAATAACATTCTTTTAAACTTATTTATAACTTTTATATTAGTAAGGAATATTAAATTAAAATTTAAATTAAAACTCTTTTAAATTGGTATTTTTATAACGAATAACAAGACTCTTTACTTAACATAAATTAATAAATATTAAATTTTAAGTAACGAATAAATATCTACTTAATTTTCTAATAATTGACTTGTTGGTAACAATGACAATAATCCTTATTTTTACGTAGTTATGTATTATAAAAAATAAGTTATTATTATTTAAAAATATTCTCAATATCACTTTCAGTAAAGCTTCGTTTCTCCATTGTAATATCATTTTCCTCATTACTATCTAAGTTATCAGTATTATCACAATTCTTATGATTATTTTCTTTATCACTGTCTTCAATAGTTAAGGTCGCGTATAAAGCAGGTAAATAATGTTCAAAATAGAATTTTTCGCTTTTTAAAATCACAGTTTTTAAAAAATCTTCGTCTCTATTAACTTTAATCAAAAAACTGCCATCTTCAACAGGTGAATAGACAAAGAAATCACAAACGCTCATTCCACTGACATACATTTGAACTTGTGTATAATAAAGATCAGTCTTCTTCAGTTGTAACTTATTATCAATAAGTTGTAAATACTTAACATTACTTGAATTATCAACGATATTAATTATTGGTTTCTTCTCGCAGGAACTTGGACATTTAAATTCTACAATTTTTGAAATAGAGCCATCATCAGTGACAACGCCATCCAGGCTTGCACAAAGCCAAGGCTGAAATTTGCTAACCAACACGTTTAACAATACAATTTGTCAATTCTTGGTATTTATCTTTGGCATGAGTTTCCATTTTTAAACCGTATCTAGTTGAAGCACTGTCAATTTTACTAAGGTTTAACATGTCTGAAACTAAAGCTTCAACTGGTTTTCTACTCAATACTTTAATATTATGAACATTAGAACTTGCGGAAATTCTTAACCGTCGAGCTTTAAACCAATTATTACTGGACTGTTTAACTGTTTGACAAGACAAATTGACGATTGTTCTGATAATTGCACATTTTTTAGTTAAAACTATTTTACTATCCATATCATATTCACTTTTGTAAATAAAATATTCCTCTTGGAAAATTAATAAATTTTCAATACACACAGTGCATTTTTCTTTCTCCAAATTTAATTCGACTTGCGCTAATAAAGAATTCATAACATTTCTCAATGTGTTTATTATTTTTTTTCAATTGTGCTTGCATTATTAGTTTTAAGGGTGAATCATCTTTCAATTCAGTGATTGAAACTTTTTGAGGTTCATGTAATTGGGTACATTTGTGTGGTATCATATTTTTAAAATACTCTCCTTTGAAATATTTTTTTTTTTTGTGAATTGACGTACACTCGGCTTGCCCCACTGCTGCTAATGACTGGTTTTTGAAGCGCTTTCCTCATTGTTAATAAAATAAATTAACGCCGCGACTTGCTTGCACTTTTTACTCTGATTATATACACAATTACATTGTACATCCGTCACATGGCGTTCAGAATTTATTTTTAAAAAAAATAATAAAAAAAATCTGTTAATTACAATACTCTAATAATTTTTACCATAACGAAATAAATGATCAAATTTCAAATTACGTTCAATGAAGTGATGTAAGGTGTACTGTGGACCAAGGCTTGTCGAATAATTTGAGATTTTATTAAAAAGCTATCATTGTTCCGTCTGTGTTCCTCGACAACTCTTACATGTTCTGCAAGAGCAAGATTTTTGCCCTTGTTCACTGTTGCTGGCTGAAATTCAATTTGATGAGTGACACACTGAAATCCGGTCTTTATAATAATATCCATGGCTTTTTTATTACTAAAAAAAAAAAAAAAATTACATTAATTAAATAAATATTAATATATTCCATTGATATAACTATTTAATTCTAGCAGTACTGTGTACTGTTGTATAAATAATAATAATAATCCCCTTTGGTTAATGGCTATATAGCTGAAGAAGCTAAAGCCAGAAAAAAAAACTATTTAATTATTTTTGAAGTTATTTTAAACTATTTAATTATTTTTGAAGTTATACTTCTTTAGGCGCGTTATGAAAAAATGATGAGAGTGAAATTTTAAGATGCGCGCGCATCTGTGACACAAAATTCACAGTTTTTTATATAAAGAATTGAATTAAATATAAGCCACGTCTCTTAAATTTAATTGGTTTACATATTTAGAATTGACCAATAGCGTTTTACAATAAAATTCGTAAATTTCATATAAATATAAATGAAAAGGTTGGAGAATCACTTAAACGTTTGCCTTTGAAGTATTAAAGTGTTTAATATCTTTATACAATTTGGTATTTAATTCAAAATATTATTATTGAAATACTTCAATAATAATATTTATTTTTAACGATGCCAAAGAAGTATAACTTCTGACCCGCGTACATAAGTACACGCACCCATTTTTTTTTTCTTAGTATCATTTTTTGACTTTGTTTATTTTTCGAGTTATCCATGGGTAGTTTAATCACAGGCTGAACGTAGGGGCCAAAAACCAACCCGACCCGTGAAAATTATACCCCATAAATACATGGGTAGTTTAATAACAAATCCATGGATTGATAACAGTCGAAAATGGCGTACATGTATTTTTAATAGTTGTATTAAATATACAAATGTTGATTTTTTTTTTAAACGAATTAAATTTCGGTTATTTGTGCTCGATTTGTGTTTAAATTATGGTCATTTAACAAAAAATAATAATTAAATCTTGTAAAATGTTTTAAATTGTGATATTTATGTGACATAAGCACGATAATTTATAAAAAAAAAAAAGTGTCGATAACTCAAAAATTAGGCGAAAACTCGAAAATTGGTATTCTTCATTTCGTCTTGTTTTAGCTTGTTTTATCATAATTAATCGTCAAATCAAGGCGCCCTGGATATCGGTATCTTCCCTAAATATCAAATAACTTAACCTGGATGTTTACCGCATTCTTCATTATTTTTTATCATTATACTTACTTGTTGTTGATTTTTTTTAATTAAAAAACAAAACTGCAATCACTACAAAAATCTCACATATTTTTTATAACTTCTTCTTTTTACTATTATTTATAATATTTATTTTTATTTTTCTTGCTATTGCCATACGTTTAAAATATTTTATGACAGCTCCCTGTAGTTCATATTTTGTCTGGCGCTGCAGTCGCACTCATAGCGAATACATTCTGTGCCCTCTATGTATGATTTCTATGGTGCTACATACTAGTCATAGACCACGGTCTAATGCAATTGACGCTTATAAATATCTGACGTTTAATTTTAGAACTACAATTTTAGCGCATGTAAATGTTAGTATTTTGAAGTCTATGGTGGCAACATCAAATTAGCAATAGAGAAAAATAATTGTTAAAAAGATTTATATTTCTAAATATAAAGTAAATTTTTGAAATTTCTTTAAACAATGTATTTATCATATAGTTAAAAAATTTTGGGGTTTTACAGTTAAAAACTCAATGTATAGGGTAATTTATTGTATATTAAATTAATTTTCAAACATGTCATAACCTGAAATGTATATTAATAAATTTATGGAAAAGTGATGAAAATTCCTTTAATTTTATCTAAAATATTTTTAATGTATATATGTGTAAATTAGTAGCATTTAATGAAAATGAATCAAAAGCAGATTGATAAGTAAGTTTCAATAAATTTTTTTATACATGAAAAATTTTCTTAAAGTTATTTTTATTTATAACCTGTATTTTATGAAACACGTATTATTTACTATCGTTCAAGAAAATTAATTAAGTAATGTTTTTCTAAACAAATCTGACATGGTTCGAATAGCAATAAAACTAATTTAATTTTGATTCAGAGATGGACAAGAAACGAACTTAACGAACATAAATGATAAAATTCAAAATGAAGAAGAAATTACTAAAGAAGCAACTCCTTTAACACCAAATTTATTCCCGTCACCCCCTGATATAACATTTAATTGGGTTGATATTGGAGACGAATTTAACAAATGTTGTAAAGATTTGGCTTTAGGTGAATTATTACATGATGACTCGTTTGGATTATTTGAAGCAATGTCAGCAATTGAAATGATGGATCCAAAAATGGATGCTGGATTGTTATGTAATCGTGGTGATCGTAAAGTGTTAAATTTTGACCAATCAGTTGAGGTTTGTGCTTTATTAAACCCAATCTAACCCGTGCAAACTTTATCTACTCCACAAATCACATCGGTGGTATAATAACAAATTAAACGTACGGGCCAAAAAATGTCGCGAAAACTCGAAAATTGGTATTCTTCTTTTCGTCTTACTTTGGTTTTTATCAAAATTCATAAAAAAATCGTGTCGCGACGGATATAGTAATCTTCCCATTTATTTTGTGTCATGATTCAAATATCATTTCTACTTTTATAAAATTGATATAGGGTATGTTTGGAAAGTATGATGGTGTTACTAGGTAGTAAGGCGTGACTGTATTGTACTGATTTAAGGGATGACCAGCATTAGTGAATGATGTCATGGTTATTGTTTTTTATGCATGTATTTTTACTGCTTATTGCAGATATCGTGATGTTGTAGGACTTTTGAAACGTATACCATCTATGTTGACATACCTTACTGCTTATTAACACAATCACCTTTCGAAACATAATGAGTTAATACAACAAAAAATGTTGAAAATCTGGCAGATTTCTGACAGTCGCATAGAAAGTGAAAAAATTCGCTTGTATTCACAGTCACATATTTAGAGACACCAAAACAACTTAACAATATTGGAAAAAAATAAGTTTTAAAAAAACTAAAACCCTCCTACAGTAATGTGTTCTTAAAAGTACGAACAAGAAAAGATTCTTATACGAAATTTGATAATGTGATGTCCAGAGGATAACCGTGGTCGCTTGCCACATGTCACCACTAATATGGATTGTTTAGTACAAAAAAACTCTTTCGGTATGTGACCACGGCTATTATCTGGACATCACATCAAATTTCAGACAAGAATCTGTTCTTGTTTCGTACTTTTAAGAGCACATTACCGTAGGAGGAGTTTAGTTCTTTTAAACTTATTTTTTTATTTAAAATATTTTGGAGTTATAGAAATAATTAATGTATATATTTTGTAACTGTACTAATTGTACTCTTTTATTTAATACCCAAATGAACACATTAGAATAAAAAAAATTGAGACCCCCCACTTTTTTGATGTAACATCTGTTACATTAATATTATTTTCATTTTTCTATGTCACTCGGATTGTAAGAACGAATTCATACGTAAAATACATATATATATATATATATATATATATATATATATATATATATATATATATATATATATATATATATATATATATATATATATATATATATATATATATATATATATATATATATATATATATATATATATATATATATATATATGTACTGATAAAATTATAACTCTTCTTTTTGGCTTTCCCGTAGTTGGGATATTTAATAAAGCAATTATTTCTTCAAATGTGAATCAATGAACGAGTAACATATAATTTCAAAAGCATAGATAATAATAGATTGGCGACTCTTGCCTACTATCAAAAAAAATTTTTTTTTTGAACTATTTAAAAAAGGGTTTTAATTTAATATATTGTATGGTTGGGATTTGGTTAGATTGGTTATTTTTATTTTTTTTAAATAAAATCACAAGTTAAACATATTGTAAATTTATTGCAATGTTAAAAAATTGTTCTTAATTTTGTATTATTGTTAGTTAGAAAAAATATTTATTAACACAATTAAAACTAAACATTGAAATCACAAAATAAGTATTTGATAAATCGATCTCAAATCAGCTTTTGAACCATAAAACAGAAGAAAAATTTAAATACAAAATTATTTGTTCTTTTGAAAATAAGCAAATTTTGTTTGAAACATTTTTTCGTAAAGTATCTGGATTCGCAACAATTTCAGTTAAAATTTACCTAATAAATATATATAATTACAACACATATTATTATTATATAAGTGTCTATAATTGTATACACTGGATATTTAGAGTATTTTATGAAGGCTATTGATTAAAGATAGTATATTGATACTCAATTATATGTCTTCACTTGTTATAACTTATATTTTAGTTTAAAATATTTTGGGCTTAAGTAAATGCTATTATTGTATATGTTTTTGAAATTTACTAATTCAGCACTAGATAAAAAAATTATTTGTAACCTCCACTTATTTTGTTCTTAGAAAATATAGCCTACAACATTCGAACTATAATATCGAACCGATGGGCACATCAATCATCAAAATTGATTAAGTAGTTAGCTGCTATGGTTGAACATACGTACATACCCACATACATACATAGACTTCTAAAAACATAATCCATCCTTTTGGATTTGTCGTAATCGGGTAAAAATGACATTATACATACTTAGGATGCAGTAAGCACGGGTATGTGGGTTTATTGGCCATAATGTTGACTCATCATGTGATTAAATTTTTAGGCGATATTTGGGATCGAGTTTTATACCATAGTCAATTTTTATATCATTCATAACAAATAAAATTTAATATATGTTAGAGGAAAGTTAAATTTAATAATTATCGGACGAATAATCATTTTTTTAATGATCCGATTAGCTACTACAAGTATATTATTTATTAATTTTCCGATAGTGTTTTGATATCAATAATTCGTGAAAATTGTGTAATATTTTGAAGGTCTGTTTGAGACTTGTTTCCTAAACAATTTTCATAAGATACAGTACATCATAATTGACAGTCAAATTTTGATAGTACTTAGGTATTTTTTGCTACTTTCTTTTATACTATGTAGTCTATTATGGTTTTGATTATACTGACATTTTGGAAAAATTTTGAATAATTACTTGCGAACGAAGCGGACATTGAATCCGAAGGTTGCTGTCAGGTGGTAAGTCTAAAACAATACCGTAGTTATGTAAAAGAATGCTGTGGAGAGACGGTAAAGTTTATGTACTTCGCTGTATTGTATCTCCACGTTTCTATTTTAATTGATGTTTTTGAAGAAAGTTTAAACTGCTCTGCACATTTTTACGGGCTGGTAGCGGATAGTTATTTTATGAGTTTGTAACTATAAATAAAACAGAAATATCCATGAATAATTAAATTTCATTTCCTCCTTGAGCTTATGTAGATGAGATGCATATAATTTTTTCACAATGCCTATTTAGATGAATTAGAAAAACGTGTTCTTGTTCTTATAATTTTTTAACTTGCATTGTTTGAACACATTACTTTCTAGAGTGTCTAATTTATTTATATAACATCGAAATTATATTTGTTCAAGATTTAGCAAAGTGATTCCGACAGAGGGCACTGTTTTTGAGTATATTTGATATGGAATTTTTCGTTATTACAAATGTTTTTAATTGCATTATGTTTTTGTTTTTAAGGCTGGTGTATTAAAATTAAATAAATTTAAAGATGCTGAACTAATTGGAGTTATTGATGCAACATTTTCATGTTTTGTTTCGTGGTTAGAAGGGCATTCATTAGCACAAACTGTTTTTACAAATTTATATATGCATAAACCATTTGAAATTAAAAATCGTAATTTAAAAATTTTTTGTATTACTATGCATAGAATTTTAGAGCTGGTTGGTAATTTTATTCAAAGGTTAGTATAACATATGTAAACGTTATAATTTATTTAACATTCTTCTTCTATAATAGTTTAAGATCTCATTGGTAATTTGAGTAGCGGTGTTTCTGTAAAGCTGTAATTTTTTTCAGTGAAGAATTATTTATGCGTAGTACGGAAACCGAGTTCCAGCAGAAATCAACCCTGCACATCATCAACTAAATTTGTAAGAGGTGAGAGAGAGCAATACATAGCACAAGTAGTTTCAAATAAAAATTTCAGAGCAAAAAGGTTTAAAAAAAAGTTATTTGTCTTTTTTGGTTATTATTAAAAATAACAGAGTCATAGCGTATAGAAGTTTACACTAATTCATGTATGTAAACTTTTAGACGCACTGGCTCCGTTACTTTTAATTATAATCAAAAAAGACAAAGAATCTTATTATTATCCTTTTAACCTAACCCAACTCTCACTCATTTCAAATCTATAAAAACTGATGTTTCCGTACTTCGCATACAATGATTCGAATAAGATTACAACCTTACAGAAAGACCTTTACTCAAATCACTCGTTAATCTATACCTAAAGAAAATTATCGTCAATGAATTGCCTAAAGAATTATGTTCAAGCGTGTATTTTATTTAATCTATACTAACATAATAAATCTGAAAAATTTGTATGTTTGAGCGCGATTTTTAAAACTACTAATAAGAAAATTTATTTTTTTATTTAATAGCCTATTTATTAAGAAAAGCTATGAATTTAGCCCAGTTAAACAAAATTTTTAATTTACATTGTACCCAACAAGGTGAAAAATTTTGTTTTAAAACCAACAAATCATCAAAAAAACAATAAAAACTACGCTAATCCCAGGCGTTTCAAAACAAGACATTTAAAATATTAAAATGCTTATATCTCGAAAGATGTAAGAGTTACAGAACCAAGTCAAAAGTATAAAATTTTACATTAAAAAGGTTATAATGTCGTTTTAGCCATTATTAAACATATTGACGCTAGAGCGTGAAAGTAATAGAGTTACAGAAAAACAATTTTACATAAAAAGTTATTTGCCTATTTTAGCTATTATTAAAGATAACGAAGTTAGAGCGTCTAAAAGTTGTGATTTGTAGAGCACGCATGCATATAAAAATATACAAATCATAACTTCTAAACGTTTTAGCTTCGTTAACTTTAATAGAACCTAAAATAGACAAATAATTTTTTTGTAAAATTTTATGATTTTCAATTTTTATTTAAAACTTTTTTCTGTGACTCTTATTACTTTCTCGCTCTAACTTCACCTAAAAACCTATCTATTTAAAAGTTTAGACTTTAATAAGGAAATTTAATAAAGAAAAAAAACATGCTCTCCATCTTATTTGATGATGTAAAAATGAAATTAAATATAAAAAATACTCACTTTTCATTACATATGTAAAATAATTGATTACATGCAAAGTAACTAATTATATATATTATATTTAATTTATATAATTATATAATTATATTATATTATAAAATAATTCATTACATGATCATATGTTGCTCGTACTACCTTAATTATTGACGATATTTTTTTTAGTTGTATCATTTGATAAAAAATAATTTTCAAGAGATGGGTGAAACTATTAATCTTACATTCGTATCTTAAACTACGAGTCGAAGCAACAGGGAAAAAAGTGTTGATTGAATATTGTTCCTGGTACCTCTCTAATAATGAAAAACATGTTTTGACAAAATCCGGCATGAAGCTTTCTGTTTTTTAGTTTTCTTTTAATATCTCTAAGTATTTCTATCCGATTCAAAAAAAAAAAAATTACTCTACAAACTCCTCATTTGATGTAAATCGTTGCCTGCTGAGCCAATTTTTAAATTTGAAAATGAGTCACTTGAGGGTCAAATCTGATGACTACCGAGGATGGTGTCAATTCAAACTTCAATTACTTAATTTAACCACGGAAACATTGGTTGCGTTTATTCTCAACTGAGAGCAAATGCTTCAATCATCTAGCAGATATTTTTCTTACATCCAATTTATCATAATTTCTGAAACTCATCTGGGCTCAAATATTACTCGCAATTTTATTCTTCGGTCACTTAGCAGCATATCCTGGATTTTATCGATAATTTCTAAGGTACTCATGATTACGGAACGTCCTTAACGTTGAACGGAACGGTGTTTCCTTCTGTTGATGTGTACGGACTTTTAAATTCATTTTTTTAATTATGAACTATGGCAATTTACAGGGACAAATGTGCCATGAACTGAATCTAACTCAGCTTTTATTTCTTTTGCTGTTAAGCGTTTTAAATAGAAATTTTAAACTTACTTTTTTTTTTTTTTTTTGGAAAAAACACAAGTTATTACTCAAACTAACGATAAAAACTGTTTACCCTAAGTAATGATACTTATTCAAAACAAACCGTTAGCGATGCTTCGAGCACCATATCTCAGGTTTTCCAAAGATTTATTGACCTATCATAGTAGATCGAAAAGATACTTATATTCTAAAACTTCGACATTTTCAACATCGATGTTTCTGAACAGCTTTAGAACATACGGAACAAAAATAAAATTTATTGGAAAATATTTTTACCATAAAATTAATTTTTATAGTCTTTTTTGTCGAGTTATAAAAAATAATAAACCTTGTAACAACTTTGATTTTTTTTCAAGTGCTGGTGTTTTCGAAGAAGAAGACTTTCAAACACCAATGTGTAGGTATTGTATACCAAATATATCTGAACAACGAGTAAATGGTATGTTAAAAGAGGCGGAAGATGAACTTTATAGGCGTACGAAATTAAAATTTCAGACAACAGTTAAATCTCAATACTATGCAAATGTAAGATTATAATTAATCCAAGAGATTCTATGTTATATTTAATCCAAATATTTCGATAGTGAAACAGACGCAAATATTTCGAAACTAATACTACGAGGAAAGAGGCATTTCACTTCAGAGAATAATTAAAAAATAATACCCATTAAAAGTCACGAAAATTATGTAGTATAACAATGTATTATTAGGAGGAGTTATGTTAAAATAATGTACCTAAAAACACACAAATATAATAGACAAGTGTAATAAGGTTTTAGACTCGAAACCTCAAGTCATAACCCCTTATGGATTTCAATGTTTAAAAATTTTTTGGATTCTTTATATTAAAAAGTAAAAAATTTACCATTTGGAATTTTTCCGAGTTCGGAAGTATTGTATTCCTATTTTTAAAAAAAATTATTTCCTCGGATTTCAATAACTTTTTAAATACCGAGGAATTTTCTGAGCAATTTTCGTTTCACGTCCGTTGGTTTGACGAACTCGCAGAGCTCCACAACTAATGAAATAATATTATTAAATTGTTGTAAACAATAGTAAAGATATTCATTTTAGAAACATCTCATCTATCAATTACCGTTTCGGGGATGTAGCGTTTGAACTTTCGAAACGAGGATCTCTTTTTTCATTTAAATAAATTAACAATATCTGGAGAATTTTCCATCCGATTTTAATTAAATGTTATGTGTACAGGTCAATGCAATGCATTATCCGATTTTGATGAAATTTTTATGTAAACGCATGTAGTTTTACATCAGTGATTTGAATTTTGTTGAAATTAATTATAAATACACTATATTCTAACATATATTTAATATTTTGTATAGCCGGATCCTGCATTAGCAGTATACGCTCGGATTAAAGCAGTACGATTATTTTTTTCATTATTAACTGTTTTGGGACAAATGCGAAAACAAAAGAGTGAAGATAGTGTCCCGGAATGTATAAAAACTGTTGGTTATATAAATGAATTACTTACGGTTATTCAAAATTCGATTGAATTTGGTAAGTTCCTTTGTGATTTATTTATTCTGGTTCTAATATATTTCTATAATTCGTATAAGTTTTATGGTGAGATACAATTCGAAAAAAGGCGAATTTACCACACAGTGTCATTTTATACGAAATCATCAAATGGGGGTGCTGCTACTTTCGTTCAAAAGAAAGAAAATGATCCTTTTTTTTTTGGTCGTTACGTAATTACCGGGTGGAACCCTCAAAAAATAAAATACATTTTTCACAGCCTCATTTTTTCTTAATTAATAAAAAGCTATAAATAATTTTTGAAATCTTAATAAGCTTTCTTTAAAACGTATTTAAAAACTTTTGAGTTGTTTCGTTACTGAATGCGAGCTTTTTGAAAAAATCACTTTTTTTTTTCATAATTTGACGCTTTTCTATGGCTATGAGATTGATTGAATGCATCGAGTTAAAATTGCAGTCATTGCCTTTCTGATTAAGTCTACTTCTCATGTGGTAATTTTAGCCCAACTTTTTTCCTGGATTATGAAAGTTGAGAAGATAAGCAATCGAACTATATGATTTAATATTTTCATCTCTTTTGCTTCTTTTTTAAGAATAGAAGATAACGATCTAGAAAATTACCACATGATAAGTAGACTTTATGAGAAAGACAATGAATGCAATTTTAGCTCCATACATTAGTCGAGTCCATAGTTATAGCTACGGGAAAAATATAAAAAGTATAAAACATTTTTTGGAATTTATTCAAAAAGCCGCATTTGGTAACGAAACAATTCACAAGTTTTAAAATGCTTTGTAAGAAAGCTTCCAAAAAATCATTTACTGCATTTCAATAACGTTTTTTTTTTTTTTTTTTACTTTGTAGAGAGATTTCCACCCAGTTAATTACGTAACGAACAAAAAAGGTAATTTTCAGGTAATGAAATACCTAACACTTGTGACCTTAAATAAATAGTAGGTTAGATGTCATGGGGGTTCGATTTTGTTAATCCCGAATTTTAATATATCTTTACGTTTCAAGGTCACTGGAACCCAAATACAACCTTGACAACTTGGTATAATTAGGTAATTTAAAACCGAATGTGTTTTCAGCATAATCGGTCGAGCCGTTTTTTGTCATGATCAAAATAGCTAAAAAAACCCAAAGTACCCATATTCGTATTAATAAACAAATTATTGTTTTTGTAAACTCTCCTAGATAAGCAATGTCCATATCTTGCTTATTTTTAAAGATTTAAAAAAAATTACTTCAGATCTATGTGAATTAAAAACGTCTCAATTAAAGTAATAAAAATCCACTTTGCTTTTTACCAACGCTTGTCCCCTTCCTACAGTTCTTTCTCGACTAATCTTCTCCATGTCATCTTTGGCCTGTCTCTTGACGACTAATGTTATTTTCTTTCCGTAAAGTGTGACATATACTCCGAGATTTATTTTCTTTTTTAGTAATATCAGTAACGGAGGATATATGAGCCCTTTTACATAGCTCTTCGTTTGTGATTCTGTCTGGCCATCGGACATTTAAAATTGTTCTAAGGCATCGGTTTATGAATACTTGGAGTTAAGTTGATACCATTTTTGTAACTTTCCAAGTTTGGCAAACATAAATAAGTACAGATATTACATTAGTTACAAACATCCTGAGTTTGGTGCTTCTTCCTTGATATATTTCTGCTAACTTTGTTGAAAAAACTAGCCATATTGTTTATAGAAACATGTAATTATATTTTATGATTAAGATTTGATTTTAAGAGACAGTTTTGTGTCCATTATTGGCAGAGTATTTTCATTATCATATTAGAAAAATCTATCAATAATACATTCACTATTCGACAAAATAAGTTTTTGTCTTTTAAATTAACAAAAAAAAAAAAAAAAACCGTAAATTTGAAGCTTATGAACTGAATTGAAAATTTTACAATCTTACAATCTTCGAAAAACAGTACGCCCCACATACCATAATTTTCGTTGAGTTGCAAGTTTTCATGTGTGTATTTATAAATATGATATACTTATGGACACCAGACTTATACAATAATTTGTTTATTTCTAAAGTTTATTGAATAAAATTAAATTTAATTGTCTTATTAGGTAGTAAGCATACGTCAGTCGGCTTTGAACCATTAGTAAATCAACGATTATTACCACCGACGTTTCCAAGATATACCAAAATTAAACCAAGTGATCAAGCCTATAAATATTTAGAAGAATTTTTAGAACGTGTACGTTATATAGTTAAAGTACAAAATCAAACCGCCTTCCATTCTACTGTGGTAAATATAATTTATAATTATGAATTTTAGGATTAAAATTTTATATCTAAGAATAAAATGAAAAGTGATTACCATTAAGCAGTTTAGCAAGTGATTAAAATTGTGCTATTTAACTATTTCTCAATCCTAAATTAAACGAAGAAGTACGCAATGAACATTCCTCATTGAGTTTCTTCCACTAGGCGCTCACAGCGCTAAAAATATTCTTTCAGATGTTCCACATGACGAACACGCCTACACCGAGCTCACAACGACCCATCTAAAGAGATGAATCGAACTAAACGTTGATAATTTTGACTCATTTTTAAGGTTTAAAGAGTCAGAAAAAATTATTTTGTTTGCTTTCAAAAATGAAAATTTAGTGGAAACTTATGTTTCTTTAGAAGATGGTTTTTAATTATATTTACTGGTATATTATTTTAAATAAAGCAAATTAACCAATAATTAATAACGTTAATTATCCAGGCTTAAAAATTATAACGTAACCTCTTTAAGCTTCTGATTTATTTGCAAATATGCCATTTGTAATATTTAATCTACGCTTAAAACGCTCAAAATTCACTCGAAATGGTTTTGTGAATGAAATGCTCAGACGGTAGTGAAACGGTAAAAAACGCGATTTTTAGCGCCTGTTGGAACACGCTCATTCTGGACTTTCATTCCCAAGGAGAGGGGGTTTCTCGTTTGTCCATAATTTTATTCAGTAGTATCACAGCTATCCATATAATAGAGATCAGTAATGAAAATCTTTTTAATAATAATAATTTTTTTTAGGATTTTTTTATTGAATTTAGTCGTACACGACCTTGTGTACTATCACGATCAATTTTACAAACATTGTACTTTGGTAATAGTTCGGTTGCACATTGTGGTAGTCCGAATACAATTGTTTTAACTAATATTTTATTTGTGGATGTTTTACGAGATGCTTGTAAAAATTTTATTGCGCCACCATCACTTACTACTAAACAGACCACATTTTCTAATGTTCATGTAAGTTAAAAAATTTATAATAAACTTAAAATTACTTTTTGTTAATTCTATTTAAAATTTGTCTAGGAAAATCAAAATTAATTTTTTGTATTCATATTAAGGCGAACATATACAGTCAATTTTTTTTCGCAAATTAGATTTTTTAAATATTAATTTCTTTTCTTCTACCCGAAGCAACAGGGAGCAAAAATAATTTTGTAATTTCGATTTTTATTATTAAATATTGTATTTTATACCTACCTTATAGTGAAAAACAACATATTGGTTTTTTTTTAATATCTCTAGTTATTTCTATTCGATTTAACGAAAAGGAAAAAAATGTTTAGACAAAATGAAAAAAATGTTTAGACAAAAATTTTCTACAAATACCACATAAATAAGTTCTTTTGAAACATAACTTTGAAATAGTAAAAAGTTTATGCCAATTTGAAAATTTGGTTTTTTTCAATTATTTTTTTGTTTAATGGGTCGAAAAGGAAAAAATTTTAAGTTGTAGGTTTTTCTAACTACTTAAGACATTGGTATTCATTTTATATCATAACATCAAATTATAAATTATTTGCCAAATTTCCATTTTGATTGTTTGTTTTGCAAATTGTTGCCAATTTAACTGCACTTTTTTAATAATTTGCGTCGAATTACCCTAAAATTTCAAGCTATATTTTAAGCCATAATGTTTAGAAATTGCCGAGAAAAACCAAAATTGAAAAATGATAAAAACTAAAAATTTTCAAGTTACGCAATAAAATGAGTTTCAATGTATTAGAGCACTAAAAATTTGCAGTTTTCGCAATAAAATGAGTTTAAATGTATTAGAGGACTTATAAAAGTCTACATTTGGGTGAGAAGTTTTGCTTCCTTCGATATCGAGTAAAGATGCGAAACCCAATTTTTAGAATTTTGTGATTATTATTTCATTTTTCAAGTTTTTGATATTTTTTTTTAAATTTTATATTAGTGCTATACTAATATAAAATTTACTCTCGTACTTCAAACATAATTGAGAAAAAACCAAATTATCAAAATGGTATAAACTTTTACTTTTTTGATGTCATATTTCAAAACAAATCATTTATATATGATTTTGTACATAATTTTTTTTTAAACATTTTTTTTAATCGCATAAAAATAACCAGAGATATTAAAAGAAAACTAAAAAATGTATACACTTTATAAAAAAATAGCGACCAAACAGAAAACACCAGGCCGAAGCTTGTCAAAATATTTATGGCAGAGAGCTTTAATTTGTTGTATAGTATTAAATATGTTATGTGAATAAATAAATTTACACACTATAATTTTTGCTTAACTACTTTATTATATCCTATTATGCGACATGTTTTTCGGATGTTACTCCATATTCAACTGCGATAATATACAGTAAATTCATCGTATTTATAGAAAAAATTTGTGTTAAAAATAACTTGTGTTTTTCGAATTTTCGAATTGTTTAGATACTCAGATGATTGAATATCATTGGACTATTTTTTAAATTAGCATTCATAAAATACTATAATATCCAGTCTATACAGTTATATATGTATACATGTATAATAATATGTTATTGTTATTACCTGCATGTGTTAATTAGCTAAATTTGAGCTTAAATTCCAGCGAATCCTCAAATATAAAAAAAAAAAAAAAAAATTTTTTTGTATTTGAATTTTTCTTCTATCTGTTATAGTTTAAAAGTTGGGACAAAGATCCAATGGACCGATTTTGATCATTCACGAACTTAAACTCACTTTTTATGTTTAGATTACGTTACCAAATTTTTAGCTCGTTATCTCTTTGTTTTTGTGATGACGGACGAACTGACGGGCAACCGGAAATGGAGTAATTAATTGTTTCTACAAAAACCTATACCTAACGCAGTAAGCATGGCTTAATATACGACGGCATTTTGCTTATACAAAACGGACAGAAACAGGTCTGTCATTTTTCAGATACACAAGCACTTAATATAATGATTTTAGACGTAAAAATTAGTACTGTCAATTATATTCAGTCTCTGAGTTATGTACGGGATATAACGTAAACCGGTGTCCTATTGCTTGGGGTCCTTTTATGTGTTTATAAATTTCTATAAATACGACGAATCTATTGTACATTATCGCACCGAGTATGCAGTAACATGCGAAAATTTTGTCGCATAATAGGATGTAATAAAGTCGTTAAACAAAAATTAAAAGTGTGTAAATTTATTTAATTGCCAAAATACGTTTTTCACCATTTTTCTTGAACAATTATTATATACACAATTCTTCTATTTGAAACCTATAACCAAACAAAATTATAAAGTTAAATAGCTGAACTATAAAACCTGGAATTATTACAGAAATTAAATTTAACCTTGAAATATCAGGGAATTTTAACAAATTTACGAAATATCAGAAAATATATTTTTTCATCAAAATATTGAATAAAATTTTGAGAGATTTCCAGTTTATACAGTTGTAAATATATATAATTTATTAATATTAGAAGTTTGGATTTTACAATTAAATCTAAAAATGTATATATCGATTTAATTAAGATTATTATAACAACTTTTTCTCTAAAACATTTAGAAATTTGAGATGCGGAATTCGTATAAATTTGAGATACGGTGTTCGTATAAATTTCGTTTGTAGCGCAATGTTCGATACATGTGATCAAATCTGGTGACCGTTGTTTTGCATTGTATTTATTATTGAATGATTTTGCTATTCCAATAACAAAAAGTAATGGATATCCATCAGTTTTAACGTTTTATTTATATCCATTACTTTTTGTTATTGGAATAGCAAAATCATTCAATAATGAATGCAATATATATATATATATTATATATATATATATATATAATATATATATATATATATATATATATATATATATATATATATATATATATATATATATATATATATATATATATATATATATATATACTACTTATGAAATATATACACTATCTGGCCAGGCACACGTCACTTTGCCATATATTTTTAATCAACATCAACATTTTCTAAATATAATAACATATTCTCAACTCTCTATTTCTAAATAATGAAGCTGAGGCAAATCAGAATAAATAATGATATTAATTTATATTTTAAAGCAGACCCACCCGGTTCACGTGCTGCTGTGTTAATTTTCCCATTTTATTAAATGATATTACATCGATTTCATGCAAATGCAATTCTACCCTTAGGGGTAGAATAAATCCTTTCTTATCGGATTCCCGGAATATAGTGTGCACCCGGTACATTGTATGCACCCGGTATTTACCTGGCATTTGGTGGGGACACCCGGTACCGCGTTCACCCGATAATTTGTGCTGTGGTACTTATACACTTGATGAAACGTATATTCCGGTTATACTTGAACAATGCGATATGCACATTTTATACAGTTGACAGTTCAACATACTGCTAGTGGGAAGAAATAAGTTTTATTTTGAATTTCAAATTTAGATTTTGGTTTCTATGGGAATGCTGCTAATAGGATTTGTGACATGTGAGAAAAAAAGACAAAAGATGTTTCACACCTAGGAACATTTAGTATTCGAAAATTAAATTGTCGTTTATAATATTTATGTTTCTGACCGTTTAAACCTTCCCTGAACTTCCACAATTATTTCAAGATCAAAATTGGTCCAGTCATTCTCGATTTTTAACGAACAACAATTGTTTTATTAGTTGTTTTTTTTTCATAAGTATCCTAGTCATGTTGCATATCATTTGAAATGATGCAAAATTGCATATTTTCTAGCTGTATTATATTTTATATGTACATAGCCATGCCTCGGAAAAGGTATGAGATAAAAATTTTTGAAGAATGGTTGTGTTCATTTGACTTGGAATGACCCGTACGACAATAATTAATGTTTAGTGTAATTATATATGTGTTTATTAGCTACACTTATGGCGATTCCAAACACTACACAAAAATTTTTCAAACAAAATTTATTTACTTGGACCCAACGGAGCGATTTTGCCCATTCACTGACGTAAACTCAATTTTTAGGTCCAGAATACGCCTCCAAAATTTTAGCTCGCTGCCTCTTTTCGTTTCTGTCAAACGAACTAACGATAATCGACTAATTAGGTGATTCTATGAGCATCTATATCAAAATTTGCTAGCGTTACAAACTTATAAATAAATAGTTTTTCCAGTAGTATTAAATTAGCCCAAGTGGGGATTTTTTTTATTACTCGATCGCGTCAGATTAAAATACCTTACCTCTTGTTTAGTACCCCCACCAAATTACCTTATATATGGTGCGTTTAGAGTAGTCGATCAGAATAGTTAAAAAATTTATTGTTGGATTTAATTGAGCACGTCAGTAGATGTGGAAGGTTGATTACGTGTTGAAAAGTGTACATTTTAATAATTTGACGATCTGAGAGTGGCGCAAGAGAATGGGAGGGCTACAAACCTGCAAAAAAATAAAACGCCATCTCTAATCTGACATTCTAGTGCTTGGTCGAATTTTTTTTATTTTGAAGGAAATAATAAAAGAATATCGATGAATATAAAAAAAAATTTGACAAAGGCAGAAGAGTTACAAAATTTCAAAAAAAAAAAAAAAAAAAAAAAAAAAAAAAAAAAAAAAAAAAAAAAAAAAAAAAAAAAAAAACGCTACATGGACATTTTTGAGCGTGGTCAAATAATGATAACGAAAAAAATATATGACGATACTGCATGACATAAGGGTGTGGGAGCATAATTTTTTTTCTGCTCATTTTTAACCTTTCCGTACGACCATCTACACCATGAAAACCGGCAGATCAACATACCTACGTCTTCAGGGACACATGGAAATTATTCCCTATCAATATCTGACACGTTTGCTTGAGTATGTCTAAATGGCTGTTTAAAAGTATACATCACATGACCTTTTTTTATTCAGAATCTAGTAGTCTCAACGACGCCCGAGTAAAACCGAATTTAGAATCGGGAGCTCTCATATCATAGTATATTTTGGAATAATACTCTAAATTAGAAATATAATTATTTTAGGTGGAAAGAGCATTTTTGCAAGGGCGTGAATGTGTAAATAGTTTCTTTTTACATTGTATTAGGCCATTTACGAATATGATACAATTATATGGTCATAATCATGCAAGACAGCGTGATAAATTAGCTCATTTACTTGAAGATTTAGCTGCTTTACAAGATGAGGTGAGTTTTTTATTTTACATTTATTAATTAATATAGGTTTTGAATCTAAAGCAAGCAATTGATAAATCTGCTTTACATTACAATAGACATGATAAGACAGATTTTTAATTATTCTTCTAAAGTATTGAATTTTTTTTAATGTAATTTGAACCACGAAAATGTCTGTAGTTGTTATGGTTATGGTAGTTATTATGACTCAACGCTTTTGAGGAAAGTGTTCAGCAAGCATTGCGAATATAGTCGAGTACAATTAGGTTTTTCTGGGTGGATGGATTTCACTGTTAAAGGGTTTTTTGAAGTCCTTCTACTATTAATTAAAAAGTTTACCAGTTTAAATTTTCCGCTTTTTAATCTCTAAGGGTTTCTTCATGAAAATAACGTTATCTCTAATCTAGTATATTCCTTTTATAACTAAATTTGATTGATTTTTCAAAGATCACTTTAAGCTATCTAATCGATTTAAAAATCATTTTACAGATAATTTAAAGAACTCTAGTAACGTCTAAAATAAAATTGCTTAGAATTCTTAAGTTTAGAGAAAAATTTTTTATTTCGAGTAAATAAAAATAATAAGATAAAGTTAAACTTGTATTTTTGGCACTCTGATGAAATAATTTGAACATGCTTTGGAAAGTTCAATCATTATTATTCGTTTTTGTGTTATTCGATGTTAAATGCCGTATTAAAATTTTGAACTAAATGTAACTCACTACAAATTATAATTTAAAATTTGATAATTGTTGCATGTAAAAACAAACTTTTTTTCTTTTTGTTTCATTAGTTTCGGTTTTTACTCAGATATTTTTCAATAAAAAATAAGATTTTCGGGATATGCATGAATTCGCAATTATTAACGGGAGGTGTGTTTTTGATTTTTGGTGGATGGTGTTAAATCTAGCTCTGTGTGGGCCCCACCACATTTGAAGAGCTAAAATTTAAACATTAAATTGACACAGATATCAATAATACAACTAATTTTAAGCAAAAAAATTCCCATACAGTTTTTTGTAAAGTGAATATTGTTTGAGTCCTCCATTAAGTGGGTATGTATGTTTGATAGATAGCGTGTAGAGGTCTGGCTTTATTAATAAAGTCAATTTTTAATGTAATATATATTATATATTTTCAATATTCGCGCATAAATAATTTATAATATACTTAGCCAATTGTTATGAAATTAGGTAAGCACAATTTTGACATAAAAACGGACTGCATGTCGAAAATTTTTTCCCGAAAAAAGCACTCTAATGTAAAAATTCAAGTTTTATTTTGGAAATGTTTTGTCGCGAAAAAACGAAAAACACTTCGACATGCTCTCCGTTTTCATGCCTGAATAAATATATATATAAGTTAGTCCTATTTTTACTTGCTGTAATAGGCGTTCTATTTATAGTGCAAAGGTCATTTCTACTTATGTAAAACGGATATAATGTGTTAACACAACAAAAGTTTTTAAAACTATCAAGTTGTAGATTCTGACAAATAAATAATGTAATAGAAGTTCTATCTATAGAGGTGTAAATGTCTTTTCCACTTCTTAAAACAGATTTTGTGTTATTACAACAAAAGTTTTTAAAAACATCCAACTTCTATTATCAGACAATCGCACATAACACAAAATGAAACAATTCGCTTGTTTTTATAATAATAACATCATATTATTCTGCATTTCGTTGGAAAAGTACATTTCGAATATAAAAACTTTCGTTAATTTTTATTGATAATAAATACAAAAAAAAAGATTCTTGTTTGTCTATTAATATACAACGTGTCCTTAATTGGTCCGACCAAATATCTGTATAACCGATAAAATTATGAAAAAAAGAACGTCGATAGTTTCCGGGCCAAAGTTTAACATTTTTACGTCACACGTTACTAGTGCCTGTGTTTTGAAAGTATAAAATCTTGGACTACATTCACATTAATGCAAAGAATATTTTATATTAGCATATTTGATACTATTAACATGAAAACGGAAGGTTTGTCAAAATGTTTATCTCGAAAAGAAATTTCTAAAGTAAAAATCAAAACTGTTTTTATGTTTAGAAATGTTTTTTAAAAAAAACTCTTTGATAATCCATTCGTTTTCATGTCACTATTGTGCATTACAAATTTCATAATATTTAGATAATTATTTTTTAAGTTTTTTTTATGCGAAAATTGAAAGGTTTTACATTCAATTCAATTGAATTCTATATTCATTCTTTTTTTTTCAACAACACATAATTGTACAGAATAAATCAAAAATAGGATGGGCAGAAGAAGATATATAGGCTGACTTTATAAAGAACTATGTATATTTTACAATGTATCTTTTAAATATTATCAAAATAAACGCTTTAATCTGTTAAAAAAAAACTGTCCCGGTATTCACTTTGTTCAAACCAAATGAAAAATCATTGAAAACCGTTGGTAAGGATAGTCACAAAACTCGATCTATCCCTCTCTACTATACAATTTATTGTTTTACATTTTGCAAATTTATTATACAGACGACTTGCCTGATTACGAGGTCCAAGATCTACACATTTGTAACGGCAACAAGGGTGCAAATAACCACGCTGTTGTCTTGTAAAACGAGTTGTACTGACTTAATTTGGAATAAAATAATTTGTATTCTTAGAAAAAATTTTACCATCTTGAGTTCAAAAACACCATAGAATGTCAAAATTCGACATTTCTCTATCTCTGAATATGTTTCTGCAACTGTCAGTTCTTTTTAGTCCCAATGACTTTTTTTGCAAGAGAAAGATATTTTTAGCGTAGTTATTAGAACCCCATACTATTTATTATTCCAAACGACATGATCGAGTAAAATTTTGAATAATAAAGAATCATTAAAGAACTCATATCGATTATTTTCTTCATTACTCTAATCTAAAAACAAACTTTATTTAATCTAGCACATAAAGAATCTATATGAGCTCTCCATTTAATACTACTGTCAAATGTTATACCCAAAAATTTTATTTTATTTGATAATACAGGAATGTTATAAAATAAAGAGGTGTGTTTCTAAAACCTGCTGAAATTATCTCTTAATCTTATTTATCAATGAATTGATATGATTATGGACAACCAGGCTAATAGATTTTTTAGAAATTCTACTAATATTTGAATAAATTTGATAAATTTTCAGGCTGAACGTGTAGATGCATTTTTACATAATCAATACTTAACATTAAAGATTGGTCGACCACATTTGGCATGCTTTGTATCATGGGTATTGTATCATACATTACAAGTGATGATCATGTACCTATTTGCTGGTTTTGAATTAGAATTGTATAGTACACACGAATACTATTATATTTATTGGTATATGTATGAATTCTTATATGGTTGGCTAATATCAGCATTGAATCGTGCTGAGAACTTTATGTCATATAGTTCAGATAATAATGATAATAGTAAAACACGTGCTAATAAAAAGGTTAAAACTAAAAAGAAAAAGAATGCTAATACGAAACCATATGAACGTGAAGTATTATATTATCAAGCTTTACAGAATATGTGTGGTGGATATTATAAGGTAAGATAATACCATCTATCTAATAATACTAGCTGCAAACTCTCCATTTTCTGAAATGTGGGGACAGTTGGGATAAATGGAACAAAAAAATTGTTTTTCTGTTTTTAAAAAACTCAGTATGTATTTTTTTAAATAATTTCTGCTTACAAAGATCAACAATATAACTTAACCTAATAATTGCAGAGAGAGATCGATAATCAAATTTAAAACTATCTTTGATTTTGTGAAACTCTTTCTTTGTTCCACTGTGTCCCATGTCTGAAATACAATGAATTAGGGTGTGGGGCACATTGGAATATGATCAGTGTTTATTCGATATAATTAACCAAAGTTATCGAACCTTTTTAATACTTCTTGAGGAAAAGTGGAAATATTTTTCTGACGTTCACTTTTTCCACGAAATAATAGATTTGACAACACTAGTTCAATATCTTCAGCTAACCATAGCTATGTTCGCTTCTAGGAAGATAGAAACTGTGATCAGTTTTTGCGCTTAGTCACATAATAAATAGCTAATTACTAAGTTCCCCTTTTATTATATTATCTTATATGTCGAGTATCTAAACAATTAACAATAATAGTTGTTATATTCACTTGTTTAAATATATATTTTATTAAACTCGATATGGTAAGATTCAAAATTATCCTTTCTTACTATAAAAATTTCGGTAGGCTTCGATTTAACGCATTACCTACCTTGATTTTTTTTAATATTACTTTATTCATTTCTAAGTCACAAATTATATTTAAAATGATTTTAATATTATTTTTTATTAAAATCAATTTGTAATATATTCAATAAACTTATAAACATTAAATTAATTTGATATCAAAATGAGTAATACATACAACTCCATGTATTATATTAATAACTAGCAGACGTCGTGAATTTTCCCCAGCTATTTTCAAGTTCTTGTAGGAATACAAAGTGGCGTAAGTCACCCTGGGATGGTGTAACTTCCCAACCGCAAAAGGATTTTTCACATTGATCCAGCAGTTTTTAGGTTTATTTTTTATATACAAAAATGTACACAAAAATATATGTGTAATCTTTATATTATTAGTATAGATATAATACTATAACAATTTTATTTATTTTTATAGGGATTATTTGGACTACGCTATGATGGTTTTATGAAACTACCTTGTAATGAATTTAGTCGTGAATCAATTCGATTTGAACATCGTTTCGCACCATTTCGTGCATTAGTAACACCACCACCAGTTTCATATAAAGAATTTTTAGATTCAACGCATGTATTATGTGCAAATACAAATGGTGAAGCACAGAATAAGAATATATATAGATTTGCTGCCGAACATTTTTTACAAGCACGAATCGCATTAGAAAATATTGGATCTCTTGATAAAGAGGTAGGTTAACAATCAAACTAACAATCATATAGCAGACAAAAGGTTAATCAATTGTAGTTATAGATAATATAATTATTTATTTCGATAATATATTGTACCTAATTGATAATATATTGTACATTAAAAACCTATATTTAGCTAAAATAGGAAAAAAACGTGTATCTTGTTGCGAACTTTCTGTTACTAAAGGCAAAATTCCACTGAGGCAACACTGTACGATATGTTGCTGTATACTTGTTTCCTAGTGTTGCCTATTGTAAGCGTTCGACTAATGTCGCATGCGGAATTTTGTGGCCCACATCAAATGTGATTTTGATATACGAGTGTAGCATGCGTTTAAAGCGATTCCATTCAAGCAGCTTATTTAGGAACAGGGTAATGGAACATCCTCATTACAAACAGTGGCAGTAGCTGCTTATTTGGTAATGTTGGAGAAGAGAGCTATAATATGTCGAAGGTCTTGAAATTAGATATAATTTGTACGGTTGCTGATGATGATGTTTTATTTCGAAATTTTACACGGATTAGTGAAGTGGATTTCACTACTATATAAAATCACACCCATGATAAAAAAATATAATATCAACTGTCGTGAAGCATTAATTATTAGTGAAATTGAGATATTTGGGTATGGGTGATAGTTATCTATCGCTTAAGTATCTGTTTTGAATATCTCAACCAAGTATTTGTCTAATTATTACAGAGGTTAATAAACCAATTATTTTTACCTCCATCACCATACAATACGACGAAACTGTTTGAATCATGACAACACATTGAATCATGCCGAGAGATGTAGCAAACGACAAGAGATAACGGTCAACTTGTTAGGGCATTCGGCAAGGAGATCTATATTTTGTCGTTTTGTGTTGCTTCTATGGAAACACTGTGTGTAGCATGTGTCAATGTCGTATGCTACATGTTGTCTAAAAGTTGACTCAGTAGAATTCCGCCTTCAGGCTGTGATAATGTAATCTATTGGACAAATAATTTTAAGAATCGGTTTAATAGTTGCAAATTACGTTCGTACAAACAAACAAAAAATTATTGCATATAATAAATTTAAAATGTAGTTATTCTTTTATGGATTGAATTTCGATATAGTTTGCGGTCTGGGCAGTACTCCAACACTTTTGGACTTGAATTTCAAAAAGTTATTTCTTACTCATCATTTACATTATATAACAGGATCATCTGTCACAAAACGAATTTCTAGAACAAACACTAAACAAAACGCCCAAAAAACAAATGTTTAATGAGCACTAAAAAGAAAAAAATAGAACAGACTAAAAAATGCAGCATTAATTGTTGATAATAATTTAATAGCTTAAATTTGATTCTTAAATTCTAAACAACTGTGACATATTCTAAACACACCTAACACTAATAATCATTCAAATCACACAAAAAAGGTGATGAATGTGTGTTGTGCTCTCAACTATTTTTAACTCATCCATTTTGACTGTTTAATAGCTCAAATGATAGGTATTGAGTCACTATTAAGTGTTCTTAGGCCAAACTATTTGATATGTATTTCTTTCTCCAAGTATTGTGATTGTTTTGTATTCAAATATCTCCGAAGTTTTAATGAAAATAATGGGTCGTTATGGTCTAACATCGATCAGTGATTCAAGACCTTTCATTTGTGCTATTAAAAACTCAAATGAGATGGAGTAGGGCAAGGCGTGGATTTTCAACTTTTCATCAATTTTTATAATTCCAAATAATTTTCTTTGTGACCAATTACTATTAGAAGGTAGAAGGATTTATTTAATTAAGGTTTTAGGTTGGTTGTATTTTTTTTTATATGTGCTGCGAAACAAGAAATTAATTATAGAGTGAATTAAAACATTTTCGTTATGTTTTTAGGTTTCTGGATTGTTAAAAGTTGTTAAATGGAATTTTGTTGTATTTAAAATTTTGGCTGGTGGTCATAAAACCGATATTAAAACACTACCAGATTTTGATTTCACTGCACATAGGTTATTTCCTCTAATTAAAATTCAAATGTCATGAATTTAAAAAAGAATAAAAACCAAATGCAATGTGTAAATATAATTTCGAAATCACATTTCTTTTGATTTTATAAATGAGTCGTTCGTTATCAAATAGCTCTTGTGGAACTGATATTAATTATTTAATTGGGTGGGAATATTGTGTGAAAAAATAAAGTCATTAAAAAGATAAAAAAAACTAAAAACTTAAAAATGTACATAAATAAATGGAAATATTTATTATATCAGTTTAGCTTTTTGAACTCTAAAAGCAGTACAAAGAATACCTACGGAATTTAGAACTATGTCAGTAATTAATACAAATGTTTTATTTACGTAAATTTAAACTAATTGTTGTATGTTATAAATAAATAAAGCTATCAACTAAAAACGATTCAAATGTTATTATTTTTTTATTACAAATTACCCCATTATATAATTTGGTAATAAATATGTTCAATTAAATCCAATATAAATTGAATAGGATTGAATCCAATTCATTCTAATTGATATTATTTTACATCATCTTGTAATTATTTTCATCAATAAATATTACATGATTGATACAGCAGTTGCATACATTTTAAACTTATAGAGAAAATAAATATAACGTTTGAAAATATAGAGATCTACATTCCAATGTATCATTTCAAAACTAAATGTCAGTGGATTTGAAATAAAACTTGCACAATCCTACAGAAAAAAAGGATTAATGAATATAACAAAAAAAAAAAAAAAAAAAAAGAAAACACAAAAGTGAATAGAGTATAGATATATTAACTATTTTAAATGAATTAATTAATAATTAAAATAATATCCAATTTTGAAATAATTTTTTGTTTATCTATCTTTATTATACTTACCACAAATAATATTTATAACAAACATGCATATAGCTGCATGTTTATGACAAATGCATAGGCATGGTTGAGTTAAAACGTTATTGTCCTATGTCGTTAGTTTATGAAGTGTTAAAAATATCTTTATAATAAAAACAATATCAAAATAGCGTTTGAGAATATCATATTAAAAGAATGTTGTACAATGTAAATGAATATTGAAAACCACTAACTTGTAAACACAAATTATTAAAATATAGTTTTAAAAAATTTTCTCCAAATAAACTTAAAATTTGCATAGGTTCTATAATTTTCATAAATTATAATATTTTGAAATTTTTCCATTTATTTGAAAATAAGTATGTAAATTTAAAAAAAATTCAAAATAATTGGTGACGAATTTCTCGAATTGACTAGGGATTTCATTTATTTTAATAATTATATTGTTCAATTATTGATACTCATTCATGCTTTAACAGTTAACAGTATTAATAATTAAAGCCTTGGTATAATATAAAGACCTGCTTATTTTTTACGTATTTATCTGAAGGTATAGAATACTTTTAAAAGTATCCATTGGGTCTCCTAGTTATATACAAGAAACCATGAATAAAATTTTACGTGTTTTAGAGGAGTATCTGGAGATATTTGAGAATGTAAAAATCGAGTTTCACATTATGTAAATGGAATTGTGCTAAATATAACTCAAATATAATTTTTGAAGAAGGGCCAAATAAATGCTTTTAAATTTTTACGATTTTTTCGAAAATGATCCGTTTTTGAAAAGCAACATCGTAAGACAGTCAAGTCTTTTTGTATGGTTTACTCGGCTTTTACTGAATTTTTTTTAATTTTGCGTTTGAAAATATTCTTGAATACCTAATTTTTATAGCTATTTCTTTTTTTCCCGAAATCTTTTCTTGGTCGTAGGATTTTGATTATTTATTTTCTCGAACTTATACGGAATAATTTGTTTATTTATTATTGCATGTAAAAACATGTGTGTATTCATTTAATAATACTACATGGGTCTAAAACTATAGAGTTCGCATTTGGACCGTTGAAATGAAATTTTAAAATAGTTTCTTATTCAATTTTTAAAATCTATCAGCCAAGATCTCAAATAATATAAAAATGCTACAAAAAAGGCCAACTTCAGTTTTTTTTTTTTTTGGTGACAGACACTCTGGTAATGACATTTACTCTAAATTATAACCAATTATTGCCTACAATTTAGACTGAAGATATCAGAAAAGTCCAAAAATATTATAAAATATTAAACCCATATTTTTTTCGACGAGTTTGTAATGTGTTTGAAATTGCTTAAGGGCGGACATATTCTAGATGTTCATAAAATAACTTTATATTCTTAAAGTTTCGAAATGTTAATTTTATAAAATATAATCATGGGCCAATCATTGAAAATTTTCAATTTCAAAACTTATAGTTGTTTTTGTTGAAATATTTGACAATTTTTTTAAGCAATTATTCCCATAAATTTGAATGGGATGGAAAATTGTTACAAATTTAAATTCCCATTAAATTTTCATAGATTAATCTCAAAATTTTTTTTAATTAAGGTAACTCTAATTGTCTATAGATAACATTCTTAAGGTAGCCGCGATAAATTTGAATAAAAATGTAACCATTAAAAATTGTTAAAATATTTTTAAATACAATATATGATATTCTTGTAAAAATAAGTTTCAGATTTCAAATAATATTTTTAAATTAATTTACTGAATTTTTTAAATTTTAATGTTTGTGTTTAGTTTTTTAACTAATAAATTATAATAATAATATTAATTAAATTATAATATACAAGAATGGGGATAACGGATTGCCCATAGATGTTTGTTTGAAGTATTTACCTTCGAAGGTAAACACATTTTGTGTCATACACAGACGAGTTAATTTTAACAATTCCGTTATTTCGTCTAAGGCTAATCCTTTATTTTTAAGCCATTTTTCTAAAGCCTTAATTGCATCTGGTATTAGTACACTAGGATATAGCGCTTTGACATCAAATGACATAACACGTAATCGATGCTGATTGGTTGACGTAGCAATTTGATAGATACTTGGAAAGCATAAATTGCGCATACACGAACGAACAAGTGTACAAACCGTCACCAAAGTAGCAACGAGTAACATCTCCTCAGAGAATCATTACAACTAGCTAATTCATACTTTGTAGTCGAAATACGTATTTATAAAATACAAAATAATTTGATCTAGGAAATTGGGGAAAATATCGAAATTTATTTGGAAGATAATATGATAAAAATGAAAGCAATACTAAATTACGGGCTATCTGAGTTCGGAAAGTAGGAGGGGGTGAGTGTGTAAGGGTAAAATTCGGTTTATCTGAATTTCTGGCAAAACTACAAGTTTTATGTAAAAAAGTTAAATGGAAAAGTTACCACGGTAGTGTATATTTTTTTACACCATCGGAATGTAGAGATTTCAACGAAAAAGAAGCCTAACTAACTTTTTTGAAAAATTCGCAATTTAGACGTGAGAGTTTTTGATTGAACATTAGGGTGCTTTTCGATATTTAGTCAAAATTAGGTGAAAAAATAAATATTTAAAAATTAAAAATAATTACCGTATATTTGGAACATAAAAAGATATTTCCAACAAATTTCGTGAACAAAAAAATTTTTATATAAAAGATAAAAATAAAAAACCAAAAACCTAATTATTTGAATTTTTCACATAAATTTTGAGGTTATGTGAAAAAAGTGTAAATACAAAAGTTGTAGATCTTTTTATTACCTACAACTTTGCTACTTAACTTTTTTTAAATAAGACTTGTAGTTTTGCAGAATTTTACCCTTAAACACTCACCCCTCCTACTTCCCGAACTCCGATCGTCCGTAATTTAGTTTTCCTTTCATTTTTATCATATTATCTTGCGTTTCCAATAGTTTTTCATCCTATTATAATTTTCTTCCACTTTTTACTATTATTTTAAGGCTTCTACCCTGGACTTTTTTTTACAGAAATAATGAAAATCAAGGGAATATGTATAAATTATTTGATAATTAAAAATAAACTACAAAGCTGAATGTTAATATTCAAAAGGTAAATAATTTCAATTATTATCAATTTTTTAATTTTTTTTAAATTTCTGGCTTCAGCTACTTTCAGCTATATAGCCATTAACCAAAGGGGATTATTATTTTTTTTATACAACAACAGTACACAGTACTGCTAGGTGGTTAGCCTTCCAAATACAGATTGTGACAGCTGTTGCTTAACATTATTGATTGGTCTAAGCCTGTCATTACGTTACGTCAGTCCGGGGTCAATTTTTTTATTATTTTACCTAAATGAAATAAAAAAACATAGAATCAAGTATTCGATAAAAACGAAAACAGTTTATCAAAATTTGCATTGTAATTTTCATTTAAAATAAATATTCAATCTTAACACTAAATTTAAAAAGTTCAATATGTAAGCAATAACACATAATGAATTAATTTTTACAATATAATATGTATTATCGATTGTACAAACTTAAAAGCTAATTAGTAAGTGAAGATTAATTAGACGACTGTAGACGATTTTTCACAATTAATTATTCGTTTATAAATAATCGATAAAAAACAAAATGATTTATTAAATTTTTAATTTAGAGAAATTGTTTTACTGCTGGTAAAAATTATAAATATTTTTGCATACCTACAGTTTTTTATAAAGTGTAAACTAATACATGTTTACCTAGCTATAATTAATTTTTCATTGTTTTTTCTTTTTTTATTTAATTACTAATCTTACAAAAAAATAAGTTTACTTTCTATGTAATATTTTCAGTACATCTTCGAAATTTTCAAAAAATTGTACGTATTATTTAACAAAATCGAAAAAGTTTAAATTTTTAACCCCGGACTGACGTAACGTAATGACAGGCTTATACCAATAAACAAAGTTAAGCAACAGCAGTCACAATCTGTATTTGGATGGGTGACCACCTAGCAGTACTAAAAAAAATATAAAAATAGTAATAATAATAAACTCTTTGGTTAATGGCTATATAGCTAAAAGTAGCTGAAGCCAACAATTAAAAAAAAAAAAAAAATATTGGCGGTTTATGAGGACTAATTTTCTAAATAATAGTATTACGTAAAAACAGGTTATTAATACTCTTTTTCTTGCAGATTACTGTCGAATGAAGAATAAAAAACAGTATCAAAATCTAGGAACTAGCATGGTTTGTTTCTACAAAAGATAATTCTGAATGAGTTTACAGGCAAGAGAAAAATTCAGAAAATTTTTATTATTGCTTGAATTGGATTTATTTGACATACCTAGTTACATGACATAATTATACGAAATATACATCGTATTTACTTTTATATCAGTGGTTTCGTAAGTGTTTTTTAATATAGTGTTTTAAGGTATACAAAACGTACATTTTTTATTTATTATAGTATTACAGAACTATTTTTAAATGAAATGTATACAGATCTATTAGATTTAGTCTCAAGTTTATAATACTTAAAATTGTTGAAGGCACACACAAAATTTGAATGAATCAAAACTGTTAAAATATTAAAATAGGTCTTGAATAAAACAAAACTGCTAATTTGTGTACAAATAGACTTAGCAGCTGACACGCAAAAATTTTTATAAGTTTGCGAAGCTTCAGGGATTCATAATTGAAGGGTATTGCATTACCATAAAAGAGCTAAAATAATCCAGATAAATTGAGAAAATTAAAGCATTTTTTCGTTCACCAATAAGTCGAAAATTAATTATACAAGACGCTGAGTTAAAAATGTATACTCTGTGTATATTTTCTCATGGAAATTAGACTTTCCGCTTCGATTTTATATTCAGATTATATATAAAAAAATTCGGTTTACTAAAGGTTTATATATTTTTATTAATTATGATAATTTATGAAATTTATTAACAGATCTAACTGTCATCTTTTGAGTTTTTGCTCTGACAAACGTACACAGTCGTTATAATGAGCTATAAATAGCATACATAATATACTAGGAGCGTTAATGGCATGGTTCCGGCACCACTCCGCCAATTATAATTATAAAAAAATAATACAAGTTGGTAGACTGATATTATTTAAAATATTTACAGTTGAATGTCACCTCTTAATGTGAATCACTTGGATAAGACATAAACAAATCAGCCCATTGCTGTGATTAGGTACGGCGCTTTAAACTGATTTTATCACTTTCAATAATTTATTCACAATTAATAATAGTATAAACTTAATATACCGTATATAATGAGCATTAACTTGGATACATAATATATGGACAACGATATTGTTGAGCTACAGATCTATTGGTTGGTTGGTAACACCAATGAGCAATGATGTCGTAGAGCTACGGGTCTATGGTTGGTTGGTTACGTACCGTTGGTGATACTCGACTGAGGTGTATTTTGTCAGGATAATTTTAACTTTTTAGGGTAAGATAGAACTTAAGAATGAATGGATTCCGAAGAAGCTTTATATTTAAAAATTACTACAAGAAATATTTGTTTCTTATTTCGATGATTATATGTTAAGATCTTTATACAGCTGGCATTTTTTATTCCAAAAACTTATTTCTTTGTTATTTTAACTAAAAATAATATTTTTTTTTTTGTAATATTAAATTATATTAACGTAAATGGTTATTTTTCCTTATAATGTATTGAACTAACATTCCACAATTTAAAAAATATTTATTTAAGTTTCTGGTGTTTATATAACCTTATATTTTTTAGTTATTTTGATTATAAAGGTACTACAAGTATAGAGCAATAATTTTGTTTTATAAAATTTCTTTGCGTCAAATTATATATATCCTAGATCAAATTATTTTGTATTTTATAAATACGTATTTCGACTACAAAGTAGTCATCATCAGTATGAATTAAATAGTTGCAATGATTCTCTGAGGATATGTTGTTACTTGTTGCTAATTTGGTGACCGTTGTGAAATTGGGGCAAAAAATCGAAATTTATTCGAAAAAATCCTAGAATTCTCATTAATAATTATATAATTATAAAATTTCAAAAACAAATTATATATTAATGAAATAAAAAGAATAGTAACAATTAGTTGAGAAAGTTCGAAGTCACTTAAAGCGCTGGAACATTATTCATGATACTCTACATGATATAATTTGAAAATAGTTTCATAAGAAATAAAAGTTGGTTACCGTTTTACTCTCAGTAAAAATGACGATTTTTGTAAGAAATATAGAATTTTGATATCAACTGAATATTTTACTGGCTTTACATAATTTATTTCAATAGCTCCTTATAAAATACCGTTCTTTAAATATTTTATTTTAGTGTTTGGTTTTATAGAATTTTGAACGGTTTCAATCAATAAAAATTGTTTAGATTATAGCAGAAAAGAATGATATCCGTTTTTTCATTTATTTTAATTAAATTCAATGCGTAGTATTGAATGAAAGCAAAAATAATCCCATGAAAAAACAAAAAAAATATTTTTTTACCTAAACATTAATATTGGAAAAGGCTATTTATTTCACAAAATTAAGTGCTTAGGAAATAGTAACAACGTAGACTATGTAAATGTATCTTAAAAACAACTGAATGTAAAGTATCTTAAAAACTTAAACAACTGTAAAATTTCAACTCATTGTTAAAAAACCACTTCATTTTACTAAAAAATTATTTTATGAATGTTTTGATGAATAGTTTTAAAAATAGCAGGGAATGGGGGGGGGGTAATGAAACGAATATTTTTATCATTTAAAACCAATAGTTTTCGGTTTCTTCTTTATTTTCATTATATCCAATAAGCTAAAAATTATTTTAATGAAACGCTTGAATTAATTCAAATGAAAGCATAAAGAGTGCGATCAAAAAGAGTATTAAAATAATTTATTTTATTTTTCCCTAAATTAATTAAACATTACCATTTAAAAACGGCAAATTTTTCACAAAATTTTAATTTGTTTTCGATATAAAAATATTAAATAATTATAGTCTAATGTAGGCAATAGTTACAACATATAGACAATGTATATTGCATGTATATTTCATTTAAATGTCCATTTTAAATTCAAATTTATACCATTTAAAACCAACACAATCCGATTAAAACCAATTCAAATATTTGAATAATAATTATTATTATAAAAAAAAAACCCCATTTGAAACCAATTTAATCCGATAAAATCCAATACAAATATTTGAATTGATTCTGATCGGATTGTACTGGCTTTAAATGGAATAAATTTGCATTTAAAAAAGTAGATTCAATCCAATTAAAACTAATTCAAATTTTTGAATTGGATTTTATCGGATTGAGTTGATTTGAATTTGATTTTTTTTCATTTAAAACCAATTGAATCCGATTAAAAACAATTCAAATTTTTTAATTGGATTTTATCGGATTAAAAGGGTTTTAATCGGAAATCAAATTTTCGATTGTATCAAATTCATTTCCAATTCAATTTTTATTGGATTTAATCGGACATTTTTATAAGGGATGCATAATTTATACTTTATCCTTTTTAACTGATCCAACAGAATATCTCTTTTTACGATAATGCTATTTAAAAAATTAAAAAATACGTAATTAATATTTTTCAGTCTTATTAAGTGATTTAGCAGGACCATTTGAACAAACAATGACATTGAACGTAAACAATAAACTATACTAAACGTTATTAATAAAATTAAAAAGAAATTTATTATGAAATTACTATCAAAACATTTTTTTGAAGTTACCATTTTAAACTAAACGGACAATATTAATTATGCATTTTTTTAGAAAGTTAAGAGGTTAAAGAGTTATTCCGGGCCTGTTAAAAATTTACCACTATGTATATTTAAAATCATAAAATACACAATTTTTAATGGTGTGTTTAACTAGATGCACATTTATACAGGTTCGATTCCCAGCATATGTGCAATGTTTTCGATTCTTACTATCATAACTAAGATTCAAGACGCTAGGAAGCTATCTAAAATTTTTGTTCATAAAAGAACTTGGAACATACCTGTTTGAGCTTCAAATATACAATTTTTGCCAGCAGACTATAGAAATTGCTTTGTATTGAATTTCAGTTGGTGTAATAATGTCCATTGATTGTAAAATATGGCACAACTGTTTTGAAATACCTAAGATTTCAAATATCTATTGCTCATCAATTGTAACAAAATTCCTTGGCAGTGGATATAAAATAAACCAATCAACAATAGACGATGATTCCATCCTTTTAATACTAATTTGACTTCATTATCAGCACAATTCGTATATGAAATAAAGGTCAAATTCTCGCCGTTTACAATTAATTTTCGTGGGGAATGAAGGTAATTGAGACATTTGGCGTCATGTTTGATATATTAATTCAAGTTTTGAGCTATTCAAAAATATTATTATTATTTTTGATATTTGATTCGAAAAATATTCAGAATAAACATTTTTTTATCGCAGTTATAAAAAATTGAAGAATTTAACACAAAATTACGCCCATAATACCAAAAGAATATTATTGAAGTCTCGAAAGTGTTTTTAATGCCGGCTACTTAAAATTTTATGTCAAATAGATTTTCATGTTTTGCTTATGGAATTTTAATACCTAACCTAAAATTTTAATTATTTTGAAGTTTCGAAGGCATGGATTTGATATTCAGTGTTGCCACAATGTAAGTAATTTCAATTCCCTCCTTCAATCTAGCACCCGTAAAAATTTATATTTTTTATTTTTAACTTTATTAATTATTCGTCGTTTTTTCTTTATTGATCGATCTTAAAAATTATTTGTTCGTTTTTTATTTATTTGTAAATAAATATTGTCCTCAAATTATCTTCCCTATTAAAGATTTTAATTTTTTTCACGTTTAATCGATGAATTTAATCAATTAACTTCTGTTCGACCAATAATGAGCACTGTTCTATTATATGTATGTATTCATTGCTAATTATTTAATAGTCTTTAATTAATAATTAATAAAAATACCTAACCTTCATTGCAATACTGGGCTTGTTGAGATGTTTTGTGTCAAATGCCCTTAGTTAGAGCCAGCGCACACCGTAAGGTTTTCTAATCAGAAATTCTGATGATCAACGCACACCATCGGACAGTCCTATAAGAAATTATTATTAGAAAATCTGATCATACATCAGACAAAAATTTTAAGCAAGCGTATATCATCTTATATCATCGGATACGTACAACGAACCACAATGAACCAATAAACTTTCAAATATTTTAAATTCATTAATTAGTTTTTTAACTAGCAGATGGTCTACATAAGACAACAACGTAAGATATTCTGATAAGAAATTCTGATGCTAGGCGCACACCATCAGAATTTCTGATGTCTTATGTAAAGATCTTACCATGTGTGGGATCTAATATAAAATACATGTTATTTAGTTACATCAGATTTTCTGATCAAAAACTCTGAAGGTGTGCCCTCGTCCTTAGATTCTAATTAACTGATAAAATGAGGAGAGTTATAATAAATCATACTAATAATAGAATATTTAAATATTAAAGGCAATCACGGTATAACTGTGTCTAATATAAAATACATGTTATTTTGTTACATCAGATTTTCTGATCAATAACTCTGATGGTGTGCGCCCGTCCTTAGATTCTAATTAACTGATAAAATAAAAAGAGTTATAATAAATCATACTAATAATAGAATATTTAAATATTAATAGCAATCAAGGTATAACTGTGCGCATGCATAATATCACAATGTTGGTTAAACATTTTTATTCAGTAAAGCTATTAAATAATTAACAAATAATCCATATAAATCTTGTCTACCGAATCATTTTCCATATAAAAAACAGGGCAAGTGAATATTCAAATACATTTATATAAAATATACACAAACATAAAAAAAATTGCGTTCTTAGTTAATTCCATCATAAAATAAAAGATTTAAGAGAGTATTATTATAAACTGTACTGAATACCAACGTAAAGACAGTACTGAATAAAATAAAAAATAATATAAAAAAAATTTCTACCAAAAATCTCCCATCAAAGAATAATAAATATTTTTAGTATGACACCCCGCTCTTAAATCGTTTAAAAATAAATAAATAATACAAAATTGTGTGAGTAAATTATTAAGGTATTACCTACGAACGCAAATTTTTTTGCATGCATGTCTATATTTTATAAATATATATTTCAATATACATTCCATGTTTTTGTTATATTGAAAATGATTCGGTGGACAATTGGTATATGATCGCACAATATTCAATAACAGAATGCTCTAACAAAATTAAATTGAGTAATATTCTTCGAATTAAGAGGTAAAAAGTAAATATCTATAATAGAAGGCCAGCCTGAGGATGATAATTTGTTTACAAGTAAATAAAAAATGAACAGATAATTTTTAAGGTCGTAAAGTAAAAACAGAAAGTATAAATTTATACGGAAGCAAGATATAGCGATCTATTTGTATATAAAATAAGTAAAGGAAGTATTTTTAATATGTAAAATGAGTAAATAAAACATTTCTATTTCTTCAAAAAAATCTGTAGTTTATATGTATTGTAAGACAACGCCATCTATTATCTATATAAAACACACACAAAAATTTTTAATTTCAGGTTTTATTCTAAGTGTATGGTTAAAAATAGTAAAAATATTCTATGATAGCATGGATATTATAGATAAATGATAGATTGAAAGTATAGTCAAATGTATAAAATAAAACATTCGTGTTTAATTTTTGAATCTAAAAATTATTGTTAGTTATAAAAAAAATATTAAAAAAATGGAAAAAAGTGTGTGTGTGTGTGTATCAGGAGTATTAGATAAATGTAAGGTTTATTTTTTTACTAAGCTTAAAAATTATTTAAAATTTTAATGTAAAATACTATATAACATTTATTGTAACATTTATATGGACAATACTTGGTAGACAAACGTGGGAGCTTTACGAAGCATCGCACAAAGAGAATACCAAGAATATAAAATATATAACAAGGTCGCACACACCTTATACACATATAACTTATAGCTATTAGGCGCACGACCATGCAATATATTAAAGTGTAATGTATTCTATCTCATTCTCTCGCCAACTTAATCCTATGCATTAATGTGATTGTTTCTTTAACGTAACAAATTTTTGTTCTTCTGTTCTCAAATTAAAACGCTAAAGAAGCTTCAAATCAATAAATGTTAATTTTAAAATGATACTTAAATATTTATATCAAAGTTATATTATAGATGGATATATGTTATTATTTGTTATATTATATATTTCTGGTGGAACACCAACACAAGTCTAAAACGTAACGATTATATTTGTATTGATAAATTAGATGAAGGCAAAGCATCCGAAAAAGACAGAACACCGATTATATTAAAACGATATACTCGCCAATTTATTAATAATCGAACATTTATGGATCAAAAGCATTAAATATTTAATTATGTTTTATTATAAATTATTTCCATGATATAATAAAACTATAAAATTCTTCTGTAATAAAACATTAACACAGACAAGTCAGTGGTTCATATCTAAATCTTCGAAAAATTCAACAAAATTTATATCACACTGTTTATATTATTGTATTATAAAAGCAATAGCGCTTGAGTGCGACTAGCCGACAAAAGACAAACCAACTATATAGGACGGGCTTAGGAAGGAATAATTATACACCATAGTAATGCACCATTATATGCATACTTTTAAACTTTTTTTTATATCATGAGACGTCTTTGCAGTCTACACACAAACTATTCAAACATATGTCTATGATTTTATATTCCACTTTATGAGATTTCTATGAATGACAATCAACTGTGAAGCAATGGAATACACACTTGTTATTACTTATTTTAAATGTTTATAAATTTAGTTTCATCGTATCCCTTGTAAAGTGCATATCAAGTTTATCAGTATCGTATAAAAATTATTAGTGTAATTGTTAAAAAAAAACATGATTAGTGATATCTTATAAATTTTTCTATATTCTCTATATTAATTACAATAATAATGAATTTAGTTTAATAAGCGACAATTTAATTTCTTGCGTGAATATGACAGGCAGTGTATATTCGAAATTACAACATCTATGGGAGATTTTCTTACATCCACCTTCGGGATCTTATGCGGTTAGTTTAAAAATTTTTAACTTATTTGCGAAATATTGAATTACGTTTAAAGATTTCCTTTTGTTGATTCGAAACGTAATCATTATGATTATGTAATTTTTATTAAACTTTGAAATAAACATGTTTATTAAACTTAAAAAGAAAACTTAGGAACAATATTAAATTAAAAATACTTTTTATCGTTAATTAAATAAGTATCAAATACATATTAATTTATTTGATCTATTTTTAAATAATTTTTCGAATTTTAGGAAATCGAATTCCCTTTGATTAAATTTTTTGAATTGTTTGACAATAGTATTTAATTTTGTTTAATTTATATCAATTGAAGGTGATTGAAACCTTTCAGTAACTTATTTTTAAGTAATCAACACTTATAGAGCAGAAGGAATCGGCGCACGAGTACCAAAAACTATTCCACCTCAATTTTTTTATGCGATCCTCTTCAAATTGCCCTCCTAATGATATAAATGCATGTTGCCAGGGCGCAACCCGGTGCCATATTGTTTAAACCGAAATTGTTTAAACAATTTCAAGGCATTGTGATTTTTCAACCGGACAAATTTTTTTTATATTCTTTATTGAAATACCAATAAAAAAGGTCCTATGACTTTTAACGATAAAGTTAATATTTTTAAAGATATGAATTTTTAAAGGTTCGAAAAATCTCAAATTTGGGTACTTTCAACCCATGAAAAATATATTTAAAAAAAACATAATGTCTAAGTAATATTTTTTTTTAAATTCTCTATACAATTGTTAATAATATTGTAAAAAGAGATTTTGAAAAATTTCATTGTTTATACCTTTTTTTAATTGTGAATAAGTATGCGTCGCTTACCTTTAAGTATCGCTGTCTCTCTCTGACTCATGGTTTTTTAAGTATCGCTGTCTCGCTCTGACTCATTGGTTTATAGTTAAAAATATTTATTAATATTTAACAAATCATTTATTAGAGACCACTTTTTAGTCCTATAGAAATATTTATTAAGGACTAAAAAGTGGTCTCTAATAAATGATTTGTTAAATATTAATAAATATTTTTAACTATAAACCAATGAGTCAGAGCGAGACAGCGATACTTAAAAAACCATGAGTCAGAGAGAGACAGCGATACTTAAAGGTAAGCGACGCATACTTATTCACAATTAAAAAAAGGTATAAACAATGAAATTTTTCAAAATCTCTTTTTACAATATTATTAACAATTGTATAGAGAATTTAAAAAAAAATATTACTTAGACATTATGTTTTTTTTAAATATATTTTTCATGGGTTGAAAGTACCCAAATTTGAGATTTTTCGAACCTTTAAAAATTCATATCTTTAAAAATATTAACTTTATCGTTAAAAGTCATAGGACTTTTTTTATTGGTATTTCAATAAAGAATATAAAAAAAATTTGTCCGGTTGAAAAATCACAATGCCTTGAAATTGTTTAAACAATTTCGGTTTAAACAATATGGCACCGGGTTGCGCCCTGGCAACATGCATTTATATCATTAGGAGGGCAATTTGAAGAGGATCGCATAAAAAAATTGAGGTGGAATAGTTTTTGGTACTCGTGCGCCGATTCCTTCTGCTCTATTATGAGGTTTTATCTTATTTATTTTCTTATGTGAATTATATTTTTTCGTCCTTGATTATTTCTCAATATTTTTTTAGTTTAAGAGACGTATTTAAAAAAAGAGGGGTAGTTTTTCTGGAGATACCAAACTTTTGAAAAATTAAAAGAAAAATATTTTTTTTAAATTTAATTTTAAAAGAAAATTTTTTGTGGGTTCGTATTTAAAAAAGGACTCCCCTTAAAAAACTATAACATTTCTATAACCTTTTTTAAATCAAAATAAAGTGTAGTTTTTTATATTAGGAATTTGAAAACACTAGGAGATTACGATATCCGTGGCGCCTCGATTTGATTAATTTTGATAAAACAAACCAAAATAAGACGAAATGAAGAATACCAATTTTCGAGTTTTTGTCTATTTTTCGAGTTATCGACAATGTGTTTTTAGAAATTATCGTGTTTATATCATATAAATACCACAATTTAAAACATTTTACAAAATTTAATTATTATTTTTTGTTAAATGACTATAATTTAAACACAATTCGAGCATTTTTTTTTGTGGTAGCTCAATTTTAAAAATTCGTTGTCAAACTATCAATAAATTGTTTTATAATAATTTTCTTTGATTTTTGTGTTTCTAAAATTTGGCGCACACTTAAGTAAACTTAATGTAAGTAAATTAGCCTGGGATATATAACCCGCGCCACGCATATTTACAGTTTTTCAACCGCATCTCCGTAACTAGCGTAGAAAACGTTGGTATTTTTAGAAATCAAATAAATTTAAACCCTCATATATTTCACGTATATCGAGTATAAAAATCTCCATTCAATTTTTTATCCATATAACATTTTATAGTCCTGATGCCCATAAGCAAAGCGTATCATTTATAAATATGCTTCTAAAGATTTATGTATGGCTTAATTATGATTAGGATTACAAATTTTTTCTCCAAAGTAATTCTGAAAAGTTTAAAGTTTCTTTTTCGAAGTTCGTACAATTTTCGATTGCCCTACACGTTTGAAATTGGCAGTTATATTTGTTATTGTTACACGAAGATCGTTAAAAACAAATGCGAAAGTCATTTTCTTCAACATATGAAAAATCGAGGTGTCATTTGACCGACAGCATCTGGTTTTATCACGTAGCAGACAAAATGGTTTTTTCGATGTCATTCAGTGATCTTCATACTACAATAATACAAAAACGGTTGCCTGGAACTTTGAAGCTTGTGGGGACATTCAAAAATTGTACATACTCCGAAAAAGAAAACGGCCCTTTTTTCAAAATTTTGTAAGAAGAAAAAGTTGTTACACTAATCACAATTAATACATATTTATACAAATTTTAAAAGTATATTTACAAATGTTGTGATATGCGTATGGACACCACGCCTATTAGTAATACATAGTCACACAGAAGTCAGACAATATTGGTTAAGTAATTTTCGAAATTGAAATATCCGTTCAAATTTTGAAACCGAAATATTTCATGATATTGCCTTTACTTTTGAACTAGAAGTAAAACTTCTTAAATTTCTCATCTTTGTAAATACAAAAATATTATATTTAGATTATTATTTACTTACATACGAATACTTTAAGAAAATACAAATCTTGCAACTTAAATTTGATTAAATTTGAATTAAAAGAATATATTTTTAAAATAATGATTTCGTCATCTACTTGTAGTGTTCAATTGTTTTACATAAATTATAAATATTTATTTATTTATTTAAATTTAGTTTTATGTGTGAAACTTTCTATTAAATTGACAAATTTTAATTGGCGCATAAAATTGACAAAATAAAAACTAAATGTTTAATTTTCGAAATTGATATTTCCGTTCAAGTTTTGAAAGCGAAATGTTTTATGATATTTCGTTGACTTTTATCCAGCAAGTAAAAACTGTCTCAAATTTATCCGATATAAATTTTGTAAATACTTTTAACATTCTTATAAAAAAAAAGTTTTTTTTTAATGCTTTTATTAATGGATAAATATGTTTTCATGCAAGCATTGATGATTTTAAATAAAAGTAAGGTATTTTAATTGAATTTGTGGCTTATAAAAAGGTATTTTTAATACGAAAGGTTCATTCATATATTCTTAGTAACTAGTGACTTAGTAACTAGTTGGGTTTATGTTTTAACTAAACGAATTTGCATTTCGTTCATTTTTGTCAGTTATATTTAAATATCTAAGTTTGTTTCGCTGTAACTTTCGAACATATTATCCGAATTTGGTGAACATGTTTACGATAATTAGGAAATTTAATTTGAGAAAATTATCATACCCTCCAAATATAAAATATCCAAAAACTAGTACGTTTATTTACAAGTAAGATATGGTTTTTTCGATTTTCTGGAAATTTACTGTATAGTTTTTAGGTTAATTTTACACACCGTTGAGGAAAATCTTCAACTTTTTTTCTATACATACTTATTAAAAAAATGCTGTCTTTTACAATAGATATGAAATGATATAACATAAAAAGGGAAACAAGAACATTTTAAATTGATTATTTCATCAACTGTATGCACCCTTTTTGGGTTAAATCTCCAAATTTTTTATGCAAGTTAGGAAGATGCGGTTTTTAGCCATCCAATGTAAAATAGTCAGAAAGATATAGAAAATCTCCAATTTTCTACTACCCGCCCCTCTTTCGAAAAATTTCTTAAAATACGTACTTTCTATGCAAGTTAGTAGCTATTTAAATACACAAATTAGCTCTGTGAGTTCGAAAATAATCTAAAAACCGAATTTTCTTTTATTGCACAAAAGAGTAAAGAATATTTAAATTTCTCTTATTTGTGTTGATCATTATATTTCACAGCGATTGTAAAAAACTTCATAGCTTGTATAGAAAAAAAGTTAGAGTTTTTTATGGATTTTCCAAAAAATGGTCTACAAAAATTACAGTTCGTACCGATTAATAAAAATCACTTTCTTAGTTTGTATATGGAGAAAAAATTGTATTTTTAAAATTTTTTATAAAAAGGGGGGTGTATTACAGTTTTAAAGCGTGGTGTATTATTCGAGTTTTCTTATTTATTTCTGATACCGGCTCAATGAACAAGTGAGTAAAGCTAGTAATACCATTTGACAATTTACACTGGATTTTTCAGGTTCGTATCCAGGCAGAGGCAGTTTGATCATATATAATATTAAATAAACTGAATTGATCACACTGCCGTCGCTTGGATGATAAGAACGAAGTATCCGGCTACACCAACAGCATAAAAAAGTTTAATTTTCCCCTTGTGCTTGAAGGCAACTTTGTTTTTAGGTGAGGGAGTCTTCTAAAGGAACGTACAAAGGACCTAAAGGTCTAGGTACAAGGAATGTGTTGTGGTTCCTCTCTTAATATACTCTAATCTACTCTATTTCTTCCTGATTATTTCACATTGGATGCAAATACAGCACCTTGATAGCTTGCATGGAAAAAATTTGGTATTTTTGAACATTTCCTAAAAGAGTAGATAAAATTTTCCAAAACTTAAAAAAAAACGTACTTGCGAATGAGAACTTTTTATTTAAAAAATTTATTTATAGACATAATATTCGATATTAAACAATTATTTTAATGATGTTATGGATTTAAAAAAATATAATTATTATTTTTCAATTGAAATAATAATAGAAATGTTTTAAATATTTAATTAAACTTAAAAAAAAAAAAAAAAATTTATCAAATCTATATCTTTTCAAATTTATCAACTTCATTAAATGTGTTGACAAAGACTTTTACACGTAGGTAGGGTTTTGAGAAGGTTAGTAGGTATTTAAATATAGTTTTAAGTGGGTAGTAAAGTAAAGCATTATTTAAAAAAAAGTCCAGGGTAGATAATTTTTGAAAGGGAAAAAAATTATAGTACAATTAAACCAATTGGAAACGGAAGATAATATGATAAAAATGTAAGAAAAAATAAATTACGGCCGATCTGAGTTCCAGAAGTAGGGTGGGGTGGGTGTTTAATAGTAAAATTTGGTTTATCTGAATTTCCGGCAAAACTACATGTCCTATGGAATAAAATCAACTGGCAAAGTTGTAGGTAATAAAAAGATCTACAACTATTGTATTCACACTTTTTTCACATAACCTCAGAGATCTACTTTACGATGGTGTAAAAAATATACACTACCGTGGTAAATTTTCTCATAATTTATAAACATACATGTCAATCGTATTATTGAATTTAGATACTTCGTACTGATTACGTTATTTATTATAATATTTTTAAATACATTAATCTTGTTATTTATAAATACCTTATCTTGAAAAGCATTTCCTAAGAAAATTTACCAAGGTAGAGTATATTTTTTCCACCATCGGAAAGTAGAGATTTCAACGGAAAAAAAGCCCATCAATTTTTTGATTAAGTCGAAAATATGACGTGAGATTTTTCGATTGCAAATTAGGGTCTTTTTCGATATTTAGTCAAAAGTAGGTAATTAAAATAATACATTTTTTAAATTATTATTCCGTCATCTATCTGTAGTGTTCCATTGTTTTGTATAAATTATAAATATTATTTTTGAACTTTTATGTGTGACACAAACCAATTAAAATTTACTTATAATATTGACAAACTAAATGTTATAAATGATCTTATTATTGTTGCACTTTTAGAACAGAGAAGTTGTGATTAAAAAATTTTCTATTTTACCCATCCAAATGTGAAACTAGATTTAATTTCATAATAAAACTCGAAAAGTAAATTAAAATTAAAATACAAAGACTTTATAAGCTCTCAAAGATTATGTTCCATATTTTTCTTCAAAAACAGATTTACACATGTAATTTTATGGAATACGTGATTATATCGTATATGTGGTGTCATACGTAGGTCCCGTCATTTCCCTATTTGGTGTCATACGTTGGTCGTGTCATTTCCCTCTTTGGTTAATCAGGATTTTTGAATGTTCAATTTTGCATATTTTTAAAGATAAAAAAAACTTGGGATCTATGTTGGTAAAGCAAAGACGCTTCAATTGAATTAGCAAAAAAAGGAAAAAATTTATGCAACTTCTTTATTTGATATCAAACGCAATTTATAAAACTATGATTTTGTATTTTGTATATTTTATAAATTTTGTATTGTTCAAATTTTATACGAAATGTCACATACTAAAATTCAATGATAATATCTCTATACAGTTGACGCTAAAAGTACATAACCAAATGATTACTTTTGCACCACTTAAAAATTTTTAAATTTCAAATAACAATATTTGTATTATTATATAATAGCTCCAAAATATTTGAAAAAATTTTACTATTCTTCTGATAACCAGTTTTTAATATTCCAACTCGTTTAAAAGAATTGAAAAGGCACGAATATCGTTCTTACATTTTATAAAATAACTTACTTCAGGGTTGGTTTGGTTTCTACAATCACCATAGGTAACAGTTACCAACCACGGTTATTTTATTTTAGTTTATTTCAAAAAAACAGGTTGTTATCTTTTAATCTTTTACTTCCGAGTTATATCGATAATATTGGAAGTAATATATTCGTAATAAAAAAATTTTTGGCTGATTTCAAAATTTTGTATATGTCGACGTTTTGGAACTTTCTGAACAACTTTCGTTTTGTACCCGTTGGCCTGTGAAATTCATTTACACGAACGTGTTTAACTCCAAAATCACTTGCTAAACAATAGTGGAGGTGTTCGGAATGGTATCATTTTGATGGAAAAATCTTGTCTATTACCGTTCCGGGGTTATGACTTTCGAAGAAATTTACTTTCATTTTTTTCACTGCTAATATTTTGTGAATCGTTTATCCGCTTTTGATGAAATTTTATATGTACATGAGTGTATAGGTTTACATTAGTAGTCATTTTATTGACATAGAGAATTTTATGTTATACAAATGTGGAAAAACTATTTTTACAGAACATACTCAAATTTCAACTCAGTCAGGCAAGTCGTACCCCGATATAGTTATTTAGCTGATATACCGTGTAATGTATATTTATTTTTAGCTGATATACCGAGCACCATTCATCCGACTTTGATGAAATTTTGTGAGTAGATGCATGATTTACTTTTACATCAATTATTTGAATTTTATTGGAATCGATTATACTGGTTACTAAGGGGGAAATCGGAAAATAAATTCACACGTATATAAAAATTTATAAGTGTAGAATTCAATTTATTGTTACCATTGATACAAGAATACAATACAGGCTTTTGTATTTTAAAAATTAATGTTAAGTGCAGGTATTATTACATAGTATAATATATTTTAGCGTTAACCTTTCACTTTGTTATTATTTTTGACTTATATTTTAGCATAAACTTATTTTGGAGACTTATATAAGTAGATCGTGGAGTATTTGTAAAATATAATATTGGTAGTAAAAAAAAATTGAATCGATTAAGAAAGAGTATTTGAAAATTTAGAGTATAAAAAACAAACAATGTATGTATATGATTGAAATATAGAAATACATTTTTCTATCTCATATCTAAATTGCAACTTATTCGTTGAAGACTTACCAGACTTATAGCTATTTAAGTGAACAAACTTATTCGTACATCCCGAGGAAGTTTTTTGTTCATTAATAGTAGTGTATTTTTTATTCGACCTTAACTATCCAGGTAACATAAGTTATTTATTATATAATATAGTTTTCTATTGGATTCTTTAACGTAAGGCTTTAACAAAAAAAATGTTACATTTGAAATTTATTTTTTATAATTTTTTGAAAGGTTTATTAGCCGAGTGTAATTAGGTGCAATTAGGATTTCAATATTCGAGAGTTTTTGAATTGTTTATATTATTAAAAACAAGTTTACCATTTAAAATTTTTCGCTTTTATTTTTTTCTCCAAGAGTTTCTTCATGAAAATAACGTTATTTCTAATATATATATTCCTTTTACAGGTAAATTCGATTGGTTTTTCAATGTTATCTTCCTTAATCTAATCGAATTAAAACTCATTTTGCAAAGAATGTGAAGGGTAATAGGGTCGTTTGAAAATAAAAATGCTTTGAATTCTTAATTTTATATTCATGGAAAAAATCAAAACAGTCCATAATACTAAATGGGAATTTATTTATTTATTTATTCAATGGGAAGTATTTTGGGGACCTATTGGATTTTAAGATGAAATAGTAGGAAGAAAACAATGTTATTTGATGTATAGTGTTTACAAGATATGGACTATTTTCAAGATAGTGTGCCTAATTTATATCAAACAATATATATATATATATATATATATATATATATATATATATATATATATATATATATATATATATATATATATATATATATATATATATATATATATATATATATATATATATATATATATATATATATATATATATATATTTTTTTTTTTTTTTTTGTATGTAGGTTCACGCAAGTAGATCGATTGCTTTTTACTAGAAAAAGAAAACGTGTATTCGAATTCGTGGAAGAAACACTAAAAATCGCCCAAATAATTTTAATAAACACTAATCAGTAAAAAATAAAAATTTTTCAAAAAAAAATAAATAATTTCTTTGCGACACAATTACGTTTTGATGCCATATGACGTTAACAAATCAATGGTTTAATAAAAATATGATTAGCGCCGCTCTCGAATGGTAATTGGTCGCAAGGTCTGTATACAAGTATTTATTGAATTTAAAATTATTTTTACTTTTATATCCATTTTTTTGAAGTTGTTTCTATTTTTTTGAAAATTTTTTATTTTAAATTAGTATTATTATCGTACAAAGTAATCTTGGGTAGCTTTTGATAAACCGCATATTACATGTTCTTGTGAACACTTCACATTCAACCTGTTGTCTGAATATGTCACATCAAATCCACATAAAAATACATGAAGTCTAATCTTTTTTTTAGATTTCTAACATTTATATATTTTTTTTCAAATAAAAAGCAAGTCTTGTATATTTTTCTGTCGTACATTAATTAATTATGTATGGATATTATTAATGAAAAAAAAAAATAACTTGTTTTAAAAAAAAAATAAATGAAGAATGTTGTTTGAAACCAGATTCTTGTTTTCTGTGAGTAATAGTATCGTGTCGTTGTTGGTTGAGATACATAGACATTAGAGAGCTATTTTAAATGCTATTTATATGCGCCATGATATTGATCCACTCTGATAAATATCTTATAATAGCCCGGGAGTTGCCATCCTGAAAGCCCTTTCATCGCGGATTGGAAAATTTTCAATAAAAATAAATAGTTTACTATTAGATAATAAGATATCTTGGCCGGCATCGATTTAATTTCCGAAAACATGTAAAACAAATAACGTATTATTAAATAACCATAACATTTGACCGTCATCGCGGATTTTCACCAATCTTATTAAATTAGATGCGAAATTTTATACACTTTATTTTCTTCCTCCTCTGACTCTTCACATTCCTCTTCATTTCGTTGGTTGCTTAGAATTTCTTCAAGTTTTAACCGTGTTGATGGGGCAATAAACCATAATGGTTCTCAAGCCTACTGGATTCATTTAATTACCATCCATATTCAGTTGGTTCGTATGTAATACACAATAAAAATCGGCTCAGTAGCATTTTGACACATTGTATTTACAAATTTGGGTACCTTGCAGATCAGTTAAGAGAGTAATTATTAATTAAAAATACACTAGAACACCTCAAAAGAAGTTAATTAAGATTATTTTAGTTTATTTTAAATTAATAATCATTCTCTTCATTGATTCTCTTCAAATTTTTGTTAAAATAATTTTGTTAAATAATAATATATTTCGTCAACTATATCATTCTAAAAATTCGGATCATTATCTACTAATTACTTTTTTTTATTACTGCCGAGTGACTTTTATATCTAAACATCTTTATATCAAACCATTAAATCATTGGTAATGTCGCTTCATGCAATTAGGTAAATTTTATTCGGACATTAATTTTTATTTTTATTTAAGCAAACGGCCACCTTTTTTAGATGCATAAAAATATATTTCCCAAATTTACTGAATATATGACACTGCGTTTTGCTGGAATCCAAACTGTCGGCTGTTTTAATAGTTTGAACTCAAAATCGCTTTCTTTGAAAACCACGTGGAAATCTACAAAAAAATGCTTGTTATTATTATAAAAAATACAATAAATGGCGACTTTATATCGACAATAAAATAATAAATACTATCGGATGGATTCGTTATTTTATTTTTAATAACACTTTGAAAAGAAATTTGTGTAACATAATATTTGTAAATATTTGTGACAACAGCCTCTTATCAATAGGTGAAATATTTTTACTTTTTATATATAAAACAATTTATAATTCTTTTTAATTGGCTTGATTAAATATATTTAAAAATAACTAATAAATACTAATTCAAATTTAATTAATGAAAAGGTAGTAAAATATTATTGATTGATATTGTTCAAAAATAAAATGGTTAGTGTACAATGACTGTAAAATGTGAAAAAACTGTCACATATCGACAGATTGTTTTGTAAACATATGCTAAAAAATTTTTCAACATTTCATTCCCGGTAACTTTGTACTTCGTCTTAAAAAAAAAAAGAAGATATTTTTTTATCAACCCACTGCATTACGTCGGCTGTGGACCTGTAATAAGAGTCAGAAGAGATTTCTTTCGGGAACTACAAAATACCTGAGTTCTATCAAAAACTCGATTTCTGAAAACCGAGTTGAACATAATAACTTTCCGATATTTTTAGTAGAAAATTAAAAATAATAAAAAATATAAAAAAAAAATTTTCCATAGATTTAGAGTGAATATTATTTATTTTGTACTTAAAATAGAAAAAAAGAAAACAAACAAAAACAAAAAAAATGTTAGAAAAACTTAACATCAGAAATAAATGGACAAGTACCACTTGCTTAACTTGCCCTTAGGCACCGGATCGGATTAGTAGTACCCGATATATTGAGATACCGAGTACTTCGCTTTTACGCATGTAGATAATGAATTGGCCGTGTGCATGTACATTTAATCTATACGGCTTCTTTAAGGGCGCCATCTACCTAATACAGATCTTCGTGCCAAATTTCATCCAAAACACATAAACCTATAGATACTGAACTTTATAGTAAGTAATTTTTGGTTGTTCTCAACAAAGAAATGGTAAAAGCATACCACAAGGATTTTAATTTCAAAGAAACAAAAAGACGGAACTGATCGCACACATAGCACATTTTAACATATTAAAAAAATTAACACATAATGTCACAAAAACCAATATAATTTACAAATTTAAGTATAATATCATTAATGTTATTATAAAAACTTATTAATACATTGAAAGAAAAATTTTTAATTATAATGATTTAAAGATGCTCATAATATTTTTCTATTTCTAAAAATTTTTAGACAAAGACTTTGAGTACTTGCATTTTTTCAGTCTTAATAGTAGATTCTTTAAATGACAAGCTTTTTATTTCTTTTGATTCGTGAGCGTTGAAATAAATAGTCAAAAATAAAATTAAAAACAATTAAGTTGTCGATTTTTATGTGTGTGTATATGTAAATCCTAAAAATGCGTATCAATTTAAAATGTAGTATGTATTTAAAATGTAAAAGATGGAATAGAATTTATTGATTAAAAATTTGTTTAAAATTATGTAATATTTATAAACAATGATTTTATTTTCTGTCTATTTACAGAAATCTTGTTGGCTGGATTTATTTTTGGCTGAATTCTTGTTACAAGTTCAAAATGGTGCTAATGTTAATTCAATACTTTCATTTTGGTAAGTAAAAAAATAACTTAAATATGTCGATTACCTGTTACTCAATTTTTAGATCATAAATTCTAACGTTACTTTACAATAATAATAATTTATTAGTTTAAATTTAATGGTGAAATATTCAGTTTCAATATTTAAAACCTCGGTTAAAATTTATAAAGCTATTCAATTGATATTAGTTGCAAAAACTGACGCTGAATTGATTGGCAACGACACAATATACCGTTTTAATTGTAAACCATTATCGAATGTATTAGTGCATATAAAGAAAAGATTCTAATGCTGAGTGTATTGCAGATGAGTATTTAGGCCATGCGCCGCCGCCCTAGGTTCGATCCAATGTGGCGCCTTTTGTGCTATAAGAAAGTCATTTAAAAATATTAAATTTTAAATTATGGTTTGTCGAAATCAAATAATTAGTCAAATTTTGTAACTTTTTATAAAATTATGAGAAGTGGTATTCGGTAAAAAATTTTATGAATACTTTCGTGTTAAAATTCGATTAATTATTTGTAATTATAATGAAATATTCTGATATTCATAACAAAAGATAAATTTTAATTCTTCTTGGCATTTTTGTTTTCTGAAATTTTAATTCAAAAAATTTGTCCCTCCTAAAATAGAACCGCCAAAGGCGCGGGCTTCACGGGCTGTAGCGGAAATACGTCACGGTTGTAGTGGAGCACATTGAACTTTCTGATTAGTTTGTGGCTGATAAAGCTTTAAGATCTATTCAAACGAGTATCAAGTTGACCCAACTTAATTTGATTGTAGTCTACCATCAATTCTTCGTAGGTATTTGTACAATCTATAAATTATACAAGTAAATTTTGTTTGTTTGCAAAAACTACAGTTTTCAATAATAAAAACCACTTTAACTACCAAACAACAAATCCAAAATGATATATTTCTAGAAAGGTAATTGCATATTTTTTTTCATAATATGGACCACCATTCAAAATGGAGAATGTGATCGTGAAATTTTGAGTTGAAATTGCAGGAGAAAATAAGTAATTGATAAAATTTTACCTTTCACCCTTGGAAAACCAAATAAACTTTAAACAAAATAACGTTTTAATTTATCTTTTAAGTACAAACAATTTTATGAGGCCGAGTTAAAAAACATTTTTTTTAAAATTTGGCCCTGCAAAAATTTTCGTAAAAAAGATCCCGATCACTTTGTACTTTCCAATTTTACTTCTTTCGTCGTTAAAATGACTTAAACTTTATTATTTTAATATTTTATTATATTAAACACGCGGTAGTATCAAATTGTGAATGTATTTTTCAGTTAAATAGAGTGCAATCTTTAAGAAAATTGTTTGTTCTACAATTTTAGCCTATATAATTTTTTCCCAAAATGTATATTCAACCGTAAATCGCAATATATATAATAAACAATTTTTGCGATTTACGGCTGAATATACATTTTGGGTAAAAAATGATATAGGCTAAAATTGTAGAACAAACAATTTTCTACAAAATTGACAATACTGTGTATTTGATAACAGTATTCAAAGAGTGAATAGTTTGCTATAATGCTAATTATAAGTTTTTTCAAGGGAATCTATGTAATTATTTTCATAATATTTTCCATATTTAATGCTATATTTAATATTCATGATTTTCAACCGACTGACTATATTAATGCATCAATAAAATTTTTAACCTTCTTTTGAGTGCTTAGACTGTCTGACTCGCTATGATCGCCTGTAGCAATAAATAATGTCACAAAATTTATTGAGTAGTTTTTTCAAGTATTAATTTAATTGTACTATCTTGTCTTGTATTTTATGAGATGTTTATAGTTTCCTCGAACACTTTTTACACTTGTTTATGTCTAAGGTAACCAAAAAGTGAACAAAAATATAGTAGGATGAAACCCATTGGAAATATTTAATAAATTCAAATTTTAATTGTTTTAATTATTTAGTAAGTATGTTACAGAGTTTTAACTAAGGTAATTTATGTTGACCTGGCCTTTGTACAATTATTAATTAACTCATTACTAAGATATAAATTGTCATGCCGTTACATATTATTAGGCAAAATTAACCAATTTATTTTAAGCCTTAATTTTATATGTGGTTTTTTTCAATAAACTTAAAATGTAGGAATTGAAAATTAAATAATTTTTGAAAAATTTTATTATTTATACATTTTTACGTGGTATTCACGTGAACTTAATTCACCAATCCAATTAGAGATTCACCCATCTATTAAAATTAAAGCATAATTATTTGTATACCCGAAAATGTATTTTGAGGTTCTTTAAAAATTTAGGCTGTGAAAATTGTGAAGTCCCGGGCCAATTGGAGTCGTGAAGTAATATGAAAAATATTACTATAATTTAACAAAAAAAAAAAAAAAAAGATTGAATAAAAATTATATCTTTACAAAAGAATTATATAATGAAAAACTATTCGCAGTTAATTAAATTCACCTAATCAGTCCCACCTGCAGTTAATTAACTTAAATTATGTATTCTGTTTATATTATTAAAGTATTATTTTACTATTTAATACGCATCAAATATTCTTTTTATGGACCTTAATTAATATGTTATTTGTGGCTTTTTTTGTTTTTTGTATTTAAATAAGAGACACTAAAAACAGGTGTCGCACTATCATGTTACATGAGGTGCGGTATACAACCACTAAATTTTAAAGCTGGCTAATACTTTTGACTTTCAGGGAATTTTTGTGGTAAAATTATAAAGGTTAATTTCTTAAATTATTATTACAGAGAAAATTCAATATGGATAAATTTAATTTCAAAAATTATAAGGATAGTAAATTTACCTACCTATACAATCGGCCTAATTTTAGGTCCATTTATTAAATTTAAAGTCATTTACATTGTCCCAATATTTGTGAATTTCATTAAAATTATTTTACTAATCATTAAAATCATTTCCTTATGTTACTAATCATTAAAAAGGAAAAAATTGTCATTTTTCAGTCGATAATTTTATTGATAAAATAATAAATTTTTTAAAAAGTATTTTCTAATTTTTGACAGATGGGATTTATTGGGTGGTATATCGGGAACCATTTTTCCGAGTGAGCCAACTCAACAGTGTTGTAACTCGCTAAAAGTTATTTCTGAAAAATGAATACAATCACGGAAAAATTTTTTACCTAGGCAAATTCAATGGTTTGGCCGAGGAGTCCTCCACCCTCAACATCTCTTATCCTCATTAAGTGAAACAATTATTTACCGATCGAAAGAAACGCTTCTTGCTGAAGAAAATTATTATCCTGGTCTAAATATATTGCTGAATGCGAGTCTCAATAAAGTGTTATCTCAAATCTACTATCTGTATGATTGTAAATAAATGTGATCATGATCTAGTCAATTATAGTATGAATGATTAGGATAGTCTTTTTTATAATTTAAATACTGATGATGCTGTTCATGTTTTTTTAAAATTTTACAAAATAATGTGAAACTAGCCAACTTATTAAAAAAATTATGCCATCGACCTTCCCTCTGGTTTTCTCCTGAATTGGGTTCTCTAATTATAAAGAAAAAACATCGTTGTCCGTTTAGGAGATTTCTTACATATACCGACTATTAGAACTTTTCTTTTGACAGATCTGAATATAACTAAATGTTTAGCAGAAATTCGATAAAATGAATATATTGTACATCTAATTACATGTGTTTTTAATCTTATGTCAATATCTTAAAAAAATCAAATGAATTGCCAAATACTATGCATTTGGATAATGCTACACATTTATACTCTGATCCTCAACAGATACCGAACTTGTTTGCATCTCATGTTTCCTCGGTACAATATATACTTAACTTTCATCACAACTGTGATCAAAATATAACTGAAATTTTTTTCTTCTTCAAAAATTCAATTCGATTTTTTGAAGGTTTTTAACAAATTGAAAGTAATTGATACGTCCAAATAGCCTGGCCCGGATGAAATACACCCTTTTTTTTATAATTATTATTGAAAACTCTATGATTTTTTAATAAATTTCGATTTTTTGCCCCAATTTCCTAGATCAAATTATTTTGGTGACGATGTGAACCATTTTAAGCTTAAATGATGCATTGCCAGTATGAATTACCCCTTAACTTTATTATTTAACTTTGTCTTTTAGTATCTTCCCTGTCTCAAATTAAGTCACACTGTACCAGTATATAAAATCGGAGATAAGTCTAAATTATCTACCACTCAATTTCAATTTAGTCATCAATATCAAAACTATGTGATTCTCTTTAATCCTTAATAAATTGATTCCTTTTTTTAAATATTATTATATATCAGCAGCATGGGTATCACTAATGGAAGATCTACTTTATTCAATTTCTTAGTTTCCCAGCGGTACATCTTTGAGTCATTTGGCGAAAATTGCCAGGTTGGTGTGGTGTACACAGATATGTCTAAAGCTTTTAACAGAGTAGACCATATCTTACTACTAAAAAAAGTAAATAAGTAAGGTATTCATGGAGATGTCTTAAATTGGTTTTATTTCTATCTTAATAACTGGAGGCATTGTGTTAGGCTGAAATCTTTTATTTCACCTGTTTATTCTGAGTCAGGCGTAGGGATTATATTTGAGACCTTTTATTTTTATATTATTTTAAAATATTTCAATACTATTACATGATGTCAAGATTATTGGCAACCTGAGTACAAAAACTTTTGCTGTCGCTTTGCCGTCATGGTTTATATACCCGACTTTCAAATATTCCAGAAAAACTGATTTTGTTCACTATTGTCTAATAAATATTTATAAAATCGAACGGTAACACTGTCCTATAAATTGTGTAGTAGATTTTTCAGTTTTTTGGTAGGTTATTTTTTTTTTAATTTTTACTTGTGATATCGTTAAGTATTAGACGATTCTGGACTTAAAAAAAATCAGTGGGATAAAAGTAGCATATTATAGATGAAAGTATTCTTTCATAAAAAGTTTAGATTTCACCAAAATATAATATTCAAGAGCAATTACAATGTCAAGAGTCGTCAAAGATGTGAAATTATCAGGAAAATTGATTTGATTAGCAAATCATTAAAAAAAATTAAATTTTATCAAGATTAATTAATTATCTACTTATTTACAAACGTTTTTATCAAACATGTAAAAAAATTATTGAAAAATTTTTAATTATTGAAATTAATGTCATTATATTAACATTATTAAATGTATTATTTGCAATCAAAAATAAAAAAAGTAAACAGTGAAAATAACAACTAACATAGTTAATTGTTTAGATAACCGACATATGGTTAAGTATCAATGTTTGAACTTTTTTCAATCATACGCATTCATAAATATCCAGTCTATACAGTTATAAATACATAATACTAATAATATTATATATTGTAATTATTTACATATATGTTAATTTGCTAAATTTAGCTAAAATTGTGGCAAATCCAAACATTTTACGAAAAATGTCTCAAACAAACGTTATTTTGTTTTGAAAACAAGCATTATTTATCTTTGAATTTTTATCGTTTAAAAGTTGGGTTAAGGCCACCCAATTGACTGATATTCCTTACTAACGAACTTAAACTCATTTTTTATGTCTCGAACACATCAACAATATTTTAACTTGCTATCTCTTCGTTGGATAATAACACAAAAGAGATTTATTAGAAATTATTTTCACAGAAGATTTATTATCCTATAGTACTTTTATTATCAGTATTTTTACTATAACACATGTTGGTTCCAAAAATTTGTCGGTGCTAATTATTGAGCAATTGTGGCTTAAACTACTAATAATATTTTTCAAATCTGATTGTGCAATAGATTGATGTTAATATTGAGTGTCTATGGGCCGCTTAAGTAAACTATGAAGTAATTTTAATTATTGTTTTATGTATACTTTTTCGTTCTTCTCATTTTTTAACTATTCTATTCTATGCGAAAGAACAAATTTTAAGATGGAAAGAAGTCATGAAAATATAACTTTTTAAAATGTATTAAAAATATTAAAATTAAATAGAGAACCTCCATTGGAATCCGAGTAAATCATATTAAAAAATGAAGTTTTTTGACTGATTTAATTTTACATTGCTTATAGCACGAAAACGATCATTTTTTAAAAGAATCGCCAGTGTTGAAAATGTTTGTTTTTGCCCAGTGGCTTGAACTTTATTGAAAAGGGGGAGGATGATCGTAATAAAAAGTGAACCGAAATTGATCCGTCGAATCCGGATGCATAATTTTTAGCCATTTTATCAATTGACAAGTCAGTTGCTAGAATAGATTCTTCGATGTTTGCATACTGAAGTACGTCGAATATATTTAAGGTCTAGTGTCAATATCTACGAGTTTGTTTAGTACTTTTTACAATTAAAATTAAAAAAAACTTACATTTAGAATTAAATTAAGAATATTTGTCTTGTAGGAATCGGCGCATCAGTACCAAAAATCTATTCACCTCAATTATTTATCCGAGTTTCTTTAAATTGTCCCACCGATGATATACATGCATATTGCCGGGGGAAACTCGAAACCGTATTGTTTAAACCAAAAAATTGATTAAAAATTTAATTGTAAGGAATTATTTTTTTCAAACGGAAAAGTTTTCGTTTATTTTATTTCATTTATTGTATTTGATGAATGGCGAATAAAGAAGTCCTATGATTTTTTACAATACAATTCAAAATTCCACAGTCAGTGATTACCCATTAAAAATACAGAAACAAAAATAATGAAATATAAAGTATACATATTTTTTATATACTTTATGCAATAATACTTAATAACTAAACTAAACAAAATGTAATTACATTATATTAATACATGTTTTTTATTTTAATTATTTCTTACGCGTATGCAATGCGTGAGTAAGCGAAAGACAGTGATACTTAAAGTTAAGCGACAAATACTGTGTAATAAATCAATAGAAAACAGGTATAAAAAATGAAAAATTCTATTCTCGATAAATGTTTGTTATTATTAAATACTGTATAAAGAATATAAAAAGCATATCTTTAATATTTTAATCTTTTTCTTATTTTTTAATGGGTCAAAAGTATCCGAATTTGAAATTTTTCAAACATTTAAAACTCCAAAAGTAGTATCTTTATCCTAGAAACTCAAAGGAACTTTTTCTTATTTGTATTTCATCAAATAGTCCCCGTTTGAAAAGAACAATTTCTTATATTTGATTAAATAAATTCAGTTTAAATAATATGGATAGTCATCTTACAACATGAATTAATATCATCCAAATCGCATACAAAATTGAGGTGGAATGAATAGTTTTTGGTACACCTGCTAGGCTATATATACGTGATTATTTTGATTATGTAAATTGAACAAATATTATAAATATATTAATATTATAAATATAATATTATATTAATAATTAATAATCATAAAACACTACAAATTTAGGTTATCGGATTTGTGTACTTCTTAAAATATTTTTATATGCATAATATTTTATTATTAAATATTTGATAATCTTTTATACACAAATTAGCACAGTTCAGTTTCAGTCTATACTGACTGATTAATTATGTTCATATATAATAAAAACTTGGAATACTACGTGATATTTTTTTATCAATTCACATAAATATTTATACGCAACGAGGTTAGTGTACTCATCACATTTCTGTAATTTAGGCGCCACCGTTTTAATAATGATATTTTTATCAAAAAATTTATTCATTAAAAAAGATATGCAAGAAATATTAATTGAAATGTACCAATTGATTCGGAGGGCATATTCGTTCACGAAGGATCGATATTTAAGTTTTCTATACATACTGTTAAAAAATTTCTATTCAATTTTTACATTATATATATTCTAATATAATTACTTTTCATGTATTACAAGTTCAAAGTTGAAGATAAAATTTTAAACGAGTGATAATACAGCAACGGCTTCTTGAAATTTTCCAGATTTTTTTTTCCGGATTTATCTTTCCAAATCTAGATTATTCTAGCTGTTTCGAATAGTTATATCTATGGTAAGTTTCGAATGGTTATATCTATAGTTCCCTTCTCTTCCTTTTTTAATTACTACGTTTTATAAATATTTATATTAAGCATTAGCTGTTATTCCCTGGCTTAACAGTATTATTTAATTTTTAAGATAAAATTAAATTTTCGTGTATTTCGTATGATACTCTATGTACATCCCCTGCAACTCTCCCAATTTATTAAATTTTATTAAATAAACCATAGTTAAAAGTATCGAATTTGTTCATGAAAATTAAACTTTGTGTATTGATTAACATGAAATAAAAATTAAAATAAGAAATTTTTCCTCTACTTTGTAAACAATCGAAGAATAATTACTATCCGATTTCTAAAAAATGATGCTTTTAGGAGTAATTTGACCTTAAGATTTCAAACATGACGTTCATTTAAACATTCATTGCTTAATTTTTGAGATATCGTCTGAAATCGGATCCAGAGGTTAATATTTCAGATAAATTTCAAGCAATATCTCGGAAGCTATACCCCCAATCGCAAAACAAAACAGGTATTATTTTGATTTTCTGACTTTTGAATGCCTCAATTACACTAAATTTTGAGGACCTAAAAAATATTGCAATTAATTTTTGTTGTGGGTTTTTTAGTGAAATTTTTAAGACTTTTCACAGAATCACGCAATGGTGAAGGGATGTGTTTTATTAACAATACTCGTAGAACCCCCCACTTGCTACACCATGGTAATTCTTGAATATGTTTTAATTTTGAAAAGCTCCTTTCAGTGGAGGGTTTTTCAATCCGTTAAAACCAAGATGACTATAGCCGAAATACTACGAAAAGCATTGTAGTCCCTTTTTTTCATATAAGAAGCGAGTGAACCCAATTTGTCAAAATATTGTAAATTTTGAACATTGATTTTGAACATTTTTTGTCATTTAACAACTATTGAAATTAGCGAAAACAGAGATTTACTATAACAGAGCCTTCGAGCTGTTCAAGCAGGCAAAGGAAGTTAAGATTGAATCAATCCACTTAATTCATTTCATACGTATCTAACTTCGTGAAAAATACATATGGACTCTTTATACCGGATAAAGTCCTCACTTTTGTATATTAAAAAAATTTTGAATTTTAAGAAAAAAACCAATTTTTTTTATATTAATAATAGTTATCTCAAAACTTGTTTCCACGTGTGATAAGAGTGAGTTAGAAGACAATTAAAAGAGACTGAACAATTAAACTCAAACAGTAAAATTATTTATCAAAATCATTAAAATATTGTTTATCACGTTAAAATACAGATAGCTATGATATATTTAAGTTTTTACCAAGGAGCAACTTTGGTCCATGCTTTGAAAATTTTATTTCTTTACTCATTTAAAAATTTATGATTTATCTATCGATAATATACAATTTAAGCATCACTGAATGCGTTTTGATTTTTTAATCGTGAAAACCTTTACGATAAAATATATGAAGATATATTAAGTTTTATATGCAGTTTGTTATGCTTAATATATTGAAAATAGTAGTAATAAAATTTTGGTATAGATGTTTATAAAATCACCAGATAAATTATAGTCCGGGTACATCGTATTATTTATAAATATTTGTATATATCCTATAGGCCCTTGATTACGCCATTTTTAATGGTAAAGACGTTCGCGGATTTTTAAAGCAGGAATCGGTCAATGGGCTATACAAGAAAAAACCACAGGGTGCTATTAAATTAAAGGGTAGAAATGGGTCAGATGGGTGAATGTGCACAGTTTTTGCAATATATCTTGAAAACGAAGCAAAATTTAAATATACTTTATATGAAATTTTTTGCAGAGAATAAAGTTTACCTTTTTAAAAACATTTTTTTATGCCAAAAATCTGAAAACAAAATGAAAAAATTGCCGAAATTTCGATTTTTTTTTTTGCTTTTTGATTTATAACATTTATTGGTTCAGAGATAGGTATGGGGATTGCTACTAAAAAAAAGAAGACAAAATCAATATCAAAATTATGCTTCGTTTGAGAATTATTTAAAAAACTGAAAAGGGTGCCTTTTCACCTCTCTCTCTCTCTCTCATTTCTATTCTCCAATTTAATAACACTTCGCGGATTTTTTTTCTTGTATGACCCTTGTATAACATTAACCGATACCTGCAATAAAAACCCGTGAACATCTTAGTTCCTTATTTATCTATTTTTACTACATAATCTATTAATTATGATTCCTTTAACAAATATTTATTCTACGAAAATTTTAAACAGTAGACTCATTCTTTTTCGCAGCTTTTGTAAAATTTTCGATTGTCCTTATAAGCTTCAATTTTACGGATATCCGTTTGTTTGATCTTGTAGTAGGAGGGTTATTCAATAACAAATGTAAAAACAATATTGTCCTCCGCTTGATACAAACGTCCGCTTACCGACAATCTCAAAATTATGAACAATAGCATTTTAAAATTATCGGACAGCGGACATTTAATTTTGTTAGATAAAATGGTATTTGCATTTTTATTAAATGATTTTTTATAACTATACCAAAACATAGATGTACGTCAATTTCAAACGTGTGGAGACAATCAAAAAATTTACTGGCTTCGTAAAATAAAACGGCGTTATTTGCAGAATTTTTATAGAGGATAAAGTTGTTATACTAATCATATTTGAATATACAAAATTTTATAATATATAAATGCTTTGATATGATGTGCTTATGGGAACCCAGCTTATCATTTTTGTCATTGCATTATGATAACTCTAAAACGAATATATTTAAGAAGAAACAAAAGCATGTTCTGTTTTTTTAAACGTAATAGGTAGAAGAAAACATCTCTATAATATACGAAAACATTAGATTCGCCAGAATTTTATTTGTTTTAGAGCGTTCAGGCTTTCAATGGTGTGTGATAGGCTCTGGTTTAAGTAACGGCAAGCAAATGGTATTAATTTTAAAGCCAAATAAATCGATTTATTTTTAAGTTTTTAAAATTATATTATGGTTGTTCATTTACAAATTTTGAGGGCTGTAATTGAGGGTTTTAGTAAAAATTAAAACATATAATTTCAATAATAGTTATATTATCTAAACTAATATTATAAACTGGAAACATTTGTATTTTTGCATGTAACAAATAAATTTCAAAACTACTGGACCGATTTGAAAATTTTCCCTGTATTCACACGGTAACAGGAACTAGTGTGTAATATAAACAGTATCTTTATTATTTTGATTAAATCGAATTATTGATTTTTTTTTAATTATTATACCATATCTACTTAACAATAATCTTATATCAATTACTTTTGAATCAGACATGTCACTTGATATATGAATAAAATATATATGTAAATATTATTTTTGTTTATCTTAGTAAGAAAATAATTCTAATTAAATCTATTGAGAAGGTTATTCCCCCGTAAGGTTATTCAATTTATAGTTAAATGTTTGTGCATATTACTAATTATACCGCATATATTCGCACGATATCGTAATAACAAGTTGTTTTAAATATCTAACGGTGTGTTTATCGTTAATCGTTTGAAAATCATACACATACCGCTAACGGTAAAAAGTGAGTCTAAGGAAGGTGATTCCTTGGATCCATGGCCCATTTTTTTAACCACAGGAATAGAAGAAAAGTTCAAATACGGAAAATGTTCTTTTCTAAAAAACTAACTTTGTAATATTTTTTCATGAATTATTTAGATTCCTCTCAATTCCACCTTTAATTCAGAAAATTAACTGATATAATAGAATACGTTATACCTACAAACAATAAATATTTTTTGTTTGTTCAAGTGTATTATTCAATTTTTGTCATTTGTCATTGTAATTTTGAATTAACTACAAAAACGTTTATAGTTGCAAATGGAGTTGTTTGTGACGTAAGTGTTCAACAAAAATTGTGATTATATATTCTCCCAAACTATTGTTCGTTTTTGTGTTATTTGACGTTAAATGCCAATATTTCAATTTGTCTTGAACTAAATGTACCTCGCAACGAATTATAATTTAATAATATGGCGTTTACAAAAAAAAAATTTTTTTTATATAAGCTTCGTTTTTGAATATAAGGTTAACAAAATATTTATGAACAACTCAATACTTTTTAGTGTAAAAGCGACATTCGTAATGGCGGATAACTCAGAAACTATTTCTTTTTCGATAAAATTTATGGAACATTTCTTGCTTAAAATTAGTTGTTTTATCGATATCTGTGACTATTTAATGTTGAGACTTTAGCCCTCAAAATGAATTGATAATTTTTTAGTATATGTCATTAGAAATTCAACAACAAAAAGTTCATGCAAATCTATTCATTATATCTGGATTCCGTCGTTTTTTACTTATATTGACTAATTACTCGGCTGTTATTGTTTATAGCAGAGAAAAGAGAAAGAGTATACAGTATGTCTATTTAAGTTGGCTCCATATGGAAAACTTTTTTATTATAATGTTTAGAAAAAAAGTTATTCTTTATAAAAAAAACTTCGCTTTCGGAAAGCTTTTCATTTTTGACATTGAATGCACAGGGTGGCCATAAATAATAAAAAAAAGTACAATAGAAATGTTTTGGCCATTAAATTTTAAGTTAAATTTTGAAAATCCTACTTAAATTAAACGCCGTTATCTGTCCTAACGAACAAGTGTATTTCCTGATTTGAAACATTAAATGAATGATATGAACCAAAATAACTGATTCAAAACATTTATTTTTATATATTACATTACAAATACAGTTATTATTGTTGACGTAAGTAACATCAGTTATCTTCAGTTCGTTTTTTTGTTTCAAAGGATCCACCTTCGCGTTCCATATATATCTTTGTTCTTTTACAAAATTCTTTAAGTAACCTCTTCAAATCTCGTTGATTTGTTGAACCGTTTTCCTTAATATCTGTTCTTAATGGTCTAAATTTTTAAACAGTCCTTGTTGATATACCTTCTTATTTAAATAACCTTACAAGGAAAATCTAATGGGGTTAAGTCATAAATCGAGCCGACCAAAAAATCACAGAATACATATGTGTAACTCGACCATTAATAATATTTTCAAGGTATACTTCGTGCCTAGTGTGACATGATGCACTGTTTTGTTGGAAAAAACTGTTGGCGTTTATGAATTATGGGTACGTCAGCTAATATTATTTTATGATTTATTTAAATCCACTGCAATATTTATCGAAATCAGCAAATAAACATTTTAAGTACGATTAGGATAACATATCGTGTTTTATAAGTAGAATTCTACATTTAATTTGAATTGAACTCAAAACCACAAATAATACTTTCAAAAATTCTGAGGAAGCATATATTTTCTGTTTGTTTAGATAAAGGTAACATAATTTCATCTAACTAAAATGTTTTATTTTACTCAGATGATAATAAGTACAATCGGGTGTGAGAAATTTATAAAATAATTGATCTTAGTAGCATGTAACTAGATATTGTCTATATGAATTAACCACAAAGAGGTGTTTTTTGATTTCACTAATACCATAAAAACAACCTTCGAAATAATAATTAGTTACATGTAGATCATTGTCATTTTTAATAATTTTTAATATTGTATATTGTAAGGATAACCACAATATAGGTCAGTTTTTAATCATTGATGATTTTTGTAATTTTCCAGGCCTTCTGGTCAAGCTGGTATTGCTACACTAATTGGTTGTGAATTGTTAGGAAGTGTTCATCAAATATGCAGTGCACCAGGACAAACAGACGAATTACGACCATTACGCAATTTATTATTGCGCGATCGTGGTTGGCGTTGTTTAGCTGTTTTACATATACTCTCTTTGGAAGTAAGTAACGAAATATATATATATATATATATATATATATATATATATATATATATATATATATATATATATATATATATATATATATATATATATATATATATATATATATATATATATATATATATATATATATATATATATATATATATATATATATATATATATATATATATATATATATATATATATATATATATATATATATATATATAAGAATTTTTTATATATATATATATATGTTTTTATTTATTTTTTTCAATTATAGAGACAAACTAGACAATATTGCCTAGAGCAAGGTTGGATATAAGTACATTATTATTTGAACCGCATATAAGTAGCAGTCGGTATACGCAAAGAGGCGTCTATTACATGTTTTTATTATAAAAAATATTAGAATAATCGATAAACTTGTTTTTTTAGAAATATTTGATATAAAAACAGGCAGCTTAAATTTATGAGTCGATAATTTTTCAAGAAATTAAATTTGTCTCTCTATGTCTGTATTTACATCAGAACGACTAGATGCTGGTACCCACTATAAAAATATTTCTTAAAATTATCCATCAAGGTCTTCTAAATCTTTACTTTGGTGCATTTCTGGTTTTTGTAAGTATTGTTATATTTCCGTCTTTCTCGCAAATTTTCTGGGGACAGATATTGTAAATGTTCTGTCACTACTACCAAATCTCTCCTATTATATTTCTATTTATTCATTTTATCAGTTTTAAGGCAGTCTTCACGTTTTATCAGAGTTTTTCTGCAATTATTTGATCTTATTATCTTTAACACTTTGCATGTATTTTTAGTCGAAATAACTGAGTAAACCGACTCTATTGGCTATCATATATCTACATTAATATCACGATTTATAATGTAGAAAGTTTACCGTTACAGTGAGTTTACCTAGTATCTAAATCAGATTCACGAAATATTTCTTCACGTATATATCTGTTCTTTTCAATTTGTCAGAATTTCTGTTGTTATTGTTTATACATTATTTTAGTGTATGATTATTATTTTAAATTTTTATTTAAAAAAAATATTGCGCGAAAGGTAATTACATTTAAAATTTTTATCTCGAAGTGGTTTTTAATAGCATTAATACTAAAACAAAAGTCAATTTTGTAGTTTATGTTTTGATTTTCTATTTATGGTAAAGTGTGGAATTTGAAAACATTATTCTGATGTATATACGTACTCAATGATAACAAAAAATTTGATTTTTAATATGAAATTATTGCTATTAAAATAGACTTGTTAACACTTCGAAAGGAAATTTTGTAGGATAATAATTTGAGAAGCATTATCGTGGTATTTTTTATTATCAATAGGACAGTAACATTTCTATAAATAGAGAAAAACAAGTATACATGTCGTAACAATTACTTTGCTATTCTATAACACAGAAAAAATGCGTGAACAAATATACGAGGAACATTTACTTTATAAGAATTTATAAGATTGGTTTTTTAAGTATTTTTTTATTTTTTTACCATATAAAACTAATAGTTTCGAATTTCGGCGTACACAAAGAAACAAATTTCACCATCTTAGCTAATGTATGGTGTCATAAATGAAAATACTTTCACAAATTAAAGTTTTTGGGCGTTATTGTACTTAATTTTGATTATTAGATAACTTCGAATTCATACATTCTTCTGCTCTGTTCTGTTCCGTATGGTATCAAATAAATCTCTTTTTGAACACGAGGTGTTCAAGATTTAAAGCACCAAAGCTCCCGACGTTTTAATATATTGTCTAACACTAGTAAAAAAACATGTAATTTTAACTGATTGGAATGCATCGTGTTATGTAAGAATTATATTAAGATAATGGACCAAGATCCTAGAACTCCCAGGCGTGCTTTATTTTCAGAATGTTTTTAGCCCATGGTAGATATTTGGCCCTTGCAATTTCCTTGGCTGAACAATATTTGAAATAAACTTCTAAGTAGAATGTATAAAAATCAAGTTTTTGAATATAAGTTAAGTTCAAATATGTTTTTTAAACTTTGAAGCGGCTTACAGCAATTATGTTCGGAAAGTGTGTGGCAATGTTCGATATTATTTTGTAATCATATTTTATGGAATATTAATGAAAATAAAGTATCAAAATTTAGACCAATTGTATTCCTAATTTTACTTACCTTTATTCTCTAGTACTTGTAAATCCGCCCTCAAACTAAGCAAGTAAACAGACCTTTAGTGTACATATGAACACTACTCTATGATCCACATTTTGTCTTTCTGAAAGTATGGTTGGGAGCTCTTACTCTATAATTTTATAATGCATTAGAAAATATTTTGACAAAGTTTTTTTTTTGTGAACTTTAACTCCTCTCCACTGTATGATATGATTACTTTTTCAAAATAACTTGCTAAGATTTTAAATATATAATAATTCTAGCTTTACTTTTCTCAAATTTTACAAATCTTAGAAACATTTAAAATTAATCTCAATTTATGAAGTCGCTTGTTATTTTTAAGATTTTTTGTTTATATCTGTACATAGAGGCCGTTTAAATAAATTATAATAGATTTTTTTTAATTATAAATTTTGGGTTATATTCGATAGGTTCCTAATACTATATTTATTGACCCTCCATTGTATACTTAACCTTTAATATGACTGATATATAGACATGCATTCGAGTACTATAATATTGTATATAGAGCCTATACACATAGGTGTTTAATTGTTTTTTTAGAAAAAAAAGAAGAAAATTAATTTTTAAAATTTTTCTATTACAGTGTATTGAATGATTTAAACTTATAATCGAGTGCATTTGGGGTTTTACCTAGGAACTTAGTTACAAAGTATAATTATTTTGAAATAATGGTGTATAATTATTTTGAAATAATGGTGTATAATTATTTTGAAATAATAAGTTTGACTGAGTTCTACTGGACCCCATGTGACCGTAACGGGTTAAGTTAATTTTAAATCTAATTATTAGGCGAAATGGTTCTTAAATAGGATGATCATTTAAAATATTGATTTCCATCATTTTGAGTCAAGATATGGCACAGCATATACCATATACCATTAGTTTCCTAGTCGAATTCTCCTTAGGTAAGATAATCCATTACTTGACGTTAAAATTGCCTTTAGATAATTATTTTTATATAATTCGTTTGTGAAAATAGTGTCATTTTTATAGAAGTTTCATTTTAAGTAGAGTGTACAAAGAAAACGTATAAAACAATTTCTTCAGGTAAAAACTCCAAAAAAATTTAAAGTAATACGCCTATGATAATTTTTAAACCAAAATTAAAAAAAAAATATTAGAATTCTCTTTACCTGTTCAATAATATTATAATATGATTGATATATCTACCTGTCTTTATTAGCTTGTTTACTATTTGAAGCCATTTTATTTTTTATTACTCTTGAGGGCAATAAATTCTTTACACGGTAAACGAATGTATTTATTTGTACGTATAATTAAAAATATATAGTTTTCAATTGCACAACATTACGAAAGTCTATTTATAAACTTTATATTATAAACAAAAAATTATTTGAATAATTATCAGTGAATTTATTATGAATTGAGAAATTATTAATATTCAAGTCAATATATGTATAATAATAAAATAAATAATAACCTAACAAATATTGTGTCCTGTTTTTAATAGTAACAAAATGTTAAGATTGTCAACGTTACGATATACTTTTCTCTAATTTAAAACCATTTTGTGAATCAATACCAACAGATTTCTTACAAAAAAATTCTCGAACAGGCTAGATAAAATTGTCTGTGAGAAAAGTATTATCCTTTAAGTCCACTTCGGCCATTAGTAATCTTTGCTCTTAATCTTTCTTTGTAGGTAAAGCGAAACATATTTTAAGGGTACCTGCAGTTATTTTTAACCTTGGTATCAATATCATCAGAAATAAACTCTATAATTAATTATCTTCTTCATGAAATTCTATATTGGTTTCCTAATTTTGAATTCCTCATTTCTGAAGGTTTCACTTCTATCGCGTGTGAACTATACAAATGTTTCTTTTTTTTTTAATGAAGCTAAAAAATCAATTTTGATAAGTGTATATCAATATGTCTTGATTTTCTACTAGCATTTACGCCATAGTGGTAGAAACTTCGACGCTGTCAGCACTCATCACCACGTGACTTTTGTTCTAGGGAAAGGGAACCTTTCGAAGTGAAACTTAAATATAATAAATTGAAACGGATTCTATTGGTATTATAGGTATTCGGGGCTTCACTTCGAAGAGACAACGACTGGAATCCAAGCCACATGGTGTAAATACGTCTATTCTCAAGTCAGAAACTAAATTATTTCGAAATCTAAATTATTCCGAAAACGATTTAGAATTTTAAATCGAAAATTATTTACTATCCAGCCCATTAGAATGGACTAGAAGTCAATTTTTCGATTCATTATAAATTACCATTCAATTTTATGAGTATTCGAACTTTTTTATGAGCTTCTCAATTTATAAACAATTACACTTTAAAAAAACCTACGGAAGGTAAACAATATATTTATCATATATGATGATCAGATTTTATAACCCTAAAGAACTGTGGGAATTAAATAACTTTACAAATGAAATATTTAGATATTAATAATTTATTAAAAAAAGAAACAAATATAGTTTTATAATAATTTAGCGTTCATGGCCTCATAGCGTTCATGGCATCTTCTGAAACCTTTCACATGGTTTCTTTCTTTCTTTTGAAGTTTATGGAACCATGAAATAAGCCATAAAAACATCAAAATATAATAAGTGTATATTTTCCAACAAGAACAAGATATTCAAATACTCCTTTAGCATTTAGGTCCAATTATGTATGAAGTGAATTTTGTCTACAACATTTGGACTATTTTTTTTATTGTTTAAAATGTTTTTCCTGTTTAGTCGTAACTTATTCGTTACTAATCAATTAATTGGCAACGTTATTTAGTTCCAGACATTGTTATGTCTATAAAGTATTTGCTTTTATGGATGCCGAATTTTTAAAAATGTTTTTTTTTATTTAATAATTTCCTGTTTTGTTTACTTTTTCATAGTGTGGATTTCCTGTAACAAAAATTATACTTTTATGAAAGCAGAAAGTTGTTATTTTTTTATACTTTGTATAGTTAGTAGCTATGATTGATGTAGAAAAACTACGAACTTTTCAGCCCACCTGTTAGCTCTCACTTCTCTCACTTATATATCAATATCTAGCACCTTTAGCGTAGTGATCAAGCATCATAAACATTCTCACACTCACTTTTATGTTATTCTAATATCCTTCAAATTTTCAGCAATAGAAATCTGATTGATCATTCATTTGGTTGATATTTTATTTACATTTCATTTATGCCACACAGTCCTCATTCAATAATTCGTTCAATAATTCGTTCAATATTTATTCTATTACGATAGTTTATAGCTTTTTCTATACAAAGATATTTAACGCTCTTGATTCCAAGTTCCAAATTTGCTGTTGAACTAGGAGTGGATTTTGGTACACATAAGATTTCTTTGACAAAGATATGCATTATAACATTAATATTCTTAAACTGTTTCTTATATTTTTTACAGTTATTAGCCCATATTTCCCCATTGTTAGTATAGGTAGTACCAAGGCACTATACATTTTCACAATCCTTCTACCCAATATATGTCTACATCAGCAATAGACAGGTCAAAGTTTACATTTTGTTTCCTAATCAACATCACTTCCCCTCGTATATTTCGCCGTTCTTTACTGATACCATATAGCTGACTGTAGTAACTCTTCCATTCATCCACACTTATGCCATTACTCATTCTACCTTTATTTTTAAAATTGAGTATTTTCCATAGCTGCTTAGCGTTACCTTCATTTGCAACATCATTCAGCCTCATAATTCTCTTTATACATTCACACAGATCTACTCTGATTTACATTTTAGGTACTCCTGTAGTGCGAAAGCAGTCTTATTCCTTACCATTTGCCTCAGATTGTTTTTCAATTGTTTACTTTTATTTAAACATTCCATGTCATACCAATCATCCTTAGGAATAGATACTTTCATGATATTTTCTTAACTCCAAATCTTTACTAAAAAAAGGCGTTTTTATTCATTTCAATCTTATGGCTCACTCCAATCGCAAATAATAGATTCTTTATTTTAAATTTTATTTGTAACTTCCGCTTCTTTCTTTGGATTCCATTTGTATTGATTAAGCTCTATAAGAATCATTTACGTTCTTCGATATGCTAAAAATATTAAATGTCACTTCTAGAGGAAAATGAGAAGACTACACTATCTCGCTCACTTTCATGAGAGTTCGAATTCCAGAAATTATTCATTACACATACATAATCAATCACACTCTTACCTAATTTTGATACATATGTCTATTCACTACGCCTATCAATCAATAAATACTCTTCCATTCAAAAAGAACAAATCGTTTTGTTTAACAACACTGAAGAATTTTTTACTGTTCATATTCACGAACTCACCCATACTATTCTTAAGTATAATCCCATCATTTTCAATAACAACGTATTAATAATAATAATAATTTTATATCCTAAAGATGTACATCAAACTACTATCTAATTATCAAAAAATTATGTTTCGCTAGGTTATGTTTCGGTATTCTTATATCAAAAGTATACTTTGTGCTATAATCATGGTTAAAATTATTAAGGTTTATATTCCTCATATTTGATTTTATATAAATGTTCCAAGTATATAAATCAATGTTAATATTGCATATTTTTTAAAATATTGCCTGCAGGATTTAGTCTGAGAAGATTCTACTGAATTCCCTTAAAGAATAATCCCATATTTTATTCTGCTGTAAACATGAGCAAATAAATATGAAGTAAAATATTTTTCTTAGAATTATCTTTTATATTGCAAAATAAATATTCAATGGAATTAGTTTTTTTTTTTTTTTTTGTTGTGTTCTCGATAGTTTAGATTTTCAGTTATTTATAGCTGTCAATTCATATTTCGTTGGTGTAAATTCAGCGCTTGTTTCAATAATATTATCAGTTATCCATTCTATCGAGGTTGAGCGTTTGCCAAATTTTCTAAACGGGAAACAACTAATACTGAAATTATATGATATTGTTTTAACAGAAATGCAAAGTTGTCCATATTACACCTGGAGAAATTTTTTTTCAAGTGCGATGTTGTAACTCCAATAAACCAGCCCATTAATAATGTTGTTTGTCGCGTTTCCTACCATAAATTTATATTCAAATTCCTGGCTAAAATAATGTGTTGATGATATCCAGATCTTAATTCAGATTTATTAAGAAATTATTAAAATTCCCACTGGGTAATCTGTAGAAACTTAGAATTAATAACTTAAAATTATTATATAAAAAGTAATTCCCTCTGCAGATTTAAATGTCTTTTTCATGACACCAAGGCTTTAGATTCTTTCGTATGACTTTTTAAACAGTTCTTGGCCCAGAAACAAATACCACACCTTATGTAAATAACTCGTGAAAACTCTGAAGCCAGGGAAAACGTATCAATGCTTTGTTGTTATACTTCCTCTGAAGCTCATCCAATGTTCATATTCAGGAGAAGGAAATCTACATTCTCATTGGTTTTATTTAAACTATTTTAGCTCTACTTTTAAAAGATTTGATTTATTTTAATTTTAAGCCAACATTAAAATCATTTGCCATTCCAGTTCCCAGTGTAGTCAATTTTTCACATATGTCATCAGTATTTGTTTTGTCTTTGATAAATTTGATAACCCGTAACTATCCGTCGCGGTTCCTACCACAAAAGATGCGTTACGCTTTCGGCGTGTTTTTGCTAATTTGTTTTCGTCATTATTTTTAACTCGTTTATTATCTTGGTTATCTTGTGTATTAACATTGGATGAAAAGTTGATTGACATTACGTACATCATCGTACTTTCTGTCAATAGTTTTAGTACATATAATACAGGATAATCCACGAACACCTGTCGTTATCCGTAAATGTTTCCGTAAGTGTATACCAACTTATACACAATTTTCACTGTTATTTTATATGCAAAAAAAAAAAAAAAATTAATTATAAAAATGCTGAAACGCACTTTTGAAAAATGCGATTTTATTGATTGCGCTATACGACTCTGTAAGTTATTTGAAAGATTCATACGATTACTTAAAGCTGTTTATTAATTAATTTGTTATTGTTCTTTGGTTCACAAAACTTGACTACTGTCTACTATAAATAATGACTTATACCAGCTTTCACTCTCATACTCACTGTTATACAATCTATAATCTTTTTTCTATTTTTATGCAGTTTATAACTAAGACTATTAGATAATAGAATAATCATTAAATTTTATGTGTTTAATAGTATTTAAATAGCATATTTAAATAGTTAAATAGCATTTTATTGATCTTATAAGCTGCCACTATATTCCATTTAAAATAAACATTAAACAATTATATCTCAGTATACATTTGATCAAACAAAATTTATAAGTAATGAGTTTACCTGTTAAATTTTAACAACTTTATTATTGAATTCAATGCGGCATTACAATTTTAACTTATAAATAAATATCATTAAAATTCCTTAAAATTAAGTAATTAATAGAAATATTTTAAATATATTTTAATAATATATAGGTATTTTAAATGTATATTATTAAAATATAATATTCCTTTGTTTGCGTGCCGTATTAATCGTTTTTTTATGCTATGATTTCAAATATCCATAAGCTATTTAGTAATTAATTTAAATAAGACAATGTTACCGAGATTAGAAAAGAAGGGGCGCTCTGATTTTATATTTATGGGAAAATAAATTATGAATATTATAATAGTTTTATTCGTGTTTTTTAATGAAAATTGATTAACATAATGTAACTCTTAAAATTAATCTTTTTATCTAAACATTTTCTGTAAAATGTATTGTTGTTACACCAAGCTTATTAAAGATTTTCATAACTTATATACTAACTACAAATGGACACCAAAATTTGGTAGAGACACCGAAACCATGAAAAAAACCCTTTCTGATTTTTTAAAATAACAAAATGCCGGTCGGTTAACGTTATGAAATAGTCTTTATCGATATTTTTAAATTATCAGCTAACCTAAGCTTTAAAAAAAACTTAGAAATATTTAAAAAGCGTACAAAATGGCGTGTGCAAAATTAAAATTGGTTCACGAGTTTTGTCGTAAATACTAAAAAACTTTCATAATATGGCGATTTTTTAAATTGTAATAACTTTAGGAATAATTGATGTTTCATTTTAAAAATTTCAGAGAAGGTGCTCTTTAATTATCTCAATATATGCCCGAAAGCTTTGAGAAATGAATAGTTTCTGAGAAAATCGCTTGTTTATTTAAACATTAATTTCCCAGTTCGAGGTTTTATTTTAAAACATACATTCTGCTCTTAAAGAGTTATTTTTTATGTAAACTTAAAAGTAAAATCAAGTTCATTTAATAGTTTAATTTTGCGCAAGTCATTTTGTAGGCTTTTTAAATATGTTTTTGAAGTTTTGTATGAAGCTTTTTTCTTTTAAAAGCTTAGTTTAACAGATAACTTGAAAAATCGAAGACTTTAACCGGCCATTATTTCTGTAAATCAGATCGGGTTTTTTATGTTTCAAGTTTTGTGACTGTACTCTACCAAATTTTGGTGTCCGTTTGTAGTTAGAGTTCAAGACATGATAATCTTTAATATGCTTGGTGTATGTATTTGTTTTTAAATTTTATGAGAAAATTATTAAGTAATATTCGAGCCTGCTCAATTGCTCTTACTAAATTCCAAAGTGATATTTTATTAACGTGAATTTTCAAGGGATATTACACGATCATTATTTGCTATACGATAGAATTTTTTTTAATTTATAAAAATGCTTAAAAGAAAAGGAATGAGGAGTAGTGAGTATTTAGTAAATACTAATAATATTCCGCAATATTTTTATCTTAGAATACATGCTATACTTTTATCACAGGTATGGTATTGTTGCAACTTGTGTGGTATATGGATATACAGTACTTTCCATAAGAAAATTACATTTACGAAATCGCACTGTGTGCGATATGCATAATCAAATACTGAAATCGTAAGAATTCCATCATGATGCGACAACAATCGTATGTAATTTTACATTCGTAAGCAACGTTGTCAAATACATAAGAGCTTTCCCCTCTAGAATTACTCAGTTAAACAATTGCGCAACCCAAAAAATTTCAAGACATTTATTATGTGTGGATAGCAAAAAGGGAAAAACCTCTTTCTCTAGGTATACTTCTCCTAATTGTTGTAGCTAAGTTGCAATAAATACAACATTCCTTCATTATGGCAGTAATGACGTTCTGCAAGAGTTCATAAACTAATTTTCTTATAACACTTTTCAAACGTCAATATTATTTTCATTCATTTCAATAACAGAGTAAATAAACTGAAATGAACTTTACACTTATTAGAGAAAATTATGCCAATACATCTATCTCGTACTATTACTCAAAAATCTTATATATATTGTTCTTATTTATTTTGTCTAATTATTTGTTTACAAAATGAACTGTATTGAACAGTGATTGTACAGTGGCTGAAATCTGTGTCTATTCTTATCACATAAAACACTTAAAACAAGTTAAGGTAACAAATAACAGAGTTAATTTTTTCGATACACTAAATATAAGATTGAGCATCAATATTTGAACTACTTTAATCATTAGCATTCATAAAATACTCCAATATCTTTTAATACATTTTCCGAATTATGGTTAAGTTTGGTCATGGATCTAATGTTCCGATTTTGCTCGAACTTAGAGTCTAGAATATGAAAACAAAATTTCAACTAGCTCTTTTTCCGTTTTTGAGTTTTCATGATGACAAACGGGAGACTGAAATGGGTTAATAATAATAAACTCTGCCTTATTCTCTAAATGTGGAGTATAAAAATAATTCAAAAATTGTATAGTTTTATAATATATATATATATATATATATATATATATATATATATATATATATATATATATATATATATATATATATATATATATATATATATATATATATATATATATATATATATATATATATATATATATATATATATATATATATATATATATATATATATATATATATATATATTATAAAACTAGCTGGACCGGCAAACGTCGTTTTGCCATATATTTCTAACAACATCAACATTTTCTAAGTATAACAACATATTCTCAACACTCTATTTCTAAATAACGAAAAGCTGAGGCAAATCAGAATAAATAATGATATTAATTTATATTTTAAAACAGGCCCTCCCGGTATATTGGTTGCTGTGTTAATTTTCCCATTCTATTAAATGATATTCCATCGATTACATGCGAATGAAATTCTTCCCTTAGAAGTATAATTTCAGAAAATCCTTTCTTATCGAAATCCTAGTAATTAGTGTGCACCCGGTACATTATATGCACCCGATATTTGATGGGGTACACCCGGTACCGCGTTCACCCGATAATTTGTGCTTTGGTACTCATACACTTGATGAAAGATATATGGAACTCCTGAACCACGAATGATTCCGGTAATACTTGCACAATTTATACAGTTGACAGTTCAGCATAATGCTAGTGAGAAGAGATAAAGAAGTTTATTTTGAATTTCAAATTTAGATTTTGGTTTCTATGGAAATGATGCTAATAGGATTTGTAAGATGTGAGAGAAAAAAATGACAAAAATTGTTTCACAGCTAGGAACATTTTATAGTCGAAAATTAAATTGTCGTTTATAGTATTTTCCGTTACTTATTATTTATGTTCCTGACCGTTTAAGCCTTCCCTGAACTTCCACAAATATTTCAAGATCAAAATTAGCAAAATCGATCCAGCCATTCTCGAGTTTTAGCGAGACTAACGAACAGCAATTGATTTATATATATATATATATATATATATATATATATATATATATATATATATATATATATATATATATATATATGTATATATATAATATATAATATAAGTAATATAATATATAATTTAATCCATTTGAAATACGCATTTCTTTTTACAAATTATATATATATATATATATATATATATATATATATATATGTATATACATATATACACATATATATATATATATATATATATATATATATATTTATTTTTTTTTATTTTTAGTAAACAATGTATTACTCCTTCTTCAAAAAACGTTAAAAAATCGGAACAACAGAAGTTGCTCCGTGTGCGAATAAAATGCTGTGATATCGCGGAAATCGGCTATTTCACTTAAATCACTCCATGTGCGATTTGTCTAAGATTTTTGTAAAGATAATTTTTTACACTTTTTTCTTGTTAAATCATAAAATTGAAGTGTTCAATTCTTCCGAATTGACAAGTTTTTCTGAAAAATTGTTTTTTTAGCTGTTTGTAATCTGGTAGTAATCCTTAAAAAATAATTAGACATTATGTTTATATAGTACCTATGCATAACGCACTGGAATAATTTTTTCTTAATACACAGTATTATGATGTCCGTTCAAATTACCAGTAATGGACAATATACGCGTTAGGTAAATGCTCCTCAACTGTTTTACATGTTTTGTTGCTAGTGTAGATAGTAACTGGTAAATACTTAAGGTTCACTTTGGTACGTGGTTCACTGTTGGAGAGTTTATCCTATGCTTTATTTTGATAATTTGAATAGCAATAATTTTGATATATTAAGTGAGTACGTGCAGTTATGAAGAAGTGTTAGATGAGATTCTCCATGAGTCTATAAAAATACTTATTTTACATAATATTTTTTAGCGTTAATCAAATTTATTTACGTAAGAAATGAAACCGGACAATGTCAATAGATTGGAATGAAAAAATGCGATATTTTATTTTATGGAACCCAGTGCAAAATGTTCAGAACAAGAACCTATTGATTAAAAAACTGGCGAATGTAGAAATATGAAATTTGAAAAAAAAACCTAAATCTTGTTTTGGATTATTGGTAGCATTTTTTGTCTCCACCTTTCCTAAACTTCAAAACTTTATCATTTTTGAGATTTTCAGATAAAAAATAGAAAACGTTGATATTGACAAAATTTGCGATTCTTGTGTAGTTTTTATAAAAAATTTTATTAAGTCCATTGGATGTTGTACTTTGGACAGTTATTTTAGACTTTGTTGTTCATGTGACGATGATTATAATATTTGATGAGAAAACCATTGGATCTTATATTTTAGATAATTCTAAACACTATTTCCTAGAAATTTTTCATCTGAAAAATTCACTTAGGTTAAAATTTATTCATTAAAAATGTAGACGATTAATGTGAGAGTGTATTCAAATATTTTATTAAATACGGATTTGTTGGACTCTTAAGCGCACCTTTTATATCAATATATTCACTCCGAACATTGCTAAAAATACGAACTAACTTTTAAAATATAAGTCCTACTGCTCAATTCACATAAGGAAAAAATTATAATAGGGAATGAATAGGAACATATTCAACTTGGTTGGTACCGTTTAATGAGTTCAACGTTTAATTTTATTCGTTGTAGATCCAATAATATGGAAGTTAAGAAGTTTCTTTAGTATAACGAAATGAACAAAAAAAAAATTGAAAATTCGGATTTTTCCGAATCCGACGAGATCAAATTTGATACTTGAAAAAAAGTTTAAAAATTTTTTAATTTTTTGTTTTTTTCAATTACAGGGTATTTGCTGTGTACGAGAATTAGCAAGCCTTCTAATATCCTTATATCCAGTATGTATGAGTGACAATAATCGTCTCACTTCAATTACAAATGGAACACCACTTGCTGATAATAACACAAAAGTTAATGGAGATATAAAAAATGAATATCATAAGCCAAAGGCTACTAATGTGTATATTAAACCAAGGGAGACGAATATAGATCAGGCTATCATCATGTGCAACTCATTACGACATAAAACCCATACACCACAACGTAAACATAGCCATGTTAAACCACCACATGAATATTCCAATTCAAATACGAGCTCATCTGGCAAGGTGAGATTTAAAACTAATAATTCTAATGACACAAATAACTTGGGTAACTAAATTAAAAATTAAATAATTCCTGTCACGCGTTATAGGACTTTCTTTTACTATTATATACTTTTGTATAGTAATATGCGAGTAGCTAAATATGATTACTTGAATTTTTCTTCTATATGTGAAAATTCAAATAAAAATTGTAGAGATATTAAAATGTTCTGTTTTTTGAATAGCTCAGGTTGGCTTGAAAATTTAAAAGTAAGTAGAAAAGATAACATACAAAACTTAAATGGTGCCAACGAGTGTTTTAACCTTGGGTGTAGCATAAACTCTTAAATCAACATGAGATAGTCGAAAGTAATTACGCTAATTTTTTTTGTTCATTTTAGGGGCTATATAAATATACTAAGTTACTAAATATACTAAAATTTTTGGAGTCAGTTAAAAAAAGTATAAAACGTGCATAATCTGATAATCACTAGAACAAAGTTAGATACACGGTAGTATAATTTTAATTAAAAATTCGCGACACAGCTATAGGTAATTTGAAGACAGATATATATATATATATATATATATATATATATATATATATATATATATATATATATATATATATATCTGGAAATAATCTTTTAAATGTTTAGTTATTTTGTATGTTTATTAAAACGACATGATCAATTCATTCCAATTTTTAGAGTTCCGTACCTAAAGGATAATACGGGACCCTATTACTAGGACTCCGCTGCCTGTTCACTGTCACCAGACTGTATTTCATGAACCGTGATAGTTAGATAGTCGTTATAATAACAAATACTAAACAAATTCGGTTTGGAAGATATATCGACAAAAGACAAACCAATTTAACAAAATTCCAGATATACTGAAAACGTCTCAACATTGAAAATTTAGCCCAAAACATGACTGTCTTTTGCTTTTGTATGGTAAAATCAAATAGTAATTAACCCATAGATAATAAGAAAAAATGCTAATAGTGTAATTATATTTGCATATTCAATGTTCTTATTAGTTTGTTCTGTCCATTAAATGTAATCTATTGCGATATCATTTTTTCGAGTATTGGCGGTCCAATGTACATAATCAAATCTCAAATTTAACCTTAAACCCTATATTACCCTAAGACTTTAAATAAGGGTTCCTTTTGAATTTTACAAGTTTCGCGTTAGATAATTTTGAAAACCTCATAATTTAAAAGTCACCATTAAGTACAACATTTGTATTATTATTTTGCTTTCTAAAATTAGTCAACGAATCTATTATTCACTAAATATACGATTAGCACCGACTACGAATGGTAATTGATTACAAAGAAATTATATGTGGAACTATTTATGTAATTTAAAATTGTTTTTTACTTTAGTATATTTTTTTAATTCAATTCTTTTAAAAAAAATCCGTTGATTCCGATTTTTTAATTATCAGTTGATGCTGATTTTTTAATTATATTAATTTTGCTAAAATAAGTAAAAAATGTTTGTTTTTTAAAAACAAAGAATTCTTGTTTGAAACGTTTTTTCGTAAGTAAGAACATGCGAGTGAGTATATTTGCAACACTCATTATTATTATAGATGAATATAATATTTATAACTGTATGGACCGCGTATTTAGACTATTTAATGAATGCTTATCATGAAAATAGTTTCAACATTGATATTCAACCATATGTCAAGTATGTAAACAGTTAACTTCGTTAATCGCTATCTTCGCCTGTTTTTATTATTTTTTATTTTATTTAGATTTTATAAAACAAAATATTCAAGTGCCATCCCAATTATGAAACTTTTTGTGAGATATAATTGAGTTCATCAAACCATAGCTAGAATTATCACAAAAGTTTTTACTGTTTGAAAAATCGCCATATTTGAAAGGATTTTAACCGACTTCCAAAAAAAAGGTTAAGAATTCAACCAATATGTATGTAATATTATTGGAATTGTACAAAATATGTTAACATATTTTATGAATAGTTCTGAACCAAAATATGCTAAATTTTGTATGATGTGTGTTTGTTTGTTAGTTTGGCTATATGTATAATTGTCCACGTATTTTTCAGAAACTCAGAATCGGATTACAATGATTTTTATTAGATTATACATTTTTCAATTTAGGACTAAGAGTACATCTCATCAAAATCGGTTGAGTAGTTTTCAAGATATAGACCATTTTCAAAATAAAAACTGGCATATGCTCATTTTCTTAGATTCACGCATTCCTTTTTACAAACTAGTCCGATTTCGACGGTTGATTTTTCGAAAAAAGACAACGCTAGGTCTGATGACGAATTTTAAATGAAAACAACATTAAAAAGTAAAAAATAAAGTTTTTTTTAAAAAAAAAAAACCTACTTACCTAAACAGGGAAAAAGAAATAGATTTTCTAAACAAAATATTTTTTTTAAATATTAATTACGATTAAATTACGATTTAAAATCTATTCTAATAATATGTGATTATAATTTGTCTCGTCAAGATCTATCGGATCAGCTTGGGTGCATCTACTTACATCTAATTATAAATGTAACTGTCTCTGTGACTGGCGCCAGCACCGAATATTTTCAAGTAATAATATCGGCGCAGTAAAATTAATATTCTAATATAATTGCCGGTGCAAGTAATTTTATTAGTACTCGGTAGTTGGTAGTTATCTGTAATCTGTGAAAGCATTAATTTTAACAGATCTATTATGATTTTTTACCTATATTCATTTGATTCTTCTTTGATATTATCAACGATAACTACTTATGAAATCAATCATTCTTCAAAATGAATTTTAATTTAGGCAAAAATTTAACATTTTGAAGAATTAGTAGAAAAACTAGTGATTTATAAGAAAAATACTTTCTATGAATATTGGATGTTTTAACTTTATATAAAATCCATAGTTATAAAGAACTAAGATTTAAAAAAATTAAATACACTGAAATAGTTATTATTTTCGATATTTATCACTCTACCTGGATAATAAGGTCTTGTCCCAATGATAAAATTGATTTTAATATTCTCTGCTATAAATACAGAGCACTTTATATTTAATATATATAACATAAAAACTTAATTGGAAAAACTAAAAATAAATTTGGAAAACGGTTGACCCTAAAGGCCATCCCTGCAACTTTCCGCTAATTTCATACCTAAGCACTCAAAATTTAACATATTACAATGTTTTTGAGCTAAAAATTTGGTTTTTGAGCTTTGATGCTAAAAGAACACTTGTTTCCGAATATTTCGTTAACGATATCTCTCGAACCAATCAACCGATTTTTACGTTCTTGGCGGCTATCGACGCGGTTTCTAGGGCTTTAATAATTATTCTATTTCATCAAAAACGATCCGAAAAGAAATGTCGAATATATGTTAAAAAAACACTTTTATATGAAATTTTTCGTTTACGATATCTCTCGAACGAATCAACCGATTTTAACCGGATCAGTTGGTGATCGACGTGGTTTATCAAGGTTAAGATCTGATAAGAATTTGAAATCGATTAGTTAAGCCGTTTCAAAGTTATTTAAAAAAAAATCGATTTTTGCGATTTCTTTCGTCAACGATTTCTCACAGACTAATCGACCGATTTCGACCCAGTTGGCGGCAATCGACGTGTTGTTACAAGGTCAAGAGCTGATTTTGGAATCGATCGGTCAAGCCGTTTAAAAGTTATTTCCAAAAAAACACTTTAAAAAAAATTTTTTTTCGTAGTTTTTTAAATTTCTCGAAATCTACCGGTCCGAATCGGTCCAACCTCACAGAAAATCTAAGTTTGGTAAAACTCTTCAGAATGCCGTTTGGTAAGCTCAATTCGGTCAAGCCGTTTCAAAGTAATAAGCGATTCACATACTTACACACACACACACACATACATACAGACGGAGTGTCGACTTCTCAGGAGTGTTCAGGAAAGCTTCCTAGGACCTTAAAACGTCGAGATCTGATGAGAACTCAATTTTTGCAAAACGGGGTGAAACCAATAACTTCCCGATTTTAAAAAATTTCAATTTTCTAGCGGGAAGTTAATAATGCTCTAAAAATTTACATAGCCAATGTCTAGCAGCAATACAAAAAAATATAAATTAGATGTTAATTTAGAAATTAAAATTATAAATTAGATATTATGTAAATGTAAATTTTTTTATGGAAAATCGGTCAATATTATTTTTTTTCTAAAAAAAAATTAATTTATACAAATTAAATAAAAAATTATTAATATATTTATTACTGTATACTTTTTATTTTTACTTATTAATTTATTGACTAATTTTGATTAATCCATAAAAGAAAATGTTTTTAAAAAAATTAACCAAATAATTTTAATTTATTATTTTAAGAAAGAAAAAATGAATTCATTTAATAATAAGAAACCTCAAAAATTATAAACATCACTGGTCAATAAAATAGAATAATATAAATATATAAAATAGAATAATATAAATATATTCGGGTCATTCCATACAAAATCGTCGCTAATTAATTTAATTTAGGTTTTTACTACCTATAAACCTCAGGGAGTAAAAATAAATAACAGCATTTTTATCGGATTATGAAATGAATCACAAGCTGATAGCTCTAATCTAGCAGGCAGCCATATGTAGTACTCCCCTCTCATATATCACAAAACTCACTTTATATAAAAACATCGTTTTAAATCATATAATCATCGGAAACTAGATAAATTTTATTCTTAAATAGTTATTAAAACAATTTTTTTTAATTTTAAAACCATTTATTTTTTTATTAAATAATAAATACTACAACCAAATTGTAGTATTTGTTTTCTTTTTTATTATAACAGAAATTGTTAATTAATCGAAATAGAACACTAGTTAAAGACATCACTCGAAGCTTAATATATCCCCAAGGGCTAATTTTTTCACTCTTGTTTTTTAAAAAAAATCACTAAAACTAAGGTGAAGCGAAGTTTATAAACAGTTGACTTTGATCATTTAATTGTTATCGAATAAAGTGTACATTAGAGGGTTAAACCACTCGAGACGAAATGAAATCGCCAAGAGTAATTTTTTTACTTGTTTTATCAAAAAATTCCAAAAGTATCGAGAAGGAAGATTTGAAAATCATTGATAATAAACATGTAATTGTTATCGAATTATGGTGTACATAAGAGGGTTAAACCGATTAAAAATTAACAAAAACGCTAGGATTTTACTCTTGTTTTACCATAAAAACATCAAAACTAGCGAGAAGCATTGTTACCACTGAAATTGAACATTTCATTGGTATCGAATTAAGATGTACATTTGAGGGTGAAGGGTGCACATTTATTTTTTTAACAATATGAAATATCAATTTGATTTCTATTGACATTTAAAATGGCTGTAATATTTATTATTAAAAAAAATTAAAATAAAAACATTGTTTTAATAATTTTTTAAGAAGTAAAATTATCTAATTTTATAAAATGTTTTTAATATTATTTAGAGCTATGTTGTTATGCACAATATGTTCTAAGCCTATCTTATTACAAAACAATATTTCATTGTAGTAAAAGAATGTACACAAGGATTAACACGATTGATTTGACGGTTCTCGCAATCTATAATTTACAGTAGTATTAACGTCATAGAAATGTAACTATGGGAAAAAGAACATCATGTATTTTGTGTATGTATAATATATTTTTGCTTCAGAACTGACCATAGCAAACGATGAATTATAAGAACGCATATTTTGAAGTAAATACACAATTTTGAAAGTCTTTAATTGTGGTAAGAAGTGGTTAGAAACAATTTAAACGGCATCTTCATTAAAAAACATGGCAAAGATACGATGAACTTAGATAAAGAACCTAACCCAAAATCTGATTTAATAAAAATTTGAAGTTACTATTAGAATTAAAACGGTATTTCAAATTAAAATTATTTAATTTTATAATTCATATTCTAGTTTTGTAAGTTCAATTTTTAATTTGAGATTTTTTAACTGACAAAATCACGTGGTCCAATACTTCAATGTCATTGGCCGAACATTAAGCACGTGATAGATGCTGATTGGTTGGCGTAGCAATTTGATAGATACTTGGAAAGTATAAATTGCGTATACACCAACATACGTATGTGTATCTTTCCACCTCAAAATCCTTTTTCCAATCTTCCCGCAACAATCCCTTCCCAGAAATCAGCAAACTGGGTCAATTTGATCCAAGGATGCTGCTTTTTAGAAAAAGATTTCCCAGGCCACATGATGTCGATTGCACCTAGTTCCGGTGTAATCTTAATTGTATATAGTTACTTTTTTTTCTTCTTTTTTTCTTTTCTTTAAATTTACATGTTAAGTTAGTTATAGGGATGGCCTGTCCATCCACATAGGTTAAGTATTTTCAAATAGTTTTTTTTTAATTTTCCATTTTTATTAAAACGATGTAATGAAAAATTGTGATCTCGATGATTAGTATATAAGATGATGTATTATAGATAAAGCTTAGGCTAGGTGCTATAGTTATAAGCCGACTTGTATTTTATATTTTTGATGCAAATAAAGAATTATTAAACTAAACTAATAATATGTGCACACAGTCACCAAATTAACGACGAGTAACATCTCCTGAGAGAATCATTACAACCAGCTAATTCATACTGATGATGACTACTTTGTAGTCGAAATACATATTTATAAAAATACAAAATAACTTGATCTAGGAAATAGGGGCAAAAAATATAAATTTATTAAAATATCAAGTCTATTTTATTATAAATAAAACCGTTTAAATTGTTTCAAACCACTTCTTACCACAATTAAAGTCATCAAAATTTTTCAAATTAATAGGTCATTATTATCATAATAATAAAACAAGTCAACTTAAAAACTATTTATCCTAATCTTTAGCTATAATATCATCTTTTGTACTAGTTACATAGAAATTACAATTTTTGTTACATCGTTTAAGAAATGGATAAAATTAAAATAATAACCATTGAAAAATCATTCCTTTGGAGGTTGAATTCAAAAAAAATAAAAAATACGTAGTACTTCTCTACGTTATAACACGAGCATATATTCAGAATTTAAAGCCTTCTAACTTACCGATTCCGGTTGTACCTTGTTCGACTTCTCTTTAATCTTTTTGGGAATGAGCTTTCAAAAATCCTTCCTTAGTGCTCACTGACATCATATAAGATTTTTAATTTAAAAACATTGATATGACGATTTAAATATAATAGTATAAAAAATAATACACGTATAACTCCTTCCGATATTACATTAAATCAATGATATGAGTGGAGCTGGTTACTTCGTTACTATCCAGACGAATTTTAATTTATCAACATCCGCTGCATGTTTAAAGGAGATAATAACTCCTCTATTCGCTTGGCCACTGAGCCTATATGGCAATTTAATTATGCAAGTGCTGTGTGAAGATTTCTTAAAATGCTTAAAGGTGACATTTAGTCAAATTTGGACAAAATTTAAAATACGTTTGTTTAAAATACGTATTTCTAACTATGCATATATTTAAGATTGTGATATATATTTTTAACAAATGTAAAACTGAAAATATTTATTTATTTATAGGCTCGAAGATCAAAAACTACACGAGATTCTGTACAAGATAGTGGCAGCTTAACAACAACAACTACTGATTCCGAAGTAGAAGAAAATAGTTTGGAAGCTTTAAATCGTCGCTCCTTAACATTAAAAATTCAATTAAATCCAATGGATTTTGATTATTTTACGTCCGCAATTCGTGATGATGATGATAATAAATTAATAATCGGTAGCGAAAAACAACATTCAGTGGATTCACAAGGCTACTGTAATCGTTCTTCTTCCAAGAAACAATTATCATATGAGGATTTCATGACGGATCAATTAAAATTAATAATCGATAGTGAAATCACTCAATTTGAATTTAGTATTGTAGTCGTACAATTATTACAAAGTTTATGTCTATCCGAAATACATAACCTCAATGATAATAATCCACCAATTACCATTCAATGTATAAATTTTGCTTTAGAAAATTTATGTTCATTACAATTTGGTTCAGCCCCAACGGAACATCTACAACAATATGAAATTTATGAATTGAAATCAGCTATGTCACAATTAATGTTGATTGCTTTAGAGAAAATTGTCAAACATCCAGATGCCTCAATGGCAATTATTAATAATGGGATTTTACCCATAATGCTTCGAATTTTAGAAGATATTACAAATAAACATGATAGCACTGTTGAATTTGATAAACAATATGCTCAAAAATTACAAGAATTTATATTTGGCATCATGTATGGAGTAACGACCTTTTTATACCATCAGTTACTGCAAAGATCCACTGTAGATAAAATTAAAGATTTCTTGGAGTTGTTTCGATTGTTTTCCGATAGTCAAGGAGGACGTCTTATCGAAAAAACATTATCAGTTATGATATCATTCTCAAATGTTGATCCAACTATAACGTATAATCGAGCTAAGAAAATCATTGATTTTCTTGGTCAATTCATTGTAATGTTGAAGAAATCACGAAGTGAAATCATACATTCATATAGTTGCCACAAATCTCGACATAAGCAATGTGGTTTGAATAATTTAACGAAATATTATAGAGGGAAACATCATCACCAAGATCTGTTTGGTGCTGTTTACACACCAAATTTAATGTCTTCCAGTGTGCAGCATGCGTGCTGTATATCCACTCTATTTATGATTTTCGTACGCTTATTACAGAATCAAGAGTTAAAGAAGCACTCAGATTTACAAATTCGTTTGATTAAAATAATGATTCTAAGCGGGACTTGTTGCTGTTTCCCTGCAAAACGTTTGATGTTAAGTGTTACGAAAATGTTACATAATACTCATGGGAAAATACGACCTTTAGCGTTTACATTATTGGAACGGACATTATACACTGAGCTGGGTGGCATTATTACTGGTGATAACGATCATCAATGTGTGATATGTAATCGTCAAATCATTGCTGATAATCAATCAATGAAGTACTATATGTCAGAGGAGGTAATACCCAATGCAACTAGAGGGGAAGATACGGAATCCCTATGGTCCCAACGTACGGATTCATTTTTAGCATCATATTACAACGCTTCGGCATCTTCTTCAAGCGATTCAACAACACTTGAATCAGATAAATTCATGTGGAACTTTTTGGAACAATATCATTCCCTTATTAATTCCACAGATATGAAATTAAGTTACGCAGTAACATCACATTTGTTACGTGTAGCTCCTCGAAGTACACCTCGAGTACGATATGAACTCTTGTTCCGGGTATTCTTTCCAACATTTTTATCAGCGAAAGAACAATTTTTAATCAATACCGGAAATGAAAATGCGAAATTTAAAATTTTAACAAGTTTATCATTGTTTTCATCTTTGTTAAGTAGTGTACCGTTTGCAGAACAGTTTGTGAATTTAGGAGGTTTAAATCATATAATCGATTTAGTTGATCGGGGTGATTTTTCCAAATCATCTTGTGCGGTTTTGGAGAATACGGTGATTATTGAAATATGGAAACTGGAGAGTGAGTTAAATTGTGAAACTATTCATAATAATGATAATAGTGAAAATCATCTTGAAATCGGCCACGATAATAATATGAAAAAATTACCATCATTAAATATGTTACTGATTGCTTTAGAGCGGGCAACCCTGGAAATTTTTTCGATTTTCCAAAATTGTATGACCGATTTCTTTAGTGCAAACGAAAACGATGATATCAAAGACAAACAACGTCGTGCATCTGTTACTTCTGACGAAGACACTGATCAAACGATAAATTCAATATATGACTCGTCAGAAGATATCATAAGTTCATCAAAATCCGAACACTTTATTCGTTTGTTACATAATTGTTCAATATTTTGGCGAACGATCGCTAGTTTATGTTTATACAGTCCTTATATTAGACATTATGTCGCCACCCATGCAATTAATAATATGGGAACTGAATTATTGTGGAAAGTTCTACAACGTATTACAAAATCGGAGTATGTTTGTAATAGTGAATGTAATTCTCGTGAACGTCGACTGTTGATGAAAATTTTGGAATCGATTTTAACAGTAAAGTTAACAGCACCCACAAATGAAATGACTCTGGGTAAGTTGACATTTTTAATTAATGTAATACAATTTCTAATTATCTCCAATGTCTCCCTGACCGACGCCGGTCACGAATTTTTTTCAACTAGTAACGATGGTACCGGCAAAATTATTATTCGAATATAATAACCGACAATATTCGTAGTTATTTTTTTAATGGCGTTATGGTTCAAGTATGTTTATAATATAGACATTTGTTTTATTTTTATTGTTCATAAGGTTTGTTTTTTAACTTATAATAATTTGAATATTTTTACATATCATATTTGATGATTAAAACTTTAATCATGAAATATTAATATTAATCATAAAAAACAAATATTAATCATGTTGAAAATTTAAACCAACCTTAGAAATTTAAAAATTCAACAGCTATGAAAAATTGAAAATTTATAAGAAAAACTTACTTTCAAAGAATATTAGATAAAAGAAATTCCGAAACTCTAAAATAAAAAGGAATTCGTTAATAGTTAATAAATTAACCTAAATGAAAATTTAATTTATTATTACTTAATTTATTTGCATTAGAAAAATCAAAAGTTAAACAGATATTTATCCATATTCAGTTAAATATCTGTTATACCCTTAAGAAAAAATTAATTGTGACTTTTAAATTTGTGCCGTGAATGTAATGAACACAGTATAGGAATGCAATATTTCATTATTCAATTATTCGTATCTCCAGTCTGTCATATCAGAGTTTTAAAATATAGACTGTATGTATGCTTCGAAACATTATGGTGTTACTCTGGGCTGTTAATGTAATATATAACCAGGTATTCTAATCCTGCGATAAATGTTGGGAAATGTAAATATATGGTGCAAGATGTCGCGACCACGACGGTGTCAAAAGTACGAAGAGTCCACTGTTTGTTTTTTTTATTTTGCTTTTTTATTAATAAAGATTATTATTTTACAATATTATAATAATATTAATTGTATTATCAGTTAATTTATTTATTCAAACTAATTATTGATAAAGATAATTAAGACTATATACAGGGTGGTGCAGAGGAAACGCATATTTTTCAATATTGAATTATTGGGACACAATGGGTTGAAAATAATAAAAACAAGTATTAAATGATAGGATTTTTAATGCCGTTTTTGAAATTACATAGCATATTTAGGTTTGGAAAATAATTTCTTTGAGATGACGTCCTTCTTGCTGGATACAAATGTGGATCCTCTTCTGAAAATTACGAACGGCTCTCTCCAACATTTCATTCGGCACGGCTTCAATTTCCTGACGAATGGAATTCTTAAGGTCTTCGAGTGTGCGAGGCTTGTTGATGTACACTTTTGATTTTAAATATCCCCACAAAAAGAAGTCACATATCGACAGGTCCGGTGAGCGAGTGGGCCTGTGAACATAGCCAAATCTCGAAATCACATGTTCTGGAAACATTTATCGAGCCACTGCCATGGATGCTCTCGCCGCGTGAGCTTTGGCACCATCCTGCTGAAACCAAATGTCTCTCATGTTCACTTGACGCCTTTCACGTTCTGGAAGAAGGAAGTTGTTTAACATTTCAACGTAGCGAGCTGATGTAACAGTAACTGCAATTCCTTCTTCTTCAAAAAAATAGGGTCCAACAATCCCCAGCTTTGAAATGCAGCACCACGCTGTTACCTTTAAACTGTGCAGAGGTCTTTGGTGTAACTGTTGTGGGTTCTCAGATGCCCAATACCGACAGTTTTGAACATTGACGTAACCGTCCAGATGAAAATGTGCTTCATCACTCATGAAGACTGTAGCATCGGGATCTTCCGTAAACGTTTCATCCATTATGCGACAAAACTCTCTGCGCTGGACAAAATCCCCTTCGTTAAGCTGCTGGACGATCATTATTTTGTACGGATGGAACTTGAGGTCATCATGTAAAATGCGGAGAAGCGAACGACGTGACATACCCATCGCTACAGCATGTCGTCTAGTCGATCGTCTAGGACTAGCAGCAATTGCCGTTCTGACTCGGTCTACATTTTCCGGTGTACGAACTGAACGGGAAGACCAGGTGGTTTCTTTTTCATCACAGAACCAGTACTTCTAAACGCTGCAACCCATCGGAGTACGGTATTTCGATCAGGCACTGCACCATGACGTCCAACTCTAAAATATTGACGAAAAATACGTTGCACTGTGACTACAGAATCATTGTTTCTAAAAAACTGCTCTACAACGAACACACGATGTTGTACGCTCCATGGCGACTGAAACGGCATGCATGGGCTGTCTGCTAACATTCGTTCAAGGTCAATACCCTCTCCCGTCGCCGCGTACTAGCGGTTCGAAAAACATGCGTTTCCTCTGCACCATCCTGTATTTTAATGGCAGTTACATATATATGTACTATGGAAAACTTAATTTTTATAATAATTTTTTTAATGCTTTCTCATATTTATAATAATCTAATTAGAATTTGGATCTAAACTTTTAAAAGTAAATTTATACATAAATACTTCAAAAACATTTATTTTCATTTTTATTATAATTATGATTTGAAACTTTTATAATGTTAGCAAGTAATAATTTAATAGTGTTAAAATATACTAGTTTTCGGGAAAATAATGCTATGAATAATATTTTAATTATACTGTTTAAAAATAATATATTGTTGAGTTTTTTAGTTGATATCAATTTTATTTACTATAAAACAGACTTGAACATAAATGTTTTTGAAGTATTCATGTAAAAATTTATTTGTAAAATTTACGATCGAAATCCTAATTAGATTATTATAAACATAGTAACGCAATTAAAAGCTGTTTGAAACATTGTTTTCCAGAGAAAATTAATTATATAACTGTCATAAAAACAAATAGTTTTAATTATCATTATTAATAATCAGTTATTATAAATAAATTTAAGTATGATAAAAATACATAAATAAATCATTATAATTTTGTAAAATAATAATATGTTTTGATATAAAAAAAAAACAAACAGTGGCTATTACGGATACTTCCCATTATGCCAGCCTGGATAGGAACCATTTGTATATGTAGTATTTTTGACACACATTTGACGGCGCCATGAATTTTATGATAAGATTTTTTTTTTTTTTTTTTTAAATTTCTGGCTTTCGCTATTTTCAGCTATATAGCCATTAACCAAAGTGGATTATTATTATTATTATTATACAACAACAGTACACAATAATGTTAGGTGGTCACCCATCCAAATACAGATTGTGACTGCTGTTGCTTAACTTGTATTAGTTGGTCTAAGCATGTCATTACGTTACGTCAGTCCGGGGTCATGATTAGATTACCTTATTATATAATATCTTATGTGCTGTAAAGTATAGTGTTATCAATAATGTATATTAGTATGTTAAATATCATATTTATTGACATTACACCATACTGGACCATGGGAGTTTGGAAACCTCATCTAATCTATGACAGATTAGATGTTCTAAATGCTGCTATCTTATTATGAAAATTTTTACAGCACTTTTTTAGTTTTTCTAAAAACAAATTATTATATTATTGACATTAAATATAAAGTTCTCTTTTTTTATAGTACAGAATACTAAAATCAATTTTAACATTGGGACAAGACGTTATTACTCAAGATCTACCCTAGTATCTACCCTACTCTAGAATGACAAATATTAAAAACAATAAAAATTATTCCCGTGTATTTGTTTTTGTTTTTGTTTTTTTTTTTTTTTTAATTTCGATAGCTTAAATGTTCTTTATATTATAATTATGGATCTTACTATGGTTTTTTACGACCCGCAAAACAGCATCGATTTATATTATTTGTGAAACTACAAAACTTTATTTAAAAAAAAAACTTCGGGTAAAATTTTTAAAACTTTACAAAAATGAATAATTTGTATTTTAGAAAATACTCAAGTCAAAATAGAGTGCATATTCTTAATTTCTTCAACTAGATGGTGACTAGGTGTCTCATTATCAAGCTCTACACTCGGAAGTGTTGTAAAGTGTAACTATATCACTGATGACAAAAATGAGCATAAATATCCGAAGGAACCACCTGGATAACAAAGTAACGCGGTTTTCCATTTCGAATCCTCAATCATCTTTGGCCCTCGTAGATATTGTCTCTTGGTTTGTAGAAATTATTGAAACGCGAAAAATTGTTGACTTTCTTAACAAAAACACGTTATTATATAAAACTTATTGCTAATTGCCACTCTTATATCCAAATCCTACACCTTATGTCAAAATTGACTGATGCTAAGTGTTATTGCTAAATCAATCTGTGAGTAATACAGGGCTGACTTAAACCTATATGTTATTTAGTCTATTTTCTATCAAATTTCGCTTCACTTTAATAAAAAATGGAATATTTTTTGTAGAATATCTTCTCCGAGTCAGAGCTAAGGTAAAGAGGCATATTGAAAGTTTCAAAATAACGGGCAAATAACAGACTAAAGTATTTTTACTTTTGTTGAAAATGGTCTAGTCCAAAATAGGTTATCAGCTCCTGATCAAAATAAATTTTATTTTTTCAATTTCGTATATAATTATTTTCCATATTAATAATATACTAGTCATGGTATCCATAAAATTCTTAACCCAGAAAATTAACATTTTTCTAGAAGAAAGAGTATTTCTGTAATTTCAAGATAATTCGAGTTTCTTCCATTAATACTTTATGTATCTTAATTAAATTTTCTTTAACTGTTTTCGTTACGATGATAATATCATTCACTTAAAAGTGAAAAGTATCATTTTCCGTTTGCTTTGAGATTTTCGACATTAGTTAATTAAAAAAGTTAGGCATGTATAAAGTATGTCAGGCGAACATTATTCGGAGTTTGATCTCTAGTCATTTTGGCTTCTAGAATTTCGTTTATTACCTCTTGCGTTTTCCCACGTTTCGAGGAAGGAAATCGATATGGTTTCAAAGTTACAGGAGTTTCTGTATTCGTTTCTATTTTCATTTCTATTAGATTGGTTTTTCCAATATCTAAGATTTTTCGCAAAACAATGTTCGTATTGTTTGAGTACTTCAATTAAAGCGTTTTTATCTTCATTCGACGTAGTTTCATCTACATTTATTTCGTTAATGTAAATTAAGTTAATTTTTCGTTTTTCTTTATTTTTTTTTAAATTATCACGCTTCTCCTATTAGAAGATCTGTATCTTGTGCGGAATTGGGAACGGTTAAAACTGCAACATTGATCTTAATTTTGCCGATTGTTATTAACATTGTTCGTTTTCCTAGACTTTCACATTTTCCTTTTTCAAATCCACTTAATGTTATATACGGTTGGTAATCTAAATGATTTTTCGTTACAGTATCTTCTCGCATGGTTACAACATCTTTAGTAACACGATTTCTTGTTTAACGTTTTAAGTTCGAATTTCTTATGGTTAAAAAAACAGTCTTTGCCCGCATGTTCAATTTTTAGACATTTTATGCAACAGTTTTATTATGAGGCATAGGGCAATTATTTGACAAACGTCCCGGTTCACTACAATTAAAGCATTGGAATATTTTTGAAGTTTTCGATTTGTCGTGCGCATACATTTGTTTTTTTATAATTTTGCTTATTATGAAGAATTCATTTTCCTTCTTCTTTGTTAATTAAAGACGGTTTAAATATGTTTTCGTAACGTTGTATTGCGGTTAACAATTCATGACTGCTCGTAAAATTATTAATCGAAAATATTTTGGTTAATTCTTTATTATAAATTCTTTACTACCGATCGCTTTTATTTCGTATGCGTATACATCGTATAACGTTTCGGTACTTTTCTTTCGTTTTGTTGATAATTGTCGACGAATTTCCTTTTCATTGACACTAGAAAGATTATCTAGAAAGATTATCTTCTAACGTGGAAAATCAAAATTTAACTGCTCCTTTTAATTTACTAATGGCATAGTCGAAGTCCTTTGATTTTGAAAATCCATTGGATTGTCGTTATAGTGACAACTAAATATACGTTATTTTGTGGTTGAAAATTTGTTACATTATTTGTCGTTAAGTTATTATTCGTTTGGGTGTAGAATTAACGTTCTCTATTGAGTAACTCGTGTTCTCGAGCTAATAATTCTCATTCTCATATTATAACTGCCCGTTCCGTAGGTAATACGTTACCATTATTTATTGTCGATGTTGCTATTGGCGGAGGAATATTAGCCCATTCAAATCTCATTCCGTGACCATTTGTCGTTTGGGTTAAATTTTTTAACGTTTTGGAAGAAAATTTGGAAAAAATTCACGGAATTTAGTTGGAGAGATATATTATAGTAGACACCCTATAATTCCTGTTTACAAGAAATTAGGTTGTATACAAGGGATGTTTGAGAATTTGTAGAATTTAAACAATTTAAGTTTTGATCTAGGTATATATTCTTTGTACCACAACTTCCCGGCATTTGCAGAGTTTCTTAAAATATGTTGAACTACAACATTGTACTTGTATTTTAAAATTGCTTGTTGTTAATGTGTAACTGAAAAATTCTTATAGTTTAAAACTTTCCCAGGATAGTTTATTAAAAATTATTTTTGATTAAAAATTTCTATAAATCATGTGGTAAGGATAATAAATTGGTAATGAAATCATTTATAGAAATTTTTAATTAAAAATCATTAAATTAATTCAATTGAAAATATTTTGTCTTCACTTGACTTTATTTAAATTGTTAGCTTTTTACAAATTAATAAGAAAACGACATGTTTCGTTTTCTCCCGAATAAAATTTTCAAGGCAACTAACAAAAATCTTCAAATAAAATTATAATATTAAATGTTAAAGGTCATTATGACTTTTTCGTGTAATTCAATGTACAACCAATTCAAAGCTTTTGTTGCTTTCAGTTTTTATGTTGAACAAGTACTTTCCTTCATTTATCGCTTTTATAATACGAAAAGTTTCAAGAAGTTCTAATTTTATGCGATTATTATAATTGGTTCTTAAAATTTTTACATAGCACAAAAAAGGTATATTCTTTGTAACCATATTACTCCAGTTTCTACGTTGTAGAGTCGAGCTGTATAGATAAATCAAGGAAATTTATTTTTTCACCACCAATTTCAATGTTAAAGTTCATTTATGTAGTCTAGGAACTCATATACTTGTGAACCAGTCCAAATAATTTGTATAAAACACTAACAATTTAAATAAAATCAAGTGAATATAAATTATTTTCTATTTAATTATTATGCTACTTGACAAAAGTTCGCAAATATTAAAAATTATTTCTTCCTTTTTAGTTATTTTTGGAAGTAGGTTCTATTTTTTCCAAAAATTTTTTTATTTTAGTGCTGTATACAACCACCAAAAATTTTTTTTGTGTGATATTCAATTACCCTTAGTGATGGAATTTTTTCTTTGTCAAACAGAACTACTTATTTTTCGAAAATAGATTAAAAAAATACGTACAAACAAACTTAGAATGTCCTTCGGTTTTGAAGTTGGTTCTACCACTCTGGGGTAGCTGTACAGATCTTAATGACAAAATAATTATTTATATCATTTTATAAACAAATAATTAATGCGTGAATATACAGAAATTTTTTTTTTACTTCAATTTCAAGTCGGTGGTGCTGTATTTTACAAAATTTTAATTATTTACGTTTAAATGTTGTATACAACCACGAAAAATTTGACATTTGGGTGATAACTTAAAATTTATTTTGGTCCCCCTCTTAAGGTTGAATTTTCTTTCTTTTTTTTCTCTCAAAGGAAATACGCTTTCAATAATGTACACAAAACTTTCTCTCGATGCAAGAATATGGTCACTTAAATAGCTATATGTACGTTTTCATCGAATGAGTTTCATTTTGGATATGAGATGAAGAAGTACATTTTTTAGATATCAATCATATAAAATTTTCTGTTCCATTAAGCTAACGAATCTAATTTTGCTATTTTGAGTTTTTCCCCCGCTTTTGTTAATCATGTTAATAAATTGGATCATGGATCTATTGTACCCGATTTTGATTATTCACGAACTTTTTTCCTTTTCAGCTCGCTATCTTTTTTAATTTTTAGTTGATAACGGACGGACAAACGGAAATAAACTATTTAGGTGATTCTATGAACACCTATATAAAAATTTTGTTGTTCAGTCAATATTTACATGCGTAACAAACTAAAACTAATATACTCTGACATATTCTATATATGACGAGTAGGTATAAAAATGAAACAACGGGAAATTAATTTCCATAACAAACTAGCCTACTATTTAAAAACGACAACCTGTAAAAGATTTAATATCCCTAATTTCGTATTATATTTAAATTGTGAATATAAAAAAAGATCTGTTTGATGATATCATTCAATGTTTGGTTATATAACAAACTGGCTTTGCTGAACAAGGGGGAACTGAATCAACCATTCTTTCACCTTCTTAAATAAAATATTTAATACTGTATTTTATAAACATTCCATTATTGCAAAATATAATTTTTTAATTCATATTCTATAAAAATATAAATCATCAAGGTTACTGCGATTTTGTGGTTTTTCAACTTATTATATAATATTTAGTTGTTTTATCGTCATCTTTATATACTCAAAATAGAAAACATTAAAATTTTTATAAGTTATTAAATAATATTTTAATTATCTTGGAAAAAAATAGTAAGTTATGGATTTTTTAAATTTTGATTTTATTAATGCCTCATGGTGAATTCAGGTTAAATCAACGAGCGATATGCGATATAATTAAAAATGCAGTATTATATGAGCACCAGTAGTCCATTCATAAAAGATCTATGACTTTTAAAATCATAGAGCTAATATGGTAAAAATATTAATGTCGCGACTCGATCACCGGCGACAAAATAACTGAATGACAAAATAACCTTGGATTAAATAACCGGACGACAAAATAACCGAATGAGTACTTGATGAAATGTTTTATGCGCGTTTTTTATATTAACATAAATTTTATTGAAAAAAACCTGAAAGAAAAGCATAAAAAAATACCGACATCGTTTCCTTATTATTTGTTCCCCTCCCTCCTGGCTTTCTCAAGAGAAAAGCAGTTTAAAATTATTCACTATTAGTTTATTTATATTATCATCGTCATTACTTTTATTATTATTATTTTTATTAAAGCATTAACTAATGTTTATAATAATTAAGTTATTTTAATTTAATTTTGGTTTACTTCTTGTAACTCAGTAAAAATACTTCTAATTTATATTTATGAAAAAGTATTATCAATATTGAAGAATTGTGCGTAATATTCGCAACCAAGACGAGTCATGCTAGACTTCGAAAGCGCTGCTCACAATGCATTTGAAAATATCTTACCTGATGCCATTAATTTCATGACGGTCAAAGTTTATGGTGTAATAATCAAGTCCGTTATAAAAGTGATGTTCGTTTTGCTTTAAATATCTGTATGTTGTTTGCATTATCGTGTATTCCTGTTACAGATGTTAGCGCGGCATTTGGAAAGCTCGGGGAGAATAAATATCTTAAGGAAATTGAAATGAAACTTCGTGATTTCTTAAATTATTTTGAGCGAACTTGAGTTGGAGTTTTATCTTGAAGTGGAAAGAAATATTAAATTAATAGTTTTTTTGGCTTCAATTCTTTAGTCAATGTTTATTAATCGTTTGGTTTAAAATTCCAAACTTTCTATATATTTCTGTTGTTACTTTTATTGAGTGATTCAAATTGTTTAACTTTAAAATCATTGTTGTTGAATTTGAAACCTTGGCAATTTTCTTTTCTTCGATATGGTTAAGGTTTCTAGAGTTTCTGACACGCTACCATTTTCCGCTTAATTGACAGTTGAGGCTGATCGAGAGATCAATGGGATCTCTTTCAATGAATCCATTTAAATACCTTAAGCATTCCACTTAGCGTAGCTTTTGCTTGCCTTTAATTAACTTATGATTCAATTTTATAATTCAAAGTTTTATACTGTTGGGATTATGGTATGTGATGATGTATTATTTTATAAATAATTAAACACTTTATTTATTTTAAGATATTCTTTTTATTCAAAAATAGAGTTTTGAAGATATGTCTTTACACTATCAATGGTTAGATTTGACTCCTTATTATATTTAAAATATTGTTCACCAAATGTTACAATAAGATAAAGAAACTTTCTGTTGAAATATTTACGACCCTTGTAAAATATAGTATTACAAAATAAAAGATATTAATTTTTGTATAGACGAATTCAATATTTCAACACGCCCCCTCAAAAATTAATCTCTTTTATGGCTTACAATATTAATAGTAACAATATATTATTTTAATACAATACTTTTAAAATTTATCGACATATCTTCCGAAAACTCTTGGCCTGGGACGATTGTTATTAATCGTTACATTGTGATCCGACATTTATCTTCACGATAAGGGAAAACCCAGAAAATCCTTACCAGATCATTAAAAAAAACATAATGAAAATTATAATATATCTAAATATTAGTTATTATTTAATAATCAATCTTCCATTCCCATTTTGGCTCGTAACTCCAGGAACTTGACCTTTGGTAATGGCTTGGTCAGTATGTCTGCAATTTGTTCGTCTGCTGCTAAATTCTTTAACCACATTGCCTCCTTGATAGCCTCATACAGCGCCATATATTCAGCCTCTGTAGATGAACCTGCCACAGATGCTTTTGGTGTTCCAACATATTGTACATCTATCATACAACTTAAATAAATAACCCGTTGTACTTTTTCTCCTAGAATCTAAATCGGGTTTTCATTATCATTTCCTCCTCAATCAGAGTCAACATACCCTGTAAATATATTATTATTATTATATGTTGCCTGTACATATTTTAATTTTAAATCTATAGTACCCTGTAAATATATTATTATTATTATATGTTCCCTGTACATATTTTAATTTTAAATCTATAGTACGTTGTAAATATCTAAGTACTCGTTTTAAACATTTCCAAACTTCCTGGTTATTTTTATTCATATATCTGCTTAATATATTTATAGTTAGAGTTAGATCGGGTCTTGTACATACCATTAAATACATTAGACATCCAAATACTGCTTTAATGTATGTGCTTTGATCTAGTGTTATGACATTATTTTGTCTAATAATTCTAATGCCTAAAAATAGTTTAACCTCTTTTAAATCAACCATTGAAAATTTTATCATTAAATAATTTTTAAAGTTCTTCATTGTATTTTCATCTGCAGTACATATCACTAGATCATCCACATATAATACAACGTAAATATTTTTCGAGACATCTTCTCTGTCTAGTATGTACATGCACCGATCTCCATAAGAACTTGTAAAACCTCTATCTAAAAGAGTCTTTTCAAATATTTCAAACCAACATCTGGCAGCTTGTTTTATACCATATAATCCTTTGTTCAATTTACAAACTTACATCCATCTGGTGGACTAACAAGTTAGTGATTTGAAAAAGCTATTAAAAATCTAAAAGTCGAAATTCTTGCGACTGGGGCAAATATATCTTGTAGATATATTTTTGACTAAAACCTCTGGCTTTAAAACCTTTGGCCCGACTAAACGAGCTTTATATTTTGATGGATTTCCGAACTCATCGTTCTTTATTGTAAATATCCATTTGCAATTTACAATATTTTTATTACTTGGTTTTGGTACTAGAGTCCAAGTTTTATTTATTAATAAAGAATCTTACTCATTAATTATTGCTTTCTGCCATTGTTTAGCATCATTCCTATTTTCAATTTCCTGATATGAATTAGGAATAGGACATACAATAGATTGTGCACATAACAGATAATCGTCAGGTATATCATCTTCATTATATGAAACTTGGCTACGATCTTTGAGTCTATTACTCCGCCTAAGTCCTACATTTTCTTTATCTTGAGATGAAGAATTATCGATTTGTTTTTCAAATCTGTTAGTCTGTGTGTCATTAAGTTGAGGTACTATGTTTTGTATATTTTCAATATTACTATTACTATCTGTCTTAATATTGTCAAGTTTATTACAATCGTCGTCTACTGAGTTTAACACATCGTTAGGGACTACAGTTTTTCTACCTGAATCGACCTCACCAAGTAATTTTATTTTTGGCCTTGACTTAACAAAAATTGTCTCATCTACAATTACATCTCTTACTACCACATATTTGTCATTCTCCACTTCATATACTCTATATCTATTTGGTTCGTAACCTACCAGCATTCCCTTTGATGACTTTTCATCAAACTTATTTTTACTGGTTTTATATGTGCATATACGGTTGAACCGAAAACCTTTAGATATTTTAATTGTGGCTTCTTGTTATACCACATTTCATATGGTGTTTTATTTGCATTCAATGATTTTGTTGGTGTCATATTAATTAGATATGTTGCAGTTAAAACTGCATCACCCCAAAATATCTTTTCTAATTTTGCACCAGATATCATTGTTCGCGCCTCGCGCCTTATCTGTGATGGCCTGACCATCCCTTCAGATACACCATTTAACTGTGGAGTTCGTGGTACTGTAAGATGATAACTAATTCCTTTTTGTACACAATAATCCTTCATCTCGTTAGATAAATACTCTCTACCATTATCTGAATATAAATTCACTATCTTTAAATTAAACCTGGATTCACTTTTTGCTACATAATCTTTAAACATTTTAAATACATCAGATTTATTTTTCATTAAATAAGTTACACATTAATGAGTGAATTCATTAATGTATTCAGTAATTTTGTTCATTAAGAACAAAATAATTTTTATTATTTATCACAGAAGGCGTAATAGGACCACAAACATCTGAATGTATATTAAATAATGGTCTTTCTATATAGTCTTTATTTTTAAATTTATTAAAAGATAGTCGCGCTTGTTTACCGTTAATACAAGCTTCACACAAATCATTATCAGGTATTATTTTATTTAATTTTTCTACGTCATTAACTAATTGCCTATTTCTTATTTCATTAAATTTATCTTTTCCTATATGGCCTAATCGTTCATGCCATAATTTATAATCGGAATTAGATGCATTATTTGAATAATTAATAAAGCTTTGACTTACCGAAAATTCAAGAATAAATAGATTGTTCCTCGACTTACCAGTCATTACCGTCTTACCATTACGGCTTACTGTAACTCTAGATTCATTGAAGTTTACCGAGTATCCTGCTTCCTGCATCTTCTGCTTCCTGCAGGTAGTAACGACATTCATTTTTATAATGCCCTCTCCTGCCGCAATGATGACACTTTATATTCTCCTTGTTATTTGCTCCATATTGCTTTGGCTTGACGATTCCACGATGATTTTTCCATGGTTTTCTAAAATCTTTATTATTTCGTTTGATGTCATTAGGTTTCTGCTCTACATGAAGAACCTTTTTGCTTGTATCAAGATTTTCATTTACAATTTTAACTTCATGATCTAATAATCTTGATTTTACGAAACTCAACGTGATATCATCTTCCGATAAAGTCTCTATAGCTGTAATCACGCCATTGTAAGAAGTTGGTAAGGTCATTAATAGTTGAGCCACTTTATCTACTTCTGAGATGGTTGCTCCGGCTGATACTAACTCCGATATTAAACAATCAAAATGCATAACATGTTTACACAAATCTGTTTCACCTTCTAATTTTAAATTAAATAATTTATTTCGAGCTCCTAGTTGTTTTGCTACACTTTTTCGCTCAAAGATATTGTCTAGAACAGCAAAAATTTGTTTTGTAGACGATTCTGGTTTCACATAACTTAAGTATGAATCGGACAAATATTCGATTAACACATTTTTCGCGGTTGATTCCGACTTCTTCCACTTGTCGTCAGGATTCTCCGGTTCCACTTTATCGATCACATAAATCACTTCGAGCTCACTTAAAAGACTACGGATTCTAAACTTCCATATATTATAATTTTCACCGTTGAAAGGTTGAATGTTTCGCTTCGATTTTAAATTTTCCATATTGTCTATTGAATATTTATTTATTTTTAATAATTGGAAATAGTTGATTATTTTTACTGAGAAACACTTAATTTTAGTTTGCACTCACTAATTTTTAATTGCATTAAGAAATTTAATTTTCTTGTAAGAAAATTTGTATTTTAATATTTTTTAATTAATCACGAACGTAACCTGGGCCCATAACCTGTTGGGATTATGGTATGTGATGATGTATTATTTTATAAATAATTAAACACTTTATTTATTTTAAGATATTCTTTTTATTCAAAAATAGAGTTTTGAAGATATGTCTTTACACTATCAATGGTTAGATTTGACTCCTTATTATATTTAAAATATTGTTCACCAAATGTTACAATAAGATAAAGAAACTTTCTGTTGAAATATTTACGACCCTTTTAATATATAGTATTACAAAATAAAAGATATTAATTTTTGTATAGACGAATTCAATATTTCAACATATACATATTATTTTAATTAATATTTTATTTTTGTATTTTATTTTTTTTTATTAATATTCAACTTCATAATTAGTTATGGATGGTACAAATAATAAGAACTATTAAAACAAGTATCAAGCTAACGCAGTCTCATTCGATGGAAGGCTTTTATTTTGATATTTCATAAGAGCCATTTTTCGGAGATGTAGATTAATAATAGAAAAATAATGCCATTGAGGAGAGTAATTTTTATGTTAATATCATATCTACTTTCGTATCACTTTTAATACTCACTTTATAAATTATCCATTTGAATAGCTATAAATTATGCAAAATAAGCTAGATTTTCGTTTATAATTAATCTGATAGGAAGCATCTAGTTGCTTTTATGGATCTAAATGTTCTCAAAATGAATTCATGATAACATAAAAATAGTATATTATTCTTACTTGTTAGAAGATGACGCTGCTGATAGTACTGCATGATTAAAGGTTCATACAAAATTGCAGGTCCCCGCGTTTCAAAAACACCCGCTGTTATATCTCTCTTTGCGTAATAGAATTGAAAACTGAGAACATCGTACTTACTCGTAAGGTACAGAAAAATATTTTTATTTTTCAAACTACCTTAAATAGATTATTTTACATATCAATAAAATTAGCGTGAATAATAACAATAAATCATTTAAAAATGAATTTTTTTCTAATAAATATACATGAATTAAATAAATCATATCATAAATGTTATAATAATTATAATATTATTTTTTATCATTTTCATGTATTCACACCTTTTTCAATTGACCATTAATAATTTTCTATAAATATAAAATAAAAAAATGCACTTTATTATCCGAACGTAGTGAAGTCTAGTGTTTCAATTAGACTATCTAATATTTCGTACGCTTCGGACTTTCGAACGCTGTGTTAAATTTTGATCAAATTCGTAATACACAGAATATCGCATTCAGAAAATTTACTGTATTGTTTTTGAAAAAAAAAAATTTACTATATTGTTTTACAAATTTTACCTCCCTCTTTTGGGTGAATCTATTTCCATTTTTTTCTATGCAAATTAAGAAGATGTGATTTTTTGCCATGAAAGTAAAATCATGAAGATAAATAGGAAAACTTCAATTTTATTTTACCCCCCCCCCTTTATTTGATAAAAATTTCTAAAAATACAAAAATTTGGTCTATGCAAGCTAGAAAGGTTCGGATTTTTTAAATCGAATGAAATGATTAGACTAAATATGCAAGCTATGAAGATGTGATTTTTTTCAATTTGAGACGAATTTAGATCATTTTTACTATGAATATCTCGATTTTAAAATACAGAGCGTAGAGATATGCTATTTTTTACATTGTTCTCAGAAATGCATTAGGAAGTCTACCCATTGTAATTCATAATTTTTTTAATTTTTTATTTAAAATGTATATGCATACAAAAAGTGCATTATTTTTCTAAAATCTGTAAACATGAATAAAAATTTATGTAACCCAGCATATAAGGGTTTTTAGATCGATGTTGAAGAAAAAAATGTTAAAGTAATTTTTAGCTCTAATAAATAAATATTCTTATCATTTACAAAATGTTTAAAAAATGCATAAATAAATATACAATAAATGCAGTTTAAGTAAATTTTGGAACTAATGAATATTTTTATCGCCATCAGCGTCCTCGAAAATCCTTGTATACTGAGATTCATAAATTTTTATTCAATTTAAGAAAGATAATGCACTTTTTAAAATATAAAATAAAAAAAAGTAATAAATCACAATGATTAGATTTTTTCTAATGCATTTTTCAACATAATGCAATAAACTCCATGTCTCTACGACCTGTATTTTAGAATCGATATATTATTTTATAAATAACCGCGTCTATTATATGATTATCTTTATTATTATATATATATATATATATATATATATAAATACAAGAATTGCTCATTTAAAGATATAAGATAATCATATAATAGACGCGGTTATTTATAAAATAATATATCGATAAAATAATTCTTGTATTTATATATATATATATATATATATATATATATATATATATATATATATATATATATATATATATATATATATATATATATATATATATATGTAATTGGAATCTCGGAATCGGCTCCAACGATTTTCATGAAATTTAGTTTATAGGGGGTTTCGGGGGCGATAAATCGATCTAGCTAGGAATCATTTTTAGAAAATGTCATTTTATTCGTGTTTTATCGATAATCAACGCGTTAGAGTAGTATCAACTGAAAAATATGACTCTTCCTGACATCTATTGGCGAATAATAATACTATTTTTTGTGAGCAACTAATTGCTTTAACGACACAACAGCAGATGGCGTTGTTAAGTAACACGAAGTCAATGAGTGTTTGCAACACAATTTATAAAAAAAAAAAAATACCGAGCAAAGCTCGGTCATCCAGATATTATGAAATAAAATGGCATGAATTTAACCTTCCTCCCATTCCAATGAAATAAAGATGCTGCCTTTTGCTTACTTCTGAGGGAGATCAGTTCACAGAGCTACTGGTGTATTATCTTACTCAATAATGAATATGTTACAAGCTGATATCACTTTGTATGCATTCACTTAATATTTATTTATAAACAGTGTTGTATTTAAATTACTGTACATCCCATGTTTATTCAACCATTATAATTTATTAGCTTCCTCAGATTGGTTTTATAAAGCGATAAAGCGTATAAGGTATTCTGTTAAAATGAATTTTAATAATAAACGTTCATAAATTTGGACGTTCTTTTTTAACTAGACTATTTCAGAACTAAATTGTAAACATATATTAAAATAAATAAACATGTTATATAAAAAGTACGAAACCAGAAAATATATATATCTGTTTGAAATTCGTTAAAGCCATATTCACAAATCGCATGCTACTTTGCACTACTAATATGTAAAATTTTTTAAATTTTTTGAGCATTTTGTCTGTACTTACACAAAGTAAATTGTAGAGGGGCTTTAATTTGAACTATCGTGGTAAATCCATTATTTTTTTTTAGTTATTTGCTGTACAATACTACAAATGATATTACTGCGAAAACACACAGGTATTTTCAACCAGATATATCTCAACAAATAGCGACTACATAATATTGTTTTATAAGCATAATTTTCTATTGAATACTTTTTTTACATATAAATTTCTTACTTACTGTTAAATCTTCAATTTAATCCGAACTATTCCAAAAAAATGTCTGGTCCTACTGATTTTTTGTCTCCGTTTACTGAGATATAAATACATGGTTAGTTGCGATGATAAGAAGACAGTAAATAAATTGATCTCACTTCTTTTATATGCCGAAATTTTTGATAGGAACTTTCGCTTATATCCACATTCATATTTTTGTATGGCTTCATTTTATTTTAAATGGTTTGAATCATTCTAATCGGTAAATATTGACAATCTGTATCATTCAAGAAAAATTTGAATTAATATGTAAAAATACTGGTGTAAAAAAAATGCTTAGAGATTCACACTTTTTTTCCAAAAAGAGTAAATTTATCGAAAACAATGAATAAAAGCATAATCTATTAAAGTTGTTCAAACTGGAGGTCTACTTACTGGCTAGATAAAATTCTAAAACGTGGAATGATTGTTTACTTTTAAACAAAATTTTTTTGGTAAGGATGATATTCAATTGGTGATATATTATCATAAAAGATTTGTTTTATTCCTTCTCAAAGCTCTTTGAGTGAAACTGATACATAATTTCTCCGTTTACACAATTGTGCTATGAATTTTAATAGCAATAATTGTAATTTAAGTAAAGAAGTACATTTTAATAAGAAATTTGCAATTTTCACTATATTTATTGTATGTTTTATCATATCTATTCGAATTTTTCGATAGTATTTTTACATGCTCATTTATAGTTTGTAGAAATTAAAATCATAATTTTAATTTGTTTAATATTTGTTTATTAATAACTAGTGACTAGCCCTGTGAGCTCTAGAACTCACATAAACCAAAAATCGCATTTGCCTTGATTGCACATAAGAGGGGAGATTCGAAATATAAAAAAATGGTCCTATTTGTCGTGATTAATTCATTTTACATCGATTGCAAAAAAAACCCGTCTTCCTAGCTTACAGGAAAAAGAATTTGATATTTTTTAAGATTTTCACAAATGGGGGACGGAGTTCAAAACATTATAATTTCATATCCTCATCATTTTACATCGATTTCCAAAACTGCATCTTCTTAGCTTGCTCAGAAAAAGGTAAGTATTTTTAATAAGGGTGGTGCAATAAAAAAATTGTAGCTTTTTTATTTCTCTTGATTATTTCACATTGGATTAAAAAAAACGCATTGTAACGCATTTTCGTAGTTGTATAGAAAAAAGTTTGTATTTTTGAAGATTTCCCCATAAGAAAGGGAATTTAAAAAAATATTAATAATTTTTCTTCTAAATACCACCAAAATTGGACAACACGTTTGCAGTTTACAGCAAAACAAACGTAGATAGATACAAGCAAACGAAATAAAATGCAAAATCATCTAATTATACCATTGACCTCAGTACGTTCGCTCAATTACTCAATTAATTTACCTATATACACTTCAATCATGTATATAGGATTCGGAGTTCCAGTATTACTGTTAGTTCTGTGGTAAATTAGTATTGGATTCGATATTTATAAATTATTGTTTTTGTCTTCTCAATAGTTGATTTTTAATGGTTATGGCATTTTTGTTGCGTTCAGTTTTATATAAATTCTATGAATCCACATTATGTTTTAAATAGACTTGTCTTCTTTAACTGATAAAAGTGCATAAAGTTTATCAAAAGAATAAAGATTCTATTAAAAACGTATAACGATTAATATAATTCTAAATATGATTTAGTTATACATAATTAATAGATTACTCATTTCATGTCGATGAACCTGTGATTTTCGCTGTTGTAAAAATTATAAAATTTCTTCAAAGTACATTTGTTTAAAAAAAAAAAAAAGATAATTTAAATTTTTAATTGTTTTATTAAGAATTATTATTCAATATCACGTCTGTTTAAAAATTTTAATCAAATTATCCTTGACATTTTGCCTTTCAATTAAAATTTATAAAAAATTTTTTTTGATTTTTTGAACTCAATTTTATTAACAGTTTTTAGTGTTATCCAGCAAGTTTGCATTTACTGCTTTACCTGATTTAAAAACAGATCAAGGCTGATTAAAGCAACTAATTTTCAATAGCACAATAAATTCATTCTCATATTTATTTAAGATATCATATTCGCTATATTTTAGTAACGATTTATTTACGATATATTTCTTCTTCCTAAAGATGTTTGTTTTGTTTGATTGTTTGTTTGTTTTATTCTTATTTATCTTTACCAGAGTTCCTTTAACTTTCACATCGAGGTAGAGCAGAAGGAATCGGCGCACGAGTACCGAAAACTATTCCACTTCAATTTTTTTATGCGATCCTCTTCAAATTGCCCTCCTAATGATATAAATGCATGTTGCCATGGCGCAACCCGGTGCCATATTGTTTAAACCGAAATTGTTTAAACAATTGCAAGGCATTGTTATTTTTCAACCGGACAAATTTTTTTTATATTCTTTATTGAAATACCAATAAAAAAGGTCCTATGACTTTTAACGATAAAGTTAATATTTTTAAAGATATGAATTTTTAAAGGTTCGAAAAATCTCAAATTTGGGTACTTTCAACCCATGAAAAATATATTTAAAAAAAACATAATGTCTAAGTAATATTTTTTTTTTAATTCTCTATACAATTGTTAATAATATTGTAAAAAGAAATTTTAAAAAATTTAATTGTTTATACCTTTTTTTAATTGTTAATAAGTATGCGTCGCTTACCTTTAAGTATCGCTGTCTCTCTCTGACTCATTGGTTTATAGTTAAAAATATTTATTAATATTTAACAAATCATTTATTAGAGACCACTTTTTAGTCCTTAATAAATATTTCTTAGTATTTAAAAAGATTTATTAATATTTAATAAATGAATATCAGATTTATTAAATACAAACAAATCACTTTAAGTACTAAGAAATATTTATTAAGGACTAAAATGTGGTCTCTAATAAATGATTTGTTAAATATTAATAAATATTTTTAACTATAAACCAATGAGTCAGAGCGAGACAGCGATAAAAAAACCATGAGTCAGAGAGAGACAGCGACTTAAAGGTAAGCGACGCATACTTATTAACAATTAAAAAAAGGTATAAACAATGAAATTTTTTAAAATTTCTTTTTACAATATTATTAACAATTGTATAGAGAATTAAAAAAAAAATATTACTTAGACATTATGTTTTTTTTAAATATATTTTTCATGGGTTGAAAGTACCCAAATTTGAGATTTTTCGAACCTTTAAAAATTCATATCTTTAAAAATATTAACTTTATCGTTAAAAGTCATAGGACCTTTTTTATTGGTATTTCAATAAAGAATATAAAAAAAATTTGTCCGGTTGAAAAATAACAATGCCTTGCAATTGTTTAAACAATTTTGGTTTAAACAATATGGCACCGGGTTGCGCCATGGCAACATGCATTTATATCATTAAGAGGGCAATTTGAAGAGGATCGCATAAAAAAATTGAAGTGGAATAGTTTTCGGTACTCGTGCGCCGATTCCTTCTGCTCTAAGGTTCTATTACTTTTATTAACAAACTTTTATCATATTTTGCATTTATTGGATATTAAATTTTTTCTATTCTGTTGTTCCTATTGTTTTGTAGGAATTTTTTGTGTTTTGTAATTGTTTGAATTATAAATGTACCTTTTATAAATATGTTTTACTCTATATCTGTTCAATGTCTTAAATATGTAAACTATATAATGTAAACCAAACGCCTGTAAATTTAAAAATTGTAATTTTCCAAATTAATTTATTAAAGAAATGTACGCTAAATTTAGTAAAAATAAAACACCATTCTGCATTCCCTAGAGGGAAATATAGCCGCGTTTAAAAATCTTTAATGTAATGTTTAAAGTGTTATCATAGTTGAGTAACAAAAATTATAATGTTTTGAAAAAGTATTCTTGAAATAAAAGCAAAAAGGATGCAACTGCATAGGTTGCGGATTATTTAATTTTTTAAAAGATTCCAATGCTTGTAACTTAAACAGAAGCAACCGATAAACTTTGTTAAGTTAGACTGAAGCGAGCTTTAAAAGACAAAAAGATGAAACTCATTCGTGTTAGGCATAAGGTTAGGGTAATTCCAAGTAATGTAACATGTGTTAATAATATCGCAAATTTGTAAAATCACACGTAATCATGTAACTTCTATGTTTTAATTCAAACTTTTGAAACAACTCTGTTCTCACACTTAGTGGTTTCTTTAAAAGTCACAGTTAGTACTTTTATTTTTAATCCGACATATTTATCGACATATCTATCTATATCCGATATATATTATATGTGGGTATGGTTAATTTAGTAAAATTTTGAAGACACTAACATAACTTATATATATTACTGTTCTAGAAAAGCTTAATAAGAGATAAAAGAAAAGTTAAAATAAAAAATTTGGTTTGCTCTTGAAAATAAAAATATAAAAATTTTGTTTTAAACATTTTTTCGTCAAGTTTTTTGATTAACCTCAATTTAGCTCATTGAGATACACACAAACATACAAATACATACATCCACACGCATATATTTATAATATAAATAACGTAGTTAACCATATTACACATGTATACAAAATTTCTGCTCAATCGGTCTTCAAAATTGGGTTAACAAATATACATTGCAAGTTTTAAGAAATAACACAAAACTACTTTATTTAAATTTTGACTTCACTTTATTTTTCTACCTTGAAGTTGACAGTAAAAGTTTTAAAGTAAATGTTAATTTTTTTTCTTTTGAGAGCATTTAAATAAAATCTTGTTTTTAAAATGATTTTTTATTTTTAATTTATTTCTAAAAATTATCCAATAATATTTTTTTTTTTCTATTTTCAACTAGGGCTCCCATACAATAGAATTTTATCGTTTTTATGGTACGGAATTCTTCGTGTGCGAATCCGGGTCGCACCTGGTCGGTTTTTTCCTTACATGTATGTCAATCACATTTCAATCTACAAAAATGTCTAAATCAAAATATGAGCATATTTATTTATTTTATTTAATAATTTTTTTTTTTTTGTTGTTTCGAATATAATTTTCTTTATAATTTATGACTTAAAATTGACTTTCTAATCAATTTGTAAAATATTATTTTATCTTGTCTTTTCATATTACTGTAATCATTGGTTTCTACCTAAGATTTAATGTATAAAATATTGTATAATGGTAATTTAAAGACAAAATAGATTAACTGTCATTGTCTGTGACAATGGCAATAATTGTCATTGTCTTTAAGTCAGACCTTCCGTTTTGTGATTGGATATTGCTAAAGATGATTTATACTCTATTATTATACCATGATTTACTCATATTTATCTACCAACTCTAGACTAATAGATTATTTTAACTCAATTTTTTTTAAATTTTAAAATCATGGCAATAACATTCCAAACTGATATTGCTATTCGATCAAGTTCTCGGGAACATACGCACATTTTTGCATCTCATTGACAGAGCATTTTTTTACTTTTATAATTACTTTTTTCTTATGTCTTTCTTTGGCTATGAATAAGTGCCGTTTCACAATAAATAACATAAATATATTTCCAAAACTATAATACAAATAGTAGAAGATCCCGCTGTAGGATTAGTGCGCTCATCGGTTTTTTGCTTAAAACCTAATTTTTATGTTTATTTAGGAGAATATATATTTACCAGATTGTCTTATCAAATTTGACCGCCAGTATGTTTAATTAAATTAATTTTAATTGACTTTTGGTAAAAAATATCGTTCACTTGTTTTTAAAATAAAATATCATCTACATCACGGCAATTTATATGAAGATTCTAAAAAATCACGATTGCCGTTGCGCACCTCGCCGAACCTCTTCTTAGCCAGGTGTAAACAGGTGTGATTTTGGTACATTTTTACGTTCATAACGTTTATTTATTAATCATATTTCAAATTAAAGCTATTTAATTTATTTATTATTATATATGGTTGTCTACTTAAATTCGCCCGCAAATAAGGGTTGTTGGCTTTTAAAAATAATAAATATTTAAGATAGAGTGAACGAGATTTAGCGCGTAACATCATTTGTCTGGCGAGGATAGTGATTTTTTGGAGTATTTATTATAAGTCGTCTATATTACTCACCGGTGGTTGAGAACACTAACATTCGGCGAACGCGCAATGGCTTAAAAGCGTCGCATAGCCGGCAATCGCTATTCTCACCTGACAAATGACGCGCTAACTCTTTTTCTTACCAAAAATCAATTAAAACCCAAATATTACTGGCGGCCAAATTTTGATAGACAACCTGGTAAATATATATTCTCCTAATTGTAAATAAACATAAAAATTTGGCTTTAAGCAAAAAAACCGATGAGCGCAATCTTAGACTACAATTATTGAATTGAAAATTAGAAAATAATAGGTTTATTTTTTTTAATCACAAAAAAAAATTTGATATTACTATGGTTTCCTATTAAAATAATACAATTATGACAATAAAAAACTTAAATTTATTAAATTTTGTCAAAAATTAATTTCGATATTCGACCTACTTTACGGGAAAAAATAAACACAGAGAAAACTAGTATTCTACAATACAATACTTTACCTTTCGAATGCTATAACAAGAACAAATCAATTTTTGTTTACATTTTTTTTTTTTTTTTTTTTTTTTTTGTATAAGTACGAAAAAAGGGATCTCAAATTCTTGTTTGCCTATAAAGATGGGGGAAAATTATAAGATTCCTCACTTAATGCAATAGTAGAAAGGAAATCTGCAGAAATATTATTACTTCAAAGGCTTAAGAACTCGAATTTAATGTATTAAGGAGAACTCTACTTTGTGAAATGCCATTATTAGCTGAAGAAATTTATTTAGCATATTCCACTTGAATTAAGAATTTGAAAATTATTTAAATATAATTATTCAATATGTACCTTAATTGTACTTTTTAATATGTATTACTTTATTTATGAAGATTTTGTCATTTCAAAGTGGCGTGTTTTGCCAAAATAAGACGAAAATGAATAATACCAATTTTCGAGTTTTCGCCTATTTTTCGATTTATTCATGGGTAGTTTAATCACAGGTTGAACGTAGGGGCCAAAAACCAACCCGACCCGTGCAAAATACACCCTACAAATCCATGGGTTAATAACATGGCGTACATGTTATTGGGTACATGTATTTGCCATATATTTCTAATCAACATCAACATTATCTAAGCATACAACATATTCTTAACACTATTTATAAATAATAAAAGCTGAGGCAAATCAGAATAAATAATGGTATTAATTTATATTTTAAAGCAGACTCGCCCGGTTCATTGGTTGCTGTGTTAATTTTCCCATTTTATTAAATGATATTACATCGATTGCATGCGAATGTAATTCTACCCTTAGGGGTACAATTTCAGAAAATCCTTTCTTATCGAAATCCCGGTATTTAGTGTGCATCCGATATTTACCTGGTATTTGGTGGGGTACACCCGGTACCGCGTTCACCCGATAATTTATGCTGTGGTACTCATACACTTGATGAAAGATATATGGAACTCCTGAAAAACGAATGATTCCGGTAGTACTTAAACAATATGTTTGGTGGGGTACACCCGGTACCGCGTTCACCCGATAATTTATGCTGTGGTACTCATACACTTGATGAAAGATATATGGAACTCCTGAAAAACGAATGATTCCGGTAGTACTTAAACAATATGGTATGCACACTTTATATAGTTGACAGTTCAGCATACTGCTAGTGAGAAGAGATAAAGAAGTTTTATTTTGAATTTCAAATTTAGATTTTAGTTTCTATGGAAATGATGCTAATAGGATTTGTAAGATGTGAGAAAAAAAAAGACAAAAGATGTCACTGCTGATGTTTCACATTTTGTATTCGAAAATTAAATTGTCGTTTATAGTATTTTCCGATACTTATTATTTTGGTGGGGTACACCCGGTACCGCGTTCACCCGATAATTTATGCTGTGGTAGTCATACACTTGATGAAAGATATATGGAACTCCTGAAAAACGAATGATTCCGGTAGTACTTAAACAATATGGTATGCACACTTTATATAGTTGACAGTTCAGCATACTGCTAGTGAGAAGAGATAAAGAAGTTTTATTTTGAATTTCAAATTTAGATTTTAGTTTCTATGGAAATGATGCTAATAGGATTTGTAAGATGTGAGAAAAAAAAAGACAAAAGATGTCACTGCTGATGTTTCACATTTTGTATTCGAAAATTAAATTGTCGTTTATAGTATTTTCCGATACTTATTATTTTGGTGGGGTACACCCGGTACCGCGTTCACCCTATAATTTATGCTGTGGTACTCATACACTTGATGAAAGATATATGGAACTCCTGAAAAACGAATGATTCCGGTAGTACTTAAACAATATGGTATGCACACTTTATATAGTTGACAGTTCAGCATACTGCTAGTGAGAAGAGATAAAGAAGTTTTATTTTGAATTTCAAATTTAGATTTTAGTTTCTATGGAAATGATGCTAATAGGATTTGTAAGATGTGAGAAAAAAAAAGACAAAAGATGTCACTGCTGATGTTTCACATTTTGTATTCGAAAATTAAATTGTCGTTTATAGTATTTTCCGATACTTATTTATGTTTCTGACCGTTTAAACCTTCCCTGAACTTCCACAAATATTTTAAGATCAAAATTAGCAAAATCGGTCCAGCCATTCTCGAGTTTTAACGAGGCTAACGAACAGCAATTGATTTTTATATATATAGATACAAGTGTATCTATAAACTCTTTTAAACGCATTAACTTTCGGTTATTTGATCTTGAATTGTGTTTAAATGACATTCATTTAACAAAAAATAATTAAATCTTGTGACATGTTTCAAATTGTGGTATTTATTAGTGACATAAACATGATAATTTCTATAAAAAAATGTCGATAACTCGAAAATTAGTATTCTTCATTTTCGTTTTCTTTTGGCTTGTTTTATCAAAATTAATTGTCAAATCGTGGCGCACCGGATATCGTAATCTCCCTTCTAAGTTTTAGCCAATTTGTTATATTTTTTTAATTTCTGGCTTCAGCTACTTTCTAGCTATATTAACCAAAGGGGATTATTATTTTTTAAACAACAGTACACAGTACTGCTAGGTGGTCACCCATCCAATTACAGATTGTGACTGCTGTTGCTTAACTTTATAGATTGATCAAAGCCTGTAATTACGTTTACCAATTTACAATCGAGTATTTAATGTGTATTAGTGTGTGGTTCTTATATGTGCTAGACTAATAACTTGATAATATATTATTTACATTATTATATGTCATTTTCAAGGTATGTTGATTTTGTTTATATTATTATAATCAAAACATCACATTCAAGGTTTAACTCAGTCATAGCTCATAGATGGATAAATACTCAATAAAAATATTATTAAATTCTTACAAATAATAATGGCAAATCTGCCACTGCATAAAAGCATGTAATAAAAGCTAACAGCACTCATCATTCAACAACATAAATAACCTTGTATATAAATTACTAAGTAATTTTTTACTCACATGGTTTATGCATGTGAGTGATGGAAATTGTTTTTCATTTGCTGATTTTGTTTTTGTTGTAACTTACATGGTACCGGAATATTATTTCCTTCATACGAATATAATACCAAAGTTTATTGAGATTATTTTGTATAACTTGATTTGAGTCATTTTACAATATATGATATATTTTATATCGTTTTTTTTTGGTATCTCAATACAGGTTTTACTGAAAAAGAAAAAATTAAACGTCCAACATGTGTACAATTGTTCAACTAACGTTTAATAACTTTATATTTAAAATTAAGTGTCATGCATTTTGCTCTCGCTTGATCAAATTTGAGTTATGGGATATTTTTATCCCATATTTATTTTTGAATGTCACTTACTTCAATACTTTTTTTACAATTTTAGGTATTTTTTACACACAAAAAAGTATTTCATTTACTAGTTGTAATGGCGGTGTCAGACAATCTATTGACAGTTAAGTCAGTTTTTGATAAATGAAAATGAGATTTAAGAGGGTAAGTTGAACATTACAGTTGTTAAATATAGTTAAACAATTGAATTTGAATAATGTAACTCATAAAGTCATATAGAATCATTCTGATATATGTTCAGCACAGGATACCGAACGATTAAAGATAATCGACTTTCAACATCGTAAAAATATTACCATATAACATGCTCACAATCAGACCTATTGAATACATTATTCCTGTATTGAATACATTTGTAATTTCAATATTAGGTAGAAGAATGATTACATTTATTAATGTTTATATTTTCATTTTATCGAAAAAAAAAACCTACCTTGGCAAAGTTTTTAGCAAAATAATTCTTAAATATAAAATCTAAAAGTGGGAAACTCGGGTCTCATCATAGCCACCGTAAATTATATTTTCAAATGTATTTTTTACTAGACGAATATTTTTGTCTTTCTATTTTTTAAATAAATGCAATACAATTTGTAGATTTTTCTCTGATATTTACAGCTGAAGTCAATTAAATAACTCTTTAATTCCTAATCATGGTTTAAAATATCAAAATATTATATTACGAATAAAAATTTTTTTATTGAATATAATATTATAAGGCATCATAATTCTTTAGTAGGCTTCAAAAATTGTTTAGTACTTAAGGTTTGAGTGATGTAAACTTAACAATCAACCGTTATACCTTATGTACAAAATTTAAATTTTATATGTAATCAATTAATTTTTATATAACTTATTAGCTAAACACGGCCACGCTTCGTTGTGGCTTTTATTTATTCGAGTAGTAAGTAAAAATAGACTGACAAATTTTATTTTTACTTACTACTCGAATAAATAAAAGCCACAACGAAAGTCTATTTTTACTGACATTGAGTTGAGCCCTGGCCTATATATTTATATTCTGGCCGCAAATCCAGAAAAGTAGTTGGTCAATGGTTTGAAATTTTGACCGGATGCTCTAAAAAATATTTATTTCAAACTCTTAAACGGTACTTTTTTCGTATATTTAATAAATTGTATATACTTGGAGTCTGATATTCTAATCAACTATATTATATTTAATTCTGTATGTTTGTGATTTTTACCGAAGAGCTCTTATAGCTATAATAGTTTTTCATTTACGCATCCATAATTGCGTGCCACACATTTTAAAAATACAACAACAAAATTAAAGGAGAATTTTTTAATACAAATAATTGCATGGAAAATTTTTTTTATTTTAGTATGAAATTTGAGTCTATACATTCTTATATTTTGTATTTGAATTAATTTTATATATATTAGTAAATTGAAATAATCTTAATTTAACCCTGTCAAAATTTCAAATTTGCGGCCACTAATATACAGATAACACTTGAATATGAGATAAATAAAATATAAAATAAGAAATGTTTTAATTTATAAATAATGTTTTTATTTTATTAATGAATATAGATTTAATTGAGTTGAATAATTAAGCTGATTGTATTATAAAATATAGGTGACAATCTATTTCATTACATATCTTCTTAATATATATAAATTACATGTCACATTGTTTGATCGCGATGGATTCCAAAACTACTGAACCAATTCGAACGTTTTTTTTTTAAATGAGTGCTTTGCTCCAACTTAAGAGATAGGATAGTTTATTTCTTAATTTGAGATTGCAATTTTAATTTATTGCGAATTAATTGTTTTTTATGACAAACAGATATAGTTCGATTAATATTTTAACAGATAGCGGTATAATCAGTTCAAGTCAGTTGCCCTGATTTAGTAAGTATCGAATAGATGGCACTGTATAAAGTAGTCAGTTGATTTGATTGAGTATCCAATAAATGTGTTAAGCAGTGTTGCCAATGTCCGGGTAATTACCCATTTTTCGGGTAATTGGACGTTGAATGGGTAAATGAGCTGGCAATTGGACTCAGACGGGTAAAGTCGGGTAATGGTTTTTTATTAAAATTACATTTTGTTAAAACGTTGAATAAATATTTTCTATGTATAATTTAAATTCACATTTTCCCGCTTGCTCTCATAACTTGAACTTGCGCATTACCGGAACATAAAGAGTGTTTCACAACTTGGAAATAATTAAATAAATTTTATTAATAATTAATTATTGTGTACTTTTTATTTTAAATACTTCAAGATTTAATATTTAGTTTTAAATTTACCGCGCTTTTATCAGTTGGTAACACTACCTTTCAGTGTGCCGGGTAAAAACGGGTAATCGGACTTTATGGAGTGGGTAATTTTAACTTGAGCCATCGGCAACACTGGTGTTAAGTTAAAAGTACTAACGCTTTAATTAATAAGCTACAATTCATCAATATAACCGACGTCCTTTAAAGGAGAAGTGGTCCTGCTGCCACGTATTCCAATGATACCGTCAGATTCTACCATACCCTTTAGAAGGCCACAGTTTCCAATTCGTTTAGCTTTTGTCATGTCTATAAATAAGTCTCAAGGCCAAACAATGTCCATTTGTGGTTTGGATTTAGAAAATCCATGTTTTTCTCATGGGCAACTATATGTTGCATGTTCACGTGTAGGGAAACCGTCGAATCTATTTGTGTTAGCTAAAGGCAGGTTAACCAAAAATATTGTACACTGATTAGTGCTAAATTAAATTTAAATTAAAAGTATTTATAATTCAAAATAATAAATATTATTGTTAAAGATTTAAGACTATCTGCCCTACCTACCTCATTCATATAATTTAAGTATCACATGTTCTTTACTAACAACTTTGTTACAAAATTGAATACAAATAATAATAAATTTTAAAATTAATTCTTTTGTATTGATTTTTGCTTAATATCAACTGTAAGAAAATTTAAATCAATCGTGTTCAAAGTCCTTCCCGTTCAAATCCCAATCCAGTCGATTTTTATACAAGCTTTAACATTTCCGAATTCGTTCCCAGATAATAAGTTCATTTTACTAAGGGGTTACGGTAGTAGAAAATCTGTCATGGAGGTCGCCATATTTTTTTACAACTGGTATCTATGTAAAAAGCATGTTGGTCATTTTAATTTTCTTATTAATTACTAGACTCCTTACAATTTGGCATCTGCATCTCAATCTTACCTTCTCGGCAAGTAAGCATTAAATGGCTAGCATGTGACTAGCCGTTAGCGTGACAATATAAAAGAAGTAAGCGATTAAAATTGTTTTCATATTCATTAGTTGTGTGTTTTGCAAATTTTTTGTGGGCACAAAATTGTTTAACCTTTATTATATAACAACAATTGTTGTTAACCTTGTTTAACAAATTTATTTTAATTTTGTCAAATTGGATTTGACACGTGCGAATGCGTAATAGTTTTAAAGTTATGTGTATATAATGTCTAATGTGTATTGTATTGTATGTCGTCTATATGTGTATGTGAAATGTGTTTTATATACACAAATAGATATAGCGACCTTGCTATATATACACGACTTCAAATGTACCATTTTCGGGCACGTATATCTCATAAACCAGAAAAGATTTTATTCAGAAACTAGATATGATTTTCTAAATGTGGCGTCCCGTAGTGGATATCTCTGAATTTTATATAGCAAAAAGTCAATATCTTTTGTAGTTTCCTGACGGTAAGGGGTCGAATATCGCGTTTTTCTGTTTTTTTTTTTTAGGATTTTTATCCTAATTTTTTTATTTTTACCCTCTAGTTAGGCATGTTCCAGAGTTAGTAGAATAGTGTGGTTTGTTTTTAAACATAGATTCCCATTACCATATCTCGAGAAATATACGAAACTTGAATATTTTTAATGGAAAATGGAACATATCTTCAATTGAAAAACCCATTTTTTTTGCCTTTTTATATATTTTTTTTTTTGAATCGAGTAGATTTAGAAAAATAAAGACGACCTAGAAAAATCCAGTTAGTCTTAAAACATAGTTGACATAATTCCCTAACGGGACAATCTATCAAATTTCATTATTATCAATGGCAAATGGAAAATTTCGATTTTTGAATACATGGTGTTTTTATTAATATAAAACCCTTGCCTACTATTTTTTCATTGGTTGATATTTACATATTATTAATTTGTAATATGCATAAATATGTAAACGAATTATTTTTTTCTCATTTCACGCTAGCTTTTGCAACGAAAACATCGAAGCTATTTTATATCCTATGTATAAAACACTAAAGTTTTAATCAAATTTGGTAGACATTGCCACATTCAGAATATTTATTGAGTAATAATATGCGTTTTAGCAAAAATGTACGTTTCTCTATGCACAGATCTTAAAAACGGAGACTATCTACTAGTATGTTAGTTACAAACGTAAGTTAAATCAGGATTTTCGGTGAAATAGGTTATTTGGGACCAACTAATGCGCAGTTGAATAATTTTGCACCAATCCATGCGCAGTAATGTTTTTAGAAATATACTTGTGTATATTAGTAAAATATATGATCCATGTATGCTGTACATAAAAATTAGGTTATCCTACGGGCAGTATTAAAATAACGGGAGTAATTCTGCGCAGTTAGTATTAATCAGTTTTAAAGGAGAGGAAAATGATGTTATAAATGAAAGTAGAACTATGACACCTTATTCTTCGATACCAACTTTGTTCGTGTAAAAAACAATATATTTACTATAAATGTTATTCATTCTATGTTTAGTTTTTGATAAATATTTTATTAGTTTTTTATTTTAATGACAATAATTATGTCATCTTTCCTTTTTAATTAATAATCAACAACTAAACCAATGTAAACGTATCCATGGCAAAATAAAATAAACAGTAATAGGTTCTGCAGTGTAGATTGTGTCAAAGTGCCAAATTTGAATTAGTCACTCAACAGCTTTCAAACTTACGTATTATTAAGATTTAACTTAAATAATTTCAGTAGTATCCTCCATTAAAACTATGAACCAAAATTTGGTTTTTTTTTTAATATGTTTAATTTTAAAACGTATGAAATATTGTGAATTAAAAACATAAAACATCATTAAAAGGGTTTGTTTTTTTATTTATAGAATAATTACAATTTATTAACTTGATGTTCGACAGTTGTATAAAATTCCAAAAATATCGATATTTTTTTATATAAGATGGTTTTTAGATCAATGTGAAATGGTGAAAATCAAAGGAAAATCTGCATACTTTGTGGAAAAACTATCCATTTGAAATTAGCCACTTTATCTCTATACAAGCTGGAAAGGTATGTAGCATAACCTATAAGACTAGATACTGCAGGGCACACTTCATAATAGTTATGACACACCTTTCTAAAATGACAACTAAAAGGCATAATTCTCTTAAAATAGTATAATAAAGCTTTGTACATAGGACAAATTTCTATCATAAACATCTAAATATGTAAAATGGTCGTGTAACTCATAATATTTAAATTCATTCAATTATGTTAGCCAAAAATAAATTATGAAGTCTCGATAAATCCGTAAAATAGCAATATAACATCATGTTTACTCCCTTCACCATTATTGGAGAAAATAAGAAAATATTGTCAATCCGTCTTCTTCTCTTGTAACATAAAAGTCTTAAGAATTTCTTCAAAATTATATAATTGAATATCGAAATTTTTATTTTAAACTAGCTGGCCCGGCAAACGTCGTTTTGCCATATATTTCTAATCAACATCAATTTCTAAGTATAACAACATATTCTCAACTCTATATTTCTAAATAATGAAGCTGAGGCAAATCAGAATAAATAATGATATTAATTTATATTTTAAAACAGATCCGCACAGTACACGCGTTGCTGTGTTAATTTCCCATTTTATTAAATGATATTACATCGATTTCATGCGGATGCAATTCTACCCTTAGGGGTGGAATTTCAGAAAATCCTTTCTTATCGGATTCCCAGTACTTATTGTGCACCCGTTACATTATATGCACCCGGTATTTACCTGGCATTTGGTGGGATACACCCGGTACCGTGTTCACCCGATAATTTGTGCTGTGGTACTCATACACTTGATAAAAGGTAATAGGATAGATTCCGGTAATACTTGAACAATGCGATATGCACACTTTATACAGTTGACAGTTCGGCATATTGCTGTTGAGAAGAGATAAAAAAGTTTTATTTTGAATTTCAAATTTAGATTTTAGTTTCTATAGAAATGATGCTAATAGGATTTGTAAGATGTGAGAAAAAAAAAGATAAAAGATGTTTCACAGCTAGAAACATTTTGTATTCGAAAATTAAATTGTCGTTTATAATATTTATGTTTCTTCCCTGAACTTCCACAAATATTTGAAGATCAAAATTAGCAAAATCGGTCCAGCCATTCTCGAGTTTTAACGAGACTAACGAACAGCAATTGATTTATTTATATGTATATATATATATATATATATATATATACATATATATATATATATATATATATATATATATATATATATATATATATATATATATATATATATATATATATATATATATATATATATATATATATATATATATTAAAGCATCTACTTACTATATAAAGGCCAATTTTTTTTACTTAAATACTTTAAATAAATGAAGTTTTAAATCAAATATTAATTTGTTTCGATATCTTGGCCAAATTTTGACCGATTTAATTGAACTTTAATTTGATACTCACAAATTTTAGCTCATTATTTTATTTTTATTATTTATTAGCCTTTATATGAAATATCATGATCATGAGAGTTTGAGAGTTAGAAAATCACAGGAAACATGGACAATGACGACGTAGCCCAAATTAATAAACAAATTAGGTCTCTTCAAGATAACGAATTACTAATTAAAAACACTAATAATCAACACAAATTATACATTTTGAAAATATTACAAATTTTATCAATATCGAACAAACAATGTTACAAATAATAGTAAAAACAATCAAATCGTATCCAAATATTGAACAACAGTTTCAAAGTCAATTTTACTTCTCTATACAATCACAAATTCAATCATTAACAGATCACGTCGATGCAGTTATCAATTCAATAAAATTGGCAAAATTGGGTATACTTATCTAAACATATCTTATCAAAATCGGAATTAAAAATAGTTAGACGCTTTACAATCAATTGAATATTTTAAACGACGAATACATTTACGAATTACTTCAATTAAAAGCCTATTTTAATAATACGAACATAGAAGAAAATGAAACCAATCACATCATGGCATATACAAATCAACCCATAAACATAACAAATTCATGCGGTAAAACTATTACAAATTTCTTTGGAATCTTAATGACATCAACTTCAAATATATACATGGACAAAATTCTATATAACTCTCTAAAAATCACACAAATTTCAAACAAAACTTACTTCGACATTCTCCAGAGAGAAACCATGAAAAACACCAAAGAATTACAATTATTTAAATTTAAACACTTAACTCATATGTGAAAAAATTTAATCATTTTATTATTTATTTATTAATCATTATTTCTTGTGTTACACTATATATTTTTTATAAATATTGTAAACGCAGGAATATTCAAAGAATCCTGGTATCATCAACACCCGAATTATTGAAACTTTACCCAAGATCAGTCTCTAACCATGAATTCACGGTCAAGCTTCTTTCTTAAGGGTGGAGGAGTTATGTATCCTGATATCGAACTACGTGTAATAAGTTAAATCGAATATTATATAAACAAATACTGATAAACATTCTCTGACGTCAAACAGACACCAGTTAAAATTATTTCGATTCATCATGGTTCTAAGAAGATTAATCCTTAGTGTATAATCCAACGCATGTATTAACTTGATTTTAGTTTTGACGTAGTTTTCTAACGCATCCCACGGTACCCTAGTGTGTAATCAAGGACAACAATTGTACTAAATATTTTGCACTTATAATATTTTATTGTATATTGTAATTTTATTGTAAATTACATTTTTGTAACAAATTAAGTAAAGTTTTTTTTATCAATAAACTTCTCGCAAGTAAAGCCATGTAGTGTTGTCACTCGCATTCATGTGCACGAATAACGAACTCACGCTCGCACTCCCAAGGAAAACTTTAAGGTGTCTGGGAGAATGATTGGCAAAGGGTCCTGAAATAATATCATGAGTAATATATGTAAAATGTAGGCTTGCTAGTATTACGTAGGTTAAACTAATTTTTAAATAATCTTTATAATGTCCTGCGGAAGTAATGGCCATGGAAATGGTCTGGCTATAATAAATATCAATTTTTGGTAATATTCTTAAAAACATATTTAAATAAGAGCGTTTCTACTTTAACGTAGGTGAGTAACGCTTTTATACGCCTTTAGTTCGCACTACCTTTGAAAGGTACCAAGCCTTATGAAAAACTATTATCTAGATAGGGAGCATCTTGGAGAAAAACCCGATTTCAGAACAATTTTTAAAAACCAAATATTTATCAATTTTTGTCAATACAAAACCAAATATATGAACAATCATGTTTTGACATAGGGGTGTAATGGATAGTATATCATATTTGTAAGCCAGATTATTATCGATGCACAAACCTAGATGTATCTATAACCAATTTGCATTGTATCCAAAAAATTAATTTTGAATATAGTAATTTTATTGGAAGTCAAAGAAAATAATTCTTAAGGAATTCTTATTTATAAACTCTTAAGGTTGTCGATTGTAAATGACAAATCCATCGGGAAGTAGAGACGTTTCAGTTAAAACACTTTTCTTATTTATTTTCTAGAAATTATCTAAACAAAACAATTTCTTTTTTAACTTAAAGCAAATGGTTTTCTAGGTATGACTTTTTCAGTATCATTATGATTATAATATCTGATTATCTTCAAACGCCTGAACATAATTTTTTAAATTTAAATCATAGTATAAATCAGCTAAGAACATTTTCAATTACGTCACGTTTCAAACAAAATAAAATTAAGTCGATTCATTCCGTTTAAAAGCTGAGCGTTGAATATAAATTTCTCATTATCAAAGAATACAAATATGTTACTCTTTTACTATTAAACTGGTGAATTATTCGAAAGCAGTTTTATTCAAAAAGGTATATTTGCAAATCATAATTATATACTATATCATCCTGCTTTTTACACTTTTACCATTCCTAAATTTAATAAAGTTTTTTTTTTTATAAATTAATCTCAATTATGGTTTTCCTCTTCATTTTTAGAATATATCTGTCGAGATCTACGTGATGCAATTTTAACAGATTCCTCACTTATAACATCCAGTTGTGTTGCTGAATTGTGTGATGTATTATTACGTTGTGCCATACTTCGACCTAGTCCTGATCAAGTAATGCCTCCACATTCAAAACCAAAGATGCCAATTCCGGATACAGCGATTCATTGGGAAGATGAAACTACAATTATTGGTTTGGGTGCATCAAGGCGTTTAGCGTTTAGTGATAGTTCATTAGCAGATGCGTATGTCACAGCAGATGAAGGTTACGAAGCAGATGTTGAAGTACCTGAATACTCTGACGGTCATGTTTCACGGTTAGTACGTTAATTTTAAGGTTTTCAAAATTTTATTTCTATTTTGGAACTTTATCCATCCACACTTCAGTCGCTTTAATTTTGAAAACAAATGTTCGATTTAGTTGAAACTTTGTTTAATATTTATGAGAGTGCCAAGATTGGAGTTGGCCAGAGGTGTGTACACATATAAAGTCGTTAATAAATATACACTAAGAAATTTTATAGCTTAATTATGTTTTGTCTAACAATTACTTATACTTTTTTATGAATAATTCAAATAAAATATCCAAATTTTGCTAAAATATGAAAGATACGTGAATCTTGTCGAAGACTTTATATTAGATCGAAAGATTTAGAATATTTTGTTTTTGACTCACACCTTCGGGGATTTAGTTTAAAAAATCGTTATATAGTCCTTGTCTGTGCTATTACAGGATGGTCTGTTCAAAATTTCAAATTTTTTGACTTAGCCGCTTGGACCGCATCTTGATCGAAATTTGAACCCCCTCTTCAATCTTTGTAGGTTGAATTTAAAAAAAATCTTTTTACAGTCCACATCTAGATTATAACAAGATGCTCCGTTCAAAATTTCAAGCTTTCTGAAGAATTTGTGCTTAAGCTTCATAAAAATTTCAAAATGTGAACCTCTTGTCGCCTTTCGGGATTTATTTTCAAAAAATCGTTTGTTTGACCTCGTCTATGTTAAAACAGAGCCTCTCTAATGTTTTATCTGTCAAATGCTTTTAACGGTGGAGAAAAGATATATTTTGCTAACTTTAACTTTTCCATCTTTTTCAAGCCAAATTATGTACCCCTTCCTTTTATAAATATTAGTTATTCTCATCAAGTATCCTTTACAGAAAATTTTTGGGTTAATTTCTGATTCAAATATTTTGATTGGGCTAAAAATTTTAAATTCGGATATACTCTTTTATTTTTAATGTATACAGGAAGGAGTCCTTCATCAAGTTAGTAATTTCAAAGCAATGATCAGTCGATCAGTCATTCGATATGCTAGTGACGTATATAATTACGTGAATTATTTATGACCTTTTGATAAACATGAGAACAAGTTAATTAGATGATCATTAAATTATATTCAAAATATAAACAAATTTTAATAAAACAAACAAAATGTAATGATCCTTGTAATTTAAGAAAAATAATCTTGATAAATTTTGTTTTTGAATACTTAGAAAATTCTTAGACTGATTACTTACTTAATGTCTTAATCAGTTTGCATTTTTGTACAATGATATTTATAGGACAGTTCGGTCACAATATTGTCCGTGTAATCACCGGCTTTTTCAGAATGGTAGTCATCAAGCTAACTTTTAACAAAGTTTCCTCTTCGATAATTCTAAATAATGGGCCTTTTTATTTATCGAAGCCCTTAACATTTTCGATTGTGTCCACTGACTTCAAATTGACGAATGTTTTTTTATTTGCTATTGTAATCAAAGGTCGATCAATAATAATGTTAATAAACATTTTGTTGGAACGTAGCAAAATTACGTGTAAGGGCACTGAGTTTTCTCAGGTATTACGTAATACGGTTTTCATATTTATTCAAATTAATTATTCTTGAAAAAACGTGTATACCCAAATCAAATTCTTCTATATGTCGGATTATTTTTGATTTATATAATAATTAACTTTATTATATATTTAGCAAAAAAAAAGGGTTTAAAAACAAATAATATAAACATCTAAATGCCAGACTTGGACATATAAAACGAATAGATTCACAAAAATACAATTATCTTCGAAATTTTCGTGCAGAAATAATTTAAAAATTAATCCCACATCAACATTACATATTAGTAAAACTTAATTAAATTCGCCCATCCCTCCCCTCCGGAAAATATATTATGAAATATTCCTCGGTAAACACCAAGGCCATCTATAATGATATCGCATATTATAATGATATTCACAACGTGTTCAATTGATAACCCTCTAGTCAAAAAAAAAAGGACAAATGTAATTGCGAATTTTCATATTTCAGCGACGAGCGAATTTTCATAATACGATTTCAATACAAGTATACAACCCTTTTTAAATAATCTGTAACCTTTTTTATCCAGTGGATTTTCCATATAAGTTTTTCGAATATTTATATTATGATTTTTAATTTTGGAAAATTAGTTAAATTCTCAAAATAAGCGAATGATTGATCCAAATTAATTATTAAGGTAGTTTGGAACCCAAATGACTCAAAGTTAACCCAATATTTTTTATTCGAAAGATTATAATTAAATGCACCTATAGAAAAAAAAACCAGATTTTTTTACCTCACCGTTTAAGAGATATAATTAATTAAAGTTTAGCAAAAATATACGAGCTCTTATGAGTGTTCTTGTTCAATAATACCGGAAATGTAAGGTTTGTAGAAAATTGGCAAAGTTGACCCTGCAAAAAAAAAACTTTTAAATTGATAGAACTATAATATCCCAAATATACACTGAAAAAATTTCAGTAATTTACCGTGTACTTTCCATGTAATTCATTTTTAAATATTGACTATCTCTCTCCTCCATATTTACTAGGGAAAAAATAGTGGCTCCGTTAAGCGCTCTAATTTCAAATAGAGAAACTAGCGTTTTTAATGGTATAATAATTAAATTTATTTATTTATATTAAAATTAAAAATAAAGAATTCACGATATAAAAAATAAAATTGTCAGTTCAGGGTTATGTTTTAAAAATCATTTAAAGTTGGTATTATCTAGTGACAGTTACAGTACTAGTCAAATAATATATTATTTATTACATCATTTTAATTATTTAATTATAATCCGTGCTAAATTATATCAATTAAATTCTTATGTGATTTTTTATCAATTATGATACCATTCTTCGTATATTTGATAGTAAAAAAAAATTTAAAAAAAGTTTTTTATTTTACTTCGAATTGCGGCTACCAAGTTACCTTAATATAATATAACTTGTTTTTTTTTTTCAGATATGAAATTACAGTCTCTCTAGCAGATTCTTGTTCTTCGGGTGATAGCATACCACAGTTACCGGCATGTGATTCAGGATCTCCTGGTTTCGTATTTGCAGAGTATTGTCGTACAAAATCAATTGTACATCCAAATTTATGTTTGTTGGCATTGGACTTATTCGTAACACTCAACAAAAAGTAACATAATTAAATTATTTACGTTTTATTATAATAATCATTAATTTATTTATTTTTAAATTTTAGTCAAAATGGAAATAATGATCATGTTTTAGATGATATTTTGTTATGTTTGCAACGATTATTAAGCTTATGTCGAGATAATCCACATAATTGTATTGCTCTAGCTTATGCTGGTACAATAGCTAAATTGTTGATTGGATTTAACGATTGTCTGGTGTCAAAATCAACTCAATTAATTGGTATGATTTATATTGATTTTTCCATGGACAGATACTTTATGAATCAAAGACGACATACCCAATTGGATCATGCGAAAAAGTGTAAAAATTATTTTTTCCAATCTTGGTCAAACTATTTTTGTACTTATTTTTTCCTGTTAATTAGTTTATCAATAATTACGTAACAATAATAATTACGTATTACTATAAATTTTACACTTCTACGCGCATTTAATTTGAATTATTTCAAAAAAGTTATCACAAGCACAAACAAAAAAGTTGTAGATAATAAATTTTGTGGATACCGACTTTGAATGAATTTATTTCGTTTAAAATTAAGTTTTACTTTTTTTTTGTGCAATCTTTTTAAATTTTTTTCAATTTAATGGCCTGTATTTTTGGGTCATTTGTTAAAATTTTGACACAATTAAATCAGTAGGGAATAATAAAGGTGATTGCAGTGAGCTAGTCAACAATAATTTTGAGTTGTCAGAGTTGTTTCAAAACTAGTCTACAGTAAGCCAGCCAAACTTATAAACAATGCAGAGAATCTAAAACAAATTACACAGGAATTTCAAGATTTTTACAAGATAAAACTTGCCATATTTCACATTTTTAAAATATTAAAAATTTTTCACGAAAAATGAAATTTCTTTATAATTTTTGGTAAATGGTATTCAAATTCCGAGCTATTTTCGAGTTGCATCTTAAAACTTAAACTGTTTTTAAAAAAAGTACAAATTTTCTGAAAAATCGTAAAAACTGGAATTTTAACTTCGAAAAAGATGTCAAAATTTCGAGCTAATTTCGAGCCGCTCCGAAAAATGACGCTTTTCCGAAAATCGTAAAAAAGTGATTTTACCGATCGATTTATATGGAAAAATTTTAAATAGGAGTCTAGGAAGAATTGGGTAAAAATTTCAGGCTAGTATTTGATGATTTTCCAGAAATACGTTTTTTGAAGCAACTATCATTTAATATCACACAGCTCGTAATAAGCTCGAAATTTTGACACCATTCTCACTTCCTAGTCTTGATTTAAAAATTTATTTATAAAAAATTGATAGATGGAGTTTTTTACAATTTTCTGAAAAATTATGAGTTAGCTTGGGATTACAATTCTGTTTGAAATTAGAACGAAATATAGACACCATTTCCAAACTTCCTTTTTCCTATTTTACAATTTTTTTTACAAATTGATAGGTACAATTCTAGTTTGTTTTTATTTACCGGTAATGCGTCATTTTTTTAAGTGTCTCGAAATTATATTCATTCAACTCGGAATTTTGACACCTTTTCAATTAAATTGCAAATTTTCAATTAAAACATAATTATTCTGTTTTCAGAAGTACAACATGCAATTTTGGAATTGATAACATTATTATCAAAACATAGCATTACTCGATTTGAGTTAGCATTATATCTACAATTATTCAAAGCCGAAGATCCTCCATTAGGACTTCTTTTAGATCCATTAGTGGCATTGGCTACATCAAGTCGTCCACAACCGAATCACATCCTATGTTTTCCATCAACAGTATATACAAATATTAAAAATTCAATAATTAATGAAAATTCTGCCTTAATATTGGCAAATAATTTACGTGCTCAACATTCTGGATCAGAACAATCGGCATGGACAAATTATGCTGTTTGTTTACCGATAAATAATGAAGTAGGTTGGAGTATGTGGTCTCATGGTTATTCATGCTGTTTCTGGATGCGACATGAACAACCAGGTGCAGCTTATGCGATTGGTAAACGTGCGAATAATTCATTTGAGCAATCTGAAAAATTTGAATCGAGTATTAAATCAAGTGTTCAAGATTCAACGAGTATGCATTTGCTATCGATTGGAAATGATGCGTTAATGGTTGAAATGTGGGCGGATTCAGCTAATGGTAAGCTTTTTCATTTCATTCCAAAACAATTTAGATCTATCCGTATAAAATATTTCCTAGAGCGAAAATTATTTTTTTGTGTTTTACATGTATTTTGACTACAAAGTAATGGTCATCAGTATGAATTAGCTAATCGTAATTGTTCTCCTAGGAGAACTTACCTTTTAATTTAGTTGATTTAGTTAATTAGGTGAAATTTAACCAAAAGTCTGGCTATATTACATGAAGTGTGTTTACGCTTGTATATTGCTTTACTTTTACTTAAACGATTAAAAAGACGCAAGTAGACATATCCATATTTAATATCATATAAGAAGCTACTGATATCTTCTTTATAAATATGTTATGTAACAAAAAATGAGTTTTTGTTAAAATATATTTGAATTTAAAATTTTCTCGTATTCTAAGTAAACATTCTGTTTAAAAATTTTGTGTTCATCTCGTTCAATTCAATGATTATGAACCATTGGTTAATTATCGACTGACTGCTACACCCACACTTCATACTTTAGGATCTTTATATAATTTCGATCTAAATCCTTTTCCATTTTTTACTGACCTTATAATTTTTAATTTTCAGAACAACTAATCTTTCGCCTGTCTAGACCAGAACTAAAAACAAATCGAATTATCTCTGAACAAATTGTACCAAACTGTATACCAACAGGACAATGGCATAATTTAGCGTTAAATGTGCGTGACAACATACAAAAACGTAAAATAGTTATTGAAATCACATTACTAATAAATGGATGGAAAGAAGTCATTATTAAATTGCCAGTTGTTGGATTATTGCCAAAATTAAAACGTACTTGTGTACTTCTTGGGCAAATTTGTACGCATAATGCTACAAACATGACAAGTTCATGGTTCTTTGGAAACTTAATGTTATTCCGAACACCAGTATTCACTAAAGAACGTGCTATATATTTAGTTGGTCTCGGTCCAAACTACACAAGCTTAACTGAATGTGAAGTTGGTAAACAAATACCAAACTTTACGACGATATTCGGACCCCGAACTATTTCAAGTGTTATCGATTGGGATAGTATATTGGATGCGGCAAGTGGGAATTTAAAGGAGTTACAAGATAATTTATTGTTGTCGTATAATGCACAACATCCAAATTTTGTACATGTATATCCGCAAATGATTACAAATCCTGGTGGCACTGTTGGTAATTTATTCCATACATCGTCTGGATTTCGTGTACAGGCGACTACAGATCAACGCGCATGTCAACAGTTACCGTTAGCATTAGCACCAGAAATAATTGCTCCGTTAGTTCCACAACATTTTCAAGGCTTATGTGCAGCAGCATCATTATTAGGTGGTGTACCAGTATTTATGTTTTTGTTTGCTCGTGTGGTTGAATTAAAAGGTACGATATTTTTAATATATTTAAAATACTGGTTAACATTATTGTTTAATTTATCTATGAATGATTTCTGTTGAATTATTAAAATGATAATTAAAAAAAAAAAAAAAAAAGTTAATACGAGGGTGGGCCAATAAGTTTTTAGAAAAAGATAGAAAACAATTTTTTGCGTAAATTCTTTTTTTTTCTTCAACATAATCTTTCTTTAGTTCAATGTACTTAAACAGATGCCCCTCCAACTTTTTTATTCTTCAAAAAAAATATTATGATTGTGATAGTTACTCAAATTGTAAACCACTGTCCGCTAAACCAATTAAAAAATTTTGAAAAAAAAAAGAAACTCACCCGGGGGCCAGATGTTTGGAATAAGGAGGATAGTGTATAAATTCAAACTTCAATTGCTAAATTTTTGCCAATATAACAACGCACGTTTGAACTCGTAAATTATGCTGAAGAATGAACATTGTTTTCTTCAAATAATACTGTCCAAATATCCTCTGTCCGTTTTCCAAATCGTTAAAGATATTGCCACGTATATCTCAAAACGCAGTAGCCATCCATTACATTTCACCGCCCTAATATAAATTTTCAATTAAATTCAATCGGATTTAATGGGAAATTAATTGGATTCAATCGAAAATTTGATTTTCATTTAAAACCAATTCAATTCGACTAAAACCTATTCAAAAATTTTTATTGCTTTTAACCGAATTGAATTGGTTTTAATTGGATATTTTTTTCATTTAAAACCAATTCAAATTTTTGAATAGGTTTAAATCGGATTGAATTGATTTTAATTGGATGTTTTTCCCATTTAAAACCAATGCAATCCGATTAAAAAATTATTCACAAATTTTAATTGTAATGAATTATATTTAAATGGATATTTTTACATTTAAAACCAATTGGAAATTTCCATTTAATTCCCATTGAATCTAATTTAAATATAATCGGATTTAAATTGGTATTCAATCAGATTGAATTGGAAATTTCCATTTAATTCCCATGGAATTCGATTCAAATTAAATCGGATTCAATTGTACATTTTTATCAATTGTCTTCGTTGTTACGCCTCAGTGATGTTCTTATTTTTATATACAGTTATTTATCTGTGCAGAAACTCATCTGGGTTTCGCATGAGCTCCAAAAGAGCCTTACAAGAGACAACGCAGTTGCGTTTGTTCTTATTAGAAAGAAAATGTGGCATCCATTTCGCAGATATATTTTTCATACCCATTTCACGAAAATTTATACTTTTGTCACTTAAATCGTGGATTTTATCTATCATTTTTGAGGTACTCACGTCTACAGGCCGGCCTAAACGAATTTGAAATAAAGTTACAAATAAAAGTTATGTGAAAAATTGTTCTCGATAATTTTTATTGCCATCATTTTTCATGTAAAACCAACACAACATTCACTTACCAAGGTAATACACAGATGTTGGGAGGCAGCATATGAAATCGAAAGTAGGGGTATTCTTAGTTGAAGTATTCCTATGCGTCCTTAATTTTAATAGATTTTTTAAAAAACCAATTCGTTGGGTAATTTCCAACCTTTAAATTTTATGTAAAGTAAAAATCTTAAATTGTCTAAATTCTTTGAACACCAAATGGGATACAGTACTGATTGAAAAATTACAAAGTACTGGATTTAGAGCGTATAAACAGGTCGAAAAACGATATACTGAACTGTAAACTTGTAGCAATGAAACCACACACGAAAATTCGAAGTAAGCACGAATCGAACATCGTATGTACCTCATACATTAATAAAAAAATTTTAAATAATAATTTTGAAGGACTTAAATTTCTCATATATTTATAACGTAGTTTTATTTTTTTACAGGTAGTGGAATTGAACAAGGATTAGCTTTACGTTTGTTGTTGCGCTTAGTACAAGTTGATAGTGAATTACATGCTCAATTTCAACAACAAGATGGTTACCAATTGTTATTAAGGGTTCTATCGTCAAGTCGATGTGAACCGTCTCAACATATCTTAAAAGCAATTCTAGATATTTGCTGTGATAAAACAGTTTTACATTATCATTTCAATAATGAAACATTCAATGTTTTAACTCAAACTGATGCGATAATTGTCAATCCAAATTTAATTAAAGCTGCAGTCGGTGGTTGGCATGCTTGGGATTGCGAAGCACTTATCGCGTTATTGTCAGTTTTACATTCTTTACTACGCGATGATCATCCCTTCCGTGAATTCAACGCCGCACAATTAAATCGTGTACATTTAGTAGAAGCGCTTCTCTCTATGTGCAAAGAACATTTCTTGTATGAAGAAAACGAATCTACTGAACAATTACCGTCGACGGTATGTTGTTCAATTGTAGAGTTAGTACGATCATTAATGGGAGCCCCACCCGAATTTTGCCACATCGTAGCAGTAATCGATTTTCTTTTACTTTTACATCAAGCAAGTGCAACTTATGTTACGCACGTGCGTTCTAGTTTTTATTATTTGTTGAACGATGCAATTCCTCCAGGACAAAATGCTTCAAATCCATTAGCGTTACCTTCCGTTGGAACAGAAAGCGTGTCCGATACAAATTCGTTAACTCATCCCGTAGATCCAAGAAAATTAAATAAAGCATTAACAAATCTAAAAATTCAACAACGTGGATCATCAGATTCATCAACATCAAAACGCTCTCGAAGACGAAAGAAAAATGTTCAAAATTTAGATACAAATCGAGCGAGGGAAACTGTAACGGATTCTGGTATTGCTGGAAGCTATAAAGAATTAACAAGTAGTGATCCAGATAATAATGGAAGTGACGGAGTACATATAAGTAAAGAACATGAAGAAGCTGATTTTGTGATGGTTTACTCGGAGAATCAAAGTGATGCGAATATTGAAGTAATCGAACATTCGGTAATTAAACGAACTCCTGAATATCCGACGATTAACGGTATTGCAGCGTTACGCCTTTATGAAAAATCTAAAAATAATGAAGCAAATAAGCAAAATTCTGTAACTAATGGTGAACGTCGTAATAATTCGAAATTAACTGAACAAATAAAAAATGAACAGTTACGACCATTAACTGTTAAAGAACGTCAAGATGTTTATACAAAAAGCCAGTGGTTGGTCACAGAAGGTTTACTGTTACTTTTACGCGATACTTTATTAGTTTTACCTGATACAATGTCTACGCAAGTTTTATGTCATGTGGTGAAACCTGAATTATTATTAGTTATGGCTAATCATCCTGCACCCTATGTACGGACAGCTTTAATTAAAGTTTTGGCAGCTTTCTTACAACGGTCTTCTGAAGAAGAGTTGGCTAAATTTATTAAAAATAAATACTTTTATCATTTAGCCAATCAATTAAGTTTATTTTCCGCATCTAGAGATTTAGCTAGTGCGTGTGGATCGTTAGTTACACGATGTACTGCAACGTTGGAAGAACAAATTGAACTAGCACCATGGACTGATTTATCATCGGTACAATTAGCTGCATTACCACCACTTTTAGCGCTGTTGCCAAAATCTGTTAACGATCCAATTTTAACTAGAGATTTGCTGACGTTTATAACGCATATATTTACTCGGGTAAGTTTATAAAATCATTTTAGAAAAATTCGACTATAATGGATTCAAAAACTGGTAATTTTTTTATGACAATTTTTCAATTATAAATTAACGCACTTCAAGAAATTATATTTTTTGATAAATGATCGAATTTGAATAATATATACCTCATTCGCACTTAACAATTTACCAATCAATATTAATCGTTAAAGGGGCAGATAGTTAATATTTATATTAGAAAAAGACAGATCGTTAATCTTTTATGAAATATAAAAGCACACACAGTATTCTAAAATTTTATTGCAAAAAATACAATGATATTTGCTTCATAGTCTCTTATGAAGTATAAAAGCGCACGCAAGATTCAAAAACCTTTTGTAAAAAATACAATGAATGCTTTTATGAATTCTTATATAAGTTTCTTGTACCTAGATTTAATGATGTACCTCAAATATACATAACCATATTCGAATGTAAAAATTTTTAATTCCTATGAATTCTGACAAGGATCATTTAAGACAAAATGTTTGTAGTAGCAAATGAAACAAAAGTTCTCAAGGACTTATTTATTTGCCTTTAAAATACGCTTCTATATATCCCTGTATGAACTGCCTTGTATAATAAAATTTTTTAAATAATTCAAACTCTAATAATAGTTTCAAAAAATATCCTAATCCCTTTTTCGTCCTATATATATTCTACAAACTGTTTAAAAACGGCTATATATTTTTAAAGTTTGTAAGAAATTTAAAAATAAAAATGGGCGTGTTTGGCCGAAGTTAGTACTTACTAAATTTAGTAAGTCACTTAATATACTTACAAAATTTTCCGGGATACAAAATAAGTGCTAACGCAGTAAGCATGGCTTAATATACGACGCCATTTTGCTTATTGTTGATGTAAACAAAACGGACAGGAACAGATCTGTCATTGTTGAATCTGCAGGAATTGAATTATATTTCTATATTTAGTACTGTCATTATATTCAGTCTATGAGGTTTTGTACGAGATATAACGTAAACCGGTGTTTTGTGTTCTTTTAAGCCAATAAGTCGGTCCTGGCCGAAAAGCGCTATAGTCAGCTTATAAGATTTTAATTTTTTTATGCTGATTGACTTACTAAGTTTAGTACTTACTTCAGTCAAACACGCCCAATGAATTGACAAACAGTCATGCCAATCCACAGAAAATAATATTCCCTGCAATCAAACCAAAATTTTTATTGTATTTATTTATAAGTTTATAAAGAATTTATTAATGAAAACAGAAAATTTATGAATATTAAAATATTTTATTGATCGAAACTAGACGATTTTGCACTTGTGTGTATCTATCTATTTATTATCTATCTATGTTTATGTTTGTTCTGCTGTAGTTTTCTATCTAATTTTCCAATAAACATGAAATCTGCTAGTTCACATTTAGGAAATTTACTGTATAGTTTTTGAACCTTATTGACCCATCAGGAACTTCGAAATAACAAATTTCCGAAAATCGTTGTTCTTCTCTCTTACGATATGATGAAATTTAAAGCATATATATTGGAACGTATAAACCATTAAATATTGGTTTAGAGCTATGGTTTATATTTTCTTCCTAATGAGAATAGGGTGCCACCATGAGTGGGATTTACTGCTCAATAGAGCTACTAGTATACATATGATACAGCAAAATAAAACTTATACTTAAAAGAATGGAAATATACTTAAAAATATACTTAAAATAATGGAAAAAGTAAAAATTAAATTATTTATTCACAACAAATTAAAAATTTGGGTCTAAGTGATATATTTTAAATTTCGCAATCTGCACACCATATTCTTGTTTCGTTACTAGTTTTTTTTTAAAGAATTATATAAGAACGAGCTCAACTCGTCCTGGACGCTTAAGAAGTTTTTAACAGTTTTCACGGTACAATAATTATCAAAAGATTTAGTTCAATCTTTCTTATTTGTGTGATTGAATTCGTCTCGAAGAACTAAAAATCAATATTCTTAAAATATATTATCTTTTTTTTTTTTATTGAATTGTAGTCTACTTAATTAAGTATCTTTTTGAAACTTAATCAAAGCATCCGTTTGGGAATATGAAAAAAATTAAAGGCGTAGGTGAAAATTATTGAATTTAAAAGACTAATCATTAAATATTTTCTGAATTTATTTCCAGGCTACCAATGCATTCCGTGCATTATTGGATAAAGGATTAATTGAAGTGCTTTTACGAACGTTATTGGAGGTCTTACATCATCCACAACGTCAAAATAACGTTTTAACAGATTTAGTTGCACTATTGGTGAATATTTCGTCAAGATGTTTATCTATGAATGGAACATCTAACATGCAGGTATAGAAATTTGATCTATAAATTAATATAATTTCCACTGATAATACCTTAGAAAATTTTTAAAAATATGTTTATTTTATAGACACCATTTAACCTATTCGTTGTATATGGTGTCTAAACAGTTGCTGTACGAGTTCACCTGTTGTCTGAATTTAATCGTTACAGATACTAGTATACATAATATTATTTTCCTGATATTTAAAACTAGCATGATTCTTTCCATGCTCACTTAGCATATTTTGAAACGATTTATAAGTATTTTCAGAGTGCCAAAACTGCACATAATAACTACCAAAAATTTTAAGATATGTAGTTTTCATAAAATCAAAGACATTCCATTTAGCGCTATATACTTATCGAAGTAGTTTTTTTCCTATTTATGAAATACTTTTTATACGCTCAGTATCTTTTGTACTGATATTGAAACTTTGATATAAATAAGATCATTTTTATAAACTTTTTCTAACATATTAAAATAATTTACTCCTACAAAATCAATATTTTAATCCATTCTCTTTAGTTTTTGGATCATTCGCGATTTAAAATGTCGATTGTACATTAAAAAAATGCTTATTATTTAAATAATTTTCATGACTAATATGCAAATTTTGCTATTTTTCGAAAAAGTGATTCATTTTCAAATGTGTTTAAATCGTTAGTCATTTACCACAGTAAAATTTTGGCAAGTGTAAAATCTTTATTGAAATATTGAACTCATACAGCAGGTACCCAAGGGTTAATTTTGTTTATCTAAGTAAAACTTAACATTTTAAACTGAATAAATTAAAAATAAAAAAACCACCATAAAAATCGTTTATTTTGTAATTTTAAATAAACATGAAAGATTTAGATCGGTGCATTTGTTTTTGGATTTCACTTTACATATCGAAGATTTCGACAGGATTCAAAAACCACATGTTATCGGTTCAGGGTATTTGTAAGTGCTCTTATGATAGTATTTAATGTATTAGGAAGTCATGCAATATGTAATTTTTGGTTGGTTGATTGGTTTTCGACACCAATAAATATTATATAGATATATATTATTTTATGTTTTTTATTAATTTCAGATTGTATTGGACATGCATCTTCAATTACACTATTTAACATTACGTGAACGTAAATCTGAGGCTTTATCGCAATCGCCTGAATTTACGTTACGTGCACAACAATGTGCATTATTTGATGGACAATTGGATGCATTACAAGAACGCTTAACATCATATCATAAAGCTGGATTTAAATTACGTACAACTGCTTCATACCTAGCGTCCGTATTATCAACAAGCTACGATCAAAGTGATCTATCAACATCACCAAAATATACGCCAGGTCGAGCACATCGTATACCAAATATACCATCATCGTCTAGACTGCAAGGGAATGTATCGAATTTATCAAATTCAATTAGTCTGCTGCTGGGCACATCGCAGCAACGTGAAATACCAAAAACAGAACTATGTGAACGATTAAAAATACTTTTGATTAAATGTGTGGAATTTATTGTGAACACAGGTTTGTACAGATTAAGTATGTTTATTTTTATAAATGGTAAATTTCACATAAAAAAATATTTAAGATTCTAGTGATAGCCATTTTACTCGCCCGAATCGTAAGACAGTTTCTACTTTAAAAATATTAAAATTAACGTTTAGAATTAATATAAAGAAAACGAACAGTACAGTAAATTAATTTCCCTCCTGTTTCCCTCCTTAAATTTTTATTTTCTGATTTGAAACATTTAATCAATTATATATAGCAAAATAATTGATATTTAAATTCCCTTTTCTTCTTTCCGTATAACTGTTTATATGTGGATGGATAATTTATTGAATAACAAATAAGTATCTTCAATTCTGCTTTAATATTTTTATTTAATAATAATTAAATAAAAGATATAAACTTAAAAACTATATTTCTATATTGTTTCATTTATTCACCAGAAAAAATATATCTTGAATGTTCATTACTGTTAAATTCAATTATCATTATAAATTTCCAAAACGTTCCTTGTTGATTCTTTTGATTAGTTATCAGTGGTCCTTGTTGATCCTTGCCTTTTCTTTTAAACATCCCCACCAGAAAAAATCTAATAAGGTTAAGTCGGGAGATCAAGCCGACCAAGAAAATATCACATAATACCTATGTATAAGAAATATTTTCAAGGTATTCTATCGTGCCTACATGGTGCACCGTCTTGTTGGAACCATATATGTTGTATTTCATTTATGGGTAGGTCATCTGATATTATTTTATTATTTATTTTAATCCACTGCTAAATTATTTCAAATCAGGAAATAAACATTCGAAGTACGATGGCTGGTTTTATAAGTAGAATTTGGAAAATTTAATTTAAAATTGGAGTGGTTATAACATTCCTTTCGAACTTATTCAATTTGTGCAAACCCTGTACATTCTATTTCAAAATAGTTTAATAGTTTATAGTGAATAGTTTAATGTTAATATTTTCGAAAGCAGAGATTTTTATAAAAAATAACTTTTTTTCATAACATAAATATTACAATAAAAAAGTTTTCCACATGGAGCCGACTTAAGTAGACATACTGTATAGACTGCAAACTACTCGTTTAACATGAAAAAATGGCAATATTCATTCTATAAACCATAGATTGATCGGAAACTTGATTAAGAAGATAGCTCACTTATATGAGTGTTATTATTCATCAATTTAATTATTACTATATTATTGAAAATGCTCTGTAATTAAAACGGATAATTTCGGGAATACTACATCCGCCCTCCTTAATAAAAGATTAATTAGGTTTTATTGAATGAAGTCGATATTTGCTTCTGGTATGTTTTGCTGCTAATGATATTTGCTTCTAGTATGTTTCGCTGCGGATTATTCATATTGATGGTGTATAATAAAATTGTATGAAGGTCACAGTCCGTACTTGGAAAAATTTTCCTTTCTTCTTCGGGAGAAGTATCATTGTAATATTTCACAGCGTTGATGCTTGTTGATGGGTATATTTGATTTTTAATAGCATTACCGTTGCCGAAACAGCAGTTCATGAATTTTAATTTATTTGCCGTTACCATTATCATTCCATCATTTTGTCGTTTTCATTTAAAACATGGACAACAATTTTCAATGAGCAACCATAGAATTTGTAATAACTTGAATTTGTAGATTAAATACATGTCGGTAAGTGATATTATCGACGATATCAGTATACGATATTGTATGCAAAATGGTTTGTTCAATTGTTGTTGAAGTTGTTCGTCGAATTAAGCGTTGTTTTATTAATACATTTTCTAATACAGCAAACATTTTCTGTGATATCGACTTTAGTATGAAGCTAATAAACAAACATTTTCTGTGATATTGACTTACTACTAGGTATGAAGATTTTCATTAGAATGGGCTTTACACATACCATTTATTGTTAGAATTCCAGTATTTTGAAGAACCATATCGTCATGTTCGTCGTTCAAGCATAATAATGTACATTGTGTAGGATTTGTTGAGATAAATAACCATTGGTTATTTGAAACTGGTTGCCAAATTTATGTGATTGCGTGGATAGTATTGGTTTGACATTTTCCTGGTATTTCTTTCGTAATGATTGTGAAAAAAGCAGTTTCACAGTTGTCTTCTATTCGTTGTCTGGATATTCTTATTCGGTCGCATAATTATTCTATTGGTTTATATTTTTGACTTTTTCTCAAGCTTTTTAACAGTGCATACTGTGTTCTACTTCGAGAAACTATCATATAATCGAAATCATTCTTAACGTATGTAAGGATTTCAGGATTTATTTTAGGTGGGATAGGTAAAGGATATATTTTATAAAGATCAAAATTGTCTATGGAAGTTATTAAGACTTTTTTTTATAAAATTTGTTTGTCTTCTATCATAATTGATTTAGGTTTAATAATTTTTTAATAATATTCTAAAATTTGCTAATTAATATATAAGGTAAATGATACTCAGGTTGTTTGAAGTTCATTAAAGAGAGTTTTGAGAGAGATTGCACATAATTGATTAACGTATTATTATACATTTTGAACAATGTCGTTAATTTGTTTGATTAATAATTAATGATCAACTAAAGCGATTTGAATTGAACGTTCGTCTAATATGTTCTTGGATTCGCTCATGAAACTACTGAAAACTTTTATATTCATATTTAGTTTTTCTTCGACGGTGTCGAGAATAATCATTGTTTGATTTACGTTTATAATAGTGTCTTTAATTACATGAACTTAAAATTGCATCAATACATGAGTTTGTTTTTGATCGTTTATCAATGATTCAATAAAACTTTGATAAAATACTGCGTCATCACTATCTGGTATCCCAAGCCATTTAATAGGGTAGCTTACAATATTCATTAAGACGCTTTTTACTCTATTTAGTGAAATATAGTGATTATCTATTAGATTTAATTGATCCTTTAATTATATTAATTGTGATTCTAACATGGATAACGTCATTTTGCGTGTTGTCATCGTTTTCTGTGATTAAACTACAAAAGGATAATAATTCGGAGTAATATTTAGTGAAAATGTCTAACATATTATGTAAGGAAGTAAGATTATAATAGTGGATTAACGATATGTATTGGTTTGCGATTTACGCATTTCTAAAATTAAAGTAAAAAAGACCTTATCAATTACCGTTATCTTTTATTTGGGTTCCTTCATTTGTATTGATAATATTAGACTCATAAATTGGACTATGATTACCTGCTTGGTCCACATTTAGAAACATAGGGTTTCAGTAAATTAAAGTGATACGTTTTAATGTTTTTTTATTTGTAAAGTAGCAATGCTATTATCATAGACTTGAATTTTTTTTTATGGTCCGCTAAACTTGGATCAAATTTTTTGGTCTGTTGTGATTTTCTAATCGCATTTCGTAATGGAACTAACTAAGTTGTTTCGAAAGTTTTTGTCTTAGTCTTTTTATTATAATATTTTTTAGTTTCTTAGATTTTAACAACTTTGTTTTTGCTGCGTCTGGCATCTTTTCCCCTTTTAATAAAATCTTGAGTAATAATTTGGTAAGTGGGTTTTCCTTTCGGTTTCTCGTTTACTCGAGGAATTTGCGGACGTTTACCAAAAACGAGTGTATACGGTGTTTCGTTTGTTGAATGATTTATATGAGTGGTGTGGCTATGTACTGCTAAATATAATAACTCATCTCATGTTTCTGAGTTATTGTCTACGTAAGATCTAAGAAATGGTTTAATCGTAGAGTGAGAGCGTTCCAGAGCACCACTTTTTTGGGGATGATCAGGTGTGTTGACCACCGTATGCTTAATCTGTAATAGTTTTGTTAGTACTTTAAATAGTTTTATTAGAAATTCAGCACAACTGTCTGTGAACATAGCAGGGAGTCCGAATATCGAATAATCTTTTAAGAAGTGAATAACACACATATCAGCTGTGGTTTTGGGATTCGGATAAGCTTGTAAAAATTTTGTTAATTTATCCTGTATAGTAAGGATATACGGATTTTGACTCTGGGTAATATTATATGGTCCCATAATGATAGCGCAACCTAATCATTAAAAACGTTGCAATTATCGTTATTATCACAGGAGTTTTATTAATGTTTGATACTATGGTCATTCGAAATGTTTTATAGCTCAGTTTTTCATGAATTTTTCTATGCCCTTTTTTATGCAAAAGTATTTCTTTTGTATTTCCTGGTGCATTCGAGTGATGCTAGGATTTCCAGATAAGACATTTTTGTGTTAGTCCTTGAGGATTTGAGAAAGTCTCGTGTAATTAGATTAATTTTTAAATTGTCAGACATTATGTATTCAAGCATAGGCACAAATTTTGTTTGTTTTATATTTATTATAAAACAAAATATATACATTTGGAATGTTAATTATATTTATTTTAATTTCATTTGTGCATGTATATAATCGCGCCAGACTGCCTAGTTTCGTATATGTTTTCACACTCAATATGTCCTTTAGGTGCATGTCTCAGAAATAATGAATAAATATTTTGATTTTGTTTAGTAGTATTTAATTTTATTCTTTCATTTAACCTGACACCTCAAGTGTTTTGTAGATAATTTTTGATTGTGTTCTTTCAAGCTTTTACCAAAGACAATTTTATATTGTCTAGCTAAACGAAGCATTTATGACCAAGATTATTAACTAGAATCGTGTTAATAAGCCTTTGGAATGTACTTCGAGGGTTTTTGAGTCCGAAATTCATTCTATCAAATTCAAAGTGTCCATGAAGAGTACAGAAGGCTGTTTTGGGTTTATCTTCTTCTTTCATCTCGGCTCGATGAAATCCACTAGCCAAGTCTAATATAGTGAAGTATATGGATTCATCAAGTTGATCTAAATTATCCTCGATATTGGGAGTGAAAATGAGTTATTATGAGTTACGCCATTTAGCTTGCGATAGTCCGTTCGATTCTCCAGTTCTGACTCCCAGTAGTCTGGTTTCTTGGCAACGAACTTTAAAGGACTTGAGTATGGGCTAGGCGAAGGATTAATATTGCCCTGTTCTAACATCTTTTTTATTTGTATACCAACCTCCTTTTCGGTTATTTTGTGGTACCTACAATTTTTCGTTACTATTGGTGTTGGATCCGTAACTATTATTTCATGTTTAATAGTAGGAGTAGAAGTGAGTGTGTCACCCGGTAGAAGGTAATATGTCATCTTTTTCTTCATTATTTAAATGCGATAATCTTAAATTGTCTTGTAAGCACTTTGCACGTAAGCACCACTGGGATGAATTAAAGTTTAAATGGTTAACTTCTTCATGAACTATTTTAATTTGTGCGATTCTGAAATTTGGATTAATTTATTGATTCCTTTTCTTTTGCGGCATTCATATTCTGTATGCACTCTGATTTTACATTGTTTAAGTTACATTGTTTAGAATAATTCGATTGTCCGGAACGATGTTGAAGGATTTAAATTTGTATTTACAGTATTTTTTTTGATTGCTAATAGCTAACTTTTCCATTCTTGAATCATCTAGAAAATAAGCTTCTTCTTCGCATGCGAGAGTCACAACTTCGTTAATAGATGCGAAGTTTCGATGTCTCAAAATCTGTGAGATTTCTGAGAGAGTGTAATGAGTGAACCTTCTCAATTCTATTCTGTTTATAACCCGAACTTCACTTTCAAGTGTATGAGTTGATGTTTAGGATTCCGTATCTGTTAGGCATTTATTTGTTATATTACCTAACCTAATCTTTGATAGATTCTGTTGGTTTCTGTTGGATATTTAACTATATGAATATATTGGCTGATATATTAAAGTTTATCTCTCAATCGTTTGAATGATTGAATCGATCGCATATTTAATTTTGTTTTAATCTCACTGTGTGTTTTGCAAGAAGTTCTTTTGGTTCTTCGATAAACGTTGAAAGGTATTTTATCTGTACTTGTTCTGTCATTATTATTAAGTATTACTAAGTCATCGTCATTACTAGGGTTTTGTGATGATTCATCGTCGGTTGTTGTAGGAGTTTCCAGAGGAATTTCGTCAATAATTTGGGAATTATTAGCGATTGTGCATGTATGAACGATTTAAATTTAGCTATGTTACTTGTAAGTAGGTAAAAATCAGGATGACTTACGGTTTTTACTTTCGACGAAAGGGCGAGTTCTTGTGACAACGGCTATTTCCTTGAAGTATTTGGAACACCTATCTGGAAGCTAGAAGTATCTTCTTGATTTATACTTTCACTTCTTCATTCAATTGTTACAGGAAATGATTCGGGATAATCGGTGCACTCGTTGTTTGTTTTATTTGCTGTCACCAGGTTGATATTTTACGTTGATCCCAAAACAAGTGCTTGATAATTTAATTCACAATAAAGTTTTAAGTTGCGAGCAGCAGGCGAAAGTATCGTATAACATTAAATATAAAATTCATTTTAACAAATCTTCATAAATTTGCTTAGTCAACAATAATTTTATAATACTTATATTTTATGACTTTAAATAAAATTTATGACAAATATTTCTCAAATAAAAATGTTTATTAAATTTTAATTAGAACAATTCAAAACTTAGGAAAATAACTATCTGATTTATATGACCATGCTTATTAATTTGTATTATTTTAATTGATTATTAAGCAATTTAATTATTACTTTATTATTGAGCATGCTGTGTAATTAATAGGATAATTTATGGAATACTACAATATAAATCTTACCTTATTATTATTTTTTGTTTTATTTATTTATTTTTTTTTTTAATATTTTTATATATTTAATTTAATTTTTTTAAATAATTTTTATTAATTTAATTTTTTTTTTTTAATATGCAATATGTGAAAAGTTTCATAATTTACGAAAATTATTTGTAAAGTGAATTTTTTTTATATGACAGTTAAAAGTTTTCATTAAAAGTATTGCATGTGAAATAAAACATTTTATAAATGATAAAATATTAAATGTTGCTTAGTTTTAGGTGAGATGTTTCAAATCATCTGCGCGTACAGTAAGGCTCGATTGTTTTTTTTTATGATTTTTATTTATTTTATTTCAATTTTTTTTCATTTTATTGCATTTTTTTAAATTTTATTTCATTTTTTATTTAAATTTATTTTTTATTTGTTTTTTATTTAGTTGTAACTGTTTACAGATTTTTCTATCATGTTACACATAACATATTACATATTTTTATAACGTATTACACAATAACATCTTACACTTTTCATGAAATCACTGCTATATAAAAACATCAACTTATCACGTAATTCTTAAATAAACTTTTCAAATAACATCTTACACCTTTCATGAAATCACTGCTATATAAAAACATCAACTTATCACGTAATTCGTAAATAAACTTTTCTAATATCGCGCCTTTTTTTGTCATGTTATTAATGTGGTTCCCTTCTCCGAGGCAGAAGCGATACGTATCTTGTTTCATAATACTCTAAACAAAATATTTTAGGATTGACGCATTTATCTTGCTTTATCCTAACTAAATGACTATATTATTTCAGAACCCGTTGGTGATGTGTACTCTCAAGCAAGTATTACCGAAACAAAATTAGTACGACGAGTTATGCTAACATTATTACAAGGTTTATCGAATATAATCACAAACGATACAATTCCATGGCGTTTAGCAGTATGGAATTCAAGGGGTGCTCTACGAAAACCAACTGCCGAATTAGTTGTATGGTTAATGGCACCAGGTCAACCAATTAAATTACGTATGTTTGCAATTCATTCTCTACGCGAAGAGCGTAATTGTCGTGAATTAATTAACACACTTTTACAAACACATCCACAAATCGAGCAGAAATTTACTATTTATTTATGGGATTTAATGTATAATACGGGTGGTTTGACTACCGAATCTGATAGTAGTGATGGAAGTCCATTAGCTATTGTTACCGGAGGTTTATCCAGTGCTGAAATACGAATATGTGAAGACTTGAAAGAAGATTTACAATGTTGGGGAATTCTATCGCCACATAGTATTGGTCATCAACATGATCAATGGCAAGAAGAGGTGCGAATATTAAACGAGGAAACAAATCAAGAACGTAAAGATTGGATTAAACAGAATAATCGTGGTATTTATCGAAGTATATATAAATGGGAATCGTTAACACGCACCCTAACAGAAAACGCTATGGCAATTACACGAACCGTAGTTGAATCACAAAATCGTGAACGTAAATCATTTATGGAGTATATGAAGATAGCTTATACGGAACGGTTGCATGCACATATCCGTTGGCAACAATTAATTCAACAATTAACGCATGAACGAGCGGTTTGGTATTTCCCAGAATCATATCCACAGTAAGTACGAATTGTCATATTAAATTTTTATATAGTTTCACATTGTGCTAATAGATTTAACAGTAGATGGAAATATTGTCGTCTGCAGAGAGATGGAGAGTATATTTCCTTCTCACTTGAGTTCTTATAAAAGGTACTAACGCACATCTGCCAAATATTTATTAGACCTATAATAACTCTGTGTCTATTAACAAATTTCCTTTGGGTACAATTATTTATTATATGTAAACAACACATGGCAACGCTATCAACAATACGCACACCTTAACTTAACTTTTCTTATGATAAGAAGTGATTATTTAAAATAATGGAACAAGCTTTATATTTTGTGCAATTATTCTTTTTTATTTTATTTTCTATACATAATATTAATCATTTTGCTATTTTTATAATAGCAAAATAAATTTGTTTGCTTTCCATAAACATAATTATCTACGCTATATTATTAATTTATAACTTATATGCGAACATTGCACATAGTTATGTATTACATGTACAACAATGTGGTAGTGTCTACATAGATATGCAAGTTTGTGAATTTTTATCATATTTTGATGTACATACGCATATCATAGGAAACAGAGATTCTTTTTCACCTTGTTGGCGACACCTTAACTCAATACTCTTACCGAAAGGTGTTAAAGCTTGATAAGGAAATTGCCGTAATGTTAAATCTATTGCTATCATTAACCACATATAACAATAGACCACTCTAGTAATTGAAAGAATTTCTACGGACTAGACTCTTGCTTTGCATTTTCTCTAACCTCAGTGTAATTTTGTAACTTAATTTGACTCTTCAAAAGACTTTCGTGTTAGAGACTCTTTGATACACCTCTATTAATTTTGATTTGAATTTAATAGTTTTCATTTGTTTTAATTTTGATTTTTAGATCTTGGCAGCTAGATCCAACAGAAGGTCCACATCGCGTACGAAAACGTTTACAAAGATGTCATTTAAATATAAGCGAAAGATTTTTGTTACCAGAACATCGTAATAAACTGGCATCCGTAACGCGTAACCAACCATTGTCGTATTTAATGAAATTAGAACAACAATCTTCAGCTTCTTCTCTATTAATCGAACGCTTACATACAAGCGAAAAAGTACGACATATGTGTACGGCTCAAGTAATCACACCTGCTATAGAATTACCCGGCGAATTATTGATCGGAGAATGTTCCTTGCATTTTGTACCAGATGATACCGTTGAGCCATTATCGAATCTTTTTGAAATCACACCGACTGGTCTCGATTTATCATGTATGAAATGGCAATTCGAGATTATTCGGGAGATACATAATCGTCGTTTCCAATTACAAGAACGAGCGTTAGAAATATTTTTAACAAATGGCAGAACATATTTGGTAGCTTTTCCAACATCGAAAGATCGAGATGATTTTGTTTATCAATTATCACTTTGCCATTTACCTAATCGAGTACAAGGTGATGTACTGAATGATTCGATACAGTTATGGCGACAAGGATTATTAACAAATTGGGAGTATATAACGCAATTAAATAAAATGGCTGGACGTTCCTATAATGATTTAATGCAGTATCCAGTATTTCCATTTGTTTTGGCTGATTATATTAATGATGAAATTGATTTATATGATCATAGAATTTATCGTAATTTCAAGAAACCAATGGCTGTACAGGATAAGAAGAATGAGCAACATTATATTAATAATTATAATGTAAGTAAAAAAAGTTTTATTATTTTTAATATATCTTCTTATCGCTGTGTAAAGTGTTGATTATATAACATATTGAAATATTTAACAGACTAAATTAGATATTTTTTCAATATTTACAAATAAAAATTTATGGGAATTTTTCAATTTTAAACCACTGGTGAATGCGAATTTATATTTTCCTCGGTGGCACCTGGTTTTTTTTTTAATTTTAGCATTGAATTTAGAGATAAATGAGATATAACAAAACTACAGTGCTTAGTTAGTTTAGCTATTTTAAAATAAAAAGGGTAACTTTAAGTGAAGAAAATTATATAATTTTTCAATGAAAACTATATGGAATATTCCCGCAAGGGACTCAAGAGAAAGGGGACAAGGGACATCTCTGGCTTGTTTTGTTGTGATATTAACAGTGTTAAATTTTTCAACAAACATGTAGATAAATTTTTTTTTTTTTACCGATTTGAAAAAAAAATTTCTTGGCTGGTTGGCATTATCATTGTTTTATCAAAACAAACTTCATATGATTTTGAAAGTGCAGCAGTTCTTCTTACTATAGTCCGGACTATAGTAAAAATATTAAAGCAATGGATCTTCTTACTATACTCTTTTTACTATAGTCCGGATAGTTGTTCCATTGCTTTAATATTTTTACTATAGTCCGGATAGTCCGAATATCCGTACAACAACAATTGTTGATCCATAATGTAAATATTTAATGTATTTATCTAAAATAATGGAAAAAGTATTGTCTTTTCTCCATACGACGCGATGAAAAATAAATCCACCATCGATAATGTATGTAACATTATTTTCATCAAGATCAATATCGACAGTTATCATATTAATGTCTGCATTGTCTCCAATGGTAAACTGCTGAAACATCATACTGTACGGTATTACTATATGGTATAGCAAATCATAAAGTTGGTAAAATATCCAATAATTTTTTACATCCATATCTTCTGTATGGAAATAAAGAAAGGGCAAATAGTAGCAATGATGAAAATAACCGTTCTCGTATCGTAGCCATTATTGCGTGACTGATTGATATGTAAATTTCGTTTTTAAATGATCTACTTGTCCTTTTCTATTTTTTAATGTAATTACTTCAAAAAAATACGATAATATTTTGGTATTTCTTCATTAATACATTTAGCATTTTATTCGGAGGTGGTTACGTCTTAGTTTCAACTACAGATGATCTAATATCTTCCCTAATAATAGCCGCAGCAGCTTCTACACTCCGTAAACGTTCTTCTGCAGGAGTGCTTTTTTTATTTTCGTACCAAGCTTTTGATAATACATTAACCTGCGAAAGATATAATTGTAAATGATACTTTTTTTTTGTAATTATTATATCAGTTAAATACTTTTGTTGTAGTTTTGTAATAATTGTCTTATCGTCGGGTATGTACTCCGTAGGGACATCTTCAAGCTCTTTCAAAGTAAATTGAGAATTTTCGTTATTTTCTATATAACAAAAAATGTCCTACATTGCTTGAGTGACTTGATCATCTTGAAAGGCTTCTTATCTGCAGATGGTACTCGGGTTAAAAAGTTGGTATAGAAAATATTATGATACTTCAGCAGCGATCAAATCATACTACTAAAGTATACGTTCCTTTATTAATTCTCCAAAGAAATCGGTTTGTTCTTCTGCTTTCTTATTTACGATGTCTTTGAATTTAAGAATACTTACATTACTTATTGCCAGTCTATACTTATTTTTTTTACCTTTCATAAAAGTATGTATATTATATTTTACATATTTTTAAAATTATTATATTTATATATAATAAATATATATATTTATTACATAAATAATGGGCATTGTTTAATCATAATAATTTTTTAGTAAATAATTGACTTTATATAACGTACTGATAACCGTAACTCACAATTGACCTTGCATTAGCCCATATATGACTACGCTTCGCACTCTTCGCGCTCTATCCCAAAAACGGTTGATCGTATGAAAAAAAAAGTTCAAACAAAAGTTGTAGAGAATTAAAACTTGTAGAGAATTTTATACTATACAACTTTCATAATAAGTGCAAATCTAGTTTAAGCAATAGGAACCGAGATATTCGCTAAAAAACGAATATTTATATGACCCTTGACCTTCAATATCTTAAGACGTGGACACGATAGCATCTGTGACTTTTGAGACAATATTTAGGAGGACAAAGAAAAGGTTTATACCAATTTACAGCTTATTATCTTTCATTCCGAGGTGAAACCCCCTAATATGACTGGGCTATACATATTTTTTTATAGGTAACAAATAAAATTTTAATTTTCCTTGTCTCTTGCTATTCGTTTTGGGAACAAAATCTTTAAACGTTATAAGTTAATACAAAATTATCTCGTAAGTCAGAACGCATTGGATGTTGGTACAATTTTGTACATTATTTTAAGAAATTTTTTAGTATCATATTTGGATGCGCCCCTGACTAATATTTCATTGCATTTTTTATTTTTACTTTATTTATCACCTGAACTTATATAAGACCGAGTATTTTTTATAGAAAAATAAGTTATTTTTTTAGTCTTTAGTTCAGACATAGAGAATTTAGATATCACCCGCTTAATTTTCATATAGTTTCAACCGCTAGTTTTACCGCGCTAATTGAATGAACCTCTAAGTCATCTAGATCGCAAGCAGTTATTAGATGGTATTGTACAATCCTTCTGGAGGCGTAGGAAGGAGGAATACCTCAGTACACTCCAGGTGCGTCAGAAATGGAATACTCCCGTATGTCCAATTCAAATAGGACAAGTAGTTGTATTGATCCAAGATAATTTGCCACTATTGCATTGGCCTATGGGGGTAATCGAAGAAGTATATCCTGGTCGTGATGGTATTATAAGAATAGCTTCCGTTCGTACCAAATCTGGATGCTACAAACGGCCCGTAGTAAAATTATGCCCGTTACCAACGCAGTACAGTATCGTTTCTTCAAAATGTTTGTGTCTTGTTTGTAATGTTTCTTGTTTTGAATTAATTTATTTCGGTGAAATCAAACCTATTTTAGTTCCTTTAGCTAATTTTAGTCTTGGTTCATTTGACTAATTTGTGTAAATAGTATCTAGAATTTTAGAGTTATTACTTTTCTTTGCTTTTTTTTTCTCATTTTACGGAAAACTAAAGTTTTCCATGTCGGGGGGTATGGATGCGCTCCTGACTAATATTTCATTGCATTTTTTATTTTTACTTTATTTATCACCTGAACTTATATAAGACCAAGTATTTTTTTATAGAAAAATAAGTTTTTTTTTTAATCTTTAGTTCAGACATAGAGAATTTAGATATCACCCGATTAAGTTTCATACAGTTTCAACCGCTAGTTTTACCGCGCTAATTGATACACAGTTAACCGCTATATATTGAATAAACTAACCATATCGTTAATAATAGTGAAATCAAATTAAGTTAAGTTGTAATAAATCTCCAATCTTATCCTACGATTTATCCTTTTTCCTACGAAAATAACCTAAGTGCAGATATACAACACGTGGATCTTTAATCCAGGTGAGTGGGATTTGTTCGAGCTCTATTGATTTGATCTCACTATTGGATTAGTAGTAGTAGATTACAGTCCAGCCCTCAACAATATTTTTGACGTTATATATTGACATCTTAGAAGGAGAACATAGAAAACTTTTTTTAGTATAATAAAAATAAAAATATTACAGTTGCCCCTTAGTTACGGATTTTAAATTCATTTTTGTGCTTTTTTTTTTTTAGTATTTAAAACAAGCAATCGTTGAAGGCATGAATTCAATTTCACTAAATAAAGAACCATATCATTATGGATCTCATTATTCCAATTCAGGAACTGTTTTACATTTCCTTGTACGCTTACCTCCATTTACAAAAATGTTCCTCTCATATCAAGGTAAGTTTTGAAACCATTCTTTTTTGGACGTAAAATAAATATAAACGAACATTTCTAGATAATAATTTTGATATTCCTGATCGAACATTCCATGCATTGCATACAACATGGCGATTAACAAGTTGTGATTCAACGACTGATGTCAAAGAATTAATTCCAGAATTCTTTTATTTATCGGAGTTTTTGCAAAATAATGAAGGATTCAATTTGGGTGTGCGACAGAATGGTGAACGTGTTCATAATGTTCAACTACCACCGTGGAGTAAAGGCGATGCCCGAATATTTACTCTTGTACATAGACAAGCTTTAGAATCGGATTATGTGCGTGAGAATACTCCACATTGGATTGACTTGGTATTTGGTTACAAACAAACTGGAAAAGCTGCGATTGAGGCTATTAATGTTTTCCACCCGGCTGTAAGTATGCTATATTTTATTTAAGTTTTACCATTTAAACGATCTGTCACATCAGGAGTGAAAATTTAAATTTTAAACTGGTAATATGTTTATAATTTAAAATGAGCTTAAGATTATCCAGGAATCAACATTTTAAACTGGACAAACGTATGTGGCCAAAGACTTCTCGCTAGTTTCTTCGCTAGGTATTACGAGGATGGCCTACTCTGTTTCTTCTTTATGAGTTTTACTCAAGAGTTTTCTACGTAATGTTTTTTTTTCGTCTAGGTTAGGTTTTTACTATTTTAGAGGTTTCTTGTAGACCGGCATCCGAACTTTGAAAAAAGTTCCTAATTAATTCAATCAGACCTTGATGCGTATTTTTTAATAAAAATGTTTATAGACTTATTATGGCTTTAATGTGGAGAATATCCAGGATCCAATTGAACGAAATGCATGGGAAACAATGGTTCGTACTTATGGACAAACTCCAAGGCAATTATTCCGTGCTCCACATCCAATGATTGTACAACCATTAACAAATATTTTCCCATCACCTGTGGTAAGAAATTTTCTATATCTTTCATATGTAATTTTTTTAAATAAAAAATCTTAATGATTATATATTTTCTATCTATATTAGCAACCAGTTTTAGAAGGTGTACATGGTTTACGTTGGGGATCGTTTGTTGGAACACCGGAACAAGGAGCGCCAATTACAATATGGAAACGTCAATATCGTAGCCCGGTCGCTACTTTAGTTCCAATTTCCTCGAATGATGTGTACGGTTTGGCTCCACAATCTTCAATTTTACTTGGATACACCCAAGAGAAAGGTATGTTTCCTATTTTTTTCTCGTGTACTCACATTCACCAATTTATTAAAATTATATGAAAATAATCCTAATAAAGGAAATAAATCCAGAAAACTTTGAATTTTTAAATTCGACTAGGAAATTTATACACTTCTCTCTCTTAGTTGCATTTGCCATATTGTTGTCTTTCTTGCACTTGGGACACATGTTTTGTTGTATTAGGATTGTTTATTATAGATTTTTTTTCTGGAATTTTACAATATATATCGTATGAATATTATTATTTTGACCAAAATGATGTTTTTTATATACATATAAAAGTGATCTCGCAAAAATTAAAGGGGATGCAAATGTTCTGACAAAAATTATGTGAATAAAAAATACTGTCGAAAACAGTGTACTAAACTTTTAAGACTGATACTATGAATCCTTCCGTCCACAAACAAAGGGCTGCCAGAATTGAGGTTTATTTTCAATAGGTATAAAAGATTTAATGTACAGCTTTTCACGACTTTTCAATTGACTAAAATTAATCAATGGTTGTTGATTTATTAAAGATATTAAAAAAACGTATTTTTTATCTAGATGCGGGCAGTTTTGTCTAATATATAAGGGAATTTTTTTCACTAAACATATGCAAAAAATTCGAAACATCACATGAATCGAGAAAATTGTTCAAACAAAAATTCAATCATTTGTAAGATCCGATTAATCCGGCAAAAACAACAACCGTGAATATTAGCTCAGAGCTAAAAACTATTATAACAAAATTTTTGAAGTTATACTAGCGCGTTATGAAAAATGATGAGAGTGAAATTTTAATAAGCGCGTGCATCATCGTGGCACAAAATTCACAGGATGAAGCTGTTGTTATGATTTATATATATCTTTTATATATATATATATATATATATATATATATATATATATATATATATATATATATATATATATATATATATATATATATATATATATATATATATATATATATATATAATTGGAATCTCGGAATCGTGTCCAACGATTTTCATGAAATTTAGTATATGGGGGGTTTCGGGGGCGATAAATCGATCTAGCTAGGAATCATTTTTAGAAAATGTCATTTTATTCGTGTTTTATCGATAATCAACGCGTTCGAGTAGTCTCAACTGAAAAATATGACTCTTCCTGACATCTATGGGCGAATAATAATACTATTTTTTAATAATACTATTTTTACTACTTGCTTTAACGACACAACAGCAGATGGCGTTGTTAAGTAACACGAAGTCAATGAGTGTTTGCAACACAATTTATAAAAAAAAAAAAATCATCCAGATATTTATACTTAATGTAAAAAAATATATATTTATTTATTTAATTTTTCAAATTTAAACTGATCTTATTGACTGTGTTGACTATCCTTCTCCAGTCCTTTAATTATTTTATTGTAATTATTTGCATTCAATTAAAAATTGTTTTTTAATGATGTCAAAGAAGTATATCTTCCGACTCGCGTACATAAATATACACACCCATTTTTTTTCAAACGAGTTCAATTTGTTTCAAATAAAACACGAGTCTGCAATAAAAAAATGTAGGGTTCCACTTAAAAAAATGAAATTATTCTTCATTTAATCTAAAGACTATCCTCCTGAAAATAAGTATGCATTTGAGATTAACCGGGCCTTTTACATGATTAAACCTTTTTTTGAAACTATTTTCTCGATTCACTTTAATTGTATGCATTTTGCATAATGTCAATTTAAAAAAATAGCCTGTATTCATTTAACCGTTTAAATATTTTTGTGTTTGATTATTAATTATTTTTGTATGCGATATCATCCTTACTTTATAATTTAGATGTCTCTTCACGAGTTCCAGTTTCATATTAAAATTGGAGAATACTGTATAATAATGAAATCTCCCCTTCCTCGTAGATTTTCAAATGGGAAATTTTTGATTTATTTATTTTATTTTTGGTAATTTATTTTAATACAAAATTGATTATAGATGTTACTGTTGTCGGAACAGTCCCAGTTTCGTGCTCTGCACTAATCACTTGGGGTCATACAGATAAAATAGTTCGAGTAAAATTGAAGAAAGAACAACATGCACCATGGCCATTGGTTCAAACGCCAGCTTTGGATCCTGTAAGTGATAAAATTTTTCTTAATCATATAAATAATTGTGATATAATTCATATTATTTGTAGATGACTATTTGCGCCAGTGTACCTGAGATACCACAATTATGGCTAGGACATAATTCTGGATCAATTCATGTATATACTTACACCTTGTTGCCAGATCGTGCCACATTGAAACCGGATCCTTCAATACTTTTAGGCCATACAGGACCTATAACAACATTAGCTTTATGCTCAGCATTCAGTATTGCTGTTAGTGGAAGTCAAGATGGCACCGCCATCATTTGGGATTTAAATACGTAAGTATATTTTTTTGCCCTTTTATTTATTCCTTTATCATAACATAGGATGATCGTTAAAGGATAATTTGCATAGAACATGACTTGAAAAATCTGCTTTCAGGTTTGTGCCACATTCATCCTAAATTCTAGATATCATACTCTTGATCCTTCTACCTAGCGTCGAGAAAAAAATTGCATTAACCAAATTTTTCACTGCGTTTTAATCCTTTTTTCCATAGATCATCTTCGAATCAGCTTTTTATATCCGATCCAAGTATGGGCTGGGCTATTAAAAGTCCGATTAAATCCTAATGAAATTGAATCGGAATAAATCTTTAGGTGAAAAATTAGGAATATTCGAGGAAACTTGTAATAGAGAATTTTGCCACCCTTCTTACCTTTGTTACTACATTCAATTATTTTTCAAAATAAATTGTTAATTTTGCGTATGGTAGCCAATTACGCTAAATGGGAATTTAACAACTCGAGCATTGTTGAGACATACTGGATTTTGAAGATTAGATGGTATAAAGAAAAAAAGGCTAAATAATTTATACCATTTTAACGATGGAGGGACCGAGTACAATCTTTCAAAAATGAAAAAATAAAAAACAGTCACCTGAACATATACTCAACCGTCTCAGATATTGATAGGGTATAAGGGTATAATTTCCAGGTGTCTCTGAAGATTGAGGTATGTTAATCTACCGATTTTCATGTTGGAGATGGCTGTATCGAAGGGTTAAAAATGGGTAGAAAAAAAATTTACTCGTATGCATCAGATATTGAAATTATCTAAGTGAACCTAAGCGAATACAATTTAAAACACTGGTAGTTCAGATTTGACGCAAGCTCGTGGCCGCTGTTGAAAACTGGAAAAAATTGGCCACTTTAGAATATTTGAGCGTGTCAGATTTTCATACAGGGGTTCAGCTTGATTTCCTGATTGTGCTGGCCTTTAATCAGACGATTATTTTGAGAAATTTTCTTATTCTGGTTTAAAATTTGTCAGGTGACGTATTTTGTTTGCAAGTTTGTGACCCCCTTATGCCACACTAAAATCGTCAGATAATATTTATTACGTTATCCTTACTATTTCATTCAAATTAAAACAAAGAGTGACCCCGCTCGAAAATGACCAGGTTGCGTGTTTTTTTTACAATTTTGTTAACGCCCCCACCCCCCTGCGCCATGTTCAAATTATCAGGTGACATTTTTTCTGTTATTATTTATTTTCTTCAAAATAAAACAAAAATCGACCACGAGAATGTCCAGATGGTTTTTTTATGTAGGATTGTGACCCTCCTATTTTCTTGCCTCACGCTCAATTCGTCAGGGTAGAAAAATGTAAACGCTCAATTAAATTCAACTTTCGATTTATTTTATTATTCTGATCGGCTACTGTATGTATATTTTAACCTGATGCGCTCTTGAAAATCCAATAATCCTCGCTTGGGCTCCCCTACTATCAAGGAAACTATTAATATTAAGTCAACTATTTTTCAAAATAAATCGTTAACTTTGCATATACAAACAAAATAAAACTTTTGTAATACTAATAGATTTTTATTTTTTGCAGGTTATCGTATGTACGATCGATTGAAATCGGAAATAAAGAAGCACCTGTTAATTTGGTTACAATTAGTGATACGCTAGGAGATATTGCTATATCATATAACGATAATTTATCACAGGAATCTGGTTCGATATTATCAGTGTATACGATTAATTGTGCACCAATTAAGGAGATTACTGTACCAGAACGTGTTACAGCTATGTGCTATTCGAGAGCACCAGAAGGAGTTAGTGTGAATGTACTTGCTACAGGTTTAGAAATTGGTGTTGTTCGATTGTGGAGTAGTTGGGATTTAGCACCTGTACGAGATATTACTTGTCCGACATTATCTATTCCTATTATAAGGTATGTAATGAAATTTTGAATTAGTTTAAATTCGAATTTTCAAATTTTTACACTGATAAACTCAACAACCACTAGTTAATTGTTAAAATAAGGTTTTTATGCTTACAATGGTCGCTGTTTTTGAAATCATAGTTTCGGGAAAACTCTTTTTAAAGATTTAGTTAGGGTGTGTTATTAACATGTTTTTAGTAAAGGCGTATTACAAACTGCCTTTCAGTAAATGTAGTATATTTCAAAAAAATATTAAATATGAATAACCTCTTAGGACTTGAAAAAAATCGACGTTTATGAAAATTCTGATTACACCTTATCTCTTAAATACTTGACTCCATAGATATACAGCTAATTTTATCAAACAATTACTTTCATTATATTTTTCTTAAATATTATTAAAAAAATGGCAGCGACCATATATAAATACAAAAAAATAACTACTCAGATTCATAGCATAATTATAAAAATGTATAAAATATATATTTTTTACAGTATTGCATATTCGTATGATTCACAACATTTATTTGTGTCAGCAAGCGATGGAACTGTTATTATTTGGGAAAATGCTAATTCCACTCCAGGTCGCACACCAAAATTTATAAATGTAACATCACCATGAAAATTATCATTTAAAAAACAAAAAGAAGAAAATTATATAAATGTATTTAATAAATTAAATATCAAGTGTGATTTGTTACAGTTGTTTATTACGGAAATTGTTTATATTGAAAATTTATGGGAAAAAAATATGTGCCATATTAATTAGATTTTTAATTATTTATTAATTAATAAGATTTGTTAATATTTTGTTTTGGAAACAATATTATATACAGGATGTACTCTTTAAAGATAAGGTGAAAACTCAAGCAGTTATTTTTTATCTAATATAGTTTAATTTCTTAAGATTTTTTTAAATTATATAAAACCAGAGTCGATGTTCAGAATGGTATACAATTTTTAGCAATTTTAGTATATCATGAAATGTATCCGACTGTATATAGGCACTAGGCAAAACATGACTCGTTTGTAATGGGAAATTTCTAACAACGAGATAGACATATAAATAAACACAGTAGTCTCACGTAACTTGGTGTATTTGAATCTGATGTAATTATGTATAGTATTGGGTGTCATATTTTTGGTAGTAAAATAAACCTGATATTATAATAAAATTAATATTTCAATATTACAAAAAATAGTTTATATTTTTAATACTATGTTTTTTATAAAATATTTTATACTGGTATTAAAATTTAAAACAAGTTGTAGTTTTTTGTAAAACACGTGCAGTCTTAAGACCGACCATCAGTGGCCATTTCATTTTTCTATTGTAAAAATTTTTATTTTAGTTTATACAATTTGTATACTTTATTTTACATAATAATTAGGCTTATGTAAATAATATTCAAAACGAACAGTATTTTCAAATAAATCAAATATTTGATTTGAATTTTCAAATTAATTGATTTTTTTAATCATTCGATTTTTTCCCAAATAATTTTGGTTTTATAGAAAGCAAAATCTTTACGGGATTGAAGTTTTTAATAAGTGAAAATATTGTGTTCTATTTATAGTGTTAAAAATTTCGGAGAAAATTTGATAATTTTAGTCCTCATCCAAAAAATATTTGAAATAATAACTAGTCTTTGAAGCAATTTTCACCAACTGTGTTAAAGGTATATCAGATATAATAAAACATTGCCAAAAAAATTTTAAATATTATTCCAATTCAGATTTTATAAATTTGTTTTTAAAAAAATTTTCTAAAAATTTAATAAATAATTTTAAGAAATATTATTTATTTATTAAGATCTTGTTATATCGATTATAAGAGAAATATTATCTAACTAAAAGAATTCAAAACTGTACTCAAATTGTACTGAATTCAAAACTCTACTAATGGCAGCTTCGTATTTATAATAGCTCTTTCAGATGAAAAATCTGAATCCACTTTGTAAGCGATAGATACATGCCCTAAAAAAACATCCGATTCATTTGATTTACAATTTTGATAAGGTTTTAATCGAAATAAATCGGAAAATAATTTATTAGGATGTATATGGAATTCATTTTTAAATAGCATACGTTTCTTAATTATTCTCTGATGCTACCATGACAAATCTACTATTTGAAAATTTAAAGAGCATTTTTCTTATGTTTTTTCAATTGGAGAAAATTCGTGGAATTTACGTAAGAAATGAATTCAATTCATATGTATTCAAATAAATATTTAGAAAATGATTTTTGAAATATTTAAATTGTAATCAGTATTTTTTTGAAATTGTTTAATTTTCATAATGTTTATAATTTATTAGGTACAGGGTATTTTAATTATATAACTCATAAGTACTCATACTATTTCATCACGTATTAAGTAATAATTTTTTATATAGATATTTTTTTATTCCGTTATTCATTTATTAATAATTTGTAATAACAATTTTACTATTATATATTTTTTTTTTTTTTTTTTGTATATTTGTTATAACATTATTTTGCTATTATATATTTTTTTTGTATATTTGTTATAACTTTATTTTGCTTTAATAAGCACTTAAATCTTTATGAATCTCAAATAAATATATACGAAAAATATCTATTAATTTTTAGTTTATATATTTTTTTAAATTTTCCTTCATATTTATCCTAAAAATTATATCGTATATTGAATTTTTTTAATGAGAAAAATAATTTTTTGTAAACTTGACAACATAGGATTTATTTTTATTGTTATTTGCTAATAAAAATTTATAAAGTTAATAAAAAAAATATATGTATCTGTTCTTTTCTATCTGTCAGAATTTCAGTTGTCATTGCCTTACACATTATTTTATTGTATGATAATTATTTTAAATTTTTATACAAAATATATTATTAAAAAAATATTATGTGAAGATAAAATCATTAACATTTAAAATTTTAATTTTGAAATTTTGAAAATTTATTTTTAATAGCATTAGTATTATAACAAAAGTCAATTTTGTTGGTTATGTTTTGATTTTCTAATTATGGTAAAATTCATTCAAAATAAAGAACGACTGCATTCCTCTTTTGCGTAAGAATAAAACATTGCATCGGTAAAAATTAAACGTATACTATTTAAGGTAGCTTGGTACCCGCAATTCGAAGTCAAATTAAGAAACTTTTTTTAAATTTTTTTTACTATCAAATACATGAAGCATGCTATAATAATTAATAGAAATTCACATAAGAATTTAATTGATATAATTTAATACGGTTTATAATTAAATAAATATAATAATGTAATAAATAAAATATTATTTGACTAATAGTCAACTGTCACTAGATAATACCAACTTTAAATGATTTTCAAAACATAACCCTGGACTATCAACTTTATTTTTTATATCGTTAATTCTTTATTTTTTTTTTTTTTTTTTTAAATGTTAACATAAAAAAAATAAATTATTTCGTTAGAAAATAAATTTAATATTATAAAAAATATTTTTTCTATTTATTAATGTTCAATATCCTGTTGTTATATACCATTAAAAACGCTAGTTACTATTTGGAATTGGCGCGCTTAACGGAGACACCATTTTTTCACTAGTAAATATGGAGGAGAGAGATAGAAGCCACATGTTAATATTGAAAAATTAATAACATAGAAAGTACGTGGTAAATTATTCTGAAATTTTTTCTGTGTATATTTGCGATATAGTTCTATCAGTTTAAAAAAAATTTTTTGCGGGGTCAACTTTGCCAATTTTCTACAAACCATTCATTTCTGGTATTATTGAACAAGGGCACTCATAAGAGCTCGTGTATTTTTGCTAAACTTTAATTAATTATCTCTTAAACGGTATGTTAAAAAATCTGTTTTTTTCTATAGGTGCATTTAATTATAATCTTTCGAATAAACACAAAAAAATATTGGGTTAACTATAAGTCATTTGGGTACCAAACTACCTATAATACATAAAATAGGTGAATTTTTTATTTTATCATATATAAAATTATCTTATAATTATTTTAAAATTAAGTATAAAATTATTTTAGCAGTTAGAGTTGCAATAAGAAAATAAAGTTATATACTATAGGTATATACTATGCTATGGAGAGGGATATTTATATATACATTTATCAGATATAAGACTGAAATGGGTATATGAATTAGATTTTTTTTTTAGAATATAGTGTATACATAGTTTATGTCAGTGGGTATCGATTATTTTTAATTTTATAATAAATCATTATTTGATATTAATGTTAACGAAGATTCTAACTATCGGTATAATTAAGAACTATTTGAACTATCAACATTTAAAAGTCATAGATATAAAATTAATAATAAATGAAATGTTTCATAATAATGTATAGTGTATATATTACAACAATTAAACAAAATTGATGAAGCTGTTGTTAAAACAGGATGAAGCTGTTGTTATGATTCTTATATCTTTAAATGAGCAATTCTATATATATATATATATATATATATATATGTATATATATATATATATATATATATATATATATATATATATATATATATATGTATATATATATATATATATATATATATATATATATATATATGTATATATATATATATATATATATATATGTATAAATTATTCAATTCTATTTTATAACATATAATCTGCCATAGTGACATCGATTTTTCTCTCAATTTCCTAGATCAAATTATTTTGTATTTTATAAATAGGTATTTCGACTACAAAGTAGTCATCATCAGTATGAATTAGCTGGTTGTAATGATTCTCTGAGGAGATGTTACTCGTTGCTAATTTGGTGACGGTTTGCACACTTGTTCGTTCATGTATCATAGTATCTCTGTGGATCATAGAACTAAACGAAGATATCTTCTGTGATGAGTGATGTAGTGAGTCGTAAGAGATGATGGTATCCGTAAACGCAGATTTTCTGTATACACTTAACTCCAAATTCCCCTCTTTGTTAGATATTTTGAGGTCTAAAATGCTGATTCCTCGTTACTTTTGTCAAGAGTAAATTGGATTTTGAAGTTAAATGAGTTAATTTGTTCTAGAAAATCATCTAATTGACGCTTTGTGCCTCCGAAGCAGATAAAAACATGAACCTCATACCTATGACATATTTTTAAGTGCTGCTTGATGCATTGCTTAAGATGTTGTTCTCGAAAACAGACATATAGATCTCTGCAAACAGAGGGCCTAACTCATGGCTAGACCATTTGTTTGTTTGAATATCTTATTATTGCATTCGAGTAGCTTTGTGGTAGACTACCCGGAGACAGTGATTTAATATTTCATTCTTTACTAAGGGATTCAAATTTTTTTGTCTAAAAGGTCCCAAATGATCTGAATATAAACTTTACTTGGGATATTTCCAAATATATTGGATATCTCCAAAGTAGCCAATTTATAGTTATTTTTCACCTTGAAATGTTTTAGTTTGTCTATTATTTCCATCGACTTTTTAATCCCATGTTTACTTTCGAAGCCAGTTTTTTCTACTATCGGTCTGATTGGGGTATCTTTCTTGTGGATCTTCAATAAAAAGAGCAGTAAAAATAACATCACCAAATTTTTATTACGTAAACATAATTTTTTTTTTTTTTAATAAATATCGTCGTTTTTTTAAAATATAAACATTGCTTTGATAATGCTTTTAAAAAGATGAAACGATCCTCAATAATTATTTTAAATAAATAATTAAAAGTGGAATTAAGTGTTTTTATTATTATTATTCATTATGGAATTCTACAAGGTAAAGCTCAATACAATTAAAATAATAAAATTAATTGTTATAAAATATAATCATGATTGACGGAGATATGAATGAATTTCCAAGACTCTTGATACTGTGTTCGGGTAGCCTAGGATATCTAAAAGAATCTAGACATCCAATGTTAATGCGTAAGGCTAATTCAAATCAGAAAGAGGGCAGGAAATCAAAATGATTTCTGTTACGCCGAATTATTTAACTAATTTCAATAATGTACACTCATTAATGCAACAATATACACACACAATTAGTTTAGAATTTGTGAAAATATTAATTACTTTAAATACAAATTATCTTCTTTGAGGAATTCATCACTTCCAAAACATCACTTTTTATTATATTATAATTTATGTTATTGTCCTTGTTTTTCATATATTTGAAAATCAATAAATAATTTGAATGAAAATGAATGAATAATTTTGTTATATTGTTTTTTTGCAAACACATTTATTTTGTAGGAATGTTGTGTGTGTATATTGTTTGCATTAATCGGTGTACATTATTGAAATTTGTTAAATAATTCGACGTATATAACGTAATAATTCGACGTGGCCTCTTTCTGATTTGTCTTTAGTCTTACGCATTAACATTGGATGTCTAGATTCATTTAGATATCCTAGGCTACCCGAACACAGTATCAAGAGTCTTGGAAATTCATTCATATCTCCGTCAATCATAATTATATTTTATAATAATTTTATTATAATTAATAATAGATTGATAGCTGTCATTATTTATCATACAATAATGATATCGAGATTTGAGCAGAATGAGAGAAATACAGTCCCCGTTGATCTTGTTTTTTATGTTATATATCATAAAAAATAGTTGGTTGGCTGGAAAAGTGAGGAGTCGATTAAACGAAAAACAAATACTTTATAATTTCGCCACCATTTTATAGTTTGAGAAATATTCAAGTATCCGGAATTTGGCAACTATCCGATAATCGGATTCTTTTCCCTATACGCTGTTGCCAAATTTCCGTCTATTAGATTGTGATGTCTAACTAAAAGAATTACATACAGTATATTTATGGATTTATTTGAAGTTAATACTACGTACTCTAAACATAGGGCACTGTGCATTAAAATGTTTTCATTCGTTTCTATGGTTACGAAATACTAATTTTACAATCAAATAATATATAACTCTGTGAATGCAATATGATCACAGTCATATAACATAGAATATACAACTGGTCATCAGAGGTGAATTTCCGCTTAGGACCGTGAGGCCCAGGCCTAGGGAGGCACTATTTTGGGGGCGGCAAAATTATGAAATCTTATAATTATAGAAAAATACCAAGAAGAATTAAAATTTAAAGTTTTGTTGATTTCAAATATAATTCATTATTAATTGAAAATGAGTAATCAAAATTTAAAACGAAAAGGTTCATTTTTACCGAAAAATTTTTACCGAATACCGCTTATCATATTTTTGTATTATAGATATATTATTTTCTTATCTTGAGTTATGTATATACCATTTGATATCTAATGAAACTTTCGCTTCAAAATAGAACCAGAACAGGAACTCCGTGTTAAATATGCAAGTTTTAACTGATAAATTTTTCAAAAATTAGTGCCGCAAAGTATGAGAAAAAAATTCTACGATTAGAGGACATTTCTAAGCATGTGTCTGTAAATTTTCTAAAAGATTCTAAGAAAACTGATTTTATTGGCAACGTTCTTAAGATATATAGAAGATTAGTTGATGTAATAAATTGAGTAAAATAATATAAACATCGATGTATTCGCACGAGCTAAAGCAAGAAAAAAGAAACTATTGTAACGTTTGAGATCATAGTGAAATAAAAACTATTATGTCTAAAAATTTGATTATTAATTTGATTTTAAAATACAATAATTTAAAATTTAATATTTTTAAAATCACTTTCGTAAAGCGAAAAGGGCGCCACATTTGTTCGGGCCTAGGGCGGCATAAAGCACAAATCCGCCTCTGCTGGTCATACAATAACATACAACCGTGTGTATGATATACGATAGGAAATTTTTCAAAATTTATTAACTAATTTAAATAAATAAAATCTTTATATTTGCAAATAAAAATGATTACTTAATTAACATTGATTCTTTAATCATTCATACAATTTTCAACCCAATAATTTCAATTAAATGCTTTTTGTTTGTAATTATTCAATAATTTTTGTTTGACGTTTGCTATACAGTTTACATGCTAATAATTGAATAAATAATTATATTTTCTAGAATGTGTATGTTTTGTTACAAAATTTTAAACACACATAGCGTATTAATCGATTAAGAAGTCACTTCCAGTACTATGCACAATTGCTTTGTTCGCGAACTTCATTTCGAATATTTTCATCAAAACGGGGACTGAGAATATGCATTTGATATTTTTACCTATGCATGCATTAGGTAAGTTATATTTAAATAAATATTTGGGGGAAATGTCAATGGTTAATCTAATTTATTTGCTTAAAAAAGTGATTAAATTAGGTGATTTTATTTTCGTTTTCAATTTTGGTCTTCTTTCGTATTTAAAAAATAAAAATTCAATATAATGTTACGTACTTTAGATCTTCAACGAGTTATAATTCGGTTAATATTTCATCTACATAATTGAAAAAATCCTTCTCCTAATGTTCTTATTTGGTTCATATTTTTACTTGTACTTTTTTCATGCAATGTAAGGTTTTTGAATTATTCATAATAATTGTTTTTTGTTGAAAAATGGATATTTTCTGTCTTGGTTAACTCAAATGGTAGTAATTTTTTGTACAGGAATCGTTAAAGCATTTTAAGTTACTTTAACGATTTCTGTCATTATTTTATATGTTGCAATTTTATTCCTTTCAAAGGGATAGGACACCATCATCTTCGACTAGATCGTCAATTAAAAAACTATAAAATTTAAAGTATTTTACATTTCATCTCATTGTTCCCTCATTTATTTTGATTGCCAAACTTGGTTGCATTTTTATACTCAACATATATAGACGTATATATAATATATAAGACAGAGTATATTAGTTTTAGTATAAAGTTTGCAACGTCAACATAAGAGAAATATCAAACAGACTTGAAAATATGCTGCAAATAAAGTTATATTCATATACTTCAAAGCAAAACTTAGTGCAACAATAAACTTTTCTATTCTAAACATTGCATTTATAAAGACATTTTATTTGTTAATTATTATAATTTAGTTCATTTTGCAAACGAAGCATAATTTTGATTATTACTTTATATGGAACTATTTCCTATTAAATTGAATTTCCTACCAAAATGGCTTATTCAAAAAGTTAAGTATTTTTTTATGTTTAAAATCTTAAAACAAAAAGAAATAAATGCTATTAATTCGAAACGTTCTATTTTTTTGAATTTTTTGTGTCAGAGATAGGTATACGTGTTGTTCCAAGAAAAAAAGACTGGGCGAAATTTCTTTTAAAATTCTGAGCCAAGAAATTTGTTGGAATAAAAATGACTAAAATATGGCCACTCGAAATAGCAATTTTTGATAATTTTCGAATTTATAGTACGCGACGGAGTCGTTGCTGTCGCGATGAAAACTCATTTAATGGTCGCAATTTATGAAATTCAAAGATAACAACAGGTAAAATTACTTTGTATGATTCTGAAAATATTATTTTAGTTGAAACTTATGATTGCTAAGCAAATTACTATTGGGGTGGGCGTAGACCATCAGATTTTCATGTATTTTATATTAGTGCGCCTAGCATCAGAATTTCTTATGTAGACCATCTGTTAGTTAAAAAAGGAATTAATGAATTTAAAATATTTGTATTAAAAATTCATTGGTTCATTGTGGTTTGTTGTACGTATCCGATGATATCAGATGATATGCGCTTGCTTAAAATTTTTGTCTGATGTATTAGATGATCATTTTTTCTTAAAAGAATTTCTTATAGGACTGTCCGATGGTGTGCGTTGACCAACAGTGTTAATAGTTTAGATAATTGGCATATGATTCAATATCAATGTTTGAACTATTTCTGTACAGTTATAATTACATATAAAATAATAATATTTATTGTAATTGTTTAAGCGTTTATTAGCTATATTTGAACTAAAATTGTGACCAAACATTTTATGAAAAAGAATTCAAACATTTTATGGAGAAATGTTTCAAATAAATGTTTATTGTTAAAAAAAAAACAAACATTTTTGTATTTGAATTTTTTTCTTTTTATCTTTTATTTTCAATAGTTGGGTCATCCATTGCACCCAATGGACCGATTTTGTACATTCACTGAGCCGATCTTATTATTAAGGTCTACAATACCCTAAAAATTTCAGCTCGTTATGTTTCTTCCTTTATTATTCTTGATGACAGACAGACGAACGAACAAACGGAAATTGATCAATTAGGTGATTCTATGAACACATAAACCAAAATTTTGTTTTTGTCAATATTTGCTGGCTTTATAAACTTTAGATCAGATTATATAATCTGACATATTTATATATAGTAGAGTATAAAAATTAAATGGTACTTTTTTTAATATAAAGCAACCAAAAATTATTCAAAGTTAATTATCAAGTTTAACAAGTTATTACGTAACTCTTTAAGCTCCTGATTAATTCTTAAATAAGCCATTTGTTTATTAAGTATTTAAGCCACCAGATGCAATTAAGACGAGATAACGGAATTGTTAAAATTAATTCGTCTGTGTACGAGACAAAATGTGTTTACCTTCGAAGGTAAATCCGTTATCCCCATTCTTGAGCAACATTTTCATGACAGAACTACAAGAACAAACCAAACAAACGTTCAATTATTTTCCAATAGTCTGGTATAGATACGTTGATGATATTTTTACAATTTTTGACACAGACAAAGAAAATCCACAAGTTTTTCTTAATAAACTCAACAATATATACCCATCCATCGATTTCACAACAGAAATCGGAAAAGATGGTTCAATCCCGTTTTTAGATATAAAAATTTCAAGAAATAATAATACTAAAAAATTAGAATTCGACATATACAGGAAACCGACACACACCGAAAGATACATTACAGCGGACTCCAACATAAACTAGCCATTTTCAATTTCTTAGTGAACCGTCTAATTAAAACACCATTATCAAAGAAAAATTACTTTAAATAATTAAAACACATTAAACAAGTCGCTATTTTTAACGGCTTCGATCCAAATACAATTACCAATATGATTCGAAGAAAAAAATTTTAAATCTTTAGAAGTAATTCAACCACGTTACAACAGGACAACACCGAAAAATTGGTGCAAATTAACATATTATCGACCATGCATCAACAAAATAGGAAAATATCTTGGAGAACATAATTTAAAAATAGATCCCATCAGCAGATCCAAATTGAAGCAGCTACTAGGAAATCCAAACGACAAAATTAACAAGGAACAGCAGTCAGGAATTTATAGCATTGCATGTCAAAATTGCTCGATGAAATATATAGGACAAAGTAGAAGACAAATTGTTACTAGATTCAAAGAGCACATGGCACACATAAAATTTGGACGAACCGATAAATCATGTGTAGCTGCTCATGCAATTGATAACAATCATAAAATCGACAAATCAAATTTAAAACTCTTAAAATCGGTATCCAATCAAACCGAACTAGATGCATATGAAAGCATCTACAGTCAATAATATGACAAAGCGACGAGGAACTTAGATAAAGGACCTATTCCAAATTCTGATTTAATAAAAATTTCAAAATTGAAGTTGAACTATTAGATTTGAAACAGTATTTGAAATTAAAATTATTTAATTTCATAATTCTTTTTTAGTTTTGTACGTTCAATTTTTAGTTTGAGATTTTTTAATTGACAAAAACCACGTGGTCCAATATCATTGGCCGAACACTAAACACGTGCTGATTGGTTGACTGGTAGCAATTTGATAGATACTTGGAAAGTATAAATTGTGCATACACGAACGAACAAGTGTGCAAACCGGCACCAAATTAGCAACGAGTAACATCTCAAAGAATCATTACAACTAGCTAATTCATTCTGATGATGACTACTTTGTAGACGAAATACGTATTTATAAAATACAAAATAATTTTATCTAGGAAATTGGGGAAAAAATCGAAAGTTATTTTTAACATTTAATGCTTATTAAGCTTTAACGCTCATAAGCTAATAGAACGGGAAAAAATTGCGGTCATGACCTTCTTTTGTGTTGTGAGTGTTTAGTAGAACGCTAACACGTTCTTTGTGGTCAATATTTGTGTCTTTCATTGCTTTGATGGGGACAAGAAAATCAAGATAGAAATTCGTCATGGTAATACTCTTCTATGGCTTTGCTGTTTTTATTTTGTTGAATCTTGAATTTCATACATTTGTAATATAGATAGCTCTGCATAATACCCTGTGTAAGTTTTTGCGCACTGAACTTTTAGGACTCATTTAATGACATTTTAGCCACATGCTCATGTATTGTTGACGTTTTATATAATAAATTATTTAAATTTGACATTTCATCAATAATTTATATAGTAATAAATTTTTAGCTAGTTAAATAGATATAAGAGATAGTAAATACAAAACGTTTGTAATTATTATATTGGTTTTATATTAAACATATAGATAACATTAACTTTTTTACGTATATATTATATTTGCATTATGAAAATGCTCCCACGCAATGCGTGTAAAATATATGTGTAATGAAATATTGATTACTTAGCCAAAAGGTAGGTAAATACACTTCGAATGTAAAATCTTAAATTTCTATGCATAAAACTCAAATATAATAATTAGTGGATACATATGTACATTTAAAATAGTTTTTAATTTAATAGAAAAAATAAACATGTTAAAAAAACTGATCAATAATAATTGTATTCAATATGAGGGGCTTCAATATAACAAAACAAAAAATGTGTTGCGTACCACACACAACCTCCATATAAATACTAAATATCACATTTTTATATCGAAAAAGAAATTTTTTTATTTATAACGGATATAAAATGAAATATATGAGGATGCACTAAATTAAGCCTTTATCAAGCTCAATTATCCAAGGCACTAAAAAAATTCCCGTGTAGGTGCTCATAGGATTACGTATTTAGTCCATTTTCGTCTGTCCATTCGTCATAAAGATAACTTGATAAAACCAAAAGAGATCGTGAGATAAAATTTTGCAAGAGTATTATAGGCCTAAAAAGTGATTAGACAAATCAGGTCTTTAAATTGTTTAATAGAGAGAAGAAAAGTTCAACAATATATATTTTTTGTTTGTTCATTTCTTTGTTATGGTGAATATTAAATTGTATTTTTTGTGATAATAAAATAGTTCAATTGTAGACAATTAAACATGTCGGGTATTTAAACAATTAAGTCTGCTAACTGTTACTTTCACTTGTTTTTACACATTAGACATGTATTTGAAAATTAATTGACATTCCTTGGTACTAAACGTGGCATGCGTTGGTATATTATGCTTTTATGAAATTCACGGTTGTATAATACAATCAAATTATTAAATTATACTCGACGTATATAAAATATGTCAGAGTATAGTAATTTTAGTCTTAAGTTTGTAACGCTAGAAAATAGTGAAGCCACCCACAAAATTTCGATTTAGGTGTTCATAGAATCATCTAATTAGTCCATTTTCGCAAATTTGTTGAGTTCAAGTTCGTGAATGAACAAAATCCATTGGGTCTATTGGTTTCAATGAAGCAGCTTTTAAACTATAAAAGATGGAAGAAAAATTCCAAAAGTAAAAATTTTTGTTTTTTTTTTATTTAGGGTTGTCTGATTTAGCTAAATTTTGAAATATGTTGACCAATTATTTTGACTATTTTTCAATTTATAAAATTGGCTGACTATTTATGATCAATTTTTTATCCTTCTCACAAGCCGATATTCACATTTTAACTTACTTGCATCTTGAATATATATATATATATATATATATATATATATATATATATATATATATATATATATATATATATATATATATATATATATATATATATATATATATATATATATATATTCAAGATGCAAGTAAGTTAAAATGTGAATATCGGCTTGTGAGAAGGATAAAAAATTGATCATAAATATATATATATATATATATATATATATATATATATATATATATATATATATATATATATATATATATATATATATATATATATATATATATATATATATAAAATACATACATGGATGCTATTACATACTCTGTATATAGTAGTTTATATATCGAGGTAAAAAATCCACCCTTATATCAAGGGTGCATTAACTTCTATACTTATATATATATAATATATATAGATATATATATATATATATATATATATATATATATATATATATATATATATATATATATATATATATATATATATATATATATATATATATATATATATCGCATGTGAATACAAAGATATTGACCGATGCAGTACGTTTTAACACGATGTGTCACGAAATACAATTCTCCCTTTCAGTGTAGACTTGAGCCGGCATATGGGAAGATTGGAGTTTGCTAGGCCACCTCCACTTAGGCTTTATTCAGTGCGATTTTAGAATCTATATTGATAGGGTGGTGTCATTCAATTTTTTCTCCCCAACAATATAAGTCCTAATGTTCTAAAAATTTAGTGTATTATAAATAAAAAAATAATAATTGATAGTGTCAAATACATGTAATTGGTGTTTTATATGTTTGTGTAATAAATAAAATAATTAGGTATGTAATTTATATAATTTGTTATTAATATTCTTTGTATATCACAACGCCCGAATATGCGAATATAATGAAGGATATTATTATACTCGTTGTAACTGACTCCTGTTTTCATCCTACTTTTTCATCTTTCTTAATTAAAATTTACTCTCACGATTCCATTCAGAAATTCCGTTTATGCAAATATTCTTTGATTTAAGACTAATGTAATTTTTTTTTACATCAGGGGTACATTTAGTATATTAATACAATTTTCTAGAAAACTAGCTCACTTATTGGATGTAAAGCGTTCATAAATTTTGGTAAATTTATCGATAATAATTAATATTTTATAATAATTTTTATACAATCATTTTGTTTATAATGGCATTATGCCAAAATCGAAAATAAAGTTTCTATAATTTATGAAAATTATAATAAAAAACAAACGTTTTTGTGTTATTTTAAAAATGTTTATTTTCAAAATTGGGCCTAAACAAATGTTTTGGGGTTATTATTCACTTAAGATGAGTTATTTTTAAAAAAAGCTTGAGGTATTTTTCATGCGGGGTCTGATATGATAATTATTATGATGCATTGTAGATCATTCATCATTAATAAACCAGCTGTTGTTTTTTTGAAAAAAGTATTTGTGTTTGGTATGGGCGAATTATGCCGGTCGAAATGGATTCGAAAAGACTACTTACTTATTTGAGAATTATAAAACAAATTCCATGATTATTCAACAAAAACGGGATGCACGCCCCTCCCGACTTTTAATTACTAGACCTTTTATTTGCATTCGACGACAAGATAAAAATAATGATGAATGACTTATATTATGAATTATAAGCTAGCACCTCGAATTTAGCAGCCAAGTGTTTTCCCCTCTCATATATCACAAAACTTGTTGTACATAACAAATAATTCTAAATGATATTAAAAACATCGAAGTTTTAAAAAATTAGTTAATTTTTATCCTTAAATAGTTATTAAACAATATTTTATAAATTTTAAACCATTTATTTTTATTTTTTTTTATTAACTAATAAATACTACAACCAAAATGTCAATGGAAATCAAATTGATATTCTATTGTTAACAAAATAAGTGTACACGTATAGCAGAAATTGTTCTCAACATTTCGAAAAATCTAGTCAATCGAAATAGTATACTGGTTAAATACACCATTTGAAGCTTAATAAATCCTTTAGGGTTAATTTTTTTACTCTTGTTTTAGCAAAAATCACCAAAACTAGCTAGAAGGAATTATGTTGTACATAAAGGATTAAACCGCTCGAAGCTTAATGAAACCGCTGCGACTAATTTTTTTACTCTTGTTTTACAGCATAATTTAATGCACATCATAATTCGATAACTATGAAATGTTCAATATCAATAGGTTCCAAACCTTGTTTCTAGCTAGTTTTGATGTTTTTATGTGTAAAACAAAAGTAAAAAAATTTGCCCTAGCGGTTTCATTAACCATCGAGCGGTTTAATCCTTTAATGTACACCATAATGCGTTAACGAGGTATTTGAGGAGAAACCGCTCATTTAACGAGTGTATTATTTCGATTGTTCATTGTGCAGAATTCTGGACATTATTTTTATCAATTGAACTATAAACGAGGGCAAGCGTAAGCAAATGCAATGTTTACTTGGAATATCTTTGAATCTCTTTGGAGAAAAAAAATGTGTATATATTTTTAAACCGGGAAGATTTCTGCTTTTTATGGGTGCATCGTGTGCATTGTTGGATGAAGGACTTTGTTTAATTATCTATTTAAAGTCGTTGTACAATAGTGTTGACAGTTATTTGATTTACTTAGTTGTAATTCGATCTAATAATTTTACCTTGTATTTAGTTAATAAAAGCATTTAATAAATTTGTTTAGATTAAAACTATTCGTGATTTATTTGTTGAGCTTATTACAAAAAATAAAAAATAGGTTTGTCTCTAGGAAAGAGATATAAATTCTTACATTACGATTTAAAAAAGAAAAATTGGATGTTCAGGCTCGCTTCATCGGATGATGAAATTAATCACTGAAACTTATTAAAGGCTTTATATGTTTTTCTCTATAATGTACTTATATTAAATTCTTTGAACAATTCAGACAGGCGTTGGCTGATTAAATAATCAATCAGTCATCAAACCACAGTCGTGAGTATTATTTTAAATAGTTGGAAACGGTGTTGCAGTTAGGGAAGAACACTAAAGTAATAAAAATAGATTTTACGTTAAAAAAAATCCGAATTATGTTACTTACCATCTCTTATTTTATTCTTTTTCTCTTTACATCTGCTGTACTTGTAATTTTTTTAATTTTTGATCTCATTTCTACCATAAATATTAATATTCCATGATTTTTAAAAATCATCGATTGTTTTGATGGTAAGAATCTAGAAAACTCGATATCCCGATGTTGAAATTTTTTATTGATATCATTTAACCCTAATATATCTTTGATTTCCACTATGTTTCGATCACGTTGTATTATTTTAATGTAATTTGGTTGATTTATATTCATTTTATTATTTTTCACAGAAACGATAACTCTAATTTGAAGAACAGCAACTAGAAAAATATTATTTTATTTACAAATGTTAGAAAGGCACTGCTTTTGAAATTGATGTGAAATGAAAATTCTTGAAAAATTAATTTTTTATTGCACACTTTACTTTCTCTGAAATATTTAAAAAAAAACTTTTTTATGTAAGATCCGACTTCTTGCAATCGATCTGAAATCAATAAAATGAATAGCGGAAATAGGCTTACCTTAATTTTTGTTCCAATACTCCCATTTGGGTAAAACTTCAGTAAAACCAAGTTTTTTTCTATGCAAGCTAGGAAGAGATTGTTTTTTTCAACCGATTTTAATTGAAATTTCAATTTTCTATGGAAATAGGAAGATTTTTATACCGCACCATTTCTCCTGGTTTCGAAACAACTTTTATATCTTACGCTGCTCGATTTTGGGAATATTTTTGGAAATAAAAATTTTAACTTTAGTTCGAAATATAAAATTCCGCAATAACAAAATTTTTACAGGAGTTACAGACATTTTACAGAATCTGTATTTGAATTTAATCAGTATCTGCTAACTAGTTACTTACAAAAATTATATTTATTGTCACAATATATTATTTCGTTTAATAAAACCATTTTCAAACAATATGTTGTTATTGTCTATTGATATGGCTTTTCACAAATTAACGCTAAATTCAATATGATTATGTAGTCTGGGTGCCCCTAATCATATCAGGTCATTGATAAATACACTTCTAAAAATGTGTATATAACGTTTTCCTGTATAAAAATTCTGAAAAGTGGGTAGTTATCTTTATTGGAGCCCGTAAAATTTTTGTGTGCCTCTTGAATTAATTCCATATGTAAAAAATACTACAACCATAATGTCAATGGAAATCAAATTGATTTTCTATTGTTAAAAATGTAAGTGTACACCTGTAGCAGAAATTGCTCGCAACATTTCGAAAAATCTAGTCAATCGAAATAGTACACTGGTTAAATACACCACTCGAAGCTTAATAAATCCTTTAGGATTAATTTTTTTACTCTTGTTTTAACAAAAATCACCAAAACTAGGGGAAAGCAAAGTTTATAAACAGTTGATTTTAATCATTTAATTGCTATCGAACAAAGTGTACATTATATATAATAATTATGTAATAAATAATTTATACAAAAAAATGTATAGCCTCCTCAGGTTTCATATGGGAAAATACCACAAAATGAAAGAAGTCTATTTTATATATAATTAAGATACATGTTTTAAATTGTACGAACACAGGACACTTGAAATTGCAATACAGGACATAAGTAAACATTTTCTATGTGTGTAATTTATAATAATTTATAATAAAACCACTGCGATGGCGTGTAAACTAAAAAAACAGTAGGGGGATTTTAAGTGTATAACCCGACTAGAAATTTTTGACTGCACCCATTTGGGGCCCAATAGGGTTTCCCAATTGGGATTCTACGTTGGGATGTAACGCAGATACATCCTTGGGCACTTATCGGGAAATCCCTATCTGTTCCCTGTTGGGCTAAACCTGTGTGTGCCACTTAGGGCAGTCCCGATCTGTTCTTTATTGGGTAATACCTATGCGGTCCCAAATGGATATTCCATATCAGTTTGTATTAACACACAATAGCCTCGAAATAAAACAAAGTGCAAATTGACTTACAAGTATTTTTATTAATAATTTTTAATATTTTTTTAAAAAAAATAATTGATTTTCAACAGATTTTACAAAACTTTTTTCCACGAATAAACTTTTCGTTGATTAATTTAATGAGGTCAACAACAATAACACAACACAATTTTTTTATTGTGTTGTGTTATTGTTGTTGACCTCAACAACAATTAATCAACAACACAATTTTTTTTCGGAATCAGAACTATTCGGTCTTGTTTTTTTGTTTTTTTGTATTTTGTAATTTGGTTTACTTTTTTAATTTTTGTATATATCATTGAACTTCCTTTAGAATCAATCGATGGAGATTTATGTTCATAGAAGAAACGCCAGTATTCGAAGAAATCTTGCTTTGATCTTAGATGATAATGATGATCCATTAATTTAAATTTTTTCTAGCTTTTTTTTTGGAGACTCAATCTCGTCCTTAGTTTCTTCTTCGCAAAGCCCTGTAAAAAATAACCATATTTTGTAATTTTCGAAATTTCGGCGCATCATAGGGAGGTGGCATGTATTTACTATAAACCGTTTGGTCGTCAGCCAAGAACTTCGAACAATATCGATATCATTATCGGAATTTTTTCCAAAAAAAGCATTAACTGTTATTTAGATTTGTTTCTGAAACAAAACAAAATTCAAAAGATTAATATATCAATTACAAGCACTTCAAATGGAAGTAAAAAGATTTCATTTTTTGCAATTACTTACATAGTATCAGAAGATATTGAAAAAGAAGTTAACACAAAATTATTTCTTAAACAATCACTAATTTTTTAACTAAACGTTTAAAAATAAACATCAATTGATTCAGAACTTATTATATATTTAATGCCCAAATAATAAGCTTAATTTTTTCGTTTTATTTCTTCACATTAATATTTAAAAAACTTTCACATTAAAATACACATAAAGATTTATTCTACAATCTCAATTCAAATAATTAATTGCTATCGCTTCCCAAGTCCTGATAATAAAACAAAAATTAACATTTTAAAATGAATTTATGCAAGTTCGTTCACTGCACTACGACGTACAATCTACAGATTTAGACTTGTTAATAACTTTTTTTGTTGGAAGTAAACATTATTTTTAGACTAAGAGCCCGTGATGCTCATCTTTCCTACCTGTAACCTGTCAAAGCCACCACGGTTCGAGATTCTTATTATCCAACCCATCTTACCTGTTGTAGGGTACTTGCACAGAAAATTTTTTAGCCTTTATTCAATGTGGTAAGACTGGCGATGACGGGCTCTCCCTCTATTTCTTTTGGGTGACGTCACTAAACACGTGTGACAGTACATATATTAACCTTGAAACTATATCACTAATGCTTGCGTAAATAATACAATACTTGTATTTTAAGGTTTAATTTACATTCAGAGATTATTATATTAATAACATTCGATCACTACAGCTCATCTGTCAATCATCACTATGTTTTATACACATCACATAAAAATATATAATTTTTTTTTTTAAATTAAGACATGTCTTTTTTATTTAGCATTTTAAGAGATGGGCATTTTTTTTTTTTAATAGAGAAAAGTTTGTAACTATACAACTCTCAATATACTCCCGAACGCTATCTAATGAGTAATTTTGTAACAAAACACTCTATTCAAAGTATTCAAAATATTCAAAATAAAAATTATAAAAGAAAGGCGAAAAGTACAAAATCTTTCACATTGGGCTATCCCATTATTTTCTCCAAAGGGTCAGAGTACGGTAAAACCAAAATGTTGTCATTAATTTTTGTATTGGGTTTTCCCAATCAATTCCCAATTATCGCCCAGGCAAAAAAAAAAACTATTAGCATTACTGATTTTTACTTTGGGCTGTCCCAATAAGTTCCTAATTGAATCTTAGTGCAGTAAAACCTATATTAAATTATTTTTCTGGATTAGGATTTCCCGATCAGTTCCCAGCTAGTTACCGTTAAGGACAAACTCAGCTCCAATTATTTATTTTTAAATTGGGCTATCCAAATAGGTACCCAATTAGATCCCAACCGAGATAAGCCTTTTGGGTAAGCCCTTGCAACTCCCAATTGGGCCCCAATATAAGTATTGGGATAATTTCTAGTCGGGAATAATCTGAATTATTGTATGCGTTCCCTGTTATAATAATCAGGTCCCCGCTTATTTTTTGATGTTGTTTCGTTCTCTATTATGGGCTAAAAAACGGTATGTCTATTCACATCTAGAGCGACGATAGTCACAGTTTCATTTCAAATACCTAAAAAAAAATTGAATAAATATAGGTTGTGAAAATTTTGAAAAATTTTGAAATCATTGGAAAGATGATGTTTAAATTTTCTAACAAAACAATTTTATATTTTTTTATGTTATAATTAAAAAATTATATCAAATAGAAAAAAATTTAAATTCAGTACGAAGCACACTCCGATAGCTACCAGACCAAAGTTTAGCATTTTACGTCATAAGTTGATAATGTCCATGATTCGAAAGATTATAACAATATTAATATCTTATTTTGATGACATCATGTGGATGATCTATGATGTTATAGGTACTTTCAAAACGCAGGAAATATTATTTATAAGAAAATCATAGAAACAATGAAATTATTTTAACATTACTACTTCATGGCGCGTTTTTTTAATTTTATCACTTTTAGAGTGCTTATACTTAATTTTTTTAAATCTTTAAAAGTTTTTTGCACATTCTAAGAACATTGTTTATTATAAAGTTTTAAAATTCATTAGAAAAATGGATAATTACCCCTTAATAGTCATAATGAATTTAACCACGTAGTTTATGGACTAATTATTTTAAAGAATTAAATAATGACACATAACTTTGACTTTTTGAAGTGTGTAATTATTAACATGATAATACCGGATGCAAGACAAAATTAAAAATACGAATTAAATGTTTTCCGTGTTAAATTCAATATTACAAATAATATTTTTGTCAAGCAATTTAAAGTTTACTATTATAGGCAGTAAGACAGTAGTATAGACGTGGTAATTTAATAGATCATATCTAATATGAATAACTCGATTTTAAAATATAGGTCGTAACGACATGCAATTTTTTTCATTATGTTCAAAAATGTATTGTGAAAAAAGTCTACCCATTGTGATTCAGTGATTTTGATCTTGCATTTAAAATGTATTTAAAGTGCATTCATAAAATACTATAAATATCCAGTCTACACAGTCGTTTATGTATACATTCATACAGTTATATATGTAAATATGTATTTTTATTATCTATATGAGTTTATTAGCCGAATTTGAGTTAAATTTGAAAACTCAAACATTTTACTAAAAAGTGCTTTAAACAAAAATTGTTTCAAAATAATTAACATTTTTTATATTTAAAATTTTTTTAAAAGCCTTTTATAGTTTGAAAGTTGAGTTCAGGAACCATTGGACTCAATGGACCGATTTTGCTCATTCACGAACCACTCACAAAAATTTCAGCTCGGTATCTCTTTTTGTTTTTGAGTTTTCGTGATGACGGACGAACAGCCAGCCGGAAATGGACTAATTAGGTGTTTCTATGAACACCTATACCAAAATTTAGTTTGTGTGGTGGATATTAGGTAGGGTTATAAACTTCAGACTAAAATTAATATACTCTGACATACTATGTATGTATAGTATAATAAATAAGGGAAGGAAAAATTTGTGGAAATAACGTATATCATCTCAACGGTGGGAAAAGCAAGCACAGGCTTTAAAAAATGTAAGAAAAAACCGTTGGATGTACATACTCGAGCGCGTATGCCTAGTGGAGTGGTTACTGTATCAATATCTGAACAGGGTAAAGCTCTCAGGTAATCAAATCGTCAAATAATTGAAATGTATATTTTAAGAATAACTGACCTACCATTTATTAATCTAACGGGCTTGAGTAAATACGACTATCGGTTTGTTTACTTTTCCGATCATTCACCCTACACGCGCATCCCTTTATTGGGGGCTTATATTTGCTGGAGGTACTCAAAATGGTGCAAATTATCTCCAATGTCGAAATATGACGTGTTCCAGTAAATTTCCTGTTGGTATCTCCCTAGTATAAAAAACTAGAGTTTCAATAGCGGTTTTTGGCCTAAGGACTCGATGAACTTTAGATGCAACATTTCGTGACCACGGCACATACATGGAAAGTGTGTTCAACGCTCGGTCGCCTGTTTTGTTCCTCAATCAAACACCTGATACCCGTTTTTGCAATCATTTTTTGGGTGAATCCAGGGTGCGTATGGCCAAGATCATTACCATGGTAAGGGTTTAGAAAAATATTCGCCTCACCGGGAATTGAACCAGGGACTACTGGCTGCCTGGGCTACCTTGTTAAAAGGGTGTAATTCACTTTTGTAACATTTATTATTACAAAAAATTAAGTTTACTGTAGCACTTGTACAAAAATTTTATTTTTGATACACTTTAAAAGGACATTAAATGAACCGGTTTGATACAATTTTATAAATTTATTTTTGGTATGCAGATATTTTAAAAATAAGTATATATTTTATATTTATTTGTACCCTTCATAGTTTAAACGTACACATACTATTATGTGCTTTCAAATGGAATTCGTTCAATAAATCTTTAAGTCATTAAAAATAAACGAAAACAAACCGGAAACTTTTAATTAAAATAGACATCCATTCTTGATTCCGAAAATATAAAATGTTAAAAAAGCAATTAACATAAAAGTTTTGTAAAATAAAAAAATATTTGTATATTATTTAAGAAATTAGAAATGTGTTTTTGAAAACATTTCAAAATTATGTTATTCCTGAATATGTTTCTTCAACTGTCAGTTTTTCAGTACAAATATGATTCTAAAAACTTTTTTTTTTTTTTTGCAAAAGAAATCATATTCTGTGTAAATGCGAAAAAATTTATACTAGAAGGCACTTTCATTTGAGATGGACTGATTTTCATTCACAAAAAATTATCTGATATTCATTTATAAGATTAATAAAGTGTTATAAGAAGAAACCTTATCTCATAGATCGAAATGATTTCAGTACAAAAGTTCTCTAAAGTGGTAAATTTCTGATGGTTTCCGCCCATGATATGTTCTTTATCGAGTATTGAATCGTGTATTTTAGTCGATTGTAATTTTTTTCCATGGAAGTTAATTATAGTGGGTGGATTGCACTTTTCAAGGATTTTTTAAATTAGTTATTTAGTAAAAACTTTTTTTTAAAAATTTTTTTAGTCAATTTTCATTACAAAACTAAAGAAACATCAAAATATTTCTTGATAAAATTTTGTTACTTTGGAAATTTTACGTATCTTATTCAGTATTCAGACGCAATTTGTTAAAATAAAAATTTGTACGCTATAAAGTGAGATTCTTCTTGATTAAACGAGATTATCTAGTCCTTTAGTTTTCGACTTCAGTGAAAAGCTAATTGAATCACTTTTTACGTATTTTATTTAAATTCGAATGCGTTTTCTCTGAAATATTGTTTGTTTTTATGTTTTTCAACGTTAAATGTCACTAGTTCAATTTTGCTTGAACTGAATGTCATCTTCATCGAGCTATCATTTGGTTAATAAATATGGTATTTGTAGATTTTGCTTAACATTTTATATAAGCTAAACTTTTTTAAATAAAATAAAAGGCTTGCGAAAATAAAAGTTCTATGTTAAATCGAAGTTTTTAATCAGGGATAATTCAAAAAGTATTGACTTTTCGAAAAAATTTTGTCTATTTTAAAAGTAGTTGAGTTTAAAATAAAGTTAGATAATTTCTGTGGTTATTTTAAATGTCAAAATCTTTTTGTGGTGGAACTCCAGGCTGAGATGGTTGCTCCTTATTTTAGAAATTCTACAAAAATTCATTAAAATCCATTCACTATAACTGAATTCTGTTATTTTGATGATTACAATGACTAACTGCATTAGATCATTTGTTCTTTAGTTATTTTTATATCGTGTTTATATATTTAGAAGCTTGACTTTTTATAAACTAATAATATTACGTTCTACACTATCTACACTTTCAGCGATATAAAAAGTACATGTATTGAATTTACAATAACAAAAATTCAAATCTTAATATTAACTTCCTGTAACCATGATATATCCAATTTGTTTTTCCCTCTGAAAAAAACGCATACCTGTCTAATGATTACATCATATTGTATTTTGACTAATATAAAATATATTTTTATTTGTTACAGAATAATAGTAGCTGTTTCTCGTATCTAGAGTAAAGTACCCCCGTATTTAAAACGGTGGTACTGATTGTGGTTTTTAGTGTAGTGTAAAATAAATAATATAAGTCAGTCGTATATAGTACCTATTATATAATATTCAGCTTTTTAATTGTGTCATATTTATTGTGTGTAATTGTGAATATATTTATTAATCAATCAATCAATAATCGTAATAGTAATTGTAATTAATTAATCAATAATTATGTGTTGGAATAAAATGATTTGGGGGACATTTTTATTATTTATATCGATTTTATATTTAACTGGTAAGTACAAAATTATTATTTTTTTATTATTGAATTAAGATATTTTTCAATTTTTGTATTAATGTTTATTTTCTCAAAGAATAGGACGTATGACAAAGGCATGACCATCTGATTTACTTACACAAAAATCTTATTTAAATTGAATACGACCTTTAAACTGAATTTTACCCCCGAACACGTATTTATTTTTTTGATTTGTAATTTTTCAAGTTTGGTACAAAATAACTTTGAAAATCTTAATTTGTCAATCTGAAATTATTTAAATCTAAGGTATGTTGTCATTTATGCCACAGAAACCGGGTGTTTATCTCAGAAGGACTATCGTAAGCTTAGGATATTCGAAAGAAAACTAAGAAGGATTTATGTTGTCAAAGTTAAGAGTAAATCGGAAATTGAGATTTTATTGAGAAATATTAATGTTATAAATTTTATCATTTCATTTTCTTAATTGATATTTAGATATTTCTAGATATTTTTTGAGGAACCGTTTAATGTACCAAAATTTTTTTGTTACTTTCCTTAATCACGAGGCTGACTGTTTCTGTCCTTCATGATTTTTTCACCCACTTCCCATAAGGCCGTCTTACTTCTAGCAACTATTAAAAGCATATCCGTGTTTGCATAAATTTGCTACTTTTTATCGAAAATTGTTCCGTGCTTACAGGCTTTGTTCAATACTTCATTCCTGGCTATATTAAACAGAGTTGAAGATAGTGCTTCTTCTTGTCTAACGCTAGGTTGTTTCTTAAAGATATCATCAATATTTTTACCTATTATGACTACCAAACGCGTTCATGGTCATATTCATTAGACGAATTCATTTCTGTGATATACCGTTCTTCTCAAGGATTTTCATTAATCCTGATTTCTTTACACTAGCAAAGGCCTTTCCTAGTCGAGCAAATAAAATAAAAATATATGTTATACTCTAAGATTTTTTCATTGTTGGTCGTAATTCAAAAATTGCCTATGATCTCTTAGTATATAATACCATTTGTATAGAGAATATAAAAACACTAACGCGCTGCCAAAAATTAAAATGGCGGCATATCATACTTAAACCCACAATTGGAATATCTTTATTTAAAAAATCTTCATAATAAAGCTAAAACGGAAACTAAAATTAATTGTTTATTTTCTTAGAAATTTGTTTTATTACATCACGAATTAAAATAATTTCTTACAATTTTTAACACTTTTTTTGTTTGTTTGTTTTTTGTTTTTATTTTTTTAAATGACTAGTCAGATAACACTAATATTAATAAATTATTCTTAGAGTACCAACGTTTTTACCACGCAGCATAGTTATGATTTCAAATCATAATTTTTGATTTTGTTTTAAATGTATAAAAGCATTTTGTCGTAAAATCGAAATATGTATAAATTGGTTTTATTATATTTTTTCATATATTTTAATATTTCATAATGAAATGTCTACGGCAGAAAAGTATTTTTAGTTTCAATGTAGGATATGGAAGTGAGTTTTCAACATATAAATAACATTTTGAAATATCAATATATGAATAAATCTGTCAAAGGATATTCATAATAAGTTATTTTTATTATCTTTGGAAGTTGATGTTTTCACTCAAATAAATTTTAGTACTTCTGATGGAATATACAATTTTTAATTTAGCGTCGTGGATATTACAAATTGTTTGAGCACAGATCCGTACAACAGACCCGTAATTTCCAATACAAAAAGTAACACAATATATTAGTAAATGTCCAAATAGTTTGTTTTTATTCCATTAGAAACGACACGCACAATTATGTTAAAGGGGGAAATTAAAATAATTACAAAAATTTAATTAACTCACGAGTTTGATATTTTAATTAAATTTTAAATTGTAAATTTCGAAGTAGAATTTAGAGGAGTAGAATTTAAACTCATCCCTCACCAGCCAATTTAGAAGTAGAATTTAGAGGAGTAGAATTTAAACTGATCCCTCACCAGCCATTAGCTAATAAATGCGCCAGTGAGAGTGGCCAACCACTACCTAATTATGTAATACCATTTTATCTACTTGTTGGGAATAATTTTTGGGCGAATGTTGGTTGACTAAAAAATATTAGGTGATCAATTAATTACTGAACATTTGATACAATCATGATAAAAAAACTACTTCTGTTTAAATTTTAAAAAATGGTACAGTGACAGTGGTTTTAATAACATTCACGTGTCCTAGGTTAGGCTGTATATATTTTATTTTTATTTTTTTATTGATTTGGTTAACGATGATAGGATTTTAACTTGCATTCTTTGCATTGAGAGATCACGGCACTTCACTGCTCCATGGCTGCTTGTTCGCATTACTATAGTTTTTAATAATTAAATAAACATCGAGCTTCGTTTTTGGGTTGATTTTACGGTGTATAAATAATAAATTGCCTCAACGAGAATTTTTCATATACAACTGTAATAATAAATACAAATTGAAAAAAAAACCAGCCTTGGAATATTTTTTGTATAAGTTAATGAATTAACTAGAAAAATGGTTTATCAAATATGTATTTGAGCTATCTCTTAGACAGGATGAATATTGCAATTTTGCATCTCATCTGTAAATAATAAATAATAGGCTGTATCGACCTCACATGTAATTCAAACACCGATATCTATAAAAAATTACTTTGTCTCCGCTGTGAGAGTCAGACAAAATTTTATAATTTTACAAAATCTTTTCCATCCATTAAAAATGGGCCCGTCCACTATTAGAGTAAAACTAGGTGACATTAGTAAAACGTTATTTTATGCCTGGTTTGCTGTTTACATCAACATCTCAAATATTAAATATCACCTCACCATGTTTAAAAATGAAAATTACTGTTTAAAAATGTATAAATATTCAATAAAACATGCCCCATATTTCTATATTTGGAATATACTTAATAAAAAGTGAAAAAAAAATATTGAAGTTTAATTTCTTTAAAATCTTAATTATGAAATTCAATAAATAAGTACAGGAACGGACATTCTGCTAATTGAATTGATGAGTTCCGAGAATGAATACTGCAAATAATATAACGCTTGAATTGAATGTGAAATCTATATTTATAAAATATTGTATATGATATTATATTATAGGAAGTTTATAACAAACATTCTAAATTAATTAACATTTAAATAAATATACAATAATAAATCTGCTAATATTATTCGTTGAATAAAAAAATAAAAATAAATAAATTTTGTTTTTAATTTATATATTCTATGTATGATTAGCATATCGAAAATATACACACACATTACGACTTTTCAACCTCGAAATAACTAACATAGTGAGTTTAAAATACGTAATTTACGAATTTAAAACTCACAATCTAGGATTTTGTTTATCAATAGCATCAATTAGATTGATTCCTAATAATAACCATACATTCTATTCTAATTGGCTAATTTGAATAATTTTTATGTAATAATTTAACAAATTAATTTTAGTAAATTACGACTTTTCACACGAACTTACCAATTCATTTTACAAAAATTCCAGTGTTTTATATGCTTTAAACAAAGTTCTAGTTTTAAAAGTTGCTTCCACCGTAGAAAATGTTTAGATTTTATTAGCTTAGAAATTATTAAAATAAATTAAACTTGTAAGAATCCTGAAAAATATTTTTAATATACTAAAAATAATAAAAATCTTATATATTATATAAGTTGGGAGTACTTAGGCACATCGCACATGAGGTGATTTAGGTGAAATCGGCGAAATCGCCGATATCGGCGATATCGCCGATATCAGCGATATCACAGCATTTTAGTCGCACACGGAGCAACAGAAGTTGCTCTGACTTTGTAACGTTTCTTGAAGAAGGGGTAATACATAGTTTGCTTACTAATAATAAAATATGTATATACAGTGTCTTAAAGGATGAAATACATCAAGTAATAAATAATATAGATTATAATAGATTATACTTTAAGCCATTTGAAATTCGCATTTCGTCTTACAAATTATATATATATATATAAGGTTAAGTCAGAGTATATTAGTATTTACCCATTTCAGTCTCCCGTTCGTCATCAAGATAACTAAAAAACGCCAGAGATAGCTAGTTCAACTTTTGGTGTCATATTCAACCATAATAATATTTAACTATAATACAAATAACTATCTTTGTCATATACATGGATTTATATGATAATAAAACAATGATAGTTTTCTGTAATACATATAGCTATCTTTGTCATAAACATTGATTTATATGACTGTATAAACAAGAATTAAAAAAAGTTGCCCATATGATTTTAAAAACGAAGCATTTTTACAACGATTTTTTTATCACATGTATGATTTCAAATCACAAAAATCACGTCGTGTGCGACTATACATTGGTTTCCATAAGCAAATCATATGTATGATATCGCCGATTTCACGCAAATCACTTCATGTGCGATGTGCCTTAGTTTTTAAGGTACCTACTACATCGTGTACACATGAATAGTTAACAATATTAATAAAAATAACGCCATATCTACATTCAAAATACCATTTGCTAAATGAATTATAACGAAAAATATACAACGTAAAAAATATAAAATATATATTTCATAACAAGGGTTGTTACTGACTCGATTAGAGCCATGGAACTGGGTTGGGGTAATGTTATCATTGGGGTGAACCTATATATGTGTGCATATTTTAATCCTCCGTGTAATATTTCAAGTTTTAAATTTTATTCTCTTAATACAAACCAACAGGGGTTTTTAGTATGCATGTGTTTTTTGTACTTGGTCAATATGATTTTTTTGGAAAAGTATTCTTTATATTCTATATTTGTAAAGAATGTCAAAATTGTAATGATAAGAATTAAATAATTTTTAAAAGTATTTATGACATATAATTATAAATTTCTTGAACTGTACCATTGTGCTTATCTGTGTGAGAGATTTAATTGTTTTGTGTGATTATTTGCCAGAAAATGAAAGAACAGAGATAAACCTATATTCTATATAAATCCATATATAGTTAAATAGTTTTAAATTTAAATAACAAAATTATTATAATTTATTTTTAATAGATAAAATATAATAACAAACCTTTTTTGAACGCCTCTTTCTTAGGTATATTTAGACAAATATTTCATACATAAGTCCATCAACAGAAACAATTTTGAGATTTTTTTATGATACTTATCCTTGCGTTTTGCTATTCCACGAGTATACACCTGAGCGTACTTTCGAGAACATAAATTTTTTTTTGAAAATTTGTTTCTTAATTGTTTATCAAATTGCTAATTGACAGATTTCTATAAAACATAATATTTCAAATTAATTTAATTGTTCACTTATTGTAGAAATATTTCATACATAAACATAGGATTGAATTATTTACTTAATTATCAAAATAAATAATAATTTTTGATTTTTGTTTGCTATTATGTAACATATAAATAAATAAAAAAAGTTTTTAAATTTAATAAAATTAAGATCAGGGGCGTATGTAAGTTTTAATAAGTTGATTGAATTAAAATTCACTTATCATTCTAAAGTTTGTAATGTGAAAAAGTACTGAAGACATTAAGAAAATTTTGAAAAAACTCTAATAATCATCAAAATCGTTAAATCAGTTACTTGCTTTAATTATACGCCAAAAGTTTGGTTAGTGTATCTTCAAATTTTGGTTAGTTTCTCAAATATAAATTAGAGGAAGAGATATGAAATATAAAAAAACATAGAAACTAAACGTGTATGCAGATAATATGCAATTTTTTATTAATTATTTTCATCACAGAAAACTCCCAAGTGGTATTTGAATGAATGTTTTTGTTTTTAGAAACAATTTATAAATAGTAAGAGAGAAGGATTTTGAGGTACTTGAGTATGCAAAAATCAAGGACTTCATTTTTCATTCAGTGGATTTGTTTTAAGAATAGCTTATATATTATGGATTTGAATTTTGCCGCATCAAATTTTTGGGTTAAATTTTTTGTACAAGCCTCTATTTCAATATAACATAAGTAGAGTTATTTGAACGATTTTTATAAAATAGACATAAACATTTTTGAAGTCTTGGGATTTTCCGAAAAATGCTTCGTTTGCGTGCTTTAAGCATGTAAGATCTAAAAATAGTCAAAACACGCCTTGAATAAATAAATTGCATGTGCTTTATCTTCACTTGACTTTTATTAAAACTATTAGTTTATTTTTCAACAGCTGACATGTTTCATTTTCTCCCGAATAACATTTTCTAGGCGATTCACAAAAACTTTAATTAAATTAATTTACAAATTTACAGAATTTACAAAAAAGTTATGATACATTTAGTGGCAACATCTAAGTTTATAATGATACCAATGATTTGTAAGAATAATGATCTGGTGTGCTCCTGCGGATGATCTCCTGAAGGTCTTCCAAACATGGAGTTCAATGTTGACAACGATTTCTCCGGTATAATTCATACGAAATCAATAAATTAAAAACATTATCTTAGTAGATAGATAAGACTAGATATTGATCGAAGTAATAATAGCAATTTCGTAACAAAAAAAAAATAGGGATAATTATCCGAAGTCTTGTTCCTTCGTTTAATTCCTGAAAAATATATCTGAGAAGGTAAAATTTCAAACCCATGGGTTGAGTCGTTTTTTAGAATATTTGGTTACCGACTTGGAAAACACATATTTTAGAAAAACTTGTACTCTGCCTACTTTCAGTCCGAGACATCTATACAAATACAAATATCTTGGAAAATACTTATAGAATCGAATTTTAGGTAATATTATCAGTTTTTTTTTGAAAATTCTAACCCTTTAAAAGTCTTTGACTATATGGTGCATGACAAATTAATTTATAACCAATTCAAAGCAATCTTTACTTTTAGTTTGTGGTGTTGAATAAATATTTCCCTTCTTGCATCGCTTTAATAATATGTAATGTTTCATCACATCGTAATGTTTTTTGTAACCATACAAAATATTACAACACGTCATGTAAATATAGAGATCTATCAAAGATAATTTTCTAATAGCTGGATACCTTCCGGTTCTTCAATTTTTGAGCTATTTTAGACCCAAATTCATTGGTATAATGTGGTGCTCGAATTTGGATACCTTAGAACCTCTAACTTCTTCACTATAAAGTATGTACTAGAAGATGTACTATCTTAAAGAACATCCCGCGCTACGGAGTAATCACGTTAGAAGAAATGTTTAAAAAAAATTCAATTCTTCTAAAATATAAGCATTTTTCATAATTTAATTATGTTTTAATAAAGTTCTAGGAATATGTAAATTAAAATAAGATTTATTCAGCAATTTTTTATATTTATAATTAGACTTTGCATTGACTTTAGCAGTTTTTGACTAATATGTCTCGCAACGTCGCAAGTATACTATATACAACTATGGTTATATCTATCGAGTGTTTGACAGCCGTTTACTAATCTTAAATTGAAGTCTTGTTGCAATATTTCAATGCGATTTAATAACATAATTTATTTATGCTGCCTGACACTTTTAAATACAAATATTTCAAAAATTTTAACGATAACGTCAAATTTAAACTTAATAAACTCAATTATATAAAAAATTATTAAAATTGCTGTCATTTACACTTTAAGGATAAATATTCCACGTCTGAAGTTCAATCATCATAACAGTTTATGTTATTTAGTGTATCTTAATTGAATAAATAATTTTCCTCTTAATTGATCTATAAGGTATAATGTTTTGTTTTATATAATATTATGTTAACTATAACATTCTAAAAAATTTGGAACTTTATCTAATAATTTATGTTTTCCTATTAGTGTCGAAGGGGACCCGCCTTAAGTTATAGGTATAGTGACAGTTTCCTCGTAATAAGCTGCCGATACTTAATCTAATTACCAGTAATTCGTTTGTGTTTATTTGATTTTCTTATCATGCTTAAGCATTATAAAATACATCACACCATCTGAATATGAAACCATTGTGTAATTATTAACGAAAGAAAAGTTTTTTCAAAAATTATTATTATATAATTTATTTTGTTTAAGAATTTTAAAAATAGATTAGAGAAAAAAAAGTTAAATTACAAAGTTAATAAAATGCATAAACATACATACATGTAGTAGTTAACATTTTACATACAAAGCTTAATCATTAATTATGTTATTGTATATGGTGGCTATGTTTTATTTTTATTATTATTTTGAGTACGTAACTTAAGTTTCTTTTATTATATGTACAACTTTTTTAATAAAAATATATAAAATATGAAACAATGTTTATTTTAAAATACTTACATTAATCCAATCAAAAACACGGCTATGGCTGGTTTTTTGCCAGATATGGCTGAAATTATATGGAAATAATCAGAAAAATGCGTACAAAAAAGTAAAAAAGTTCTCAACCCCCGGGAAAGAGATGAAAAACAATTAAAAAATTACCCCGAAATTCGCTTTTTGGGTTATATTTTGAAAATACCAAAAAACTTTTTAATATAAGGTCTGCAGCATAGAATTTTGTGTGTGCCTCTATCAGAACATTTTGCCGCTAAAACGTACCCTTTCACATGTAGGGCGGTTCACATTTGTAACTGATCTATACAAAAGATTTTTGACTTATAGATCGTCTAGAACGATTTAAATTTCTGCATTGCATACAAAATTTTAAATTATCCGAACAAAAATTCCAAAAATTTTCAGTTTTTGCATGGAAAAGGAGGAAAAATTGAAAAAAAAAACTGTTTCTTATGGGCATTGAAAATAGGAAAAATTTTATAATTTTTAACAATTTTACAAAAGTTTCTGTGAATTAATTGAAAACCTTTAGCCTAGCTATAAAGATGCTTTTTTTTTTACAAACGTATGAATGTTAGTATTTTTGGTTTAGAACTTTACGGAAAATTGGCAAAACTTGAAGTATGTATATTTTCATTTCAGTAGTTATAAAATCGTTTTTAAGCATGTTAAAGAGATGTGTAATGATTTAAAAATAATTAAATTTTTTCATGGATAGTTACCCAAAAAATTAAGTTTTTTTTCAATTTTTCCTATTTAAAAAGTGGAAATTTTAGGAATTTTTTCCGGATAATTCACAATTTCTTATTGAATGTATAATAAAAATTTTATTCTAACAAACCTAGAAGTCAAAATTTTTTGTATATATCAGTTACACATGTGAATCGTATTTATGGTGAAAAGGTTCAGTATAGGGGGAAAATGGTCAGTGAGAGGTAGACCTAAAATTTTATGCTTTACACCTTTTATTATAAACTTTTTGTAAATTTTTAAAGTATAACCCAAAATCCGATTTTGGGGTAGATTTTAATTTTTCCTTCCCGGGAGTTGAGAATTTTTACTTTACCCACAGCTTTGAACGCTTTTTTCTGATTAATTATTTCCATATAATTTCAGTTTCTACCAAAAACTTGATTTCACGGCCTTTTTGATTGGACTGTATGTTTTACTTTATACTGGTTGATTGTTGTGTAATAATCTTGCATGTAATTGTACTGTACGTGATAGAAAAAAGTTCCTTAGTTTTTCAAATCGTATATATATTATGTTCCGGAACACTTTTATTAACAAAATACACTTGCGGTTGTATCTTACGATACCTTAACATTTATGCGCGAAGAACACAATCTTTCTCCACAATTGGTAAAAATATTTTTTTTTTTAAATTATTTTTTATATTACTTTAATCAATAATACTTATTATTAATAATAATTAATTACTTTAATTAATAATACCATAAAAGCTAAACAATTGATAATTGTTTAGGTTTTATGAAATGGAAATATTTTAAGAAACACACACACACACATATATATATATATATACATATATATATATATATATATATATATATATATAATTTTTTAAAAAACGTCATTAGTTTTAGGGCCCGTGAATTAAAATGTTAATTTTTCGTTTAAAAAATGCATGTTTTCGATTAATTTTTCATATATATATATATATATATATATATATATATATATATATATATATATATATATATATATATATATATATATATATATATATGTATATGTATATATTTTATCGATTTCTGTGGGTAATTTTTATGTTGAAATTTCCATCTTCTTCACTCCTTCAAGGGGTGGCTACATCGACAAGAGCATGAATTTTATACTATAAGGATAGAAGTATTTTTGATTACCCACATTTAAAGGAAATAATTCACCAAAATCGAAGTAGTTTTGACCTGATTCGAAATAATTTCTTAATTTTCTGCCGCTAATATCAAAAATTCGTATACTCATTATATAGGGCATTAAAGATAATCCACATTATAGATATCTCAATTTTTGGTTATAATTCCATTTCAACTGTACAATGTTTTAATTTTCTTGTTACATTCTGTATAATTTTAAATTCAAAAAAAAAGTTTAATTATGATTTTATTACAGAATAAATATAATAATAATTTTGTTGATGAACTTTTCAAGATAAATTCAAAAGTTCATTAAAAAAAAAAAAAAATATGACTTCTTTTACAACGTATTTTTTTATTGTTTATTTGTATTCTTATCAGTGCACTTATTTAACTATTTCTTATAAGCTAAAACGAATATTATGCTCTTTAATTAATTTTTTTTATTTCCAAAAATTAATTTTCCATATGGTACTGTTAGAAGGTAAATTATTAGAAAGGTTCCACAATCAGTCTCGGTGCTCCTCATCATTTCAACAAGTCATTGATTATTGTTAGTGTAACAATTTTTATCTCTACCAAAATTCTAAAAATTGATGGAACACTTAACACGTGACAAATGCTTTGTCTAATAACATCAAACAAAATTGCTATTTTTCTCAATTTTCTGATTATCAACGGACATAATCTTATTTTATTACATGTTGGACAAAATGGTTTTTACATTTCTTATTGAATGATCTTCCTAATACAAAAACAAAATAACTGATTTTTAACAACTAGAGGTCTGTTGGAATAAGTTGTTACATCATAACTAAGTAACCCATTTAAAAATTTTTAGAAGTGTATTTATCAATGACTTGATATGATTACGGGCACCCAAATGACTTCAGTATTCAGAACATTTAATAGTATTTAATAGAACATTTAATAGAATATTTAACATTTAGTAGTAACATTTGTAAATAAAAATTTCCTTCTATAATATCATTATTAGATTATACAATGCTTTTTTACTATAACATGTTAACATGTTATATCGATGAATCATCCACAGTTATCCTCCACCATCGTTTAAGTTGAGTTGTAGAGGGTAACTTAGTCACCCTTAAATATTTTTTTAGAAGAAACTTTTCGGTTTATAATGCAGTATCATCAATGTGTAAGAAATAAACTGATGAGTCATGAGTCATATTGATTAATTTATTTTAATAATATTTAAACCCCAAAGTTTATAATTCTTGGTCGGAATAGTTATTTTATTCGTGTTTTTCAATCAGCAAACCATAGTTAGATATAAATTTATTCGTGTTTCTCAATCAGCAAACCATAGTTCGATAAAATGTTAATGAATGGTAGTAAAATTTTAAATGTTTATTTTATGGTCTACAATAGCGATGTTAGCTAAAAAAATTCTTCAAAACTTCATAATTTAAAGAACAGATTGGTAAAGATCAGGGGAATGAAGTTATTTTTAAAAAATCTCTAAAATAAGCAAAATACGTTTACGTTCAAACTCTTTATTCGATCCAAATAGTGAGTCTTTGTTGTGATTTCACTACCAAATATTCCCAAAGTGATAACATATAAATTATCTTTTTAGAAATGGATTGAAACCAGCTTTAAGAGTTTTAATTTTAACTTAATTTTCGAGTTATGTTTTGGTATTGAGTTTAGTGCCACATTTTGATCAGCAAATTCAATCAGTATCCAATTGGTATTAGCTATTTTGGTTAGGCATAGTTTTAAAATGGTTATAATAATATGTATATAACAAAGAAAACCTTTATTCGAAGCTACGCTTTTGAATAACGTCCCTCCATAAAACTTTAAAAGGACCATCAGCTTAAAATTGATTAAAACAATTCTAGGTCCGGCAATCGTTAAAGTTCGTAGCATCCGTTTTTTTTATTCTTGGGTATTAAACAAAATGATTTTTTCATTTATTTTGTCTAATTAGAATAACCGAACAGTGAATATTTAATTAAGTTTTACTCAATATCCCTTTATCTTGTGTTTCCAGAATGCACACAATAACTACGCCGACACAAATTTTTGACATGTTGCTAATAATTTCATTAAATTTATCCTTCTTATTTATATCTATATACAAATAACACTTCCTAAAAGAAACCATTTAAAGAGAAATCAATAAATAAGATAATTTACTTGCAAGAAATTCTAGGTGTTACTCTAGGATTCATACTCAGCGTGTTTTGTTTTATATTTATGTTATGTACATTTTTAAGAAGTTGGTACATTTAATAAAAAATGCGGGGTTAAATTATCGTGTAGAATATCTCGTGTTTGCATCTATTCTAACCGTGCGCAGTATATGGAAGGGACTTCTTAATCGGTTGATGCGCCACAAGTAGTTATAATTTTTAACAAAATACATTCATGAAAATATAATTAGTTGTTCAATAGTTGTATGTAAATTGTATAGCAAATGTCAATGAAAAGTTATTGAATAATTACATTTAATTGTAATTAACTGTAATTATTCAATATTTTCAACCCTCAATATTTTCAATTCTCCTATTGGGTTGAAAATTGTAAGAATAATTGAAGAAGTTACATTAGTATTTATTTTTAATTGCAAATATAAATAATTATTCATTTATATGTGTGAATAAAATTTGAGAAATATGTTAAATCATATACTGACTGTTCACAGGCTTGATTAAGTAGTATTTCGTAACCATAACAACGAAAATAACAAATATGTGAAATTTATCAAATTCAAAAGTGAATTAAATTTTGTCTAAAGCTTAAAAATTTAGCTGTTTACCCGCTAATTTTAACTCGATAATTTTTAAATAAAAAACATTTATTATGTTGAAATTAGTGTATTCTACATTTATAAAATAACAAATTCGAGATTTTTGAAGACGTTTTTACTCCAATTCAATAATTTGTCCACCGTTTTTATTAACATATAAATTTTGTGCATGTAAAAAATGTTATTACATTTCGATCATTATTTTGATGTGCGATATCAGAGTTATTGATGGGTCAGAATTTCTTTAATAAACAAAATTTACCTTTGTAATTTTAGCTTTTAATGGTAATATAGAACTCTTCAATTAACAACCCCTTTAAATCTTAATTTAGCTTCGATATGAAATATATTTATATATATAAGACGCGTTCTGTTATTCTGTTCAACTGCCTTTGGAGGATTACGCCCAGGTAGAGAACACTATAAGTTTGCTGGATTTGCGTGTCAAACATCTTCAATCCCAGCGCGTATGCTGAAAATTTATTCTTTCGAGTGAAGAGAATAGATTGGGTCTTTGAAGGGTTAATTTTTATTTTCCATGACTTGAAATAGCTTTCAAGGCTGGACAACCGGGATTGGAGGCAACTCGAAACTTGTTTCGGTTGCCATGAAGAGCAAATACATATATATATATATCTGTTATTCTGTTTATATATATATATATATATATATATATATATATATATATATATATATATATATATATATATATATATATATATATATATATATATATATATTTATATATATATATATATATATGGACATTATATATATGGAGATATATATATTCTGGACACAGAACGCCAAAAGGCGCCTGGCCCTGGGAAACGCATTCTTTGCAGGATTGTACCCACTACTCAGCCCCAAGAGTAAACTGGACGAACGTTTAAAGCATCGACTCTACAAGTCATGTATCCACCCAGTACTCACGTATGCAGCCCCTATTTGGACTAACGTTGCATCTTCGCTCATCACGAAGATTCAGCAATTCCAAAATCGTTGCCTTCGAGTCATCGAAAAAACCCCCAAAGTTTGCCGTCCGAGTCTCTCCACCGCGAAACTGGACACCCAACTATTCCAAACTTTATCTTTCCACCTCCAAATCTTTTTTCCAATCTTCCCGCAACAATCCCTTCCCAGAAATCAGCAAACTGGGTCAATTTGATCCAAGGATGCTGCTTTTTAGGAAAAGATTTCCCATGCCACACGATGTCGATTGCACCTAGTTCCGGTGTAAACTTAATTGTATATAGTATCTTTTTTCTTTAATTTTATATGTTAAGTTAGTTATAGGGATGGCCTATCCATCCACATAGGTTAAGTATTTTCAAATGTTTTTTTTTTTAAATTTTCCATTTTTTTAAAACGATGTAATGAAAAATTGTGATCTAAATGTAACTAGTATATAAGATGATGTATTATAGATAAAGCTTAGGCTAGGTGCTATAGTTATAAGCCGACTTGTATTTTATATATTTTTTAATGCAAATAAAGAATTATTAAACTAAAAACTAAATACGTATATGCAAACAGTCACCAAATTAGCAACGAGTAACATCTCCTGAGAGAATTATTACAACCAGCTATTTCATATTGATGATGACTACTTTGAAGTCATCATCAATATGAAATAGCTGACAACTTTGTAGTCATACATATTTATAAAAATACAAAATAACTTGATCTAGGAAATTGGGGCAAAAAATATAAATTTATTAAAATATCAAGCTTATTTTATTATAAATAAAACCGTTTAAATTGTTTCAAACCACTTCTTACCACAATTAAAGTCATCCAAATTTTTCAAATTAATAGGTCATTATTATCATAATAATAAAACAAGTCAACTTAAAAACTATCGCTTAAAAACTTTTTATCACAATCTTTAGGCTAGGTGCTATAGTTATAAGCCGACTTGTATTTAATATTTTGATGCAAATAAAAGAATTATTAAACTAAACTAATATATATATATATATATATATATATATATATATATATACATATATATCTGTTTATTTTATATATATATATATATATATATAATATATATATATATATATATATATATATATATATATATATATATATATATATATATATATATATATATATATATATATATATATATAAACAGAATAACAGAACACGTCTTATTATCTTTAAAAAATTCCAACCTGAATATTATTCATCTGTGCACTATTTTATCGGGAATCTTTCGTTTTGAAACATCATAATCTCTGGTTTAGAGAGTGGTAAGAAATTATTATTTGTGCGTAAAGAGATTTCTTGTAACTTTCATGGTTTATTTTGAAAGCAGGTAGTCAGAATTCACATCAATGTATTCATTCAAACAACACAAGATATGATGCCAGGTGTCTCGTCTTAATGTTTAGATATACATACATCTGCTACTTTGAGATCACCTGCAAACACTTAATATCAGTGATTTTAAAACTGTTTTTTATTTTATTTCTTATTGAGATTTCATTTCATATAAAATATGACATAAGTAATATAGAATTTACTCATTCTCTTTTTTTATCGAAGAGTAATAATTTCTCTTAAAAACATTCAAATTTAACAAGGAGGAAATTTGTATATTGATCGATTAATTTCATCAGCTCCAAGATATACAAATTTTCCAAATTGAATTGATATTATATACAATTTTTGTTTAATAAAAATTATTCTAATAGATTGTAGAACGTTTAATTAGTAGTTTGGATTGATTTTCAAACGTTTTTTTTATCTTTAAAAAAGAAGAAATACTATGGTATGACGTTACCGTTCGATATCTCGATATTAATCACATGTAAATCATCGTTTTCAATAAAGAGATGAAATATCTTCGATAATTCATAACTTCTTCATTTTTGAATCAATTTTAATTTAATTTTCGAATTTTGTTAAGTATTGAGTCTAGTTTCACATTTTGAAATATAACAAATTCAGAATCATAGTTCATCTCCAGGGCCTATTGTGCCATATACTTAAAATTGCTTGAATAACCATTTTTTGTGACGTTCTAATAAGATATACTATAACAGTTAATGCGAATAAATAATTAATGCAAAAATATTTTTGTCTGATACTTCTTATAAACGTGTCATGGCAAATTTCAGCAATTTTTGGTTTATCAAATTACGATAAACCATATGTCGGACAATTGTTAATTTTTTATTTATTTTTTTATGAGAATAACAAAGACTACTATTATTAATCTATATTCTAATTTTTTTGATTGTAAATAATAATTTTCCAGAGCGGTCGAAAGAAAATTTATTATTTTTCAAAATAAAATTTTGATTATTATACTGTGATGTATAAGAATAGTTTTGAATAAATATTTATTTAACAGAAGATTCTCCTATGATTCATAGATTTGGATGTAATAGATTAGAAAAGTTAATACTTCATCATGTATATCACTTTTCTTTGCTAGTCCGCCAGAATATTTCAAGTCCGTGTATTACACATTGTTCTTCCTTTACAAGTAAATTTTGTATTTTTATACCGATAATTTTAAAATCATTCATTCACATAAACAATTAGAATACCTAATGCTAAATAATAAACATAACCTAAAATTAGACTATGTATGATAGTTCTTGTTAAATTATTAAATATATATTAAAAACGTGTAAGACAAGAAATTTAAATACTTTGGTTGAGAGATAAGGACAAATAAACAGCTTGTTGTAACAATTTTTAATATTTTGTATGTACATTTTAAATAAAATTTTTAGAAATATCATATTAATTCTAAAACATCTAATTTTTTCATAATATTATCCCTATATGAAATACGTCATGTATATTATTTAATTAATTTGCTATATGTTTAGCAGAAAAAAAATACAACAAAATAGGCATAATAAGATAAAATAAAAACTAAAAATCACAGACTTTAAAAACATTTTGCTTCATCAACATCTAAAAAGATATGCTTTTCGACCATTTAAGCTTTTATATGAAAAGATTCAAAATCTTAAAAACTTGTTTTTAAATGAGTTAAATAAATTCATGTCCATCAAGTTAGCACTACCATATCGAAACATTTATATTTTGAATAGTGTACTATTGCCACTTAATTACCGTGAAATCGAAAAAATTAACGCTTTTTTTTTTTCTTCAAATGCTCCTGTGAGAAATGAAAATTCTACTAAATACAATTACTTTGTTGGCATTTTTCCATTACGGTTAAAATTAATTAATTATTTCTGCAATGATTCATGCACTTTGAATTCTTTTTTCCCTTTCAGGGTTGGTGATGCGAACTTGACTGTCAAGATAGCTTTACCAACCTTGTAAAAAGGGATAAACGTACTCAGAATACAACAATCATTATGGAAATAATTGCCGGTTTTTGAAACCACTGAAAACTAAGAAAATTTTAATTTTGAATAGTGGATTAATTGCCGTTTAATTACCGTAAAATGATCCTGAAATCGAAAAAAATTATCGTTTTTGCATTTAAAGTCTAAGGAAGTTTTTCTCAGGAAAGAATTCGAGTACTTAATTCGGTAATAAGATACTTTTATTTTTATTTAGGTTAGCTTTAGTAATTCCTGCTTAGGGCTTACAATACCGAACTAAAATCTGAATACCGGTATTTGATATTTGAAATTTGAAATATCGGGATACCGGTATTAAAAAACCGGTATTATTAATGAAAAATTTACTAGTTATATTTTTACTTACCTCAGTTGTTATATTGACTTGTTAACAAATAATATATGAAATCCAATAAATATGGTTCTGAAATGAGTAGATATTATTTATTCTATTACATAGAGTGTAGGAGTAGATAGAAACAAAAAAAAAAGTGCAAGTAAAAAAAAAGTAAAAATTAAATTCTCTGTTACATTTTACATATAATAGGTTCGTATGGCATTATATAATTAAGAAACAAAAAATATAATTAAATTGAAAGTATTTATGAAATAATATTAATAACTTGCGTTTTGTTTATTAAAGTATGCTCTTAAAAAACATAAACAATCAATCGTTTCATCATCAAGTGAGGGCCGAATTTTCGAACATAAATATAACCAGTCGGTGAAAAAGCTCTCTGATTCGATTCTACACTTGTCGGCACTATTGTCATTAGGAAATCATACACATTTTATGAAATATGAAGGCCACTTGTGGATCCTCCTGTACACTTTATTTCTTTCGCGCACTTTTTACATTTAGCAACCTGCCCGTTTTTTTCAATCAAAAAATGATTCCAAACTGAAGTTTTGTCCTGTCCTTTTCGGTGCTCCGTAAATGTATTCATCTTTCGGGGGGTATAGCAGTTTATGCCTATTAATTTTAATATTAGTAAATTACACTCTTACATTAATACAAATATAAACTTACCGTATCATATAATTATATGGATTAATCAGTATTTAAATACCGTTATATAATTTTCAATAATTAGAAATAAAACCAGAAAACAAGTGCACATAATCCACACTCCACAAGACACAAGGGAATGAAAAATAAAATTGAATATATAAAATATAATTTTTACTTGTAAACACTACATGTTCTACAGCTTATTTGCAATATTAAACAATCTAATCTAAACTATTTAATAATTTTTGTGTTACACACTTTATGTATTTGTATAAACGAGACCTATTCATTGAGTAGAGTATTAGGCATAAAACAGAAACAATCGCTTTATATTGCCGACACCGCCGCTTCTCGAAGGTGCTATAATCGGCTCGGTATGTGTAATAAATGTGCCTGATATAGATTTTAATACAATGAAATTGCTTGTTTATCTTCAAAAAAAATTGCTTGTAATTATTTAATATTATTTTAAATTAGATTTATATTGTGCATAAATTCAAATTTTATCAACTAATGTAATGCCAAAATACCGATATTTTTACATAAATACTGGTTTTTAATAACGGACAAAAATCATCCGGGATTCCGGTATTCGGGATCCCGGAATCCCGGTATTGTAAGCCCTATTCCTGCTATACAGCCATTAGTAAAACAATTTACATAATAAGGTATTTAATTAGTACTTTAATTTGACGTTTTAATTTTAAATTAATTTTATTCAACAATTTATTCATGGAAGGGTTGGAGATCTGAATTTGTGAATTTGTGAAGTTTTTAATTTGATCCAAATAAACTATTAATAAACAATCGACAAATATTTTTTAAATGTTTTTTTAAATATTTAATGATTTGATTTAATTATTAAAAAAACTAACTGATTTCACAAAGTATATATGAAAATAAGTTTAAAAATCAAGTATTAGATTGAATAGCAAATTAAGGTCAAATTTAGTATCCAAATACTGAATTTAATTTTTTTTTTAGTTTTCCCTTGTAAAAATATTTGCTCTTAAGACACAATACAAGAAACACAGGTTTCATATTTCAAAAACTATATATACAAGCGTTTGATATTTCTGAAGTGTTTATGTTTTATTTTATATACGTACAGCGGCGTAAATACCTTATGGCCAATGTGGCTATGGCCACTGGTGCCTTGGCCATCAGAGCACCAAAATTCCAAAACTGATAGTATTTTTTTATACTAATATTAATAACTTATGCAGAGAATATGAGAATATGGTTTGATTTTTTCTTGTATTTTCTTCATTTATTAGTAATCAATCTAGTCTAAATTATTTATATTTTTATTTGTTGTTGTTTTTTGTTTAAAATATATTTTTGTTTATTATTATTATTATTGTTATCATAACAATTTATTTTAGTTTGTTTATACAATAATTATTGTTTTTATTAAACAGGCCAAAATCCAACTGGCCATAGGTATACGTAATATGCGTACTATGGGGTGCGGACTGAATATTAAGTTAGCACCCCCACATAAAAAACCAATTAGTAAGCCTCAAACGAAAAAAACTTAGTATGCCAAAGACCTTGTAAAACTTAAGCTGAACTCAAGCTTAACTCAAAACACTTTTTATGAAATCCGCAAAAAATATTTTCTTTATCTAATAATTAGTTGCTAATAAAGTGCTATAGTAAATAATTTGGTCCTCAAACAGTTCGGCTAGGAATTGCATTTACTATTTTGGACAAAATTAAGTACACCAATTTTGCATTACACAATTTTCCCATTTTCAGGGTTGGTAATGCTAACTTGAGTGTCAAGGGGTTCTTTAAAAAAATAATAATAACAAATCGGTAATTTTTTTGGTTTCGGTAATTAAGCGGCAATTTTTAATTCGAAATTGAAATATTTTGATATAGTAGGGCTAACTTGATGGACATAATTAATTCAGTTTTGGTTTTGTATTTGTTCACATCTGTTAAATGTAATTATAAACTTAGTTTTATTTCTTTAAAGCAATTTTTTAACCACGAAACTCATTATCTATTTATATACAGGTTGTATTTTTTTTTGAACTGTGTATATGGAATGTATTTTTTTACCACCGAATGTACCTTGAGAACATCTTTCAAATCTTCTATAATTCTATCTAATTTTTTTAAAGAAAAACAATAAATGGTACAATGAGATATCTACAAAAATCTCAAATATAGTACGAGTAGCTCCATTTAAGCAGTGGATCTCACTTATGTTAGAGATGACCCTATCGTTATAAAGAGTTAAATATAAGCCACACATCTTTATCGTAATTGGTTTATGTATTCGCAAGTGAGAGAATATCGATAATGGTAGAAAATAATTTTGTTATCACGAAGCCTCTGATGGCCCAATTTTACAGTAAATTTCCGGAATATGATTCATTATTAAAATGGCTGCTTTCGAAGTGTTTTAAATCAGTAAATAAACATTTGAAGTTTGATGACTAGTTAATAAGGATAACAGAAAACGTGTATAATTAAGTACGATTTTTAAAATTTAAATTAAAATTGTAATAATCAAAACTTTAAAACTTTTTCAGTTTGCAGATACCCTCATTTGTTATCAAAATTGAATAGCCGAATGTTAATATTTTCAAAAGCAGAGATTTTTATAAAAAATAACTTTATTTCGTAAATCTCGTTATAAAATAGTTTTCCATATAGAGCCAAGTTAAGTAGAGACACTGTAGTATATCACATACAGATGAATTGCAATATCGTCTAGACTCTAGACATACCATAGACCTCACTACGGTCTGGTAATAATATACTAGTGGCTCTAGTGTACACCTTACTCACGATTAGACCCCAGCCTTATAACGTTAAAAAAATATTTTCATAAGAAATTAAATATAGGGCACACCTCTTTATCGTAATTAGTTTATATCATCAATATAATGAAATATATTGAATCACAGTATTTTAAAAATCTGTTATTACGAAGCCTCTGATGACAAAATCCAATATCCATAAAATAATTGCAATGTAGGTACAATCGTCAAAGATAATATATTGCGCTCTCTTTAATACATTGTACCTGCTGTAACATACTCTCTTTATATATAAGATGTCAAATTAAAACCGTAACATTTTAAAATATTTGTTAAAATTTTTATAATAATCATTAAATTGCCTAAATCATATCCTGTGTTGATGGCAGAATAAAATAATTTTTCACAAAGTTTATTTAAACGAATTAAATCAATTTCAAAATGAGTTAAAAGGATTAATTACTAGTGACTTAGTACTGATCTTAGTAGAGCACAGTGTTGCTGGACTTTCTTATGCACTTTAATTTTTCGTAGACTTAGTCTGTTTTGAATTTTTTTTTTTAAAAACGTGAATTTTAATAAATTTAAATTAAATTAGTTCTCTAGAGTACAGTAACTTATTATAAAAGTTGAAATTCCTGGTAGCTTTTTTTCAGTTAATAAAAATAAATTATTATTTTCTGTTAACGAATATCCATAAGATTAAGTTTAAAATAACAGTTTTTTAATATGGTAATAACTTTTAAACAGTTTAGTGAATCGGTTTGTAATTTCTACAGGTGATTTAGAATGGAATGATGAACGTTCTTTTAAATTCGTCTAGTATGATTTTTAAGTACTTCACAAACAGCCTTAAGACTTATTTTAAACAGATTTGAAACAATATAATAATTGTTTTGTTCGACTAAATGATCAAGACTGGCCGTCGACAATGTGGCTGGATAATTTTTTGGATGGTAGATAAAGAGGAAGTTTTTGTCTTAGAATTATAGAGATTGTTAATTATTCAAAACTTATGCTCAGTATAATGTGATTCACAATCTTCATTCACTTTATATGCGGTTTTGCGATTAAATATTACTTACGCAAACTCGTTTTAAATAGATCAAGAAATTGTGTCAGATAGTGTTTATTAAATTACACAACTCCTTCCATCATCAATTTGTTGTTATTATATTTTAAGATAAGATAAATTTAATATTACAAAAATACTTCAAACCTATGGCTGTACTAAAAAATAAGAAATTGATTTGTAAAACATTTGTTGGTTTTTTACATCAAATCCTTTTAATCATTAATTTCAGAAATTAATTTTGGATAAATTTGTTATAATCATTTATCTACAATAAATTATACTGTCTTAAGTCTAGGAAAGTTCGAAAATGGATAACTCCTCGATACATTGAGAAAGAGGGAATGAAAATTTGAGGCAAACTATATGTGAATTTTTTTATGGTCATTTATCTTTAGGATTAGCTTTTATGAATCCACACGAAATCAAAGGCTTAAATAAATTACGCAAAGCTATTTTCACTTCAAATTGATCTCAAATTGTATTTGCATGGTCATAAGAAATTCACTGTCTTTCTAAATAGAAAAACCATTTTACTACACTTTACCTTTAAGCACTTAAAAAATTACGATTTTTCACACACTGCAAATAATATTCTTCAATCCTATTATAATATTATAAACACCAAAGTTTGTATGTATGGATCCATCGAAACCAAAATTTAAATTTGAAATTTAAAACAATTTATCTATCTCTCCTTGCAGTATGTCGAATTCTGTCTATACTGAACTATAGGTATAAAGCATTCACATCGTATTGTTCAAGTATCAACGGAACCATGCATTGTTCTGCAGGTTCATATACTTTTCATCAAGTATATGAGTATTACAGCTCGAAATTAGAACATTAGAATCCATTTTGTTATATTTAAAATTATAATCTGTAAACTATATTTGTATTCTTAACTCTTATGTAGAAAATAAATGTATTTAATAATTTTTAAAACTTGAATATTTTTTTCTTTTTATTATTATTTATTACAGATTCATTTAAATTTATAGCTAAAAAACTATTATAAAATTAGAAATTATGACTTCAAAAGAACCGCGTTTATTTTAGTTAATTTTCTAAATATGAGGGGACTAATTATTTTAACAGAAATGGAAACTATAATGATTTTGTTTTATTTTAACTCTCATTCCAAGAACAAAGATGTTGCAGAAACTCAATACGCAAAAATATATTGAAATTAATAGGCAGTTTCTGCTATACCGAATCCTCCTTGGGAATACATCCTTTGACGTTCTTAAGAAGCTTAATTATTTTAACGTGAAATCTCTTATGCATGTACATAATAAGTTAAATGACTGAATGAGCCGATAATCATCCCTGTCTAGTAATTTAATTTTCTTTCTAAATAGTTAAATAGTTTTCCTATTTTCAAAACTTTCATGTACTTAAAGATAAAATTTCTAAAATATTATATTCTTTTGGACATTCTATTAGCTGCTACAAAGTTTCTTTTTAAAGGATTATCTGCTATACGAATGAGGTAACTGCGTTCAATATCAAATAATGTTGAACTAATGAAACATAAACTGAATTTTTTTACAATATCAACTTGGGAGACATATTTTGAAATGTTAATTCATTGCGTTGTTGTGTGTTATCTTTTGGATACTCCATAATTAAGTATAATGTGATCATTAAGATGAAATTAATGAAAATAATAATTTATGTTTATTTAGGTAAACCCATTGTTCATTATTTAAGCGTTTGAAATAAGATAAGAAGTCGATGCATTCTCAAAGACTCCTAGTTAAATTCATCTAAGTAATTTTTCAATGAAGTGATTCAACTTTTGTTTGATACGATTTTCTTAATTCAATTTTGAATTTTTCGAGTTTTCTGTCTTTGTAAAAAATCTGGAATTATATTAGAAAAATTATATTAATTCTACGTCTTGATATTCATTTGTTACTTTTATGATTTGTAAAATTTGAAATAATATGGAAATTACAAAACATATATTAAAGAGCTTTGAATAATGTGCTAATTAACATTTGATTCCTGTACGTTCTGGTAATTGAAGAACAAATAAGAGTGGTTATTTTACTGATTAAAATATATATTGCCTTAATATGTTGCCAATAATTGAACGGTATTCTTGTAAACATAAAACGGCTTGCACAAAATAGAAAATTAGTGTATGTTGTATTTTCATGTATAATTTGGGCATAAAAATTTAATATCCATTTCTGACATAAACATGAATTCGAAATGTAGATTTATGAAATTATGTGTTATACATTGTATTACAAACGTAACAATAGATGCTTCATTTTCATCTTGTTATTTTATGCTAGGTACATACTTATATCATTTTATCATGAATATAGAGTGTTAAAAACAGGTCACTTATAAAATATATAAAGGATTAGAAAAAGCATAGAGAATGGATACAATATATTTATGATAATACCAAAGAGAGAAAAATGTTTTCAAAACAACAGGCAATAATAACTCATAACTTACTACGCTTAAAAATTTTATAATTGAGGTATTTCTACCGAAGTGGGTAAGACGGTCCATTTTAGAAAGAAAAAAAATATAGTTATCTAAATAATAGAGCAGTAAAACTGGCAACAATTTAATACACATTCTCACATAAAGCTCATATGCTCATATGTCTTTGCACACATTGCAAGCTGCCTATACAATTCACATATGGATAAAACTAAATATTCGTTAAAAAGTAATAAAAAATTGATAAAAAATGTTGTCTACTAAACAGTATGGATTCTTATCCTTACAGCTTACAAAGACGGTATATAATTATACTATTTTTATGTCTTTGAAAATTAGTGCAAAACTATTTTTAATCTCATGCCTTTAGAAGTACCTTAAGTAAGTTTCTCTTGGATATGTCTTCGTACGCTCGCCCAATGATTAGCGTCTACAGGAGAAGTGCATTGCGAGTTGCATGCGCTTACCGTACAGTATCATATGATGCTGTATGGGTAGTGGCTAGTCTTCCGCCAATCGACATCTTGGTGAATGAGTGTCAGAAAAACTACCAACGAAGGCAGAGTGGCACTGACGACACTCCGACACGTGAATCAGAAGAAAAAGGCCGCACAATCGAGATGTGTCAAAGACGCTGGGAATCTTCATCAAACGGAAGATGGACGTATCGCCTAATTCCAGACATCGCGACCTGGTTCAACAGAGAACATAGAGAAGTGGACTTCTATGTCACACAGTTGCTGACCGGGCATGGAAACTTCCGATCCTATCTCTGCAGATTCGGCTTGGACTTTGATCCCCTATGTCCAAGTTGCCCACACGAAGAAGAAACGGCGGAGCACATTTTCTTCGCGTGCCCCCGTTTCGCTGCAGAGAGAGCAGAACTTAATGCTGTTCTCCATTGCCAAGGTACGCCTGAAAATCTCGTCGGCCTGATGGTCCGATGTGAGGAAACTTGGAAAGCGGTGGCCGATGCAGCGGCCAAGATGATGAAGATTCTCCAGGGAGATAGATTAAGGAGACATCCACTGCGGCAATAATGAAATAGGCAATAGTCAGCCAGTCATCCCCGGGCGAAGTAATGCCTGACGGCAGTTCCGCCCGGGGTGCAATGGAGTATCCTCAAGAGTTTAGGGTTTTAGCGGATATGTTGTAGACTTCTTCTGGTCCGAACCCCGCACCGTGCCGAAAGTCTCCTGGAAAGGTGACTATCCGGCCAGTGCAATTTTATGCATTTCCCCCTCTTGATTTAAAATATATATATATATATATATATATATATATATATATATATATATATATATATATATATATATATATATATATATATATATATATAGAGAGAGAGAGAGAGAGAGAGAGAGAGAGAGAGAAAATCATCCTGTTCTTTACTGATTCAAAAATAACCAATTTCTTTACAATCTAAACCATTCAATTTTTTTTCACATGCTTTTTTCACATTGTTTTTAATATTACATAGCAAGGTAGTGAAAACCGATCATAGTATTAATATTTCTTAGACTTAATGGGCGTGCATGAACACTATGATAAGAAACCACTTGACCTTAAATAAACAACTATTTAAAGAAGAAAGAGGAAGGTGCATTTTGCTATTATGTGGTGTTATAACGAAATATGGTGATGCCAAAATAGATATCAAGCAATGACTTTTCAAAACTACGGGTGCTATTGGTACACTGGACGTTTTCTAAAGACCCCCTAACGTTTCATGCTATATTTATATAAAGATTTTCGATTACTACGGTGTTAGTGTTTTGTATTAAGGTATATTCAAATTTATCACTCCGCAGGCTAGTCATTCCGTACAAATAATATTATTCTTTGAAATCTAATGGAAGGTATCTACACTTGTCCGTCACAGTTAAGTCGCAGTGCTTCAGTCACAGGTGGAACCAAATGAAAGTCATGAGTGAAATTCGTTTGTGAAAAAGAAAATGGGATGGTCAGATTCTTCAAAATTACTTGCAATTCGCAATGAACAATGTACCATATTCACATGACAATTGCGTGAGATTCCTGTGTGATAAGCAACTGGCTGGCAATGCGACTCATATTAAAAAGTACATTATAAAACATTTGACTATGCGCCTTGTTTAAACAACCTTGAAATGATTATTTTATGAAAACCAGCGTTAAAACATGCAATCAACAATGTACCAAGATCATCAGCAGTTATTTTACGAACCGTGTCCTTTCATATGACACGGAATCGGGAATACGGTCGTACAACGTCACCGGTGGTGTTCCGCAGGGTTCAGTTCTTGACAAGTGAGTAAGATTCCTGTGTTATGGCAACTGGCAACTGGCTGGCTATGCGACTCATATTCAATAGTACATTATAAAACATTTGACTATGCGCCTGGTTTAAAATTTTGATTAAATAAAATATTGTGTGAGTAATTAAAAAATTCTCACAAAAATCTCTGCCTTAAGTGTTTATTATTATTATTATTATTATTATTATTATTTACTTTTTTGGGATTACACCTCACAAATAATAAATATAGAGTGATCATAAACAAATGGTGTAAGTTGTTTTCGTTATGAACTTAATATTTTATCGAATAATTAAATATGACTCCAAAGAAAATTTAATCTTGAAAAATTTTTAAACGATATAATAAAAACAAAATTTTTTTATCACTCAAAGGTATAAAATCAATAATTTCTTCAAATATCCAACATGTTAATACGTATATTATCTTATTTAACTTTTTTAGATCGACTGTCTCAAAAATTTATCATTTGTATTCAATTATCAATTTAGTAACATCGAGTGTATTTAGGAATCATTAATAACATTTTCATTCAATTGAAATTTTTCAATTTTGTGCATCTCGGGTTTGTCCAAATCATCCTTAAGTTTCTGTTTTATTGAATCTTAAACAAATTCATTAAAATTTTTATCTGTTAATAAAATACAGAAATACCTTAATGAATTCCTTGTGTTTTCTGCAAATATAATTTTACTGACTATACGACTTGTATCACTTGCAATTCTGTATGTCAGGTGTATCTTGCGTTTCACAAAGTTTTATAATATTTATATCGGATGGCTTTGTGATATTCTTGGCCAGCTGCTTTATATTTCTCGATATGTCTCATTCTGACAGGAAATGCCTCTTTTATAATATAATTTGACTTACTAACAACTCAATTCACATATAAACAGTAGTTTAAATCTTTTATGCTACTTATGCTACTACTACTGATGGCAAGTAGAGCAAGCTCACAAATTTTATTGTTGTTAGACCGTTTCGTTTGTATACAATTAAACGTTCACCCCGCTTTGTCAACTACTTTTAGCATTAAATAATTTTTCAACTAATTTACACTTAATTTTGAATAATATTAAAATAAATTTTTACTAGTCTTCTGCTAACTTAGAAAATAATAAAAAGGCTGTCATATTTCTCTACATAAAAAAAAAAAAAAAATAAAAACAAAAAACAAAAAACTATTTTTGTAAAACATCTGTGTTGAATTGGTTGTCTGTCGTTTCATCATAATATCAAAATAAAAATATTAGTACTATGTTTTTCAAGACAAGTCTTCTACTTCTAGACAAGAGTAGAAGCCTTAAAAAATGATAAAAAGTGGAAGAAAATTATAGTAGGATAAAACCCATTGGAAACGGAAGATAATATGATAAAAATAAAAAGGAAAAGTAAATTACGGGCGATCTGAGTTTGGGAAGTGTGGAAGGGGTGAGTTTTTAAGGGTAAATCACGGTTTATTTCAATTTCCGGCAAAACTACAAGTCCTTTGGAAAAAAGTTACATAACAAAGTTGTAGCTAATAAAAAGATCTACAATTTTTGTATCTACGCTTTTTTCACATAATCTCAAAATTTTTCGATTGAAAATTAGGGTGCTTTTTCGATATTTATTCAAAATAAGATGAAAAAATAAATATTTTAAATCAAAAAAAATTACAGTGTATTTGGAACATAAAAAAGTAAGTTTTCACCAAATTTCGGAGAAAAAAATAAAAACCAAAAACTTGGTGATTTCAATTTTTCACATAAATTTTGAGGTTATGTGAAATACAAAAAGTAGATCTTTTTATTACCTACAACTTTGCAATTTAATTTTTTTCCATAAGACTTGTAGGTTTGCCGGAAATTCGGATCAACCGAATTTTACCCTTAAACAGTCACCCCCCCCTACTTCCCGAACTCAGATCGCTCGTAATTTATTTTTCCTTAATTTTTATCATATTATCTTGCGTTTCTAATGGGTTTCATCCTACTATAATTTTTTTTTTTTGTTTTCAAAAATTATCTACCCTGGTATATTCTGTTTTGGATACAAAATAAACACAATACATAAAAAAGGTACTTATGAAGACGACATTACGGTACGGTTGATAATGAAATAATAAATAATTTATATACATATTTGACAAAAAGTTAATAATATGCTGTTGACACTTAATAAAAGAAATAAGACAGTCAAGTCTGAGTTGGCTTACACATGAAAGAATATGTAAGTTATTAGGCAAAATGGATTATAATTTCTTATTTTCAATATGGTGCATCAATGTTATGTACCATATTTGCCCAGGCATTTTTGATTTTTTCAATAGTTACAGTGAGTAGTATTATTTAAAAAATACTTCTTCCGGTTATTCGATAGTTCAGGTTTTTTGCAGCCAGCTCTTGTACCAATATGTACGAGTGATAAAAGTTATCAAAACGCCTGCTAACAATTGAATTTTGGACGTTATCCATCTTTCGAAAATTTAAAAAACAATTACAATACATTTTTAATTTAATAATATTCCCAGTACCAGTCTATGACATTAACTATAAATCACTTTTCAATCTTAAAACATTGAGATTCTGTATAAAAATACTTGATTTGAGAAAGAATAGATATATTTAAACTTGCATTTTATATCACAAACTTTGTGTATCAACCAATTAGTTTAAAGGTTTAAGGTGGTCTATGTAATGTATATTGTATTTTTCAACTTTCGCGAACAAATAACTCAAGAATAATTATCTAAAGGTTATGAAAGGTATGCACGATTTTCACATGAAAACATAGGACACATCGCGGAGTCCCGAAAAAGGGATTTTAAAAGGAAGTAAAATCAAAATTAAAAACTCAATTTATATAACATTAAAATTTTTATGGTTTCTATCAAAAACATAACCCGTAAATATTGTAAACTGCGATGTCTTAATGTATGGTTGTGATGGTTGCCATATCAAAATTTCAAAAATTTTGAGAAATTGCTAAAGTAAGCCCGGAAATATTCATCTAATAAATATGTAGATGTACTTTTATATATATATATATATATATATATATATATATATATATATATATATATATATATATATATATATATATATATATATATATATATATATATATATATATATATATATATATATAAATTTAAATGTAATAATTTTAAATGTACCATGTTTCTTTAACTGGCTAAAAATTATAAAATAATTTCTCTAATTTCGAACAAAAAAAAACATCGGGCGCATGCAACAGCATTAGTTGAGCTATTAATGTACCACTGATCTGTATATAGATCTGTATATATATATATATATATATATATATATATATATATATATATATATATATATATATATATATATATATATATATATATATATATATATATATATATATATATATATATATATATATATATATACAGATCTATATACACTGATCTGTATATACAGATCAGTGGTACATTAATAGCTCAACTAATGCTGTTGCATGCGCCCGATGTTTTTTTTTTGTTCGAAATTAGAGAAATTATTTTATAATTTTTAGCCAGTTAAAGAAACATGGTACATTTAAAATTATTTTCTGCTTTTTAGTTATTTTCTGTTATTAGAATGAAATTTTTCGTATAGCGAACGTAATTCTTCTTTTTGTTTCTTTTTCCTGCTCTTTTGTTCCCTTTTTTTGTTTTGTTCATCTTTCTCTCTCCCTCCTTTTCGTTTTTCTTCTTTTGTGACATTTTCATGCATCCACTTCTGAGTAATGGTTCAAATTTCAAGTAACCAGCTCAACAAGAAGTGGTGTAAATGTAAAACATTGATACTTACAAATATTACTGATTATAAATTATTTTATTCATTAAAATTAACAATCAAATAATAATATTAATTTATGTTTTGGTACATTTTGGCAGCATAGCAGCATAAATTTTATTTTATTACATGTTATTACTGAATACTTGTGAAATATTTACAAACGATGCGTAAGCGGGAACATTCAAAATTTTTTCTCTATCAACAATTGATAGACGCCCATTGAAAAATAATATCGTCATTTTTAATAGCTAGCTCGCTCTATTATCTAGGTGAAACATATACAAAATACATAAGTATGTTTTTGCGACAATAAATTAATTATTATTGCAAAGAACAAAAATTTCGTTTTTTTTCAAATTATAAAATTAAAAAAATTCGGGGGGATTTTTTTTTTTTTTTTTTGTAATCTGAAATTTGGAAAAATATAATTTTTCTGGAGTTCCATATAATTTTTCCGACTGAAATTGAAGATTTAGCAATTCTATTAGTTGTTGAAGTTTTCAGAAAATTTATAGTACATTTTAGTTTTGGTATCCTAAAAAAATATCAATTTTATAAAAAAAATTATTCGGTTGTCATCAACATCACTATTATTATAAGAAAGGTTTAATGCTCCATTGTTACAAAGATCTTGACATTTGTAATTCAAAGAATGTTTCTTATATTGTTGTTTAGAATATTAATTATATATATGAAGTAATCATTTTATTTTATTTCTATAGCGATTTTATTAAAAATGTTTATTTTTCCGAAAGAAAACATTATTTAATGAAAAAAAAAAATTATTTATGTTATATTAAAAATATATTAATGTACTCTATTTGTAACGTTTTTAAAATATTTTTTTAGCTATCAATATCGGATCAAGAAGGAGAAATTTTGAGAATGTTGTAATTTAATTTCAGTTTTTTATGCCTATTTTAACTATGAATGACTGTATTCATATAATTGACCGAACAAAGTAAGGTCTATGAAACATGTAGACAATTTAGCATTTCATTCGAACCCGTGCTCAAATTTTATGAAATATTGTGGAAATTATTGACGTTTATGACTTTAAAGTTTTTAAACCAAATTCTGGGATCAAAGGCTATGCAATAACGAATTTTTAAAATCAATATAATTCCTATCTATCAATGTATTGGACATTAGCATAAAGCGAATTACCATAAAGTGGTGGGGCCTATATTGAATTTCTTAATATTTTTAACCAAAATATTCATACTGATGATGACTACTTTGTAGTCGAATACGTATTTATAAAATACAAAAACAATTTGATCTAGGAAATTGGAGAAAAAATCGAAATTTATAAGAATCATCTCGAACATATTCACTATTCCTGGCTAAAAATTTATATATGTATCCGTCCAGTAGTTTTGAATTTGAACAGGCTCATCTAAGATGATGACAGACCGGCAGACATAAGGGAAAGAAATGAGAGTCAGAAGGTTCCTGACAGAAAATACAAAAATTTTTGTCAACGTTAGTTGGTTTTTTAATTTTACATTCTATAAATTTCCTGTCCAAACATACCTTTTTATATTTGCAGTCAAATAAAATAGTTCTTTATAGTAAAGTTACGACATTTGCAAAAGCTCAATCTGACAGGATGTTAAATTTTGTTGTTTTTATAATTAACACTATAAATATTGGAGAAAATAAAACAAATGCTGATCGCAACCAACAGTGTTAATTATTTAGTTACTCGACATATTCTTATGATTATGGAGTATCAATGTTTGATCTATTTTTAAACAATCTGTTTATTTACTGAATTTGAGTTGAAGTTATGTAGAATCTAAACTGTTACGAAAAAAATGTTTTAACCAAAAGTTATTGGTTTGAAAGAAACATTCATCTTTTATGGTTTAAAAATTGTGTCATTGATCAATTGGACCCATTGCATCGATTTTGCTTATTATGGATTTAAACTTTTTAGGCCTTGAATACTTTTTTTTAGTTACCTTCTGACGGATAATGGAAATGGACAATTAGGTGATTCTAAAATCACTTACAACAAAATCTCGATGAAAGTATTTAATTTCAGTCGATTAATTTTCTAGTAAATAAATAATCCGAAGACAACCGATTATACACGAGAAGTTTCAAAATAAGTATTTCTCAGTTTGTTTTGTAGTATTAATAAGTAATAGCAACAAAATGAAATGGTGTCAAAGTAGAGCCCACATAAAGTTCTATTTAGCAAAATTAACAAACCCGGGCCTAGTCAAAATTTATTGAAAATAATTTTCATAAAAAATATAAAAACTTTTCGTGAAAAATAAAAAAATTTAAAATTATAAAGATTTAAAATATTATACAATGGGTGGTGCTATAACCGATTTTAATTTATGTATGGCAAGAATAAAAATATTAAATATAATGTCAAACAGTAGCTCAAAGATAATATAGTGGCTTAATATAATAGTGTTCAATAAACCATCGATTAATAATTTTTATTGTTTTTTATTTTGTGAAAATAAATTTATCAAAAATTGATAGTGTTGTCGAAAAAAATGCTCATAGCTCCAAAATGGTCAAAAAAAAAAATGTTTGATATCAAATTAATAGCCAAAATGTGGATTTGTTGTCTAAATATAGCCTAAATATACCTTTTTCGGTTCATTCAACTAAACGGTGAAGAGAAAAAATTTCATTGCGTTTCCGTGAAAAATGTAAAAACTTTAATTTATTGAATACGAAATAAGGTATAAAAGTCTTATAAATTCTTACAGTTTCTATATGGTAAGAGCAATGTAAATTATGATTGTTCTATTATAAATTTTCTAATTGTTTTAACCAAACATGGTATTCAATTTTTTTTTTAAAGTATTATGTTATTAATATAAAATAATAAAACTTAAAATAAATCTTACGCAAGATTACCATATGGTTCTTGTAAACATGAATCTGAATTTAATATTAATACACTTTATTATGGTCCAATAAATAGCTGGTTGCAAAAAACCTGGCCTATCGAGTTATCGGATGAAGTATTTTTAAAATGATATTAGTCACTATAACTATTAAGAAAATCGTTTACTGTCAGGGCAAATATGGTGCAAAATCACCATATTTAAGAGGACATTTTTCGACCAGTACCAACTGTACCAATCGAATTACCGCTTGAAACTGATTTTAAAATCAAGTTTTAAGTAAGTAAAAAAAAATATATATATATATAAACAACTACCTCGTTAAATCTGATAACCCTATGGCACCCCCAATTTGTGAATTTTTTCTTTGTTGGCGTTACTGTGCCTATCGAGTTACCGCTTCAAACTATTATCAAATTAAAGTTTAACCATTTTTTTATTCAGAAAACACACTATTCTGGTTCCGAATGCCTGGCAGTCTACTTTTTATATTCCTATATTTTTATTTACTTAATACTAAATTTTTTAATGAGTAAAAATATTCTCTTAGAAAAAAATATAGCAATTTTATGCACCATTTTTGCTCTGGTAGTTAACGATTTTCTTAATACAGTGACTAATATCATTTAAAAAATATTTCATCCGGTAACTCAATATGCCAAATATTTTGCAGCTAGCTACTAGCTCTTGGGCTATTATTAATTGTTTTAAGAATTAGTTAACCCTCCAACCAAGTTAAAGTAATTCACAAGAAGTATCTACTAAAATAACTTTAGCGAAAATTAATTATTATTATTATTGCTTGAAAAAGATTTTTACTAAATATTTTAAGAAAATACTATATTTTGTTTTTAACACTTTAATACCTTCGTTAAGTGATCAATTCTCATTATATTTTGACAGTTGTGTATAAATATTCTAAAAATATTATTTTCAAAACAATAACAAAAACGTATTGTAACGCAAGACGGAAATACTGAGTAATAATAATAAATGCTCAAATTTAACATGTATTATAGTAATTTGTAACAAATTTATGAATTTTCTGAAAAATATTTCAAGCAGTGAATAACATAATATTGAAAGTTTTTTTTGAATAACATTTATAAATTCTTATTTATTACTAAACTGTACTTCCTTTAAGTATATTCTTAATAGACTGTATATATAAAGGAAAGTGGGGGAGGTGTATTATATCGAGAATGTTTAATGGATGTGACACATCTGGATTTTATATCATCGTATTCTTCTTCATTTCTTGTGCGTAAGCCAATACAAAATGTCAACCTTTTTCTTATTAAAACAAAAACTAACTCAAATTTATAATTTCAACGGATATTTTAATTTAAATTTAATAATTTAAATATAACGGTCAAATTTTAGAATAATTTTTTAATTTTAATTAATTGTTAGTCGTTTGTTTTTTTATTGTAAAAAACTTTGTTTATAATAAATAAATAATTTGTTTATAATAAAATGATTGACAAATAATCCATATATATATGATCGAACAGTGATCAATAATGATAAAACAGACGTAAATTGATTAAAATTTATCCATTTAAGTGGTAAAAATTGAATATCTTACACGAGAAAGCAAACCTGATGCCAATAATTTGTCTATTTATAAATAAATAAAAAACAAGCTAATAATTTTTAAGTCAGAATTAATAAAAACATTTATCCGAGGGTTAGATTGAGGGAGCTGTTTCAGACAACGATATATTTTTTCTCTGTCAACCTTAACAGCAGTTTAAAAATAAAGTCAAATACAAAATATATTAATTAGCATATATAGACCCAAATTGTATCCAAATTCGTTAATGACAAATTTGTATAGCTAACTTGTCTCAGTAGAAATTCAATACTCTGTTAAAATTTCAATTCAATCTACTGACTACTTATTGAGTATAGAGGTTATAAACATACGGAAGCTAAGTTTTATATATAAAGATAATTTTTTTTTTTTGTAAATTTAATGCACATTGAAATATTTGCAGTTTTAGGGAGAAATAAATAATTTGGAATTTCTCATTTAGTGGTATTAAATTATTTTACTACTACTAAGTTTCTATTGACATACATTTTATATTTTTACCTAACATAAAATATAAATAAACTCCTACATCAAATTTTTTATTATATATTTGTTGAATATAAATAAATATTCGCCCACTTCTGTATTTTAACTTGTAAATGAACAATTTTTAATTAAAAATATTCTCAATATTTACATGGGGGCACCACTTGTATATCACGAGTCCCCATTTCAATGAACACAAGCTATTCAGTATATAAAGACATTGAAATTTTTTCTAGGGTCCATAGGTCAACTTTTAAAATAAAACTCCATAAAACATAAAAAGTTTTTTTTTTTTAATCTGCCCTTAGCGATCCAAAACATAATATTTCAAGTTCAGTCTTATGTTATGTATAGGCATATTCTGATATTCCACTTTCAATTATATAATTATAATTAAAGCATTTATTGTACATATTTTGAATATAATACTATAAAATTTTACTTATTTTACCATTTTTTGTTTCAGGTGAGTTTTTTAAATTTGTTGTTTTTATTCAAAAGTGGTAAGTGAATTTTATGCAAATTTGATAAAAAAATTAAATTTGATTTATTATTTTTAATTTTTTTGGGATGGAAATCTCCATGGTAATGTATTAACATATTTATATATATTAATTGTACATTGTAATAACACTTTTTGGAGGAATTGACACAGAAAAGATACCTCCATAATAAAGACAGTCTTTAATGGATTAAACATTGTATTTTCTTTATTTCCCGCACAATCTTGCCATGAAAACGGAGGGTGTTGAAAAATACTGAAAATCAAAACGTAATTTTTTTTTTTTATTTCATTATATTTTGATGGTTATTTCCGAGCGAAAAAAAATGTATATTGCATTAGGTTTCTATATTATGTAGGTCCCATTTTTGCGTCAATTCCTTTTAATATGAGTATGTTTGCAAATAATCCTACACGGTGGTAATGATAAAAAAATGTCATTTCAGAATCAGCTTTTTTGTAATACTTGAAAAGATCATGTTAAGTATTATAACAAAACAATTTTTATTTGATTTTTTGTTATAATAGAAAATGTAAAAAAAAAAATTGCTATTTTACCCTTCAAAATGTGAAACTAGACTCAATACCAAACAAAATTCGAAAATTAAATTAAATTGGTTCAAAAACTAATAAATTATAAGTTCTTAAATATTGTTTCTATATCTTTCTGAAGCGGCCATTTTCTATAGAAAAATGCCCGAACAACAAATTTTTTGTAAATTAATATGTACATAAGTAGTATGGACATCATAGGACCACTTACCGTAAAATGAGTCTTATGATTAATCACTATGTTGATAAATAATATGTTGATAATATTAGTAAAATTTATTACTAATCTGATTATTACTGTTATTTAATAATAACTTAGTTACATAATAATAATTTTTCAAAACGTAAACAACCTACCATATCTTAATATGACGCTTTCGTTTAAATCCAATTATCGATTTTTATATACTTAAGGACATCCGGGCTATAGATTTGATATATCTTTCTATACTACTTAAATACTGCTAGATTTGAAAATAAGTATTTGCAATTCCATAAGTTCGTAAACAATAGAACAAAATTTTCGAATTCGGATTTTTGTTACATATTCATGTTTGTCTCTTAATAAGGGTCGAAATCAGTTTGATTATAAAAAAATTTTTATCAATTCTTTTTTTTAGATGTGTGAATTTTAGTCTTATTGATCAAAATTTTTTTTCTAAGAACTTACCATTTGCTAGTTATTATTAAGAATGTGCGAAATAGTTTAAAAAATGAAACGAATTATAAAAGTTCATATTTAAAAAAAAAAAGACTAGAAAAAGTCAATGTGGTCTGGAAACCTGGAAAAGTCAGGTGCATATAGATTTAACATTAATCTTATTTAAATTTTGTTGTTTCTGTTCTATTTGCTTTTTAATTATTATACCAAAAATAATTGCAGTTCAAATTGGCTTGATATTGAAATATCACAATATAAAAATGTTTCCAATTGTATTTAGCAAATAGGTCAGAACAAAATTGAAAATTGTATAACAGACTAGTGCCACATTAAAATAATTTATAAAATTATGTACATACGATAGTTTATAAAATAAAACATCAAAATTTATTGAATATTTTTCCAAAAAGTATGTTAATTTATTTAATATTTTAATTCAAAATTTGAATTTTTTAAATACGTCAGCCAAAAAACAGAAAATCATAATAATATTTGAATTTTAAAATATAAAATTTATTTCAATATTATTATTGTATTCCGTTAATAAAACATGTCTGAAAATTCAATGAATAAATAATTAGAATTATATAAATTTATCTTACGTTTATATGAATTTGTTTCTAATAAAATTATACTTAATACCTATTTAAGATAATTACCTTCCGTTTGAACTCCAAACATTTAAACATCTTTTAATTTCATATCCTATTGGTGCATATCTTTTGTATCAATGAGTTGCGTTCTTTATTTACGAAATTCATTAAATTGATTCAGTAAACTAATTTCATTTATTTAATTCTAATCTCAAAATATTTCATATTCAGACTATTTATAAGTTTTTCTTTAAATCTAACCACATTTGGTGAATTTGAATACATTTGGTTATTTTTTAAATTAACTAAATAGTACCAAAAATTTAAATTTATAATAGTAAACTAGCAGACCCGGCCACACGTTGCTGTGGCTATTATTTTTGTTATATTACATTGTAGTAAACAATTTAAGAGGAACGGTAGTAGAACATCAGTCATGGGGACCAACATGCTTTTTACATAGATACCAGTTGTAAAAAAATATGGCGACCTCCAGGACAGATTTTCTACTACCGTTACCCCTTAGTAAAATGAACTTATTATCTGGGAACGAATTCGGAAATGTTAAAGCTTGTATAAAAATCGACTGGATTGGGATTTGAACGGGAAGGACTTTGAACACGATTGATTTAAATTTTCTTACAGTTGATATTAAGCAAAAATCAATACAAAAGAATTAATTTTAAAATTTATTATTTTTTTTATTCAATTTTGTAACAAAGTTGTTAGTAAAGAACATGTAACACTTAAATTATATGAATGAGGTAGGTACGGCAGATAGTCTTAAATCTTTAACAATAATATTTATTATTTTGAATTATAAATACTTTTAATTTCAATTTAATTTAGCACTAATCGGTGTACAATATTTTTGGTTAACCTGCCTTTAGCTAACACAAATAGATTCGACGGTTTCCCTACACGTGAACATGCAACATATAGTTGCCCATGAGAAAAACATGGATTTTCTAAATCCAAACCACAAATGGACATTGTTTGGCCTTGAGACTTATTTATAGACATGGCAAAAGCTAAACGAATTGGAAACTGTGGCCTTCTAAAGGGTATGGTAGAATCTGACGGTATCATTGGAATACGTGGCAGCAGGACCACTTCTCCTTTAAAGGTCATCGGTTATATTGATGAATTGTAGCTTATTAATTAAAGCGTTAGTACTTTTAACTTAACACCAGTGTTGCCGATGGCTCAAGTTAAAATTACCCACTCCATAAAGTCCCATTACCCGTTTTTACCCGGCACACTGAAAGGTAGTGTTACCAACTGCTAAAAGCGCAGTAAATTTAAAACTAAATATAAAATCTTGAAGTATTTAAAATAAAAAGTACACAATAATTAATTATTAATAAAATTTATTTAATTATTTCCAAGTTATGAAACACTCTTTATGTTCCGATAATGCTCAAGTTCAAGTTATGAGAGCAAGCGGGAAAATGTGAATTTAAATTATACATACAAAATCTTTATTCAACGTTTTAAAAAAATGTAATTTTAATAAAAAACCATTACCCGACTTTACCCGTCTGAGTCCAATTGCTAGCTCATTTACCCATTCAACGTCGAATTACCCGAAAAATGGGTAATTACCCGGACATTGGCAACACTGCTTAACACATTTATTGGATACTCAATCAAATCAACTAACTACTTTATACAGTGCCATCTATTCAGTACTTACTAAATCAAGGAAACTGAACTGGACTGATTATACCGCCATCTGTTAGAATCTTGCCGAACTATGTATCTTTGTTAGATTTAACTACCATCTGTTAAAATGTTATCGAACTATATCTCTTTGTCATAAAAAACAATTAATTCGCAATAAATTAAAATTACAATCTCAAATTAAGAAATAAACTATCCTATCTCTTAAGTTGGAGCATAGCACTCATTTAAAAAAAAAAAACGTTCGAATTGGTTCAGTAATTTCGGAATCCATCGCGATCAAACAATGTGACATGTAATTTATATATATTAAGAAAGTTAGTTTGTTATATAATAATAACTATTATAAGTATATATATTATGTGTGTAAGCTAATTTTGATATGAAATTGTGATGAATCTTAACATTTTATTTTACAAACGGAAGTTGTTAAACAAGTTTTAAAGAAACGAACATTTAGAATTTTTTTCCATCTCTCATAAAAGTGTAGTCATGTATCAATTGAACCAAATTCACCAACATTGTTCAGTTACTAATTTACAAAATCACTTTTGTGATATTGAATAAACCTTCAAAATTAGAGTTTGCAATCTTTTTTTTTGTGTTTGAGTGTTTGGATTACGGACAGGCATACAGAAGGAAATGAACTAATTGTTTACTATTATTCATATAATCCCCATACGAAAATTTTGTAAGGGTCGTCAATATTTTCTAACTTTATACTTTAGACAAAATTTAATAAACTTATATATTACATCTGCTGTCGTCTCAAACTATACCTGTTACGCAGGTGTGCGATTCTGAATTTGTTGTCCAAATCTGAAGTACTCTATAATCTATCGTTAATATAAAAAGAGAGAAGACCCAAAAAAAAAAACTAGGCGATTAAATTTCGCCGAAATAAAAACTTTTCGTGGTTGTATATAACGTTCAAAAATAAAAAATATTCATTACAATTATAAACAAGCGTCTATAAGTAGTAGTTTGTTTAAATTGAAGAATTATTATATAGACCAGCGTCGATAATTTTTGAAACCAAAAAAAATTACAGTAGGATGAAACCCATTAGAAAAGGAGGGGAATATGATAAAAATGAAAGGAAAAATAAATTACGGTCGATACGAGTTCGGGAAGTGGGAGGGGATGAGTTTTTAAGGGTAAAAAATTGTTTCTCTTGATTTCCGGCAAAACTACAAGTCCTATGAAAAAAAGTTAAATAGCAAAGTTGTAGATAATAAAAAGATCTACAACTCTTTTATTTACAATTTTTTCACATAACCTCAAAATTTAGGTAAAAAATTCAAATAACCAAGTTTTTGGTTTTTAATTTTTATCTTTTTCAAAAAAAAATTTTTTTCTACGAAATTTGGTGAAAACTTACCTTATTATGTCCCAAATAAACTGTAATTTATTTGATTTAAAATATTTATTTTTTCGCCTTATTTTAACTTAATATCAAAAAAGCACCCTAATTTTCAATCGAAAATTCTCGCGTCAAAATATCAGCTTTTTCCAAAAAGTCTGGAGGCTTTTTGTTCGTTGAAATCTATACTTTCTGATGAAAAAATATACATTACAATAGTAAATGTTCTCAAAAAATGTAAAAAATTGAAAAAAACTCAAATTCGAAAATTTTTTTTAAATCATTATGTACAATTTTGAGCTATTTATTAAAATTTACACTTTAATTACTCAAAAAACGTAAGATTTCATGTTACATTGATAAACGAAAAAATTACAAATTGAAATACACTATAATTAACAAACAAATAAGTTAATAAAGTTAATAAAGTTAATATTTAATAAGACATCTACAATATTTTGAAAAAGTTGTAGAATCTTCTTTAAAGAATATTTGTAGATGCCTATTTATTGCTGTTTTAAGATAATTTATAACAATGTTGATCATAATACATGCACGATTTGATGGCAAGAATACTTTCCATGCAATGGGTGGTATAATGGATGATACACCAGCGTCAAGTCTTACTTCAAAGAAAATAGAGATGGTTTAAAACAGATTCCATCTTCTGAAGAGATAGGCGAAATTGGAACGAAATTTGTGAAATTGAAACGTTTTGAAAACAAAAGTTCCGATGGATTGAAAACAGTTCAGATAGAAGATATTTTAGATGTTACGGACAACTATGAAATCTCTTCTGCAGATTTTGCATGGTCTTATTCAAAATAAAAGCTTATATTTTGACGCGAGAATTTTCGATTGAAAATTAGGGTGCTTTTTTGATATTAAGTTAAAATAAAGCGAAAAAATAAATATTTTAAATCAAATAAATTCCAGTGTATTTGGGACATAATAATGTTAATTTTCACCAAATTTCGTAGAAATTTTTTTATTTTTTTGAAAAAGATAAAAATAAAAAACAAAAAACTTGGTTATTTGAATTTTTCACCTAAATTTTGAGGTTATGTGAAAAAATTGTAAACCAAATGTTCTAGATTTTTTTATTACCTACAACTTTGCCATTTTTCGTAGGGCTTTTTTCCATAGGGTTGTAGTTTTGCCGGAAATCAAGAGAAACCATTTTTTACCCTTAAAAACCCACCCCCTCCTACTTCCCGAACTCAGATCCACCGTAATTTATTTTTCCTTTCATTTTTATCATTTTATCTTGCGTTTCCAATGGATATCATCCTACTGCAATTTCCTTCCACTTTTTATCATTTTTTAAGGCTTCTACTCTGGTCTAATAAGATTATTAGCTGTATTAACTTGTTAATTTAAAAACATGTATTTTTAAATAAAATATAAAAAAGTAATTTAACATTTAAAATTTCTATCATATAACACGATCGTGCGTTTGCCTAGTAGTTATAAAAGTTAAATGTGTATTATATGTATATATACGACGTCAAATCCCCCGATTTTGGACGCGTATTATATCTCAGAAACCATTATGTAGCTTCCTACGGCTATTTGGATGATTTCTATATAGCGAAAAGTCAATATCTTTCATAGTTTCTTAGCAGTAAGGTCTCAAAAATCGGGGTTTTCTGTAAAATAAGTGTTTTCACGCATTTTTCTATGCTCACAGTATAAGTTTGGCATGTGCCAGATTAGATAGAAGAATGTGGTTTGTTTTAAAAAATAGAAGACCACCATCTTGCCTCTAGAAATTAGAAATCTAGTTATTATTTTTTAAATGATTTATAATGTATTAATTTAAATATATGTGTTAAAATTATAATATTATAACAATAGAGGACTGGACTATATTTTTTTATTACTTTAATTGAAGCATCTTCACTTCACGGCCATGAATCTGAAGATATTTTTAAAAATCTTTAAAAATAAGCATGATTTGGACATTGAAAACCCTTAATTGAACAAAGAGGGAAATACCTACGTATGACGTTAACTGTCATTATCTCCATATAAATTATATGTTAAACATAATTTTCAAGAAAGAGATAGAAAGAAAATAGTCTTTGATAGCTTATATTATCATTTTTTTTTTGAATCAATTATAATTGAATTTTCAAATTTTGTTGTTGTTGTTATTGTTATTGAATTTAGTTTTACAGTTTGATGAATATAGTTTAGTGAATATGTAGAATAATTTCGGTACCCTATTTTAATAATTCAAATAAACTACTACTTTCGATGTATACTTTTGGGATTTAGACTCCTAATGACACACACGTCCCATCAATAAAATTGCGTCGTCTGAAAAACGCAAGGTTAGCCCAAAAAATATAGCAATTCAATGGAGTAAGTATAAAGTATGACATCATTTTTATAGCCGTTGAACTTCTTTTATTATTATAACAATATCACATTTGAAATTTAAATGAATATGAAAACAGTTTGAGATTTAAATAAAATATGACCTTGGATAAAATTTATAATAGGAATAACTTTTTAAAAACACTTCATAATTAATAACATTTTTTAATTGAAATCATATTATTCATAGATCTATCTTTTTAAGTGTTTTAACGATGTGCATAAAACATTCAACGTTCAGGATGTAGTGTATCAAATTATGAAAACAAGTTAATAGGCTCGTCAAGGATACGAAAATGCTCTGATTGGGATATATAAATTTTCTTGATTTTACTTTTTATGTCGGTCAATAAAAGGAGGAATGCTATAAACGGTAATAAGTGAAGATATAAACTAACAGTTTAATTGTTTAGTTTGTTGGCATAATTATGGCAGAATGTAACAAAGTTCGAATTATTTTTTATTAACATTAAAATAATACAATATTTTATGGTTTGTTATCTAATTTGCATTATAATTATATGATTTATCCACTAAATTTAAGCTGAAATTGTGGATAATGTGACCAGTTTATGAATATTATAGGTTTCAAACAAAAGTTTTTTGTTTTTAAGAAATAAACTGTTTTGTATTTGAACTTATGTTCGAACTCTTGGTTTAAGAGATCCATGGTCGCCCGTTGATTGATTTTGCTCATTCATGAATCTATATCGAGATATTCCTACCCCAGGCCTACTTTTAAGTCTCATGATGATGATTAAACAAATTCTCAGTTATTCTTATACTGAATTTTAAAAAAGCTCAACATAAGTCTTCAGTTACAATTTAGTAAAATGAAAAAAGCTGGACCAAAGTCAATTAAACACAAAAAAGCGAATCCCTAAATGTTTAGAAATTTTAATAAATTTTTTTTGTCGAAATAATTTGAGCGTTATTAAAAGATCACTGTAACAGTATAAGGATCCCTTTTAACAATTGATATTAGATTTTCTTCAAGTTTAAACACTTTAAAAGTAAATAAAATTAAAAATGCACCATGATAAAATTTTAAATTAAATTTTTTAATATTTTTTATTGCATACCCCTTTCTAAGTGGAAAAAATTTCTAAAAATACCAACTTTGTTTTTTATGCAACTTAAGAAGATTGGATTTTTTTGCAAAAGATGTGAAATGATATGACCAGCGCATATACGAAAAATTTTTGGTTTCTTTTGAACTGTCTCTTCCCTTTTGTACAATATCAGGTGAGATCTACAGCTCACAGAGCTAATCGTCTATATACAGTTATAAAGAATACTAGCAGTATTTATTATGTATTAGAACCATATGTTCGTGGTATATGATTACCCTTATTGTAATATACAGCACTGACATCATACACTTATTTATTTTTAATTACTATGCTAATAATTTAATGATTTTCATTAATATTTTAAATTATATTATTTGTTTGAAAGATGTTTAAATATCACGCGAATTCTTCACTAGATTAGATTCAAATCAACGATTACTTTTGTTGAAATTCTGCTATTTCGAATATAACTACTTGCTGAACAAATTCTCAACAGAAATCATCAATTATTTCGTTTCAATTTTTAACAAAACAAATTGTAATTTATAGATGACTCATCCAGAAACTATAAAGCGAAATATAATCACGAATAATCCAATGATCCTCGAGTAAAAATTAATATCCGTTTGTTAGGAGAAAAATCCATTTATAGCTGTTTTACCTTCCATACGATGGCTGATTAAAAGTACAATGGATAAGATTCATGAACAATTTTTGCAGTGTGTAGTATTACTAAAGGTCAACACTTCTCAAATTCGCCAATTTTTCCCCATGCATGTTACTAACGGTTGACGCTGTCGAGCGAAATCTTACCATTATGTTCTTTAGAGGTCGATGTTAGACATCTTTATATACCCGTCGATAATTTTTTTAAATATAAATTTGGATCATTTATCATAAAAAGTAGTCCTTTAGGTCTGTAGTAATACTACGCACACATCAACATTGTTAATGTGTCTTTATTAAGATATTCATTGCATAAACTTTGGTATAGATGTTCATAGAATCATCTAATTAGTCCATTTCCGCATGTTCGTGAGATGCCATCTAATGTTAATTTCTTCATCACATAAAAATTAATTATGAGTTCGTGAATGAGCAAAATCGGTCCATTGGATTTAATAGATCCATGATCCAACTTTTAAACCATGGAAAAAAATTTAATGACAAAAATGTTTGTTTTTTTTAAAACAAGTATTTTTTTAAATATTTTTTTCGTTAATTGTTTAGATTAACAACAATTTCAGCTCAAATTTAGCTAATAAGAACATATATTTGCAGTATACGTTACTATATATGTATTTATAACTGTATGAAATATATTAAGGCTATTATACGGCTATATAATCATTACGTTCAAACATTGATATTGAACCATGTGTCGATATCTAAACAATTCATTCTGTTGATATTTTCATTTGTTTTCTTTAAAACTGACCGAAAGAGTTTAAAAGTGCTTAAAAGACTTGTTGAAAACGAAGTTAGTTGTATGTAATATAAAGGAGACGAATTACGAAAACTTATGGACACTCGTACTGAACGTTTGGTACAACAATCGATATTTTTTAGTATTTATCTCATATATGCAGAGTATACAAATAATTATTTGAATGTGTATCACACACCAAATCAACTGATAAAACACCGAATCATTATAATTTTTGGGGACAGAAAGATTTCATGGTTGAATAAGATACAACCTTGACTCCATCCAGGTTTTTTAATGATATATGTTTACCTGAATTTAAATTTCATTAAGTTTGTTTAGTTAGTTCTTCATGGAATTTTGAGGAGGTTTCTTTGTATTTTTATTGTTCATTTAAAGCCAATCTGTCGCCCAAATATTAATATAATAAATTGGAGCCACAATATTTTCAGTAAGGATACCTAATAAATATTCTTTTAATTATAATAAATAATTCTCATCACATCAACATTCAACACACACACACCTTACTTTATAAGCATGATTCATAAAACTCGCTTCTTTCATCCATTGATTGCATTTTACAATCGTTTATCTTATCTTAATATATATAAATTAGATGTCACATTGTTTGATCGCGATGGATTCCGAAACTACTGAACCAATTCGAACGTTTTTTTTTTTTCAAATGAGTGCTATGCTCCAACTTAAGAGATAGGATAGTTTATTTCTTAATTTGAGATTGCATTTTTAATTAATTGCGATAGACCCCGGACTGACGTAAAGTAATGACATGCTTAGACCAACTAATACAACTTAAGCAACAGCAGTCACAATATGTATTTGGATGGGTGACCACCTAGCATTACTGTTGTTGTATAATAATAATCCACTTTGGCTAATGGCTATATAGCTGAAAATAGCTAAAGCCAGAAATTAAAAAAAAAAAAAATATTGCGAATTAATTGTTTTTTATGACAAAGAGTTATAGTTCGATAATATTTTAACAGATGGTAGGCTAAATCGAACCAAAATGCATAGTTCTACAAGATTCTAACAGATGGCGGTATAATCGTTCAAGTCGTGATTTAGTAAGTATCGAATAGATGGCACTGTATAAAGTAGTCAGTTGATTTGTTTGGGTATCCAATAAATGGTGTTAAGTTAAAAGTACTAACGCTTTAATTAATAAGCTACAATTCATCAATATAACCGACGACCTTTAAAGGAGAAGTGGTCCTGCTGCCACGTATTCCAATGATACCGTCAGGATTCTACCATACCTTTACGAAGGCCATAGTTTCCAATTCGTTTAGCTTTTGCCATGTCTATAAATAAGTCTCAAGGCCAAACAATGTTCATTTGTGGTTTGGATTTAGAAAATCCATGTTTTTCTCATGGGCAACTATATGTTGCATGTTCACGTTTAGGGAAACCGTCGAATCTATTTGTGTTAGCTAAAGGCAGGTTAACCAAAAATATTGTACACCGATTAGTGCTAAATTAAATTGAAATTAAAAATATTTATAATTCAAAATAATAAATATTATTGTTAAAGATTTAAGACTATCTGCCCTACCTACCTCATTCATATATTTAAGTGTTACATGTTCTTTACTAACAACTTTGTTACAAAATTGAATAAAAATAATAATAAATATACTCATTTGTTACAAAATTAAATAAAAATAATAATAAATTAATTCTTTTGTATTGATTTTTGCTTAATATCAACTGTAAGAAAATTTAAATCAATCGTGTTCAAAGTCCTTCCCGTTCAAATCCCAATCCAGTCGATTTTTATACAAGCTTTAACATTTCCGAATTCGTTCCCAGATAATAAGTTCATTTTACTAAGGGGTTACGGTAGTAGAAAATCTGTCATGGAGGTCGCCATATTTTTTTACAACTGGTATTTATGTAAAAATCATGTCCCCGTGACTGGTGTTATACTACCGTTCCTCTTAAATTGTTTACTACAATGTAATATAACAAAAATAATAGCCACAGCAACGCGTGGCCGGGTATGTTAGTATTCTTATATATTTATTAAATTTGTATGATGTATCATTTATATATATGTAATTATAATATTCAATTTTTTAAAATTATGAATCAGTTGAAATCAATTCAAAGAAAATTGAGACATTCTTACTAGCATTTATATTTATATTTTTATTTATTTTACATCGTAAGTCTTTTTACTGAAGGTTGGTTGATTTTATTTTATTTTCTTGTATACCCTGTGTATGTGAAATTATTATAACAGGTGTACATAATAATGATTTCTATGAAGCGTAGTTTGAATACTTAAAACTGCTTCAAATTGGCGGATATTCGCTTTTATGTTAAAATTATGATAAGATCATTTAACAAAAAGAAAACGTAACATTTTTCGAAATTTTAGAAGAAAATAAAAGTTGTTACATTAACCATAAGGAACCTTACTTGTAAAATTTCACCTGTTTATTTATTATTAAAAAATCAGGAAGTGTACTGTAGATTATATGTTACCGAGGGGACACCATTCAGTATATTATTTATTAAATAACAATTTTTGCTGAAGAAAACTCTAAACTCTATAAATTAATTTTTAATGATATAAAATTGAATTTTCCGATTTTACTTAAATTACTAGAAATAAATTAAATTCAATCTTTATTTATACTTTTTTAATACATAGATTTAACAGAACAAGTCTAAACACGATAGAACATTACGTCTGGTATCGAATATCAAACGATAAAACCTAATATTTTTAACTTGGACAAAAATAATTATTAAAATACTTGATACTAATTCATAAAAAAATTATAGTATTGTAGTAAGATTCACTTTTATAAACTCAAGAATTGAATTTTTCATACTCATAATTTTTTTCTATTTCATTATTATAATTGTTGTTATATATATTTTATTATTGTTATGTTTTCATAGTATCTTTAAGAGCCAGTAGAAGCCTTTAAAAATGGGGAAATAAAATTATAGTAGAATGAAACCCATTCTGATCTGAAGTCGGGGTGTGGAACGGATGAATTTTTAAGGGTAAAAAAATTACATTGTATTAGGAACATATAAAGTTTTCACCAAATTTAGTGAAAAATAAGAAATTTCGTGAATAAAAAACCAAAAACTTGGATATTTCAATTTTCCACATAAATTGAGAGGTTATGTGAAAAATTGTAAATACAAAAGTTATAGATTTTTTTATTACCTATAACTTTTTTTCTAAAGGACTCGTAGTTTTGCCGGAAATCGAGATAAACCATGTTTTCTCCTTAAAAATTCATCCCTTTTGTTTCCCCGACCTCAGATCGCCCGTAAATTATTTTTCCTTTCATTTTTCTTACATTCTCTTCCGTTCCCAATGGGTTTCATCCTAATATAATTTATTTTAGTTTCAAAAATTAACGAACCTGATTAGATTTAACGTAAATAAGTTTTATTGCTATTTAAAAAATATTTAAATAGCAAATCAATAATAAATATGTGTAGCAAACAACAGAATAAAATTGATAATAATAATAATATAAAAATAAAAATGAAATAGTATTTGAAGTAATCCAGAGTGATTATAAAATTAAAATTATATGTTAGTTTAATAATATATTTATAATTATTAATTAAAAGATTAAAAAGAACGCCTTATATTTATTTTGCAGTCTCTCCTTTCTATTGGTCATTACCACTAATAAACATGATAAATTATAATTTTGTTTTGCTTCTCTTCGTTTTCGATTGCTGAAAAATGCAGCACACTTTATGTTCATTTTGATCCTTTCTGCTGCCGAAATTCTATATTTATAACCTGATTCTTGCAATGTCTCTTCTTTGTTCTAATCCTATCAGATTTAGATATTTGGGCCCATCCTTATAATGGAGTACTAAAGAAAACAGTTTCAAGGATGTTTTTACGTTCACATACTCCCATATTTTCTTATACTCTTCGACTTCTACTCTACAAAATGCTCTAATGATCCTCTTTTTATTGTTTCATTTTCATTTAGTATTCAATCATTTATTTTTAACTGCATCTTTTTTCATATATTCTGTTATTCTCATTTTGTCAACAGTCATATTCAATTGATTCCAGGTTGTTGTTGTTAGTTTTTTAGTAATACCGATTTCAGTTTTTATCAATTTCTAAAAGAAAGGCTAACTTTCCGGTTTCAAGTAGCGCTGCAATATTGACTGTTATTCTGCTCTCTGCTAAAACTGGATTTAGGGTTGAAAAATATTATTTATGTAATCAAGGAAATTACATCAATAATTATGGAGACCATTTTCGATTGTGCCTAGAACTCTTTTTAAACTAAATCAATCCGTAGCAGATATAATATGCAACAATAAAATCGACACAAGACAATTCCATATGAAAACATTATAAATATTTTCGCAGGGTACATAACATTTGTTGATTAAATTTAGTCAATTATCACATACTCTTAACTTGCTTTTATTTATTCCTTTTCATTTTTGTAAAATATAAATTTGTATTTTGTTGACGGTATATAAGAACCATTTCCTGTAGCGTGACAACAAATTTGAATAATTGAAAAATTACATCAAAAAGCTGGTTTAGTTCATAAAACATGTATTATGGCGTGATAATAATATAAAATATTAAACTGTTTTATAAACACCATTATAATTTTTTATTATAATATTACATACATACATTGAATAAGTTACTACTTCCAAATTGAATTCATGAGTAATTATTAGTAATTAAGTACAATATTACGTATTTTAAAAATTTGATTATTTGTTGGTTATTTAAGGTAAGGCGTCAATCTTGTTATAATTATTATTACAAAAATTATTATTTGGATAAATTTTTAAAAATCCTATTCATTAAATATTAAAAATATTTAGTAATTTATTACTTTTGATACAATAATTTCAATTACTAAGAAAGATCCATTGCAGAATGAGACATCCAACCGTTCTTAATCGATTGATGCGGCTCAAATAGCGGTAATTTATCATACAGCATTCGCTTTCCAGAAAATGCAATTATTTGTGCTATTGTTTGCATATAAATTATTAAGAAATGTCAAACAAAAATTATTATTGGAAATTGTAATAACGTACGAAGAATGTATTAGTATCTGCAAATTTAAAGGATTATACATATAAATTTGTTGATAAATTTTAAGAAATTGTCTATGTTAAATCATATACCATTCACTGACTAATAACGAAAGAAAACACTTTGATGCTTGGTGCCCATAATAAAAACACTATTTCGTGCACTAATAACAAAAAATAACTATCCAAATGTAATGGAATTTACTAAGCACAATCTTGACAACAAAACAAAGGGTATATCGATGAATTTCTCCCAAAAAAGAATTTCTTAACAAATCTAAAATTTATTTTATACTAGCTGGCCCGGCAAACGTCGTTTTGCCACATATTTGTAATTAACTTCAACATTTTCTAAGTATAATAACATATTCTTAACAACTTTCCTCTATTTTTTAATACTGAAAGCTAAGGAAAATTAGAATAAATAATGATATTAATATATATTTTAAAGCATACCCGGACACGTTACGGTGACAATTGATATTACATCGATTGCATGCAAAATTTGAAGCAGATTGGACGAAGGAATTCCGTTGTCCCATACAAACTTTGCCTCTGCTTTTGATCCCATTAGGGGTAGAATTTCAGAAAATCTTTTCTTATTGGATCCCGGTATTTGATGTGTAACCCACTATTTGGTGTGGGACTAACGAATAGCAATTGATTTATATATATATATAGATTTAGAAATATTTTTTCACGAAAAATGTACTCACCATTTTCATGTTTCGATTTTTATTAACCAAATTTATATCAAAAGAAATATTTAAAAGCGTTGAATAAGAGTCTAGCGTCGGACAGATACCATGTGTTGACTTAGGTATAGAAAATATAATTTTTTTTAATTCGACATTTGGAAACGGGTAACTGGAGTTGGTTGACAATAGAACTTTTATTCGACTCAATATCATAACCGTGAGTGCCTGCGGGTTGTAAGGAGTGTGAACTTTTAGGTATATAGTAATTATACGCACACACCAAAAATTGTCACCTAATTGAACCATGCGATTTTTATACGGCAGGCTCTCTGACCAATATTGTGATAACATTTGTTTATGCTTGTAATTGTTACATTGATTACATTAATTATAAAAATTGTTTATAGTGTTTTTAATGTAATCATTATTTTGTTTAGCATACTTGAATTGAAAACTCCTTTTAGAGAACATATTTGTTATAGCAAATTAAATTTAGATTCCTGAAGTATTCTAATTTTATGTTGAATTATTATTAATATGACATCTACATTGATATGGTCATGGGCTAACTACTCATAACAAGGCTTATTGCTATTGTTTTTGTGATAAGTTGGATAAAGAAACACAGAATTGTAATGAGTAAAGATATGTATAATATGCAGAAAATTTAATTTCAGTATATAATAATTATTGAGGGTTTTGCCCTCAGAACTTACTGGAGTAATGAGTATGGCCCTTAGGCTGGAAAGTTTTGAGACCCCTGGTTTAGACGAAACTTAAAAACTTTGAAGAATATTTGAATAGTTTGATGAATATAATAATATTAGTTTTGTTTTCTTAATTTCCAAATTAGTCAGCATAAAAATTTAATATTAATCATTTATTTCAATCTCAAATATATATATTATTTCATTTTCCTCCAAAAAATCTAATTAAATATACTATAGAGTATATAGGGAAAATGTTAGAATTAAGTATTCAGAAAGCATAGAAATCAATTTAAGTTACCTTAAAAATAGTTTGTTCAAGTATTAATGAATTAATTGAATAATATGACAATCTATTCAAATCGAATACAAACGAAGCGATTGTATTACAAATTTAATTTGATTATAATATGTAAGGAGGGACGTAATTAAATGTGGGAGACATTGATTGAGACAAAATGCGTGAAATCAATATTTGCTTGAGTGTTATATTAAATAAGTTTTGTTTAATTGAGAACATTCTTTAAATAGATTTTATCAGAAAATTTTATGGTGTGTCTCTGGCTTTACTCTGAATATAATGAATTTTTTATGAGATCTGTCTAAACTTGGATAATATTATAAAATGATTAATGTTAAACAGATAAAAGCATTTGTTTAAACGTAAAACAGAGAGTAATTAATAACAACACAATGTTAATTTACCCCTATCCTAATATAGACATTAGGATATATATGAATGAATGAATAAAAGTGTTAATCGATAATAATTATAAAAATAAAATTTTATTTGATTTGAGTAACATTCAATTGAAGTTCAATGTATTTTGTATTTTCACAGAATACAATTTATTAGTTTGTTTAGTATTTAGTCAATAAACATGTCAATAAACATATCGTAGCCAGACCAACTGTGAATTTGACCATTGCTATAAAATGCACATTTCAATTTTAATATTTATTCAATTGGTTTTTACAAATTCAAACTATCATCACATCAAAAAGACGAACATACGTGATCTGAAGCGGTGGAGAATGTTTTTGTTGTGTGTACAATAAGATTGGTGTTGTAATGAAAATAGTAAATTCTGTTATTGGGTAATGTATAGGCTATTTTCCAGTGCCACTTAGTTTAAAAAATAATATTGTTAAAATTTTATAGATTAAAAGAATGTATTCTTGTCCTTGTCCATCGGAATAATCAAAGTCTTCTTGTCTCACATATTGTTTTAATATATGACTCTTTTACACAAATTTTTTAATTGTCATTTGTTATTTTTCTTTCTTAGTATTTAGGATATCTGATATCAAATTTTTAGTTTAATAATTGAAATTGAAGTGTACTAAAGAATGAATACTGCAATAAAAAAATTATCCTTCACCGCCCATTCGTGATAGAAACTCACTGTGTTATTACACAGTGTGTGTTATTTTTATTAATACCTCACCGGAAGTAGCATAATAATTAATAAAATTCAAGAAAACAATATTTCTAACTATAAGCAAAAAACATATTTTTAAAAATTATTCATATTTTAGATCTTTAAAAAAATTTAAAATATGGTGTTACCGTTGTATTTGAGGAATCTTTTGAATTTTATTTCGAGACATTATTCAACTGTATTATATATGTCTGTGTTTCGAATGTATTAGATCATATTTACGTATCTACATATGATGTCATCAATATTTTTCGTAATAGCAATGTTAATATCACGTGGGTGCTCATCCATGATGTTGTGCTTTCGAAACACCAAAGGTATTATTGACATTCGAAAGTTAGTAATAATTGCGTCTAAATTTGATAATCAAACATTAATTAGATAAATGAAAATTGTATAATAATATTTTTCCAAATATTTAAATAGTAAAAAGTAATAGATAATTTATTTTCAATACCGATCTATACTGAAAAAGTTTTTATATGTCATACCAATTGTGTTTATTATTTTGATTTTTTAATATGGAAAAATATGCATTATGTTTACATATATACACTGAGAAAAAAAAATGAGTAAATTCAAGTAAAAATACTTGACTTAAGTATTTTATATTCTTCAATACTGCCGAGAAAGAATTTTCTTGATTGTACTAAACAAAAATCTTGATTCAAGAATTTAAAAAATTAAAATCTAGTAATTAAATTCTTAGATACAAGCAAAAAAAAAATTTAATGGAAGAAAAAATATATTTAACTTAAACATCTTTTGTACTTGTATATATAGCCAATTTACTGAATTCAAACCTTTTTTTAGTTTGAATTTAGTAAATTGACTATATACATTAGTACAAAAGATTTTTAAGTTAAATATATTTTTTCTTCCATTAAATTTTTTTTTGCTTCTTTCTAAGAATTAAAGGTTTATTTCAAATAATAATTACAATAAAAATAAAAATACACATACTTAATAAAAGTAACTTAATTATTTATTCAGAATATTATTTTTAGCATGAATACATAAATTAATATAAATACTATCAATCATTTAGTACAAGTAACTTATTTTCTAATCAATGTGATAAATAGCGCATATTTTGTCGTACAGGTTCAGACTGGATCCAATGAAAAATAATTTGATCTTCATCTCCTCGATGAGATTGCAACCATTCAACACTTTCTGCTTGTTTTTCGTCTATTTCTGATTCATTAATTTCAGAATCTGATGATTCCGACTCTTCACGGTTTAAATGAGAAATCTTATTTAAGTCAGTTCTGTGGTTTCGATACTTGTTATAAAATTTTCCTTTTGCTGGTTGAGTCTTTTTCTTTCCATTGACAATAACAGTTTTAGATGGCTTATAATATATTGCTGGATTTTCCGTAGGAAAAACTTCCATAAATTTTTCCAATATAATTAGAAAGTCAGCTGGTTTCAACCTGGTGAAATAAATAAAATTAAATAAAACAATAAATTTATATCATGCATTATTTAAAATTAAAAAAAAATTATTCAAATTACGGAAATATAAATAAATCAGAAATATAATATATTCAATAAATCTCATGTTGAAAAACCTAAAAAAACTTCATTATACATGCACGGGCTTCAATGATACAGCATAGTTGATGATTTTTTCAATTAAGAGATTTCGAAATTTGGTGTTAAGTACTTTGTTTCTCTCATAACTTTTGAAGTACACGGTAGCACGAGGGCAGTTTTTTATCAAATCATTCACAGACAAAGAAATTAACAGATTCCCAATAAAACAATTTTGTCGCTGGAATTTTTGAGAGTTGTAGCTGTTGTCAATATTTTCCTTCTGTAAGAATTAATTATTATTTATTAAAAAAATATCAATAAATATAAATGTATAGAAGATAATTTTGAATTTTTTACTCACATCCATTTTAACAGATTCGTGATTGGGAGGATCATCGATTGATAATGAGCTTTCTCCATTATCGATAACTTGAAAATGGGCCTGCCATTTTTTTTGAAACTCTACACGTACTAAAAGACTAGGAATTAATTCTTTTATTAATTCTGGAGTTAAATTTCTCATCGTCTCGAAATCAACTTCATTCCCTGAATTCAAAATATTATTATTTATTAATAATTTTTCACATAAAATTATAAAGTACTTTAGTGTATGGATGTGGATAAAAATTTTTTTAATTATTATGTAAAATGCCAATTGAAATTTTTAAAATACTCGAGAAATACCCTGTTACGACTGTGGAATTCAAGTTTGTATTATACTCAATTTAAAGATTGAAATAATTTTAAATAAAGCAATGACTTTCTTGATGCAAGAAAAAAAATACTTGATGCAAGAAAAAAATACTTGATGTAAGAAAGTACAGATTAACTGGCATAATTAACACTCTTTTCTTAAAAACAATGTTTCAGTTTTATAAATAAATGTTTATTTACCAATTTAGAAAAGTAAAAAACTTTCGATCTTGAGTTATAGATAGCTTTTTTTAAACATAAGTAAATATTAGAAATAAATATTTATTATATTGTAAGTATGAAAAGTAACCAAATTATTTATGAATTAAAATAAATTTATTACTTACGACGAAATTCTTCTATCAATTGAGACATATTCTTTTATTCAAAAATAGAGTTTTCAGAAATATATGTCTTTACCATCAATCATCAATGATCAGACTGAACTACCTACTACTATATTTACAAAGTTGTTCCTTTTCATCATTTGTCCATTTTAGTTCATGTAACATGTGTTGTATATTTGGGTTATTCCAACATCTGAATATTCAAATGTATCTATCTATTTAAGACCCTTTTATATAAATTTAAGCAATAAATATTTAAAACTAAAATTTTTTTAATTAAAATTTAATAAAATATTCTTTAAATAAATTTTCTTATAACTAACGAAATAAATTCTCAATTGGAGCAAAAATAATTCTAGATTGAAGAATTTATTTACTAAATTGAAGTAATGACTGCTTATTGCAAGTTATTAGAAACGAAAAACGTGAAATGCTAAATGTAAGCAATAAATATTTGAAATTAGAATTTTTTTTATTTGTTCAAGTAATAAATACTTATTTTGAGTATTTTTTCAAACAAGTAAATCAAATACTTGAAAAAAATTTTTTTTTCTCTCAGTGTAACAAAGCAAGATACTGCGCCTTTTTATATTCGACATACATAATATGTGAGTATATTAACATAAATTTTTATCGACCTTGTTTAAAATAAATACAATAAAAATTCCCAATTAGGGCCGTTCAACATATTCGGTAGCCGGTTGTCGGCTAGTCGTAAGCAAGCGCAAATGTCCAAAATGGTTTACAATGCACTTGCGTACGCATATCGGATAAACGATTATCTAGATCGCCCCTTAGAAATAACATTTAAACATTTCGAGATCATAAACAAATTTTGCACAAGTGAGCAGTTATTCGGTAAAAACTTTCAGTCCCAAAAATTGGTCTTAATGAAAACGTACTTTCTGCAGACTTCTCATATTTACGTTCAGAAATAGGGAGGAAAGTATCGCTTGTTGTGAAAAGAGTGTACTGGGGGTCGACTGAGAAAACGTGACACTAGGCAATCATAAGGTGATAAGTTAAAATAATAAATTGATTTTCCTAACGTATATTTCTACGCCAATCGTGAAAAAATAAGTCAAAATCTACTAAGTATATACGTTGTCGTCACAACACAACAGTTTTCTTTTAAAAGAAGAGAGGTATCGGCATTTGTAACGTAATATTTACAGAGGTATGTAAAGAATGCGATGCAACGTGACGATATGGAATCCAACCTAGCAAATTCACCGTAAGTTGCTTCTGAAAATTACGTCTGAAGTATTATTGTATACAATTAATCCATTTTTTTGATACTTTTCTGTGAGAATAAATAATCACTTATACGATAAATGTGGATTGGTTTCATAAATGAATGTAACTATACATCAACACAGACTGTACATCAATAATTATCGAGTTTAATAATTAATTTAAACAATTAAGCATACTAAAGTGTTATACAAAATTTGAAATCCATTCAGATGAATTCAGATAGTTTTCTTTTCATCAAAAATACAAAACAAAAGACTCTTAAAATAAAAAACACAAAATATATTACTTCCTAGTACACCATTAAATTTTTTGATTTCACTAGTTTTAATCATAAGCCTTAAAATAAATAAAGAAAACTTTCAATATCTCGCATAGCTAACAAGAGGCAGAAAATTTTGTTTTTCGAAAAATTGTTAAATCATAACTCCAAACTGTGTCTTTAGGTAACTAAAAAATCTTGTAGAAACTGCACACATAATTTTCATAAAGGGCACAAATTATTGAAAACAAAATTATAAAAAATTTTAATAGTTGCTACGTTTTTTTTATGGAGATAATAAAGCACTATAAACAATTAGATGATAATATAATATAATTTAAATACTAAAAGTGATTCGATTATCAATAATAGGACGATATTTGTAACGTATTTAGAATTTTTGTGTGTTCCTATGTAATCAAAAACATTGTACTTATGAGGGGAATAAATACGATATGTTTATTTCTGGAACTTCTTAATTCATTAATTTCTTTGGTTACGTTATAATTGAAAATAGTAAATTGGTGAATTGGTAAATTGAAAAAATTCGTTCATTTAAAATAATATTTTAAAAATATTAGAATAATATTATTAAAAGTATCGTAAGTTGTAGAATCTGGCAATCACACAAGGAATGAAAACAATTCGCCTGTATTCGTAGTAATAATAATAATTCAATTCTTACTATCTTTCACTATCTATATAATATTCCGTTTTTATATTGTCAATTTGACACGAAAAGTTTACTTTGTTCATTTTATAAGAAACATAACAAAAAATTTAATAAATAATTAGTATATATACAAAATAAATACTAATAATACTAGATTATGTATTCATAATATTAACATTATTTCAAAATTTTCAAATCAATGTTTAGTACAACAAAAAATAAAAAACCTTTATTTAATTTACTTATTTTTTTTTTAGTCCAGCCGATTAAAAAATGGATTTTGTTTGAAAGATGACAAAGTTACTTTCCAAAAACTATGATAAATTAATAGATGCGTTTTAATTTAAAAACCTAACGACATTGCATTTAATTATTAATAGAAAAAAGATAAAACAATTACATATTTCAATAAAAAATATTGATTTAGATCTTATCTGAATATATTGTAATAATGATGATGTGGATATTGAAACGTCGATAAGAGGATGAATTAGAAATAAATAAGTAGCCATGACAATTATTCCCTTAGAAATATTTATTTCAATATTATTTGGAAATATATGTGACATTACCAAGGAAAGGAGTAAATATTTTAATATATTTTAATTATGTAACTTCCGGTTAAGTCGAGTCATTCATTAATTTAAACACATATAGGCTCTATAAAATACAATAGCAAAATAGCGTACCAAAACTTAAAAGGATCGCTGTTCTATAAATTGTCACCAATTATAAATAATATATACAATAACAACATTTTGAGAAAGATAAAAATGACTAATACGAAAAAGTAATTAGTAATTCAAAATTATTTTAATGATGATAAATGAATCAATTTATAAAAAAAAAAAAACTTATACTTCATGGGCGAATAATGTCGATAAGCGTTTTTTTTTTTTTTTTTTTTTTATTTAGAACCTATTGAACCTATGAAAGGAAATGAACAATCGTTCTATGCAAATATACCGTATCGTTGAGCACTATGCAAAACGTAGCCCCATTACCGATATTTGAAATAAAATGAGTCAAGTTTCTGTATAATACCATTTTTAAATAGGACTTTGAGTAATCGGAAAAAATCTTTTACAATATTCTAGGACGCCCCAAATCTCAATGCGATCGATCTAGTCGTTTAAAAGTTATGTGGTGCTTACATGCATACATCATATGGATATGATTAGAAATGACTTAAAACGTCGACAACAACATGACAACCTCTTTCATTTGTCATCCAAATTAGATGGAAATCAATAAGGGAAGTTAAAAGAACCTGCAATATTTATAATTTTGAACACACTCTTGATAATTAAAAAAAGTATTTTATTTATTTTAATTTGAAGTTTTTAACATGATGGTAGTTTTCAAAGCATTTTCCATAACGCAGAGAAAATTCCATTTTCTCCTTTTTGAATTGTTCCACCCCTAAAAATTTGCCGCTATAGCCCCGATTGCCCCTATCATAAATCCAGCGCTGATCGTAGCCAAGTATTTTTTTTTTTGTTATTGATTCTACATGCGGTTTTAAAATAATTAGTGACAAAGCATGCGAAATATAAGTGATGATTGATTGTTTCCTTAAATAATTTTTAAATTTTGACAATATATTTTTATTTTTATTTTTTTTTGAAATTAATTTCAATTGAAGCGTGAAATAGACTTCAATAAACCAGATAATTTTTCCCCTATAATATGTAACAATTTTGTTTGAGGTTTAGAACAACAAGAAATTATCAGTATTTATGATATGATTCTTTTGTTCTCCTTTTTTTCTACTTTTTATAAATAATTGTGTTTTATAGCTACATAGGTGCATTTCCTAAAGTCGCTTTAACGCTATACGGAAAAATTGCTATACAGGGTTCCACACAAGAAGACAATAAAATTGTAGAATTTGCCATACAATAACTGCTATAGTTAAATTTTGACGTTCATATAACAGAAAGAAGTTTTTTTAGTTTCAGTAGTTTTAGCAGGATTGAATGTTTATATCAGTTTTAATTTTCTGAAATAGGCAAAAAACATGGATTAGCGCTGCTTTTGTATTTATTGGCGAGAGGGAGAAAGCGCAAGAAAATAAAATAGAATTGTTTTATACTAAATTTTAAATAATATGCGATCAATTTAGCTATAATACAGAACTGAATGAAGTGCAAATAAACTGCTATGCTAATTATAAGGAACGATGCGAATATAATGCTAATGTATTTTTAAATCTGCAATTGTTGAAAAGAAACATTTGCAATAAGAAATGAAGACAGTACACATCTTGCCGGAGTCTTGATAGTCAATCAGAGTGTAGTATCCTCGGCAGATGCATTATGGACTATCTTTCAATAAAACTCTACAACAGACATACACATATTGTGTTCATACAGCAGTTGTTAAAAATATGTAATCTTTAGAATCGGACAATCGCACAAAAATTTGGTGTTGGATGTTTTCCATTCAAAAGTTACTAGTATTGTCTGCATTTTTATAAAATTCTCATTTAATTACCGATCATTTAATCGCCTACAATACTCATCAAGACATAATCTAGAGATTTTCGAACAACCTTTGCCCTACATAAACTTTCGGCTTGATACGAATAACTAAAAATTAGCTCCAGCTACATATTCCTTTAATACCTGAAAATTTACTAAATTCTTCTACAATGAGTATTTTTCTGAAATAAATCATTTAAAAGATCATCTAAATTTGATAATTACGCGGAACTAATTGAAAAATGTTAAACACGATTGATATCTAAGAGCCACATTGTTATAAATTTAAACTACAATGATGCTTCCACCGTCAAACAAGCACAAAGCTAATCGAAAAACATAGAACGATACGTATTCTAAAATATAATTTAATTATCTTCCAATAATAAGTCCCAAAACAAATTACCTTAACATGAACAATCAAAGAGCCTCCTAGATTGTATTATTCGATATGCAGATAGTGTATGTAGGCAATGCAATCATCAACATTCAACATTATTGTGTATTTTACTGATTTCACACTTGCGTTCGCAACTCTTTAGCTCGTATTTAGAATGAAATTCCAAAAATAATTAAAAATATTTAAAATTAAAAAAAAAAATAGAATCAAAATTATAAAAATAGAATTAAAACAATTGCATCTATTGCATCAAGTATTTTATGATATCATAAAATATTTCTTTGGCATCATTAAAAAGCAATTTTTAATTGCATGCAAATAATTAATTACAATATAATAATAAAAGAACTGGAGAAGGATAGTCAACACAGTCAATAAAGCTCAGTTTAAATTGTTAAGGTGGTGGATTTTATCTTATAAAACTACATTTAATCATATTCAAATTAACTTTATTCTTCCTTATATTATTACTACATATTTTTACTACATGTCAAAACTCTAACTTCTTGCAACCCACTACATACAAACTTGAACTTATCATAAATCACTAATTAATTAATACCAATATATATAAAATATCACTAGAAATAAATGTGTTATATTTCACACGCCTCCTCACATTTATTTTCTTTTAAACAATTAAGTCCAGTGAATTTCTTAATTCTTCGAATCTTTTCTTACACAATGCTTTAGTAAAAATATCCGCTACATTTTCTTCACTTTTAACCTTAATAATATTAATAAAACCTTCTTTCATACATTCATATACATAATGATAATGCACTTCTATATGCTTCGAATTTTTTGTAAAATTACCATTTTTTGCTTTGTCTATTACACCTGAGTTGTCTTCATATACATTAAGTGGTTTAACTAAATTAACATCAAAAATTTTTAACAATTCTTTAACAAACTTAAGTTCACTAACAGCTTCCGATAATGCTACATATTCTGCAAATGTTGATGCTTTCGTCACACTCTTTTGTTTCCTTGATTTCCAATATATTACATTGCCAAATAATCTCAATACGTAACCAGTTGTGGATTTTCTGTCTAAGTTATCCCCGGCCCAATCGGCGTCAACATAACAATCAAGAACTTTAATATTTTCATTTCTCTTATAAGTCATCTTTAAATTTTTCGTTAAATAAAGATATTGTAAAATTCGTAAAGCATATTTGTAATGTGTCTCGTTATAACAACTTTGAAATCTACTCAAGTAGTTTACACTGAAACTTATATCCGGTCTTGTAGCCGAACTTATATAGAGTAATGCACCAATTAAATTTCTATATTTAATGTTCATTTCACAATTATCTGATTTTTCAATTTTCAAATTTACTTCCATAGGTGTACTATATAATTTACTGTTTTCCAAATTATATTTTTTAATTAATGACTCAATATATTTAGTTTGATATAATTTCATTTCATTCGTTTGAGGCTCATAATCTATAGTGATTCCCAAATAATCTTTAATTTTACCAAGATCCTTCATTTTAAACTTTTCCGATAATAAAACTTTAATTTTTTTAATTTCATTTTTATCTTTGCAACAAATTAATAAATCATCAACGAAAATTAATAAATAAATGGTAACTGTTCCATTTTTAAACCTATACAAACAAGGATCAATATCACTGCGTTCAAAACCTATACTTTTCAAAAATTCGTCGAGACATTCATACCAAGTTCTAGAGCTTTCTTTTAAACCGTACAACGCTTTTATCAATTTACAAACTCTGTTTGTACCATCTTCATAACCTTTAGGTTGTTTAACATAAACCTCAGAATTTACATTTCCGTTTAAAAAAGCTATCTCTACATCCATCTGTTCAATTTCTAAACCCATCTGACAACAATATGATAACAAAATCTTCAATGTTTGCATTTTAGCTACAGGAGAATAAGTATCTTCAATTTCATCGGTTTGTTGAAAACCTCTCACAACTAATCTAGCCTTAAATTTATTATCACACTTTTTAGTATAAATCCATTTTACATCTAACACTTTATTATTATCGACATTGTCAACCAATTTCCAAGTTTTATTTCTATTTAAACTATCTATTTCTCTATTCATAGCTTTCCGCCAAATTGTTTTCTCATTACTTTCCATCGCTTCCTCAAATGTACTTGGTACATTTGTACTACAAAAATTAGCAAAAATATAACTATTATACACTTCATAATCTTTTAAATATTCTGGAGGTTTTAAGGTTCGGTCAGATCTACGAACACCCGATACCTCATCACCTTCATTAATATTATCATCATTTTCATTTTCATCATTACTACTTTCACTAGAAGTTAGGCTATTGTTGGTTGTATTATCATCTACATTATCCGTACTATCAGATACATCATCATCTAAACTGATCCATTTTACATTATTTTCAACAAATTCTACATGTCTTGCAACAACTACTCTCCCGTTTAGCAATATACGGTAACCAACATTACTGTATCCTACTAAGATTCCCATATCAGCCTTTTTATCCCATTTAGATTTCCTCTTTTCTTCCGGTATTCTAATAAAAACTTTACTACCGTATAAGCGTAGGTTTGACACATCCGGTTTTCGTTTAAAAAATATTTCATAAGGCGTTCTTTTTTCACTCGTGTTTGCTAACGTACGATTTTTCAAATAAGTTGCCGCGCAAACTATTTCTGGCCAATATTGTTTATCCAAATTTGCTTCTTCTTTTAAACAACGCGACATATTCATTATCGTTCTATTAAACCGTTCCGCGGTTCCATTTAATTCATGTATATAAGGAGGACAATTATTAATACTAATTCCTTTATCTTTCGTGAACTGATAAATCCTATTATTCAAATATTCTTTGCCGTTATCACATCTCAAAATTTTAACTCGTTTTCCCGTTAAATTTTCACATTCATTTACGTATTTAACTAAACAATCATAAACTTCTGTTTTTGATTTCATTGTATATATTCTAGCAATTTTACTGTAATCATCAATAAATGAAACAAAATATTCTTCGCCTTTAAACCCTTTTGTCTTGAAAGGTCCACAAACATCAGTGTGAACTATTTCTAAAATTTCCTTTGCCTTTTGTCTACTATTTTCGAAAGATTTATCATGCATTTTACTTTCTGTACATATTTTACATTTCATTATTTCCGATTCAAGTTTATTAGGTAGACCTTTTAACAATTGATTTTTACACAAAGTATTTAAATAACCAAAATTAACATGGCCTAACATACGATGCCATTTTTCTTTATTGCTCATCTTATTTGTATTTCCATTTGCTATATTAACAAAGGACACTTTTGATTCATTTGATCTCAATTTACTTTTCATGATGTATAAACCTCTCTCTTTGAATGCTACAGCAGTGACTTTACCATTATAATTATCAATAACCTTTGACATCTTTCTTTTAGATATAATCGTATTATTTTCTGTGATTTTACTATAACTTATTAAATTTGATTTCATATCTTTCACATAAAATACATTTTTCATCTCTATTAAATTCATTTGACCAAAAGCATTAAAATAACTAACAACATTTCCTAATTTTGTTGCATTTACCTTTCTATTATCACCTAAGTAAACATTTACTGGTTTTTTAAGTTCAATACATTTATCAAAATATCTTTCGTCATTAATAATATGGTCTGTACAACCACTATCTAAAAGCCACACAATCTCATTAGAATCTACATTTCTTATCTCAGAATTTTGTACCACCTGATGCTGAACCGTTGTAACCCATGCATTATTCTTCTCTTCATTCTGTTGTTGTTGACGTTGCTGAGGAGTTGCTTGTTGCTGCTGATTATTTCTGCGATATCCACGAAAACTGCCACGTCCTCTATAAACACCTCTTCCAGTACCTTGCCGTCCTCGTGATGATCTCCATCTTTGATCATCTGATGCTTGTTTATTATTTCTACAATTTCTCTGAATATGACCTGCTTCACCACAGCCATAACATGTCCAATTTTGCTGACTTTTATTCACCATAAATACATTTGATTTTCTACCTGGATTTTCATCTTTTGTAATTTTCATTTCAGCCATTTCAATTTTACTCTTTACATAATCAGCCGTTTGATCTTCCACTTTTAACGTGTCAATTAAATCACCAATATAACTATATGACTCCGGTAATGTGTTTAACATGTAATTTAATTTTTCTTTTTCAGTTACAGTTGCCCCAGCACTTTTCAACTCATTCACTGTCTTTTCGAAATCACTAAAAAATGTTGCTGAATCATGGTAGTCTTTTAGTCTCAATCTTTCCAATTTATTTCTACATACAATTTGTAATGCCGTTGATTCCTTTAAATACAAACTGTCGAACTTCTTTATTATTTCATATGCAGTTTCTTTATCACTAACAAATTCCAATTGTCTATCCGACATCGCACTATATATGTAATTAATTGCTTTCAATTCGTTATCATCCCAAAGGTCTTCATCAGTTGGCGTTTTTGCTCTTTCAATATTTGATTCACATTTTTTTAACTTTAAAAACATCACTAACCGTTTTTTCCACATATTGTAATTTTGTCCGTCAAAAATAGGAATTTTAATTTCGTCTTTAGACGCCATCTTGTAATTTTTTTTTATACGACACGTGCACAATAAAATTAATACCAATTTCAATCCTTTTTTATATGTCCAATCTTTTCAATAAACTACGTTCTGCTACCATGTTAAGGTGGTGGATTTTATCTTATAAAACTACATTTAATCATATTCAAATTAACTTTATTCTTCCTTATATTATTACTACATATTTTTACTACATGTCAAAACTCTAACTTCTTACAACCTACTACATACAAACTTGAACTTGTCATAAATCACTAATTAATTAATACCAATATATATAAAATATCACTAGAAATAAATGTGTTATATTTCACACGCCTCCTCACATTTATTTTCTTTTAAACAATTAAGTCCAGTGAATTTCTTAATTCTTCGAATCTTTTCTTACACAATGCTTTAGTAAAAATATCCGCTACATTTTCTTCACTTTTAACCTTAATAATATTAATAAAACCTTCTTTCATACATTCATATACATAATGATAATGCACTTCTATATGCTTCGAATTTTTTGTAAAATTACCATTTTTTGCTTTGTCTATTACACCTGAGTTGTCTTCATATACATTAAGTGGTTTAACTAAATTAACATCAAAAATTTTTAACAATTCTTTAACAAACTTAAGTTCACTAACAGCTTCCGATAATGCTACATATTCTGCAAATGTTGATGCTTTCGTCACACTCTTTTGTTTCCTTGATTTCCAATATATTACATTGCCAAATAATCTCAATACGTAACCAGTTGTGGATTTTCTGTCTAAGTTATCCCCGGCCCAATCGGCGTCAACATAACAATCAAGAACTTTAATATTTTCATTTCTCTTATAAGTCATCTTTAAATTTTTCGTTAAATAAAGATATTGTAAAATTCGTAAAGCATATTTGTAATGTGTCTCGTTATAACAACTTTGAAATCTACTCAAGTAGTTTACACTGAAACTTATATCCGGTCTTGTAGCCGAACTTATATAGAGTAATGCACCAATTAAATTTCTATATTTAATGTTCATTTCACAATTATCTGATTTTTCAATTTTCAAATTTACTTCCATAGGTGTACTATATAATTTACTGTTTTCCAAATTATATTTTTTAATTAATGACTCAATATATTTAGTTTGATATAATTTCATTTCATTCGTTTGAGGCTCATAATCTATAGTGATTCCCAAATAATCTTTAATTTTACCAAGATCCTTCATTTTAAACTTTTCCGATAATAAAACTTTAATTTTTTTAATTTCATTTTTATCTTTGCAACAAATTAATAAATCATCAACGAAAATTAATAAATAAATGGTAACTGTTCCATTTTTAAACCTATACAAACAAGGATCAATATCACTGCGTTCAAAACCTATACTTTTCAAAAATTCGTCGAGACATTCATACCAAGTTCTAGAGCTTTCTTTTAAACCGTACAACGCTTTTATCAATTTACAAACTCTGTTTGTACCATCTTCATAACCTTTAGGTTGTTTAACATAAACCTCAGAATTTACATTTCCGTTTAAAAAAGCTATCTCTACATCCATCTGTTCAATTTCTAAACCCATCTGACAACAATATGATAACAAAATCTTCAATGTTTGCATTTTAGCTACAGGAGAATAAGTATCTTCAATTTCATCGGTTTGTTGAAAACCTCTCACAACTAATCTAGCCTTAAATTTATTATCACACTTTTTAGTATAAATCCATTTTACATCTAACACTTTATTATTATCGACATTGTCAACCAATTTCCAAGTTTTATTTCTATTTAAACTATCTATTTCTCTATTCATAGCTTTCCGCCAAATTGTTTTCTCATTACTTTCCATCGCTTCCTCAAATGTACTTGGTACATTTGTACTACAAAAATTAGCAAAAATATAACTATTATACACTTCATAATCTTTTAAATATTCTGGAGGTTTTAAGGTTCGGTCAGATCTACGAACACCCGATACCTCATCACCTTCATTAATATTATCATCATTTTCATTTTCATCATTACTACTTTCACTAGAAGTTAGGCTATTGTTGGTTGTATTATCATCTACATTATCCGTACTATCAGATACATCATCATCTAAACTGATCCATTTTACATTATTTTCAACAAATTCTACATGTCTTGCAACAACTACTCTCCCGTTTAGCAATATACGGTAACCAACATTACTGTATCCTACTAAGATTCCCATATCAGCCTTTTTATCCCATTTAGATATTTCACATAAATTTAAAAAATTAAGTAAATAAATGTATTCTCTCATTATGCGAAAGTTATTTTTAAATTATGTTTACTGCCATAGCATCTTCCGGTAATGATTGAATCGGAAATTCTTAATCAGCGGTTTTGCAGACAGCTTTAACCTGTGAATTCTGTATGACGGTGATGCGCGTACATCTTAAAATATCACTCCCATCATTTTTTTATAACGTGTCTAAAGAAGTATAATTTCAAAAAAATTACAAAAACTCACTTATAAATATAAAAACATTCCTAAATATCATCATAATCAATTTTTTCATTATTCATTAAAAAATTGCAATTTAAAGTATGCAAATCATTTTCATAATTTATAATAAACAGCAATTTTTGTTCAAGTTATTCTTAATGTAAATACTCAAATTTAATTACAGCCTTTAACAGCGTTTTTTCAAGTCACTTAAGAATATCAATATTTCATTTTCACTTTGTGTTAATTTGGAAAATATTATTACCAGCAGGTGTGCTGGTATATTTCATTAAAAATGAATAGTTATACTTATTTATCTTACAGACGTTATTTTTACTACCCACTTATATTTTCTTCTAAATTAAAAACTAAAATGTTGTAAATAGTCTTGTTAAATGTCTTGTTGGTACTTGATAAATCAATTTCCCAACATATTGGTTTCTAAAAAATGTTATAAAAAAAATAAAAAAATTATGTTTATATTTAAAAAATGAATACTTTTTTGATTTACAGTTTTTCAATACCTTTCACCGATTAGAAATTATATTTTCAAAATGGGCAATGGGCAACGTCGCTATGAAAGCTATTAGGTTTCTATTTGTCTATGCATTTTAATTTGTTTATCAGTAACAAACAAATATTAAGATGCTTGCCGCGCATGCATGGATACTCTTTCGAATGTCAAGTTTTTAATTTAGATTAGGCTCATTTTGCAGTCTACTTTCTCATTATGTATCATATTCTACACAATATCAACTCCTTTTCTAACTGAATACTTGTATTCCATTTTAAATTCCATTTTGCTCTTATTATTTCATTCTTTACAATAATTTTCTAGATTTTGGCTGATTCTCTATAATAACTGTGGCGAATTTATTATTTTTTTTTTATGTAATGAATTTTTAAATTTTATAGTAAACTATTTCGATAGAATGCAATGTGAAACATTTTGCAACTTACTTTAAAATGAATTAGGATCACTTTAAAAGTGATAAAATTTAAAAACTTAAAATCGATAACATAATAATGTTACAATAACTATGATGTCATCTATGATTTTATACTTTCAAAACACAGACATTACGTGTGTCTTAAGAATTTTAAACTTTGCCCCGGGAATCATCGAGCCTCCATACTAATCTCAAAGTTTTTTAATTTGATATAATTGTTCAATTATAACGTTAAAAATAAAAACAAAAATTGTTTTGTAATAAAACTTGAAACGTAATCTTTCCAATTGTTAAAAAAAATTTTATTTTCATAAACGTAATTTCATCTTTTAAGAAAATTATTGCTCTAACGGTAGATAGGTGCATCAATTTCAAGTTGCTATAAATGTATCATCGGTATATTATGATTGTGTTTATATATATTATCTTTATTTTGTCGTGGTGGTTTGTAGTTTAGAATTTTTGAGTATGAGATGAGAGAATTATTGAGCCGCAGACAATTGGTGATATGCTCTTTACAAATGACGCATGTAGGAACATATCGTCATGATAATATAGCGCTAGCTCTAGCTCTGTGTGTATGTGTTATGCTTGTTGTATCCCCAGGAGGTCATGTTACTAAACGAAAAATCTATAGATGCTCACATATAAAATGTTAACACAATTGTATATAGCCTTTAAATAGCTGTGATTGGAATGAAATGACCCTGCAGAATAGACAGACATTAGCAAGTTTGAGCAATCGAAAAGATTCGAAAGATTAATTCCGCATTCGAAAAGAATTTGAGCAATCGAAAAGAATTCCGCAAACTCTTTTTTTCAAGTTTAAACATGTTTTAATGAAATTTTTTTTTATAAAATACAAATGTTTTATGATATCGAAAGATGAAACAACACCTTTAAAAGGGTTTTTTTCTTAAATTTTTAATATAAAAACAACTAACAATATTTAGATACTCTACATATGGTTGATTATCAATGTTTGAAGTATTTATAATCATAACCATTAGTAAAAAATTATCTAAACATGCAGTCCTAATTATTAGCTAAATTTGATCTAAAATTGGAACGAACAGTGTACGAAAAAGTGTTTACAAAAGCTGCACGAAAAACCGAAGCAGGAAACATTTGTTTTTTTTTCTTGTATACTGTATGATTTAAAATTTGGATCATGGATCCTTTGGACCCAATGGATCAATTTTGCTAAATTCACGAACTTTTTAGGTCTAGAATATACCTCCAAAATTTAGCTTTCTATCTCTTTTAGATTCTTTTAGTTATCTTGGTGGATGGACAGGTAGAAAATGACTTAATGAAGTGATTCTATGGAGACTATACCAACATTATGTAAATGTCTTCAATATTTGCTAACTTTACGAACTTTAACAAAATTTAATATACTCTGACATATCCTATATATATCGTGAAAGCGCAAGAAGCAAAAATACTTAAGTTTTACAACGTTAATATATTATTTTTGGGTCATAATATTGTATTTTCATGCGTTTTATATACCATTTGCTTAATTTTTGCTAAATCGACCCCGAGATAGGTGAAACTAAATAAAAGCATGCAAAGGCTACTTAGGCAATCTTATCTGTTCTATTACACTCAGTATGCCGTTGATGCTGGAAGAATTACTTTAGTTTTTTATATACAGACGTTAAACAGTAAAGCTGTAGAATAAAGATATGTAGAACGAATTGAACACAATTTTTATTTTAATCTTTTTTCCACTATTTATTTTTATACTCATTTCATTTTAAAATTTCGTTTATTTTGTGCTAACATAGTATGTGCCGAAATTTTTATTTGATAATTTAATAAAAATGCGAAGCGAAATACAGAAACAGTTATTCCATTATACATATAACATTGTCTGGATTTAAATTGTTCATTTTAAACCATTTATAGAATAAATCCTACGACAAACAATTTAATTAACTTGGAAAACATAATATTAGAAGCTTCAACTTAACTTGGTTAAGTTGTTATTTGGATAGCTAATATAACTGAATTGGTAGTAACAAATTTTAATATTTTTTTAGGATAAAGTTGTTTTAAAGTTATCTGTGAATAGAATACTTAGGTAGAAAAATATAAATTAAACCAAAACAATTTTGCATTGTTTAATTTCAACTATATTTATATTTACCATTCATTTTACAACAAATTATTATTTTATATAATCAGAACGATTTACCGATTTATACAATTCTTACCATACCCTATATATATTTCTGATCATTTAACACCTCTAAATAATAACTTAATTCCATCCATAACTAAAATTATCTATATTTCAATAAAAAATGGTTCTACCGGATTCTAAATAGTGCCATTTCTGCATGCACTTATATAGTCTAGTGATTTGTCCAACTCAACTAATTTAATTGTTAATTAAATCTCTTATAAAAAATGATGATACTCTTAAAAGGTATATCTTTTTAAACGCATTATGCTCAGATTTTCACTGTCGACAATTTAAATAATATTATTATCGTTAAATCACAAATAAATAGTCGAACATTCATCACTGAACTCTTATTTCAAAAAATTAATTCTTCAAATAATTTATTTAATTCAAATAATTTCAATTTTATCTTTTTCGACAATTGTAAATATTGTCAATTTAGCCTTTGAAATGTTTCGAGGAAAAGGTAAAAAATTATTCCAATTTTATTAGCAAGTATAATAAGTTCACCTGTGAAATTTTGTGGTGCACATCGCATGCGACTTGTCGTCCATGAGTGTAGTATCTAAGCGATTATCGTCTAATAAAGCAATTCCATTCAGACAAGTTCAGTTTGGAACTTCATATGACTACAAACAGTAGCAGCAGCTGCTTATTAATCTATCTATAAGACGAATATTATATTTTCTTTTTTTCTATTGAATATAAGCATTAGTATGGGATAACAAATATACTTTTGTCTAATCCTGAATACCTTATTCATCAAGACTTAATATCAAACATTATTTGATTCGAATTCTTATTGTAATATTATTTATTATAACCGTTAGAAATATACATACCTATTGTTTGGGCTTTTTGTTTTAATAATCGTTCCATTTAAATATTTATAGTTTATAATTTTCATTATATTTTCTTTTCACTTATTTTCAATCGATTTTTTTACTATTTAATTTTTTTATCATTTTGATATTTATATGCTTCAGAATTTATTACCATTAAAAAAGTTGAATTGATGTTTTTTTGGCATTTATTATTATTCATTAACAAGTTATTTGTAATAAACTCATTCAAATAAAAAAAAAACTGAAGTTTAAATTATTTAAAATTTGATTTATTTCTTAAATCCATGTTTAATTATTTTTAAAGATATACATTCAAAATTTTCAACATCGGAATATAAAATATGCACATTGTTGAGGTTTATACGAACGGGCAAGCGTATTATAAACTTCTAGTGATAATGATTTTAAGTTCTTAACTATCAAATGTAGTTTTAAGCCATTACTTCTTAGTACTAACAGATTGGAGAGTTATTTATTTTTGTAAATAAGTACCTACTTTTTATTTTTAAACTTTTTAATTCAATATTTAGGTAATGTAAGTGGATAATGTTCGAAAAATTTAACTGCATCAATTAACCTGTACTTCATACCGCCCTTCAAACATCTCAAAACATTTTAAATATGTTAACAAATAATTCAGAAACTCATAGTGCTTAATTGCTATGAAATGTTATGAGTTGAAGTTTTATTTTAGTGATAAGAAGTTTATAATAAATTGGCTTCTAATTTGATTAGGGTAATAACTGAAATCAAATTTTAAAAAAAATTCAATTGATTTTTGATGTGATAAATATTATCATCTATTTGTTATAGAAATTCATGGTAAAATAAAACGGTAAAAATGGACTATATAGTATTAAACTGCAAATAATCCCATATTCTTTAAAAAATTGATTAATTACAAAAAAATAAAAAATAAATTATCAATAAAATTTTAAAATCATATTACTGAAAATAGGAATTATTTAATTGTTTAAAAGATGAATTCAAATTATTATAGTAATTGATATAGTCTAGCAGGAATCGGCGCATGAGCACCAATAACTATTCCACCTCTATTTTTTTATGCGATCCTCTTCAAATTGCCCTCCTAATGATATAAATGCATGTTGCCATGGCGCAACCCGGTGCCATATTGTTTAAACCGAAATTGTTTAAACAATTGCAAGGAATTGTTATTTTTCAACCGGACAAATTTTTTTTATATTCTTTATTGAAATACCAATAAAAAAGGTCCTATGACTTTTAACGATAAAGTTAATATTTTTAAAGATATACATTTTTAAAGGTTCGAAAAATCTCAAATTTGGGTACTTTCGACCCATGAAAAATATATTTTAAAAAAACATAATGTCTAAGTAATATATTTTTTTGAATTCTCTATACAATTGTTAATAATATTGTTAAAAGAGATTTTAAAAAATTTCAATGTTTATATCTTTTTTTTAATTGTTAATAAGTATGCGTCACTTACCTTTAACCACTTACCTCTCACTTACCTCTCTGACTCATGGTTTTTTAAGTATCGCTGTCTCTCTCTGACTCATTGGTTTATAGTTAAAAATATTTATTAATATTTAACAAATCATTTATTAGAGACCACTTTTTAGTCCTTAATAAATATTTCTTAGTATTTAAAAAGATTTTTTAATATTTAATAAATGAATATCAGATTTATTAAATACAAACAAATCACTTTAAGTACTAAGAAATATTTATTAAGGACTAAAAAGTGGTCTCTAATAAATGATTTGTTAAATATTAATAAATATTTTTAACTATACACCAATGAGTCAGAGAGAGACAGCGATACTTAAAAAACCATGAGTCAGAGAGAGACAGCGATACTTAAAGGTAAGCGACGCATACTTATTAACAATTAAAAAAAGGTATAAACAATGAAATTTTTTAAAATCTCGTTTTACAATATTATTAACAATTGTATAGAGAATTTAAAAAAAAAAATATTACTTAGACATTATGTTTTTTTTAATATATTTTTCATGGGTTGAAAGTACCCAAATTTGAGATTTTTCGAACCTTTAAAAATTCATATCTTTAAAAATATTAACTTTATCGTTAAAAGTCATAGGACCTTTTTTATTGGTATTTCAATAAAGAATATAAAACAAATTAGTCCGGTTGAAAAATAACAATTCCTTGCAATTGTTTAAACAATTTCGGTTTAAACAATATGGCACCGGGTTGCGCCATGGCAACATGCATTTATATCATTAGGAGGGCAATTTGAAGAGGATCGCATAAAAAAATTGAGGTGGAATAGTTTTTGGTACTCATGCGCCGATTCCTGCTAGACTAATAGGATAAACATAATATTTTTTATTTAAAATATATATGAAGAGGATAAGCAGAAGTGTGCAAGCATTATTTTGAAAACAAATATATAAGAAATATGTAAGAAAAGAGAATGCTATTATTTTGAATAAAACAGTAGGAGATAAACAAGCATATATGGTTATCGAATCAGAACTATTTGTATATTTAAAAATATTAAATTGTATCAAATACACATATTTATAAAAGTATGTTTTTTTTTTTTAATTTTTAATGATTATAAAGTTTTCAGATCGTTGAATTTTTTGATTCCATGAGTGTACCTATGTATAGGTTGACGAAAAACTATCGAATTACTCGAATATCTAATGAAATCTTAACCCACCTATTTCATATTTTTATTTGAAAAAATATTTTTTTGAGCAATCAAAAAACGAAGTATTACTAACTGGTTTAAGAAAAATTATTAATTAAACTAATGGAATTTATTTTGAAAAATGTATTATCCAGTCAGGTGAACATTACGCATTTTAGATAAAGTTGTTCAACTCCTAAAGTCATATAGAATGATTCTGGTATACGTTCAGCACGGGTTATTGAACAGTTAAAGAAGATATTCGATTTAAAACAACGTAAAAATACACGTTATGTTATATGGTGCATACTCACAATCAGAACTTCATTCCACTATTGAATACACTTGCAATTTCGATATTGTGTAAAAAATCATTTCGATATTGTGTAATAAATGGTAAGTAAAAAATCTTAAAGTTCTTAAAGCAAATTCAGAAACTGACTCATTACAAATTCGTTGTTGTATATCTTTATATTGTGAATATTGTAAAATTAAGATACATTAAGGTGGTACATTGATGTAAGAAATGTACCAAAATCAAAATTTAACGTCATTATAAACTATCAGAATGTAAGAGTTGAACAGTTTTTTCAATTTATGCCCCACAAATTGAATAGTAGTCATTACAAATCTTTTGTCAATGACAGTAATCACCGATTTTTTTAAACATAATAAAGTAAATAAAATATGATATCATAGTATTCGTTTCTTGTTTTTTTAACTTTTTTGGTAAGATTCGTAAAATGCGGCTATATGTAGGTGTGGGTGTGTGCGCGTATGAATGTAGTAAATTTTAAATCGATGTGTATTGATATAACGTACCCCTAATTTATTTTTTAAATCTAAAACCTTGAATTCTAAAAAACTATGAACGGGGCAAAGTTGGTTTTGTTGTTAAATTTTTTAAGGTATATTATATACAAATTTTTAATTATAAATACTTTCATTTCCATTTGGTAATATTAATTAGTATTTCTATTTTTTTCTGGAGTTTCTTCAAAACAAAAATTCAAATGTATAGAGACTTTTGAATCATTTGAACATTTTTTAGAGGATAATAATCCTTTACACCTACGCCTATAGAATTATAATCAGTGTAAAATGCGCATTAGAATCATATTTCTTATACAAATGTAACTCATATGTCACATTGACGTCATACTGAAAGGATATCCGTTAAACGAACTGATGCCGATTATCTTCTTCTATAGGAATATATAGCCAAGAAAGACCTAACGAGAATTAGAGCAAAAAGTGCTATGCTATATAAATATCAAAATGTATAACTGTTATTTATTTCTTACTTGTGATTTGGTTGTCCGGGTAAAGACGTTACAAAATGTAAGATCCTATAAAGGCATCTTAATATGGATGATGTTGACTAAAATTTTTTAAGCACTTCAATTGAAGCGGTCTTTACTTCATACAAAAAGAACTTTAGGGAGATTTTTTTTAATTCTTTAAAAATAAAGTAGTAGATACAATGTCATATATATTCGTCCTCATAATGATTACGTACAAAACTTTTTTTCGCAATGATGAGATGGAAAATGATCTTTAAGAACTTGAGTCTATTTTAACATTTTGACATATAAAATAGCAAATTCAGTATCAGTCTAGTACCCAAGTTTCTCCCAAGAAATTCTACATAACAATACGATAATAAGTTTGATAACAAAAGGATTAATGAATCATTTGGAGATATCACGGGTGATAAAATTGAGAATTACAAATTAGAACTGATTCTGTGAGGATGATGAATCGATGGAACGTAGATTGTGATGCACTGGGAACCAGTCGTTTTGGAATCATGAGAGAAGATTTTCTATGTTATCCGGAAGAGATCGCAAAAATAGTAACTTAGCCTGAAAATGATTCAAGGATAAGATTTTATTAAATTTTTGACAAAAGGACACAATGCTACTCTGGTATTTGGAGGAATGGGCGACTGGTAAACTCCTTCAACGTAATTGTGAAAATAAAATCATTCACATCACTCCCCTTTCATGCTTCTTCTGGTGTCCCACTAGGATCCCATTTAGGATCACTTTTGTTCTAATCGTTTTAAACGACATCTCTCATATTTTTCCAGACTCGAACTTTCTACTTTTCGCAGACGATCTTAAAATAAACTCTAGAATCTCTTCCCTTCCCGACTCCAATAAACTTCAATCTTCTTTAAATAATCTTGTTGCTTGGTGTTCCTCAAATAATCTCTATTTAATTATTTCCAAATATTCTATTATTTCCTTTTCTCATCTTCATTAGCCACTTCAGTTCACTAACCTTCTTGCCAAATCTCCTTTTTCCAGGATGAGTTGAGTCCTAGACTTTGGTGTAATATTTGATATCAAGCTTACATTTAATAGACATATAATCATGCTATGAAAATTTTAGGTTTCAAAATTCGAAACTCTTACTACAACCCCCTTAGTTTTGTTGTTTTTTTATAAAACATAGTTCAGTCAATTCTAGAATACACTTCCCCGGTCTGGAATCCTATTTTCCTTAACAATAAGGTACTCATTCAGTCCGTTCAATACAAATTCCACAAAAAACTTACTTTAAAATCGAATTTAATGCCCGACGCTGACTCCTATACTATCCTTAGAAACACCTTCAACATCCCTACCTTCCAATCTAGAAGGGAATACTTTGATATCATTTTCATATTCAAATGTTTCCACACAAAAAATTTCTATTAAGAAAATAAAAAACAACATCATCGATTCTTCTAAATTTCTTTCCTTTTACAAGTTCTTTTTCACATAGGAACTCCAAATTATTTTACATTCAACCTCAGAAATTTAACCACATGCTTTCTTTCCCAATAACTCGAATGATGCTGAAATGCAATGACATTATACGCACTACATTAAATTTTTTTCAATTCAAGCACTAGCATTATAAACTTTAAACAGACACTTCGCACGCATATTAGCTAAATTTGTTATTAATTTTTATTTATTTTATTACATTGTTCATAATTATTGTTTTTAATAATTATTTATTTTCATTATTGTTTTTCATTGTTAAATCTTAATTGTTTCTTGCTTTTAAATTTTTGTTTTTACAACTTGAACTTTGTTTATGTGATATTTTGTTTAAATGGATTTTTTCCGTAAATAAATAAATTAATAATTTAAGCTATCCTTCTGCATAAAATGGTTTTTAAAAAACTATCTTCGTGACTTACAATAGACCTTCTGGCGAGTTTTCTCAAAACTAAGCGTAAAAAAATAAGAAATGATGTTCAGGGAAACGAAGAAAACGCCTGAAGACATATTGACCGATGCTTTTGACCAAAAAAGAAAAATTTATCATAATATGAAAAATGACAATTGATGACAAATAGCAATACAGTTTTACAATATATTTGTGAATACGTGTACTACACACAACACAGCGTTGCGGCGTTACGATAAGTTAGTATGTGACATTAGACGTGTTGGTTGAGGGAGTGAAGGAGGGGTGTGATGGTTGTGTTATTGTACGTGCTATGTGGATGAACCTTCAAAGTACATGTCGTATATATATATATATATATATATATATACACGCTACCGTAACTGAAAACAGATCGATAATATACCAAATACACTTATTTGCTACATAGCTTGAGTTTTCCCTGTTTCATGCCATTGTAATTTCGTTGAATATACAATGTACGATACTCAAAATTATATGGATGGTCGTCGATAAGTTAATTTTATGAAGGTTGAAATTTCTGTGGATAAAAGATAAAATGATAATACGATAAAATTGTTGAGTAAGTGCAGTGACTCATTGGTTTGAAAAATGTTAAATAAAAAGAAAACAAATTGACGAATAATAAATAAAAATGTTTTTTTTCAAAGATTAAAGGCGAACTAATTGAAAATTTTTGACAAAAAAAAGTAAATAAATATAACCTTATACGTATTCATTGGCCTACCCGAGTAAAAGCAATGTGAAATTAACATATGCAATAGTCAAATTAAATCATCCATTAAAAAACTCTACTTGGATCAGTAGACCAATCAGACAATTAATAAGATCAATTTAGTATAGATTCATTATAATTTTAGTATATCAATTTAGTATATATCAATTTAGTATAGATTCATTATAATTTAGTATAGATTCATTATTAAGAATTTAAATGTCATTACAGTATCATAAAGAATGTTAAAATCGACCACAATAAAAAACGGTTTTTTTTATTTTTTTGTTTCTTTTTTTATCGATTTTATTAATCTGTATATCAAAACTAAGTTTAACAAGTGGAGATAACAACTCAAAGTGTTAATTGTTTATAATTCCATTATCAATTTTTTAGTTATTTGTTATAAATGTTCATAAAAAATATTAAATACAAAATGTATACAGTTATAGAAAGTTTGTTATGTAAAAATATGCATGAATTACAATAATGTATGTTAATTATTCTGTATTTCAGCTAGAATTGTTTCGAATCTAAGTAGTTTATGAAAAAGTTCCAAACAAATATTGTATGTATTTAAGAAACAAATATTTTTGAGTAGGGTAATTATGTAAATTAGGTCAATGAGTCAATTGGGCTTTATACATCCTTGAACCATCTTTTAAATCATAAGACATAGAAGAAAATTTCAAATAAAGTGTTTTTTTAACTTTTGTTTGAATAATTTTTTCATAACCTTCTTAGAATCTCAAATTAATTTCTTCTCAAATTAACTAATTTATAGTTATTATAAGTAACCTATAATATTATATAATAAACTCTGCATAGCTGAATGGATTATGTATTTGGTATTAATTGGTCTATGCTTTTCAACACGCATATCACGCTCAGGAAATTTACTATTTAGTTTGCCGCATTGGCCCATTTCTGTTGTCGTAATAACAAATTTTCAAAAATTATTGTTATTTTCATTTGTAAACACTCATAAACCAATTACAATATATGCGGCCTATATTTAACTTTTTATAAGAATGGGGTATCGGCCTGAGTACTATAGTTTCATTAATGTAAATAATAAACAATATTTGAAGCGTTAATACTCAACTATATGTAGAGTAATCTTCATAAAAAAACGATATAGACTGACTTTTTTATTGTATGTTTACTATTTTAAATATTTTACTAGTAAATTTTATTAAAAAAAAAAATTTTGTGAAAAGATAAAATCTTTAATATTTAAAATTTTAATTTCGAAGTGATAAAAAATCGTTTTAATCGCATTAATATTATAACATTATTTTGATACATATCCGTGATCAATGATAAAAAATAATCACAAATTTGCTTTTTTATACAGAATTATTGCTATTAAACAAGGTTCACATTTCGAAAGTAAAATTTTAAATGATAATCATTTGCGGGCTATCGTGGTATTTTTTTGTTTTTAAATAAATTTCACCTTTTTAAAAAGGTAGAATATTAATAATGTATAAGCAAAGTGTAAAACAAAGGCATCGGAAATTGTGATAAATAGAAAAGAACAAATATCCATGTTGATGCAGTTATTTTGCTAATCTATAGTTATTTTTTCAACATGTTTTACATCTATTATACAGTATATTTCTAAATGTGTATATGGGTACGGAATTGTGGGAACAACGCCCTACACGATGGCCCCTATATGTACCTACTATATATAGTATACTATACGAACGGTTTTCATATCTATGTGAAACATAAATATATACTCATATACCATATGATCACAAATCAGACTTTCAATTTTTAAATAGTGGTTTTCTTTTAAACATTATATAAATGTACTCCCTATATTAGTTGCTTTTGTTCAACACTTTTTGTATCTCGAAGCTTTTTATGTTTAACTTTGACATTTTTTTTTTAAATATTTTCTTTTTCTTGAACATACCTATGATGTATATTATATGGTTGTAATTTTTTCGTAATAATTCATTTGAGCTTTTGAAGAGTAATAAAAGCTTGAATTAACTTCAGTCGGATTGACACACTAATAACAATTTATGAAATGTGTAAAATATAAACTTTGTAAACATATGTCTTTTCACGCATATTAGTAACGTTTTTTGTCGAAGTTTGGCTATCTCTCAAACAACATGAATAATAACTTAAATAATTATTTCGTAATAATTATATAACTTATTAATTACCATAGTAGCTAGTAATAGTAGCAGCCAACAGTATCCTCGTGAAATATAATACACCATAAATCGCTTTTATTTTTATATAGTGAGTAAAATGGCATTTCCGAACAAAGACACTCACATCTATTTAACCCAGAAGTGGAAAAAATTCTGAGATTTATAGTTTAATATAATAATTATTATGGTTTTTTGTTGTTAAAATGAACGAATTATGTGTTAACTGTGATGACCAGATCAACCGTTTTCTACCCTATTTTCATCACTCAATTCAAAGTATTAATACTAATGCTCTAGTTCGGAAGTGTTTGGAAAATTTTATGCTCATTAATAATATTTTTTTGTATTTCAAATATCTGTAACAGTTTTTGAGATAACCGCAAAAAACAAAACATTTACCATTTTTACTAAATTTACCTTTAATTTTTTGCAAAAAGTTTGTAAATGCCATTCTGAATCGAATGATAACAATGATCACATTTTTCAGAGGCGAAGAAAATAGTTTGAGGCACTTGTTGACCAGACTAATTATTCGTATGTTTGCATATTGTTATTATAAATTGCGTACTATATAAGGGTTATTCTCAATTAAGGGGTAAAATCAATTTCCACCATACATATCCATATGTCTTTTAAAAATTTGAAAAAATTACATTAGTATCTCTTAATATATTACATCTACTTTTCAATTTATTATCACAAACTTAGTTTTATCACAATCGCACCTCAAACATACAAAATGTCTCCCTAGAGGAGAAGGAATCTTTGGCCATCAAAAAGTTATAAAGACATCCGGCCATAATTCGGCATTCGACCTACGTGCTCACTTCGCGTTCAAGCAAAATAAGAAAGTCCTTTAGCACAAAGAGACTACGCTGGTCAAGTGAGAAGAACCCTTAGATTTATATTTTCAGGCCTTTATACAAATATTTATTAAATTATTTTGATATTGTTCATATACTTAATATCTAATACTAAAATCGCGATTAAAATTTGGGGTTGATGCTAGAAGAGTGAAAATTTAGTGTTGTATGTATTTAATATAAAAATTTTTGACGTAAAATTAAAAATTTTAAACATCTAGAGGTTAAAAAATATAGATGTTGGCCGATTCTCGGACCTACCCGATATGCATACAAAATTTGATCCCAGTCGTTTCAGAGGAGCTTGTCCACAAACACTGTGACACAATAATGAAAATACAACAATAGTTCTAACCCATCTTCAAATCTGAAACCATAAACATCTTCAACCCTTTACACACTGTAGATATGACTTTATACGTAAAATACAGTATAATTAAAAAAAAAAAAGTGGTTTTAAACTATATAATTCAATTTAAATTGCAATAACATTCAACAAACAATATTCATCTTTATTATGTAGTGCAAAGTAATTGTATTTAGTTCGTTCATAAGATATTTATTTTGTAGTATTCCAGACAATAGATAAAACTGCACTGAAACTGTTCCGACTTCAGTATAGATATATGGTATAACTACACTCACTATACGTGTTATTTATTATACATACCGAATGCTTACATTAAATTTTATTTTGTAATATGTTATTGTATATTTAATAATAGTAATTTGTAACAAAAGTTTGAAGAAAATTTCATTTTTCTTCTATGAATGGAAGAATATTAGACAAAACAAACAGTTCATTATGTCGGAACAGGTCACAACTGCTTCTATTGTAATGGTTTTTTTAGGTATTTAATAATGCTTGAATCTTTAGAGCATAAAAAATGACGCTTAAGTCGACGGGATGGATGCCAACCTTTTTAAGGAATAGAAATTTCAACATAAAAATTTTAAACAAAAAGTTTAAAACTAGTAACCGATATCTCAAAATAAGGTATGACTGACTGTACGTCACGAGTCATATGCCGCAATATATTTTATATATACAAGATAATAAACAACAGTGTTAATTGTTTAAATACCCGACATAATATAAAACACATAATACAGAATTCATATAGTGAATGAAGTCCATGGTGAATTTGTTAATATTAATAGGGTAGTTTATTTTTAAGTAACAAAAATTTTAATTTTTTTTCTATCTTTCAATGTTTAAAAGGTGATTCATGTGTGATCAATTGACTAAATTTTACCCATTCACGAACTTATGCTTATTTTTTAGGGCTAAATAAGTTTCATTTTTCAATACAAATTCCGATAAAGTAACAGGATCAATAAAATTTATCAGCATTTTATTATGATAAAATAAGAAGTCAGCCAGCGGAGTACGAAAATCTCCGAGTAACAAGTTTGGTCTAATTATTATAAATTGACATAATATTCCAGGGGAAAGCGTTTAGAAAACCTGCATGGGCATCAGGTACTCCGCAGGCTCCACGCCAATCTCAAACCCCCGTGAAACAAAATTGGACTCATTTTCCCCATTATTTACCAAGTTTCACATTTTTAATTACTTCAAAATGCACTTCTGAAATTCATTTATCTTATGTGCCAATGCAACTTGGGATTTCTTCATAGTTAGATTTGTTATCGAACTTTCTAGAGATTCTCACGAATTCAACGCTCCAAATCGTCTTACTGTGCAAAAATCGAAATTAAGGCCTATTTTTGTTTTTCATTTCTACGACTATTTATTAAATTGTATAAAATGCACCGTATTGATAAGAGCGCCGTGTATAAAATTCTAGCCAATAGCTTGCAAACATCAAGTTAAAAAAAGCAGTCACATGAAATTAATTAATTGATAATGAGTTATTTATTTTTATTTTATTTTTCAACAATAATATTTGCAACTAATAGCGAGAAAAATATTTTTTTATTATGTGATTGAGAAAATGTATTAAAATTAAAAAATATAATTTTATGGATAGCCTCATTAAAAAAATGAAATTTTTGGATTTTTTTAAAATTCTTTTTGTTTTAATAATTAAATGGAATAGTGGAAACTTTTAGGCATCTTTAAGAAATATATGAGAGCTCAGAAACAAATCAATCAAGTTGAAGAATATATCTAGACCAGGGTTGATAATTTTTGAAACCAGAAAAAAAAATAGTTGGATGAACCAATTAGCAACGGAAGAGAATATAACAGAAATGAAAGGAAAGGGAGGTCGGGAAATGGAAGGAGTGAGTTTTTAAGCGTAAAACTCTGTTTATTTCGTTTTCCGGCTAATTTACAAGTTCTATGGAAAAAAAGTTAAAGGAAAAACATAAAGGTTCTTTCCATAGGACTTGTAATTTTGCTGGAAGTATTTTATAAGTTTTATCGTAACCAGCGTCCTAAATAACCCTTAGATACTATTTTTCATCAAATTATATTATATATATTTCAAACGATTTTTAAATCATTTTCGTTATTACTGTCGAAATACCTTGGACCATAAAGGCAAACAACACATTTACATCTTGTAAATAAGTACATTTATAAGCTCTCTATGTAATTCTGGTAGCTTAGCTTTAAGTGTTAAATTATGAGGTAGTATCTAAACTTAGCATATCAAATTATTTATTTATAATATGTAAATATGTAAAACAATATATTCTATTGTATTTGTTCACAGTCAACAAAATTAAAAATTATTATTTATTTATAAATAGTAAATACTATATTCAATAAATTATCTGATATTATTACTGTTATTATTATTATTAATTTATTCGGTCAATTTACCTTCTTATTAATTAATTTCTTTTATTTATATTATTTTAAAAATTAAGCAATGCTTATGTTGTTATTAAACATACAACTATTTATCATTATTTAAATGATTTAAAGGTTAATTTATAATAATAGATCAAATTCGTTAGTAAAATCAAAATTGCTCATCTCAAATGAAATATGTTTGCAATGCATAAAAATTGTTTATTAATATTAAATTAGCTTTCCTGTGATCATTAAAATGAACAAAAAAATAGTCATTTTTATTAAAGACAATTTCTGATGAAATTTAGCTAGATTTTGTTTTAATTTTCGCGCATTTGACAATAAAAATGTTATATATTGTTCCCAAAAATGATCCGATCTTAAAACTTAATTTTTATAATCTATAACTTTAGGGTATATTTATATTATTAAAAGGTATAGGTATATTTATATAACGCTAGCAAGTATTGAAGGCACTAAATTTTGTATATTTAGGTGTTCATAGAAGCACATAATTAGTCCATTTCCGTTTATCAAAATACGAAAAGAGATAGCGATCTGACATTTTGGTAGTCTATTTCAGATCTAAAAATTGAGTATGATCCAACTTTTAAACCGTAAAAAAAGAATAATTTAAAGTAAAACAATTTTTGGTTTTTCTAAATGAACAACTATTTTTTAAAACATTTTTTAGTGTTAAGATTCGCCACAATTTCGGCTCAAATTTAGCTATTATTATTATATTGGATATTAGAGTATTTTATGAATGAATGCTAATTATTAAAAATAGTTCAAATATTGATACTCATTCATATGTCGAGTATCTAAGCAATTAACACTATAAGTTGTTATTTTCACTTGTCTAAGATAAATATTAGTCACGGTATTCTTCTTTTTATTTTAAATTAACATCAAAATGTATTTTGATACTACAACAATATATTTAGATTATTGATTATTGTAAGTCAATGACATTTTTAGTGAAAAGTTATTAATAAACATTTAATTTTCCAATAGAGATGTCATCAAAACCATACGCGTATTATTATTTATTTATATCTTGATTTTGTTTTTTTCTTACAGTTTATGCTGAAGATGATACCGTGGGACCTGTTTATATAAAAGAACCACCAAATCGTGTTGATTTTTCAAATACAACTGGTGCTGTCGTGGAATGTTCTGCAAGCGGTAACCCCCCTCCGGAAATTATTTGGGTACGATCTGATGGTACTGCTGTTGGCGATGTTCCTGGATTACGTCAGGTATTTTATGTATTTTGTTTACGTATATTTATATACCGTATACTTCAAAAAGTTTGTTAATTAAACTTATTACCTTAGAAAATTAAAAGTCAAGAACTTTTAAAGTTTTCATAATCAATTTAAAAAAAAAACAGTTTTTCGCAAACTATCAATCTATATTGTTTAAAATTCATTTAAAAATGGTTAATTTTTTTTTTTTTTCAAAAGTCCAATTAGTTATTTTCCATATTTGGCAGTTAGTTTCGGAAAATAAATAATTATCCTTTATGAGTAAAAAATAAATTATACTGGAAAGTCATTTCTAGACAACATATATCGAATAAACTAACAGAAATAGATAATATTACGAGAAATCACGCAATGAAAGTCTTAATCCCTTTTGTGTAAAGATTATTACTACAAAATATAACTGAATATTTTTGAATTTTCACAGCTGTGAATTTTCACAGCTTCGAGACAATTGTTATATACGAAGCAAAAAAAATAAAATTAGCTTGCAAAAGAACTTTAATATAACTCGGCTCATTGAATTATTGTTATTGTAAATATATATTTCGTAGTGTATTGATGTTACAGGTGAATCTTTTTTCTTATTACCAAATATCACTTTGCTTCTAGATGAATTTTTTACGAATCCTTCTTAATCGCCAAATAACAACCAAAAAATGGCTCTTCTCTAGTAAATAATTTTAGAAAATATTTTCCGAAAAATCTATTATTAAACGAACTGACAAACTTTAGAGACAACTTTAAATTTTACTGGGAATTAATTTGATTACCATTTTAGATGCTTATACGATATTTTAAAGGCAAATAATCAGTGGAATAAAAATGCAAATAAAAATTGAATCGAAGTGAAAAATAGATAAAACGATCCTTAAAATTATGTTACCTTAAATTTTATAAGTTCATGCGTGCTAAATAGCGTATTGAGTTCTTCAATCTAGATAATTAGTTAACACACTTTTTTGCTTGATACTTCATTCCTTTTTTTAAATTAAGTTTTGAAATATTGTGTTACAAGTGGTTTGTATACCAATGCGCCAATTTGTTGGATGCCTTTTTGTAAAGATAAACAATACCTTCGGATGTTGTCCACTTAGCAGCATTATTCCGAGGGTGATTTTACCCTTTGTATTTATTCCTGTAAAGAAAATCTCTGATTGAAGTATGAATTTGTTAGCATGTTTTGTTGGTTTGCATTTCTATTGGGGTGTTTAAATCGATAAAAATGTTTTTTATATTTTATTTACATTTGAATTAACATATGCACTCTTCTTTAATTTCTCTAAACAATAACATTTAAATTGTTCACATGAACGGCAAGATTTTGTATTGTTTAAATGTATAACACATAAACCTTAACATTTCTCAAAACCTTAAAGTCATTACTATGTTTTTTTGGATAACTAAAAGGATAACTTTTTATTGCGAGGTTTTACTATTAAAACTTAGATTTTCGGTATCAAAAATACCAAGGTGACATCATTTGTGTATGGAAATGATGATAAAAATAAATTTATAAATAAAATAGTTAGAAATATCCAAAAGGTATTAAAAATTACTACTTTTAAGTTAAAAAAAAAAAAACCTTCGAATAACTTTTTTACAAGTAATTTTTCCGAAATTTCCGAAAGAAAAAATCCATTAGTAAACTCAAGTGGCGCCTGTGAACTCAATTAATCACGGAATGCCTTTTAGTGTGTAATACATCAAAAATTTCCAGTATATTAAAATTTTAGCCATTTCAATCGGAGTTACACGACAATTATTTCATATAACAATTATTTAAATTGTCGTATGAAAGGGATATCTCACAGCTAGTGGAAAATAATGTAACCTAAGTTACTCTTTGCAAAAAAGTCCCGCCACAATCAATTGAGTAATAAACACTTAGTATTAACAAACCAACCATTTACATTTATAATATTATTTAGGATTCAGAATAATATCGACTACATTTACTTTTGAAATATACCATCGATTGACAGAAAATTCACAAAGCAATAGTACAAATGATTATTTTGCAAATGGTATGTATGAATGAATGAATGAACTTTTTAGCGCCAGCATGAAGCAAACAAAGCAACAAAGCGATGGCCAACATATGGCTGCAAATAATATGCATAATACGTGTGTGGTGGAAGGTTTGTAAATGTAAAATGGTTTTCGGTATTGTATTATTACATAACTTGAATGTGGTTTTGTCACTGGCAAATAATACCCTCCCTACTCTATAATATGTGTTGTACTCATTGTTCACAATAGTTGGAAATATTTCGAACAATTATGTTCATTTTTTTGTTGTTTTGTTGTTTTTGTTGTTCAAATTTGTTATTGAAATTCTTTGTTTACACTGTATCAGTTCCATACTATATAAGTATTGTGTATTGTGAATTGTGATTTTTACTTTTGTATTAGTTTGACGAGAAAGATTTTATTCATTAATAAAAAAAAAACTTAATGCAAGTTTGTTATAATTCCAAGTTTATTAAATTTTTATAAACTTGTTGGAGCTAAGTCCAAGTCAACGGTTACGAATACATTTTCGTAAACCTATCATTTATCTCAGACTTACGAATTGCAAGGTTAGAGCAAGCTTACAAATTTAATGCTGATTGGCATGATGATATTAAAGATGTCGTTCAGTTGAAGAAAATAACTTTTCGAATATACACTAGTTAAAATAGTCAATATTTTGATCCGATTTTTCATTTTGTGAAGAGATTTCTTCAAGCTTGATCTAGGGCAGTCTAAAGAATGCCATTTCTCCTAGGACACTAAAAGTAATTTAAGTTTGGGATTATATTCTGTGAAAGCTGTAATCTGCCAGTTAGTCTTCTATAGTTATTTTGAGAAAATTTTGGCATTTACAAAATCTGCAAATGCCAAAATTTTCATATTCCATTTTCAATCTCTTACTGGAGCTTCATTTTGATGTTCTTATTCGTTTCTAAGCTGCTAGCTGACAGGTGTTCTTTCTACAATTAAAGACAACCTTAGCATCTTCTGGCATCTAAGAGTATGCGAATGTGGTTAACCTGGTTTTTGACCTTGAAATACTCAAATTTTATATTGAATCCTATTTAGATTTTAGTTAAACTATCTGCATGCCTATAAATAATAAAATTAAATATATTTATAAAGTATGGTCTCCTAACTACTTTTAAATAATTTTAATTACATCAGATTAGATTAAGTTTTCTTTTGCTTATCACAATTTATTTCTCATTGTTTCTATTATTTTATACCAGCTGTTACCCGCCGTTTCATTTCCGTAGAAGTACAAAACATATCAGACTATAATATTTAGTTTAATTTCCCTTTTATTGCTTTTCTTTTGAACGGTGTCTCAGGAATAAATTATGGGAGACGGAATCTTTGGCCTCCAGAAAAAGATGTCTTGGCCTCCGAAATTCATCCAGCTTCATGCTATTTAGTCAAAATTCCTATGAACGTCAATCATAATTTCGTTTATTAATTGTTTATTCTAACTACAGTTGAGAGTTAAAAAATTGGGCGTTTAAAATTCCTATATTTGGGTTTGAATATATAATAATTTTTTGTTGTAACATATGTATAGCTTTAAACTAAATAACTTTGAGATGAAACATTATAGTTGACCTAAATACAAGATTTTTTTTATTATTACAGTATAAACTATATCATACTAAATCTATGTAATTGTGGATTTTGTAGGTGAAAGAACTGAATATGTATATACATTCATCCCTTTTACATATTATCAGTATAAAAGTTAAATTTTCATCCTAGGTTGTATTGTATAGAGTTATCCATTAAAATATTTTTTCAAACTTCATTCACTTGCCTATCAGATCAGATTTTGCAATTGAAATGCTCCATAATTATATGAATTTCTCTTTAAATCCCAATCACAGCATTACCTCCAGAAAGTAAATTATTTCCTATGCAACACAAAAAAGTGGTAATGTAAAACTTTACACTTTAGATGATCCAAGGACATGTAAATATATACAAGCATTTCGTCAAAATCAACCTGCCGGGATTCCCATGCTTTTCTAGTAATTATCAGGGTTATTATAATTTTCTCGAAAATAATCCTAACAATTTTCTTCAAACGAAAGCCGTGTGACTCGTTAGATTTTGTAAGAAGTTTAATTTATCAAAGTCGTCTACTTTTTATAAAATTATTCAAAACAATGTTCTCAGTGTAATAAAGGGAAACTTAAATCGAATGCGATTTGTGGAGTATCTTAAACTTGAAAAATATCTACCATCATGGATAAAACACGTACGGAATAAATACGAATTATATTTGAATTATACGGAATAAATACGAATTATATTAATTGGAATCATATTGATAATTTTTGTGGCAATAATGGATGGTTGGGTGTCAACAAGAACGCTAATCTGTGTGTTTTGCTAACAAATATTTCACAAATAGTTAGAAAATTTTGACTTTGAAATTTATCATTTTCAGAAATTGACACTTTTGATTATGTTTCTGAAAGTTACTATCTTCTTTGCATTTTGGCCTATAGTATTTAGTTTTTTTTTAAATTTATTACAAAAAAAATCTTAATTGTAATTAGTGCTCTACTGTTACTTCAATACGAATTAAAAAAGTACTAAATATAAATTTTTTTATTAAAAAATCTGCTTGAAGGAGCAAAATCGATCAATACCTTCAAGATTTGGAAATATACAGGTGTTTTACATAACGTCATTTTGTTTTTGGAAAAAAAACAGTAGGACAAAGTGTCAATATCTTGAGGTAAAAAAACAAACACAGATATATTTCAGCTTATACATTAAATTTAATATGAATTCTTTAAGGAGCATCTACTATCGATATATTTTCACATTTATAAAATAATTTTAGTCACACAGACTACAAAAATTATTTCGAGTATACACTTAAATCAATCGGAATCAAAATTGTGCTTTTGAGAAAACAAGATTATAATAAACAATATTGATAGTGTGCGAAAAACTTTTACAAATTATTATAAAATTAGTTAGGAGCACTTTACTTTAAAAGTGATAAAATTTAAAAATTAAAAACCCGCCTATACGTAATAATCTTTAAATAATTCAGTTTTTCCATGAATTATAAATAACATTAACTGTGTTACGAAAGCATAAACATGAATGGGCACTCACGCATGACGTCATCAAAATATTATAATAATCGAATAGACAATATTGATGACATATGTCGATATCATCCATGATTTTATACTTTCGAAACACAGACATTATCAACGTGTGTCTAAAAATGCTAAAAGTATGGTACGAGAACTATCAGCACGTACTCTTTATTTTTGAAAAGTCTAATAATTATATAAAAACTTAGATATGATAAAACGAAATTTCAATATAAAAGTCTGCACTGTGTATTATAACATATATTTGACGCCATTTCATAAAATAGATACACATATCCCAAGTATCTATATAGAATTCGAACCCATTAGAATGCAGTTATAAGCATTAACAACTACAACTTTTTATCTATAATATGGTAGTAGGTAGCTATCTATATACAATTTAATTGGCCCGATATGATCGTTAAAACTAACATACATATAAAGATAATGATGACACAACAACCTGAATCCTTCTAAACATCCTTTTTCTTCTAACGTGGTTGTCGACCTAAAATATAATTATTTATAACATTGTTCAGTATAGTTTTATACTATTATGTGTATAGGCTAAGAGCTTGTAAGAGATTTGAAGAGCTTGTAAGAAATTATTTCTGTATGGCTATAATTTTTTTCAGTGATGAATCTTAGTATGGGAAGTACAGAAACCACGTTCTAGCAAGAATTTGGAATTTGTCTTGCACGTTATCAGTTTTTACGCATTTGAAACATTTCTTTAACGAATTTTTAAACTTTACAATGAATAATATTGATAATGTGAAAATACATAAAACATAAAAAAGTTATTGTATCTTACAAATTTTAAAATCATGATATCTCTAATTGCTCTATTATATATGTAAAATAAAACAAAGTCTTCCATCGAGTCAAAAGCTATTACACGGATTTTAATGCGGTTTCCACTTATAGATACAGTGATTCATGAACAAGGTATATAATTTGTCAATGGATTGTATAAATTGGTTGAAATATAATAATATACACGAAGCAAACACTGAGACTGGAGGACGGGGTTAGGCATCTGACCTGAAAACCAAAGCTAATGGAGCAAAGCTAGTTTTTTGTACTCAAGACCTTCCTTGTGAACGAAACGTTACTTTTCTTGTGAATGAAACGTGAACTTGGGCGAAGACCTAATTAGGACAGAAGGACGGAACTATTTCTGAAGATCAAAGATTCGTTCATCCCTATTTGTATCCTATGAAAGCGTTCGAAAAAACAAGCGAAATTGACATTTAAACTAAATATTATTAACTCTTATATGTTTTTGTTTTTCTACGGTAGTGTCGAAGCGAGTGTAAACAAGTTTGAATGACGATCAGAAGTAGTTGAACCTAAAAAATCAGGGGAAATACAAAAAAAAATTTTTTTTTAGTGTAAGATAATCATATTATTATAGAGTTTGATTTATTTCATATTTATTTTATGTATATTGTTAATAGATAAAATATTCACTTTATATTTACGATAGGTAAACAAACCAGTGAAATGTAATTACGCTAATGTATTCGATATGGCTGAACTAAATTGTATGACTAATAGATTTTATATCGTATCGTATACGGTATGTAGTAAATATAGAAAATTGTAATCAATTTTAATTGAAATATTTGATATTGTAAATATTTGAAGTACTTAACATTCATATACTAAATAATTGTACAATAATGTTGGAATTAAATTGTGTTACTAGAGTGATTCGTTATTTAATAGAGGACACGAATTTCAGACATTCTTCACTCAAATGTTTATCGAATAAATATTATTATCAAATTCATAACTCAAGATAATTATCGCCAATGGATTTCTAAAAAAATATGAAAAATATGTTATTAAGCTGAAGAGAGCGAAATAATTATTTTTAGTTTTATGTAATTTTTATATGCCAAGATATATAGTGGCTTTTGTCTAGGAAATTGACAAAAAAATATATCAAAATATTTAATTTTTGCGAACAAGTTGCTTATTATTAATTAATATTCGTTATTCCATATAACTGATTAGCCTTATAAATTATATTTCAGTATATTATATAAAGTACACCTTGATTATATAGTCTACGTACATTAATTAATACAATAATTTCTTGATTGCCAATACATGGAGCATGTGTATTCATTTCATCTATAATGTCCGGTAAATCATTGAGAAATAACGAAAGGAGAGTTACTGACATTTGGCATCGCTATTTAAGTTCCCTCGACGTGATTCTGATATTTTTTATTGTCTTTTATACAGAAATCGTTCTCTTGGTAAATGACTTTTAATAATTTGAACATATCATGCGAGATTCTCATTTTATTTAGCTTTTCGCAAAAATCTCGGTCGATAGAGTCGAACGATTTTTCCATGTCAACAAAGCAGAAATACAATTTTCCTTTTTTTGATTAGGGTTTGTTTTACCATATCATCTAAATAAGTATGTTGTCCAATGTTCCGAAGTATTTTCTAAAACCTGCTTGCAGTTTTGAAATCTATTGTTTTTCCATGGCCCACGGATGTAAACCCTCGTTAATAATTTTCAGAAACACCTTATTCATGACTGGCAACACAATCGCTTTAGTTACCACAACCTTTTTTGCCTCCTTCATTTTTAAAAATTTTACAAATTACTCCTGTTTTCCAATATCGTGGTATATTCTTTTTCTCTTTTATTACATTGAAAATTTTTGTAAGTGATTTTATCAATCCCAACTGCTTTTCCCGTTTTTAAACAGTCTATTGCCATAGTTACCTCTTTCCAGGTCATTTCCCTGCCGAGTAGCTCCTCATGCTGACAATCGTTTTCAAATTGTTTCCCTTTTGATTTTCATCAATTTCAATATTCTCTTCCTGTATGACTCTTCATTGTATTCGATCCATTGTATTCCTAGTAACCTGCATTTGAATTTTGTCTTTGGTATGTCAATCCCTTTAGTTTTTTTCCATAATTTAATTTCGCCCTTGTTTTCTATTATTTCCATAATTCTCTATGGTTTTTTCTATTTCCTAATTCCAAGTCATACCATTGATTCATTTTATACTTTTTCCACTGCAGTCATATTTTATTATCATTGACTTCTTCATCCATACGTACATTAATTTCAAAATATCGTATGCCTTAATAACACATTTACTAAAAGAGTAAATATTAAAAAAACTAAAATATAATACAAAATTAAGCTTTAAATTGTAGAATTTTAACAAAATTTATATCTTTGATCTGAAGTTCAAAATAGTAAAATTTTAATATTTTTTTTATCTTTGTTTTTTAAGTTAATTGTTTCGAAATTAAATCAATTTATTAAAATTTTCTCTACTTTCATCAGAATTATTTTTAAGCTTTTCAACGTGAAGACTAAATTTATTATGTTCCTGCTCATTTATTACATAATAAAATATAAAATTTAGAATCTGTATTCGATTTTTAAAAGTAGGATTGCCATAGTGATTAGAGATTGTAATGCATTGTATACATATATTCTAATATCTTTTTGTTCTATGGAAAGCCATTACAAAAACTTACAGTATATTCTATTCGACTTATTCCAACAAAGTGAAAGACGTCTGTAATTTGTTTCTTTGAACAGAAACAAAGTTAGCTTTCAGTAGAAAAACGATTAGAGACTTTTACTAATCGAACAAATTCGTCGCAACATAAAGTCTCAAATTTCTTACATGTACGGGAACAAATCTTACACTTTTTAGAAATTTTTATGATATTCTTAGTATCTTAACTATAGTTACGTGAATAAACAAACCTCTTGCTTCATGTATTAAAATTTATCACATGTTAACTCGAAACAAATGAAACTCGAAACAGTTAGAAAATAATAAATTTAATATCTTCCTCTATCGTTTACATAGTTCGCTGAGGTTACGCAGTTGTCTGCGGTGACTGACATTCTTACTCCGAATTACCTCTATAGGAAACCTCACCGATATAATACCTGTACGTGTATGTCAACATTTAAATTCCATGGAACAGTAAAAGTGATAAACGGCTTAAAATCTACATCATTTTGACGTAGATTAAACTTAATTGGCTGAGTTTTGAAATAAACTGCAATTTTTTATTACATGGTTGTCTTGGTCTGTCATCACTGTTCAAAAATTTGTTTAATCCAAATGTTCATTTTTTTAATAGTAGCATATCGGTCTCGTGGTATCTGGCAACTTTTAAAAACAAAGTCTGTTTTATAACAAACTGACAGCGTTTAAAAAAAATTGCACGCTAATAATTTCATAAAACACAATAAGTATAGAGAGGTGGAGGACGCGGTATGGTAGTTAATGCATTGCATGGTGTATGTTGGTGCATTGTTAGAAAGATACAATTTTAAATATGTATCATCACTTGTACTACTACCAGTAAGCATGTATTGTACTGTACCAATACGCTGGCATCAAAACCACGGCGCTATAATATAGATACATTAAATAAATGCATCTATACGTTACACTATACACTCACCACCACAAAATTTCATTTTAATAAATCATTATCAATAATATGAACAAATTTTGTATCTCCGTAAAAAAAAACCATGTGGGCATTTCACATGCGATATAACTTTTTATTTGTCCCATCAAGATAAGTAGGCAAATAAACACTTTCAGTAGAATGATAATTGTAGGGTTTATTTGAGGATGCGAATTATTATGCACGCCTTTTATTATAATGTTCATTTTTAGGTGCGTATAAATAAATAAGCAACGTGTTTTTTCTAGACTGTATTATTAATATTCACTTAATATAACTTTGAGTAGTACGTACAACATTACCGTACAGCTTAACCCCCACAGAGTAAGCCTGCTATACATACATGTGTTATCTGTGCTGAGTGCTCATTTGTGTGCCAACAAGTGCTGTGGACTCAGAGTTGCCAGAAAGTTTTTATTCAAGTCGCCCCATCTATCATCGAAAGTCGCAAAATATTCTGAAGAATCGCCCAATGAACGTTTTAAAATACTCTACATAACAGACTTGAACTTACCGCGTAATTTGAAATACATTTTTTTAATTAAAATTCTGGAGAGCTAAAATAAATTTTTGTATATTATCTTATAATATAATATTACAGTGAATACGAAACTCAACAATATAGATTTTATACGTCTTTATATAAATAATTTCAATTTATTACTTTTCTCACTAAAAAGTACAGAGTACAACAGATTATTAGACAAAGTTTTTACTTTTAACTTGTTGTCAACGCTGGAAAGTAAAAAGAGCCCAATTTGTGACTTATCGCCCAAACTTAAAAAAAGGAGCGTACCTATAGAAAAAATCGCCCAATTCGCGATAAATCGCCCCATCTGGCAACTCTGGCTGTGGTTGGGTTGTTTGACTTTCACTCAATTAGTTAGCACATACAGAATCTAAAGAGTTTAGTTCATTTAAAAGCATGAAAGGCATAGAACATTTTGTATTTTTGTTGTAAGTTTGATGCTCTACAACTGTTATTTGAAACTTTCATTTCTAACTCTTACATTTTTAAGCAAACTCAATTATTACCCCTTTCAAATTCGTAAAAACTGATAATAGTGCAAAACAAATTCTTACTAGCATGTCCTATCTAATAGAGCTATTCAAATATCATAGTTATGGTCTAGATCTTTCTCTCGCACGTTAAACCTTATAGATACTTCTATCTCGTACTCTCGCACTTTTATTTCCATAAATGTATGTCGAATATCATACTCATGCACGTTATATCTATTTATGTTTATTTTTTACTGACGCTTTTTAGTTTCATCGAGTTTGAGATTCCATCAATCCTAAGAACTTTCACTTCAAAAAATAGAATCTAAAGAGTTTAGTTCATTTAAAAGCATGAAAGGCATAGACCATTTTGTATTTTTGTTGTAAGTTTGATGCTCTCCAACTGTTATTTGAAACTTTCATTCCTAACTCTTACATTTTTAAGCAAACTCAATTATGACCCCTTTCAAATTCGTAAAAACTGATAATAGTGATAACTGATAACTGATAAGACAAATTCTTACTAGCACGTCCTATCTAATAGAGCTATTAATGTATCAAACAATATTCATAATCTTTGAAATATTGTCTTTATTATGAGTGTCTAAAGTCTAACATAATATTCTCTTAAAAATATTTCTTGAGAATTAAGTGCAGGAAGGTGTAATTAAGGAGGCGGCAGTATTGCACAGTGTCAATTATACAGGTAGTGTTTAGCTTTATATTTCTCAAAAGTATTTTAATTATCCTTTAATATTCGGACAATTTTAAGCATTGTTTCCACTTAGATAAAAATACTTGTAATATTCCAAAATGAGACCCAGCTAATTCAACAAATTTAGCTAATTTAAAAACCCTATAATCCGTGTTATACTTCGGGTGTTAAATATGTCGTATTAGGTCAACGTATCTCCTGGGAGTGATTAACTTTTTATTATCGCATTTTCAATAGAGTTTTAAATCAGAATCCATTAACACAATTTCTTTAATATTTGATTGTATACACTGTAAGGTTTTAAGCTAGCCCTCGGTGGGATAAACGAGAAAAAATTGTCAAATTAACAACACATCCCATGTTCCGAGATGGTATAGAAATATTTTAGGCTATTGATTATGTGATTTAGAAATAAGATAATGAAATTTTTTTTATAGAATTTCCTATCAAAACGATTTATTAAAAAAAAAAAAAGTTTTTGAATGTCAAAAATGTTGAAAGAAACAAAATTAAAAAAAAAAAAAAAAAAAGAAAAAGAAAATTAATTTTTTTTTTTGGTTTTTCTGCCTATAACTTTTTTTTGGATGAATTGAGATTGGTAAAGGTATTGCCTCAAAGAAAAAAATAACTAATATAAATAATTTAAAAGCCAAAATTTCATTTTTTTTTTTTTTTTTTGTTTTTTTGTTTTTTTAATTTTTAAGGTTAATAGAAAAATCTTCAAAATTTCCTTTAAAATTATACGCAAAAAAATTTGTTTTTGTTAAAAATTCCCCTAAATATGGCCACTCAAATATAAATTTTTTTTTCTTTGTAACTGAAATCGTTTATTTGATGAAAACAAACTGTTTTTCATAAAAACGTCAAGATTCTAAAATATTTATTTTTTTCAATACACTTTAAACAAAAACTTCTGAATTCTTTTGATTTTTCGAAATAATCAGAAGAATTGAAAATTGTTTGTGTTATGTGTATTACGATAAACAGTTTGTTTTCGTAAAAAAAATTAACCGTTTTGGAATCTTGGAATTTTTACTCGTGCTATATGCGATTTACATTGCAAAAAATGTCACCAAAAAAAATTCCTATATTTCAGTGGTCATATTTTGGTTAATTTTCAACCAAAGAACCCATCTCCTCTCAATTCGAAATTTTGGCTTTTTTATTCTTTTTGTGTAAACATTTTTGGTATAGAAAAATAGTTTTAAATTTTTCAATAAATAAGTGATGAATAAGTAAAATAAAATAATTTTATATTATTGTAGTAGATAATAAATCTTGGTGAGCCTTATTAATATTAATTATGTTTATTATTTCTAAAATTTTTGAATACACAATGACTCTCTACATAGCATTTGTATTTTTATCGAACTATTTTAGAACTTCCATAATTTACTTATTAACATGGATTATTAATTGGCTTTCTTGTATGTGTGTCCAGATGGAATTCATTTTAAACAAGTATCCTGATAAGCTAGATACTTGAAAAATGGACCATAAATCAAAATACCCTTCAGTCAAATACTTCATTACAGTAAAAACTCCAAATTATTAAACTTTTATAATTTTGTTACACCATTATAGTTGATAACCTAGCTATCATATGCTTATATTTTATTTATCATACTAACTTTTACAACGGTTTCGCTTGCCTTGATTACAAATATAAAGCATACAGTTACGAAATAAATTGGTTAGATTCGAATGTACAGACCCAACTTTTTAGCATCAAAAATATTATTTATACGATTTCATGCTTTTTGAAAAAATTCCTAAAAAGTAACATAATCCACATTCTTTTAATTTTTTTCAATATAAGCTAGAAAGATGCATATTTTTGCATACTATGTAAAATAATTTGAAAAATTTAATAGGTTAACTCAAATTTTTATTTCATCCCCTAATCTTTGGAAAAATATCTTAGAATACCAAATTTTTCTATGTAAGCTAGGCAGTTGTGCTTTTTGTTTATTATTGAGGACATACCTACAGTTCACAGATTCACTAGTGATAGTACACCATCAAATTTTGGTAATAGTTAAAAGTGTCGCCACAAGAAATTGATTGGTTGATAATTACTTGGCTAGGGTATGAGTTTTTCGTTTGATTACGAATGCATACAACAAATTTATCGCCAAAGTATTCTAGGAGTGGACTGCTTATATAAACCGTATTGTTGCTTCTCTTATTTTTAAGTTTCAAATTATGACTTTACGTTTTATTTTAAAACTTCTTCAAAATTCCATTTAGTGAAACCCCTGAACTAGTTTCGAATTAATCAAAAGTAAAATATTCTACTAGCAATGCAGACTCCCTTAAGAAGTAGCAATTTATGCAATTAAGATTCCATGTAAAAAATATCAAAACCGTATATTGTTTGCAGTGTTAATCTGCCATTTAAATACACATAAAAATTGAAAACATTTAAAAATAATAAATACTAAAAAACATGTATTAATCATCTGTAATATAATATTATGTCTGTCTAGTCATGTCGTTCGTCCTTACTTAGTGATGAATACATCTCCCCAGCATATATTAAATTTGATAAAATTATATATTATTTTGTTAATTTACTGATTAAAAAATATAGTTTTCATCTCGAAAAACGAAATATATGTATGTTCATAAATGTTTATCTGCCTATGGTCAATATTTAATATTTATTGAGAAATTTGGATTTTATGCCTTAAATTTTTAATAAACTGCCAATAGAGGACTAAATTCTAAATTTTTTTACTTTAATTGAAGTACCTTTATTTCTCGAACATGGACCTGAAGCTATTTTTAAAAAGCGTTAAAAATAAGCAAGATATTATAAGCTAAATTCCCAATTAAACAAAGAGGGAAATACCTATACATATGACGGCAACTGTTAGTATCTTAGTATACATTACATAATTATCGTTTACAAGAAACAGTTAGAAAAGAAAAGAATCCTTAATAGCTTATAACGCTTAAGATTACTTAAGTTTTTTAATGGTATTTAATCTAGTTTCAGATTTTGATGTGTAATATAGTAAATTTAGAATCAGTCCGGTTCATTTAAACTCTCGTGATATAGTAATATGCTTTTACAGATTATTCTACAAAATCTAAATAAATTATGTAAAACTATATCACTCATATGTACATGAGAATTGAAAATATCCTCAGAATCGAATTACGATTTACACAATATCGGCATTTAAGTGAAAAAGTAGAGGTAACACATAAACGCTACATCTTCCGAAGGGCAAGTGCAGATTATGAAGTAGGTAGGTAGGTCTGCTCAGTATTTTTTGGATTTTCGCATTTGTATGAATGGTTTTAATGATTTGTTGAATACGAAAGTATGGATATCCAAAAAGAAGTATCGAATTCAAATAATATCGATAGTTTTGATGAACTCTTAGCCATGCGCTCAAGATCAGAATCAGATGGGGGAAAATTTTATGTTAAAAATACCCAAAGAAATCGATAGAGATTAAATTATTCTACAGAGATTAAAGTGTATAAAAGAAAGGTCCTATTTTATTCATTTAGGTGAGATATTTGTTCAGATATAGTTGGTTGAAAGATAACTGTCTTTTCACTGACAGGAACCTTAGGAATATTTAACGTCAAATAACTAAAAAACATATGTTTTTGAAAAAATGTCCATGCACTTTTAAAAGTCTACTTGCAACATAAACTTTCCTCTCCGTAATTTACTTTATTTGAGTACTGACAGCATGTTGAAAAAGTTTTAGCGGCTAATGATTCATATTTTTTTTTCATATTTCAATTTGAATGCAAAAATTATTTCTAAATTTCCAAAAATCCTTTTTTGATAAAAAAGTTTGTTAAAAAACTCAAAAAATACCAAAATATTCTGTGGAAAAAGAGTTATTTTCTACTTCCGAACTTTATTTGTAGCTGTATTATTTTTTGAATTTTTCATTAAAAAAAAAGACCCTTTTGGTATTTTTAATATAAACTTCTTCACTATCTAGAATAGTAGTTTACTACCTTCTGGGCTAAAAGACTCGTCGGCAGCATACAACTTTTGTTTCTTGGTGTATTTTCTACTTACTGTTAAATTTTCAAATCAATCCGAACTATACGAAAAAATTATAAGGGGAGAAAACGTTTATTGACTATTGATGTTGAATAATTTTACTTGTATTAGTTTTAAGTCCGTTTTTGTATCAGTGTTTTGAACTTGATTCATTGTTTATAAATTTTGTAAAGTTGTTGGCAGAGTTCTAAAGACCATGTCCATTACTGGTTCCTGTATTTTTTGAAGAGTGTGTAGGTTTTTTAAATCACTTATTTAGTTAATAATATAATTATTTTCTATAGTATACACAATTTATGGTATCTATTTAATGTATGAAGTAGTGTAGGATAATTTTATAATGATATATTTCCGTACTAAATCACTGTTTGCATTCTATTTACATGTCTAAATATATCATTTGTAAACATCTGATTGTCAACAAAGAAAATTCATGTGTAAAAAACCTCAAAATTTATTCAGTATTTTTATTACTATTTGCAGACGCCAGACATTTTGTTTAATTGCATTCATCACATCGAATGTTTTGTGAATTAAGTATTATTATTTTATTTTAAGTTAATTTTTAACTTCTAAGGTCATACAGTGACTATAATATTTACTATACAGCACATAACATTCCCATGTGGTCAACCATCCAAGTAATGAAGGTTTATTTTCGTATTAGTGAGGGTTTTTTTATACATATAGTCTATAGAATATGAATTTCTTAAAAATTTATGTCTTAAAAATTAGTGTAGGGATACATTTATACTTTTATTTATTTATACTTATACTTTACACTTTTTTATTTTTAATCCAATTATTTCATTTGATATTAAGAAGGCACATTTCAATAAAAATCAATTTAATTTGAGACCCTCATTTTTTTTATTAGTTACATTTGCCATATTGATATTGTTCTCATAAAAAACAGTCTATATTGCTCGTAATAACGAATGGAATTACACCATTCTTCAACTAAAAATATAAAATTGGAAAAAATTTTGAAAATTAATATAAAAACTAGTAATTTAAAAAAAATTCAATGAATTTTGGATGACTGCTTTAATTTTGTATAAAATCCATAATGACAATATAAATATGCTATAAGCTTTAAAAAAATTCAATACACTGAAATAATTTTTATTATTTTAAATATAACTCTAAAGCACTCTATCTTGAATAATAACGTTTTATCCCAATGGTAAATTTAATTTGAGTATTCTATGCTGAAAATACATAATACTTTTATATTTAATGTCTCTAATATAGTGTGTAGTTTTTGGAAAAACTAAAAAAACTTGCTACAAAAATTTGTGTATATTAGATGAGATAAATATCAGTTTAACTTTATATATTTCTTATCCAAATAAATGTAATAATAAAATAAAATATAAAAGGAATCCATTGACAGTTAATAATGTAAATGGATTCCTATTTTTGAGTTTCCGAATTCCTGTTATCTATCATCTAATATTCTTTAAAAATTTTTATCTTATAAATTTCCAATTTGTCTATAACCAGGATAGATTAAAATTTTCTAATTGATTAATAATTTCTGAGTTGTAATCAATCATCAAGTATATATTAAAAACTATTCAAATTATTATTAAGTTAAAAAACAAACGATATAAACCATGAACATAAAACCACCATTGTCTACATAAAACAAATGTGTATATAATCTAATATATAAAATTTCCATGTCACAATGTTAGTTACCGTACTCCTCCGAAACGGCTTTACCGATTTTTACCAAATTTTATATGCGTATTCAGTAGGTCTGAGAATCGGCTACTATCTATTTTTCATACCCCTAAGTGATGTTCACCTTTAAAATATTTTTTTTAATTTTTGGACAAAATTTTTTGTTTTTATTTTTTTATAATGTGGCATTAAAAAATACATACAACCCTAATTTCCATCCCTCTACAATCAACCCCTATTGATATTTGTTTATTATAAACTTTAATTTTTTTGGCAAGATTTTTATTTTGTCATGACTTCATATTACTCTTAATTTTCACCCTTCTACCATCAAGCCCTAATTTTCCATCCCGATTTTTATTTTTTTCATTCTATCCACAGATCCGCAATAGGGTTGCAAGATCGCAATCGAATATAATAATTGTAGTACGATAAATTCTTATAATTATGATTTTTGTCTCAATTAATCTCCCGCCCTCTCCGGTCGATAATTGATCATATTCAGGGGCGTAGGAACGAAATTTTTGCTGGGTGGGCAGGTTCGAAATTTTTACCCCCCCCCCTAAATTTTCGATGATAATAATTTTGTATGAAAGATGTTCGTGATTGTTAATTAATATTATACCAGACAGTTTTTGTTAGTTGTAAATAATTTTTGCAAAATTTTTCTTTTTATTTTCTTCAATTTTATTTACATGTATCTCTTATTTGTATCTAATTACATTTTTAGTTTTTACAAACAAAGGGGCATGGCCCATCCAGGGAAATTCCTGGGTGGGCAGCTGCCCACCCTGCCCATACGGCTCCTACGCCCCTGATCATATTTAAAGGGAAAATACATTGAAATTTAAAGGCTAAAGACGGACTAATCACGATAATATTGTACACATTATTGCGCTGAGAGATTTATCTTTATTTTTTTCAACTGTCATAATTGATAGTAAAATATGAATTATAATTTTTGATGTTTAGCTATCAAGAATTTTAATTCAAAATATATTCGTTACTTTCATAACGATTAATTTATTAACCTAAATAAAGCATACTTTCATTGTTTAAAACGCTTTCGGTTATAAGTACATCTCCGCACACTTGTAGTAGATAGTTATTTTTATTGAACTAAAAAAATGTTTCCTGAAAATAATATGCATGCAAAACAACGTTTTCCGGGTCAGCTAGTATTATATATATATTAACTTGCGCCTTCACACCGTTAAAAAATTAACTACAAACCGGCTATAAATAAAATGACCGCCGGTTACGGAGACATTTCCAATAACGAATACATACGATATGTACAACTGTCAGTACATATATACATGTGTACTAATGAATAATTTTATGGTTTTATATTACAACTCGTAACATAGTAAAAGTCTGAAAATTATCATTTTGGTTTCGATGAAAATGATGCTAAATGAAGACTTGATACAGTTCTAAAGCTGTTATAGTTAACGATGACGTAAGTTTTGAATTTTTTATTCGTTAAACTCTTTTTATTGTTTAACGTACCAACAAGTTTTGATTTTAAAAATTCTCACGCTACCTCACTTGCTGATTTTTGATGGGTAGTTTAGAAGTTTTATTGATTTTATTAAATACATCCGGAGTGTAATAATAAATTGATAGACTTATTCGTCAAAATCATTTAAATTACCAAATTTAAATTAATAATCTTTTTTATTTGCAGGTAAAAATAATTATTAAAGCAGTCTTCGATCATGTTTACCATTTTTAACCCAATAACTACAATTAAATGTCATATTTTTTTGTAATTATTCAATTAGTTTTAAGTTGCTATCGTAGACCAGAGTAGAAGCCTTAAAAAATGATAAAAAGTGGAAGAAAATTACAGTAGGATGAAACCCATTGGAAACGCAAGATAATATAATAAAAATGAATGGAAAAATAAATCACGATCGATCTGAGTTCGGGGAGTAGGAGGGGGTGAGTTTTTAAGAGTAAAAAATGGTTTCTCTTGATTTCCGGCAAAACTAAAAGTCCTAAAGTACTATGGAAAAAAGTTAAATGGCAAAGTTTTAGGTAATAAAAAGATCTACAACTCTTGTATTTACAATTTTTTCACGTAACCTCAAAATTTAGGTGAAAAATTCAAATAACCAAGTTTTTGGTTTTTTATTTTTATCTTTTTCAAAAAAAAAAATTTTTTCTACGAAATTTGGTGAAAACTTACCTTATTAGGTCCCAAATACACTGTAATTTATTTGATTTAAAATATTTATTTTTTCGCCTTATTTTAACTTAATATCAAAAAAGCACCCTAATTTTCAATCGAAAATTCTCGCGTCAAAATATCAGCTTGTTCCAAAAAGTCTGGGGGCTTTTTGTTCGTTGAAATCTCTACTTTCTGATGGTGTAAAAAAAAAAATATACATTACTATAGTAAATGTTCTCAGAAAATGAAAAAAATTTAAAAAAAAAATGATGTACAATTTTGAGCTATTTATTAAAATTTACACAACAAATTTATTGCTGTTTTAAGATAATTTATGACAATGCGGATTATTCTGATTCTTGCTATCAATCGTGCATGTATTATGTTCCGCATTGTCATAAATTATCTTAAAACAACAATAAATAGGCATCTACAAATATTATTTAAAGAAGATTCTACAACTTCTACAAAATATTGTAGATGTCTTATTAAATATTAACTTTATTAACTTATTTGTTGACCCCGGACTGACGTAATAGTCCGGTCAAAATAGACATTTGACTTAGCCAAAATTCGCATAGAGCTGAAAATTGCCAGAGACGTTAAATACATCATTATAAATGAAATATCAAAAATCCCCTTCGATCCTACTTCTGCAAAAAATTTTATTCAAGGTCAAAAGTATAAAATTAAGGTTTTTTCCTTTTTTCTCGAAAACAGTAAATATTATCGTGAAAATAGGTCGGACAAAAGTTGTAGATCATACAATTCTCTACAAAAATGGGCCAGTTATTTTTTCTCTTACGACTCACCATTCATGAGATATCGCGGTTTTAATCATTAGAAAATTCATATTTTACATAATAGCACACATTTCCGCACCACCTATGAGGTAATGTACTTGGCGTATTTTTTTAACGTGGTTTCCCCAGTATTTATACTCCACAATCTATTGTAATAAAGAAAGTTTGATCAGATCGTATCCTATTAATTGAAAGAATAGTAATATTGCTAATGATTAAAGTGGAATAGTTTGTTTTTTTCTACATGTCATCATTATATAAGATAATTGTCTATTTCTACTTCAACAATTATTTCTTCGTCTTCATTCTCTTCTTCTTGCAGAATTTCTGTTCGCTGTTCTAAGAAAAGGGATGCATCAATTGTCTCTTCATTAATATCATAAATATCTTCATCTGTTGTATTTGTTTCAATATTGGAGCAAGTCTGGCCCTGACAATTGATGCATACTGGCGAACAAAATAATCCTACTTTTTGACAGCCACAATTCTTACTACAATCCGTCTTGCATTTACAAAAAATAGTATTAAGTAGTTTTTCTGGAGCAGGCGGGAGTAAAGTTTGATTTGGCTCCAAATAATTGTCTGTTAATTGCCAACCCCATTCTTCTGGGTTCAGCTCATTGCCTAGCCACACTTGAACTTGATAATACACACGATACAAGTGTTGAAAGGCAGAAGCAGATGTTGGAGGCAGACAAGACAACTGTACTGTTTTATTGTTCCATGCAGATTTTACAAACTTCAAATATCTATATTTGTCTATGGAATTAATTTTTTTTGGAGCACCATACATTGCAAGAAGAAAACGAATTCCATTTGTAACGATGTCGTGTGGAGAAGAGTCAATCTTTGTGAATACTTCTGCGCAATGAATTAAATAATTACGTTTTTCAAACAATTTAAATACTGATGTTTTACCTCTTTTAAAAATGGCTGATGTAGTATCGCAACCAGTTATTGCATGTAAAAATAAAATATGAGCTTGACATTTCGGATATGCAGTCAGACTTTGTGATGAATATATTGTTGATTGTACTTGATATAATACAGATAATTGTTAAACTTCCTTTCTTCTCAGTTATAATAATTTTATCACCATACTTTAACTGTAATCTACTTTTAATTGTTTTATTATCTATTTTTGCCGATATCTTTTAATTCTTGTAATGAAAATTGGCAATCATCATTATTTTCAATGTACTGAAATATTTCCTCCATCACCAAGTTTACTGAATCATCTTCGGGACGACCGACTTTATATCCCGTAGTAGGCCTCAGAAAGATATTATAACAGTTATTGTGGTACTTTGCTTCAGCAGCAACTAAGTCAAATTCATACTCAATGCGGGCAATAACAGCTTTTGCTGCGTCATCAGAAAGAGTCCGAGCTACCTTTAAAATGGAATCTTTAATTTCAAGTGTAGATACGTTATAAATTTTACGACGAACATTCTGCGCTTTCTTCTTTTCAGCTTCTTCATTTGCTTCATCGCCGCAAAATAAACAATATTTTTTGAAGTTGAAATCTGGCTCACTTACTCGTGCTCTAGTATGAGGTGGACTTATCGTGGATGTACTACCTTGTTCTGTCTCACGCTGTCTTTTAGCTGCAACAATACTACTCTTTCGAGTATACATTTTACGACACTGCACGTGGACTGTCACAGATTGCTTGTCTTTTAAGTATTCAAAAAAATCATCATTTCTTTCAACACTTGCATCAATCAAAGTCTTCATTCCACGATCAACAACAACAACTTCACTTTCTTTCAAACGTTTATCACAAATGAAACAAACTTCTGACATTTTGTTTAAATTATTTAACAGCACAAATTAAAATTGAAAATATTACCAATATGCACGTCTGCTCACTGCACAGGAATTTTCAAAACTAACAGTATATACTGAGTTATTTCATTTATTTCCTTCAAAAATAAGCAGGTATGCGACCCTCCACACTCGAACAATGACGTAGCTAGCAGATGTTACTCAAGGTTACCGACGAAGGGAATTAGGGATTGACAGTATAGTATTATATTTTAAAATCCTCATTTAATTTATACAAGTTTTATTGTGTAAGTAACACAAACGAATAGTTTCTTATTTTCATTTATATTGAACGTCCGGTGACGTATACAAGCTGCATTTTAGTGCATATTATGTAAAATATGAATTTTCTAATGATTAAAACAGCGATATCTCACGAATGGTGAGTCGTAAGAGAAAAAATGACTGAACCATTTTTGTAGAGAATTGTATGATCTACAACTTTTGTCTGACATTTATTAATTTCTGATTTTTACGATAATACTTACTGTTTTCGAGAAAAAAGGAAAAAACTTAATTTTATACTTGTGACCTTGAAAATTTTTTTTTGCAGAAGTAGGATCGAAGGGGATTTTTGATATTTCATTTATAATGATGTATTTAACGTCTCTGGCAATTTTCAGCTCTATGCGAATTTTGGCTAAGTTATGACTTATTTTTGTCTATTTTGACTGGATAATAACGTAATGACAGGTTTTGATCAATCAATAAAGTTAAGACACAGCAGTCACAGTCAGTATTTGGATGGGTGACCACCTAGTAGTACTGTGTACTGTTAATAATCCCCTTTGGTTAATGGCTATATAGCTGAAAGTAGCTGAAGCCAAAAATTTAAAAAAAAAAAAAAACTTATTTGTTTGTTATTTATAGTAGTGTATTTCAATTTGCAATTTTTTCGTTTATCAATGTAACATGAAATCTTACGTTTCTTGAGTAATTAAAGAGTAAATTTTAATAAATAGCTCAAAATTTTACATAATTATTTTAAAAAAATTTTTTAATTTGAGTTTTTTTTAATATTTTACATTTTCTGGAACATTTACTATTGTAATCTATATTTTTAACTATCACCATCAGAAAGTAGAGATTTCAACGAACAAAAAGCCCCCAGACTTTGGAAAAAGCTGATATTTTGACGCGAGAATTTTCGATTGAAAATTAGGGTGCTTTTTTGATATTAAGTTAAAATAAGGCGAAAAAATAAATATTTTAAAGCAAATAAATTGTGTATTTGGGATCTTATAAGGTAAGTTTTCAACAAGTAAGTAGAAAAAAAATTTTTTTTGAAAAAGATAAAAATAAAAAACCAAAAACTTGGTTATTTTAATTTTTCACCTAAATTTTGAGGTTATGTGAAAAAATTGTAAATACAAGAGTTGTAGATCTTTTTATTATCTACAACTTTGCCATTTAACTTTTTTCCATAGTACTTAAGGACTTGTAATTTTTCCGGAAATCAAGTGAAACCATTCACCCGCTCCTACTTCCCGAACTCAGATCGACCGTAATTTATTTTTCCTTTCATTTTTATCATACCCCCTCCTTTTCGAATGGGTTTCATTCTACTGTAATTTTTTTTGGTTTCAAAAATTATCGACCCTGTGATCTATTGGTTATACAATTGAAATGCAAAAATTGAACAAAAAATTATATTTTCTAGAATACGAATGTTTTATTACAAATTTATACTAGAAAAGATCAGCTAAACATTTGTCAATGTATATAAAACATTAACTAAACTATAGTTAATATCGTTAACCTTTGTTATTTGTTATGAAATGAAAATTAATGGCTTAATTAGTAAGCATGAAAATGTACGAATTAAAAATGTTGAAATGAATAAATATTTTTTAAGCGATTTTTAATTTTAAACAATAAATTTTATATTTTCAGTTTTTGTCGGTAAAATTATTTTTATTATTTGTGGAATAAACTAAAATTACCGTGTTGACATTGATATGTACGTTCCAAAATCATAATTCTGATTATAAGAAATGCACTTTTTTTTCCTCAATGGCTATTCTGAAAATTTAGCCATTTCCTTTCAAGTAAAATGTTGTTAATCGAGTTAAATTTTGAAGTTGTCGTGCAAAGAAATTTGCGTTTTGCCAAATGTTAGACAAAAGGTTTTTTCATTTGTTATTGAATGGTCTCCCTATAACAATAACAAATATATGTCAGTTTTAAGGTTGTGGGGCAATCAAAAATATTACATAATCCGAAAGAGAAAACGGTATACTTTTCAGAATTTTCGTGGAGGAAAGAGTTGATAATCATAATTTAGGTGTATAAAAAAGTTATTAGATGTATAAATGATGGGGGTATCATTTATACATCTAATAACTTTTTTATACACCTAAATTATGATTATCAACTCTTTCCTCCACGAAAATTCTGAAAAGTATAACAATAACAAATATATGTCAGTTTTAAGGTTGTGGGGCAATCAAAATATTACATAATCCGAAAGAGAAAACGGTATACTTTTCAGAATTTTCGTGGAGGAAAGAGTTGATAATCATAATTTAGGTGTATAAAAAAGTTATTAGATGTATAAATGATACCCCCAGTCTATTAATTTAGCGCTGTTTAGAAACTCAATAATTCCACAAAATACTTATCCAAATGTTATGAACAAATGTCAATATTTATATTTTCTGAACAAAAATATTGTATCTTCTAAAAATAATTTTTCTATTTAAAAAGTACTTATAGTTAATATTAGTTCTTTTGAAATATTTTCAGTTTAAATTATACGATAAAAATCAAATATACATAATAGCGTGAATAATTAATAGTAATGTAAATATTGTTTATTATTATTCTAGGTGTTGGCTAGTGGTAATCTAGTTTTCCCACCTTTCCGAGCTGAAGACTATCGACAAGAAGTACACGCACAAGTATACGCCTGTTTAGCACGCAACTCAGTTGGTGAAATTCATTCAAGAGATGTTAATGTTCGAGCAGGTAATAAACCAATATCATATACTAATTAACATATGGTCCAAGAGCTTGCTGCAAAAAATTTGACCTTTCGAGTTACCGGATGAAGTATTTTTTAAATGATACTAGTCACTATAACTTTTCAGAAAATCGTTGACTTCCTGGGCAAAAAAGGTGCATAAAATTGCTATATTATTTTTTTTGAGGGGATATTTTTCCTTGAATAACTGTGCCAATTGAGCTAACGCTTGAAACTCATTTTAAAATTAAGTTTTAAGTAAAAAAATATAACCAATTGCCTCGTTAAATCTGATGCTAACCCCATGGCACTGCCAATTATTAATTTTTTTCTTATTACATTATTTCTCTCAGAATTTTCGATCGAAACCCATACTATACTTGTAATAGGTTTAGTAATAGTATTTAATGGTTTATACATAAGTAGGACTTAGTAGGAAATATAAAGTACCCTGCCAGACATTTGGCACCAGAATAGAAGTGACAGCTATATATTTTCTTAATATGAAATGGGTAAACTTTAATTTGACTATAGTAGAAATCGGTTAATCGATAGGTACAGAAACGCAACAAAAAAAATTCAAAAATTGGGGGTGCCATGTGGTTAGCATCAGATTTTACGAAGGAGTTGTTTATATATTTTTTAATTTAAAACTAAATTTTAAAATGAGTTTAAAGCAGTAACTCGTTTGGTACAATTACTGGACGAAAAATATAGCGATTTTATGCGGCATTTTATTATTTTTGCAGCAGTAAACGATTTTCTTAAAAGTTGACTAGTATCATTTAAAAAAAACTTTATCCGATAGGCTAGGTTTCTAGCAGCCAGCTCTTGTTCTAATGCATATTATATTACGATGTATTTCAATTAACTTAATTGATTTTAAGTCTTAGTAATTTTATTAATAATTGGTTCGAATCCAATTATTTCGTTATCAATTATTAATTTTCTCATTAATTATTTTTATAATTATTAATGAGAACTCTTGGATTTTTTCGAATAAATTTCGATTTTTGCCCCAATTTCCTAGATCAAATTATTTTGTATTTTATAAATACGTATTTCGACTACAAAGTAGTCATTATCAGTATGAATTAGCTAGTTGTAATGATTCTCTGAGGAGACTCGTTGCTTATTTGGTGACGTCGTGCAAACCGTCTAAGAAATTGGGGCAAAAATCGAAATTTATTCATTAATTATTATTTGTTCTATTTATGTAAAGAAAATTGATTTTTATTATAAACAAATATGAAATAATGGGGATTCAATTTTAACTTCTGAACCTTTTTTTAATAAAATACACAACTTTGGATGTAATCGAATATTCAGATTTTTACAGTAGATTCTCTCAAATGTCTTTTCGGTGAATTTTGAAAGAGTTGAGTTAATTGAATATTATTATCTAATTTTTGTACTACAAAATTAAAAAAAAAAGCCTTGCAACTGTATTTAAGATATTGACAAACCGTAAGATCTTGCCAATTATTACTAAAACATATAAGCTTTTCAAAACACATATTTAAAATATTAGATTTCCCATCAAAAATAATTACATTAAATGTTAAAGTTGACAGATTTTCATTTATTTTGTCTGGCCATATTCCCGTTTTTCGAGTATAAAAAACAGTTTTAACTAAACTGAGGAATTTCCCTGATTTATGCCCAGTAACTGTTTAGTACTATAAACACAGTAGAAATGTGCTTTGTACACCTTTTTTGTTATTTTGAAAAGTCATCATCATTTTCACTCTTATTAATTTAATTAGTATCAATTCTTAAATATATTTAACACATTTCTGAAACGTGTTCTTGCACACTTGTTGATTAACTATTGGTATAATTTACAATTTTGTTCAAACATCGGAAGTTCAAATTGGATAATACATTATAATAAAATATAATATATATTGATATTATTCGAACTGTTTACAATATAATTTGGAAATCAACTTGTTTGCTTTTCCTTATATAAGATTTTTATATTAAATAAAATTATAAAACTTATTCACAATACAAGATATGACATGCAACATGTATGGATGAGGAAAATAGTTTTTAGAAATACATCAACATTTAAAATAAAAAAATAGAAATGCACAAAGCTATTGCAATTATTCCGTTGAAAAACATCGTCATTCGCTTTACTCATAAATCACTTTGTAAATTATTCGTCCTTAGAATCGATTTCCGCTTGTAAAATTCGTGAATACGAAAGAATTTTTTTTCATTTATTGTGGTTCGAAAATAATCGGACTTTATGTATGAGTTTTTGAAATACGTAGGCGTTATAAAACATAAATAAAATAAACCTGCGTTAATACTCTACCAACCATATTAAACCAGTCGCTAAACTATATTACTAATAGCCTTGCTTACGCGGGTATGTGTTTTGATAGAGACCTCTATAGACTCAATTAATAAAGACAATCTGTAATGTAAAATACATTGTATTTTTTTCATCAAAAATTTTTTCATCTATATAAATAGGTGAAAAAACTGTTAACAATTTTCCGAGATAATTGAGACTCTACAGACAGATGTATAAAAAGCTATTTTAATTTTAATTTATAGTATGTACATGTTATAGAGGTATAATTGCAATACCTTTCTAATTATTAATTTTTAATAAAATATTTCTATTTACAGGAATTTTATGTTTTGTTTATATTAAAAAAAAAAATAGGTTCATAAATCTTTAAATACTATTTCTTATAGTTGTTCAACAATTTTACGATACTGACGTAAATAAGGAATATGCAATTCGAGGTAATTCAGCTGTCATGAAATGTGTTGTGCCATCTTTTGTTGCTGACTTTGTGACAGTCGTCTCATGGCATACAGACGATGGTGAAGAATTTTTTCCAGGCACTGATTATGGTAATTTTACTATATACATCGTTGGTGTGAGGCCGCAGTTTTACATTTAATGGTTGATATATCCTCCCATTTTTTCTTTCTCATTCCATATAATCATCGTTATGTATCCTGAGGGATTTTCAATATTTTCCTTTTTACAGTTGTTTTTCAGAGTCGTATTTTTATATCAATTCCTGTTGAGTAGTTTTATAACTTCGATTTGGTACATTAAAATTTTTGTAGGTTTATTCTTAGGTGGTATTATTAAAAGTAATCGTCTGGCGATTAGAGATATTTCATATAAAGAAAAAATGTATAAATATCAGATTTTTTGTTCGTATTTTTTAATATGTAGAGAAAATATTTTTTTATTCATGAAAAAAAATGTTTAATATACCTATTACGATGGATAATATTGACGATATCACAGTTTGAGAAAATTATGTGTCCTATATCCTTTAAATATGTCACATATTATGATTGATTTTTCCCGTTTGTATTAATATGTAATGAATTTTCGTTTCAAGAAAATTCTTATAGTATTAGTTTGTCTCTTTCAGAAAAAAAATATAATTGTGCAAGTTAAAATAATGACCCCGGACTGACGTAACGTAATAACCGACTATGACCAATCAATAAAGTTAAGCAACAGCAGTCACAGTCAGTATTTGGATGGGTGACCACTTAGTAGTACTGTGTACTGTTGTTGTATAAAAATAATAAGCCCCTTTGGTTAATGGCTATATAGCTGAAAGTAGATGAAGCAAGAAAAAAAAAAAGTTTTAATAATATTAAATTTCTAAAGGCTCTTTTTTAAATTTAATAATAGATTTGACAGAGAAATATTATTTTTAAAATTTTAATCTCAAAAGGAGCTGATTTTACACCGAGCTGATTGGACGTGGATATTTTTGAGCTCTGCAATACCATAATTAAGATAAAATATTATAACCAAATTATAAGTTTAATGCAATATTCATGACGGATGTAAAGATAATGAATTTTTTTTTCTAATAATTATTTATTAATACATTTACTAATAATTATTTATTAATACAAAATCTTGTCATCTTTTTAATAATCATATTGAACATTCCAAATTTCACCACATTTGGATAATTATTTTTCGACTCATTGATGCGTGAAAATTATTAAGATTATGTAAGGTTTCTACAGAACCCTAATATTCTCGACGAATTATTGAATATTCTATATGTATAGAATGCTAATCATTCCATACGTTATCTAACTAATAATACTAACTAATAATAAGGAATATCTTCGAAATCTCATTGCTTACAGAATGATATGATAATAATTTAAATAATCACCTTCATTGGCCTATAGACTAGCAATTTTCCTACTCACAACTGCAGTCCTATTGGGAGGAAACTACAGAAAGTTTGCACAATACAAATATAGCCAGTTACTCCGTTCTTATCCATGCACCATATCTCGGACATTAAAAATTGAAAGTTTTATTATATCTTCACATTGTTTCTTCAATAAAAATTAAGTATAAAATAAAAATAAAAAATGTATAATTTTCTAAATTGAAAAAAATAAAAATAAGAAAAACGTTCCAAAAGAAAAATATCAATTTTGTCATTAATCAAAACCTGTGTAGACAAGAAACCAAATACGATTTGGTTTGGTCCAAATTATATTGTAAAAAAAATATAAAAAGAATTTTTTCCATATAATGGACGTAAATTTACATACGATTTTTTACTTTCTGGAGTGGCTTTTAGGGAGTTAAAGAAACAGAAAATATCTGCCAGTAGCACGACATTTGTTTAGACCTAAAAGAATGTATCAACCAAGAATGTACTAAGCAGCAATCTTTTGTTTCAATTTTTAGCCGTTTAGAGGCGTTTAAAAGAATTCGATCAATTTTCCTCTTTATAACGATAAAATGGCCAATCTACTTTATCTGCCAATATAATATTTTAAATATTCATTTTGTTAGGTGTGAAGGTCCACTTTTTTTCCGCTCAAACCTTCGTTGAGTTTTTCCGTTTATCTCATATAAAAAATAGTAACTTTAACTTACCGTTGAAAGGAAACGGTTAAGCTCAATTTTTTTCTTTTTAAGAATTAATCATTAAGAACTTAAAAATGATAACTGCTTAATTCCAGCATCGATTAAAAAGTACAATAGCTCATTCTCCTCAATGTGAAAATTTGCTAAAACTGAATATTTTCTCTACATATAAAATTCAATGTTCTGAGTTAATTTTGATAAAAAATACTTTTTATTTTCTCACCTGTATTCTTTTTTACGAATTTAGTGGTACAACAATTTTACGAGAGTGAAGTGAATAACGAATATGTGATTCGTGGGAATTCAGCGGTATTAAAATGTAGTATACCATCATTTGTAGCTGATTTCGTTAGTGTATCATCTTGGCACGATAATCAAGATAATACATACACAGCACTATCGTCTGAGACTAATTATGGTAATTTTCGAATAGCTACCATCAACGACAGATATAATCATCTTATCCTCAATAAAATACACCAATTTCCATATATTATTTCGATTATAATTTTTATACCTCCAATTCTCAGTTGTAAATTAATATTATGAAGCGGAAGTTTTAGCAGAGTACATGATACCTGTAAACACTGCTGTTTTAAAATGTAGTATCGTTTGTAACTGATTTTGTTAAAGTTGAAGCGTGGATTTATACAGAGGCAACACTATCCTCTACAAGATTTTGGTAAATTAGATTTCGCCTCTCTTTATGAATTCAGAAATTTCAATACATCTATTCCCATTTTCATATCCATGCGTTAAACACCTTCTTTTTCATCATAAATAGTATCAATTCTGTTGCATTATAATTTTAATTTCGAGAAAAGTTATTTCTTTTCATCAACAATGTAGAATCTCGACATGAATTTGGTTAGATTGTAGCCAAAGTTTAAGACAATCCATTTTAAATATCTTAAATTTGTTATGATTTTTCTATATTATGTCTTTAGTCGTAAACCAGTATTATGAAGCAGAAGTTGTTTCTGAATATGTAATTCGTGGTAATACGGCTGTATTGAAATGTAGTATACCATCGTTCGTCACAGACTTTGTAAAAGTTGAAGCATGGGTTGATACAGAGGGTACTGAATACTACCCTACACAAGATTATGGTAAATTAGTTTTTCCCCTCCCTTTACTCGGGAATTTATTTTTTATATTATATATCCAACTTTCATATCCTTTGACCTGACTTCTTTTCTTCGAAAAAGATGTAGAATCAATTATGTCGACTTTGTATGTGTTAAATTTAATTTAGAGAGAAAATTGACTCTTCAATTTTGTTTCTTAATCTAGTTGTGAATCAGATTTATGAGCCTGAAGTAATGACTAAGGAGTATGTGATACGTGGTAATACGGCTGTTCTAAAATGTACAATTCCATCGTTTGTCGCTGATTTCGTTCGTGTTATTTCGTGGATTGATGAAACTGGCAATGAATTACAAATATCCAATGGCAATGATTATGGTAAAATAATTAAGAACAAAACAATATTTAAAATCCATTTTTCCTTTTTTGTTTCCAAGTTGTATTCCAAACATATGTTACTGAAGCGGAAAATGAGTATGTTATTCGAGGTAATGCAGCTGTAATGAAATGTAAAATTCCTAGTTTTGTGGCTGATTTTGTGTTAGTGGATTCATGGATTACAAATGATGGTACCACATACAAGTATAGTCCAGGAAATGAAATTGATTATGGTACCTATACTTTGGGATTATTTAAGATAGTTAAATATTATTTTGTCCAAACCCTTGGATCCTGCTTCCCTTCATATATTCAGTTGTGTTTATTCGTATTTCTGGTCATTTCTAATTCAGTTTTTTTCTTGAAGGTTGTAGCCGTGGTTAGGAACGTTCTTTCGTCGATACTCTATCATCAACATATTGTAAATTTTGAATAGGTAGAATTCTTATGCAGGAATTATACTAACGTAGGCACCCTTCTTGTTAATTTACATTCTATAGGGAAATAAAATTGAAGGTTTACATTTAACCTCGAAAACATGAAATTTGCGACCTGCTCTTTGATTTTCAATAATTTATTGATTATTTTATTATTTGTTAAAATGGTTAGAAATTGTTCTTTTTAACAAAATCGAAATAGTTAAAATCTTCGTATTTCTTATTTTAACAATTCTGGAAAATTTAAAGCGTTAAGGTGGATATAATTTTTTGAAATACTAATTTTGACAATAAAATAAGTAATTCACGAACTATACGTCTTTATATTCATCTAAGACCAAAGGTATTCACTAGTGTAATTGCTAAACATTCTACAAGGCGAATTACGTGGACATAACTAACTTGCACCTGTTATATATCTCTTTAGGTAGGATATTGATAAAATGTTAATTTTCAGTTGTTGCTCAGTCGTACGAAGCAGAAGCTGATAACGAATATGTTATCCGTGGAAATTCTGCAGTAATGAAATGTGAAGTACCATCTTTCGTATCTGATTTTGTCTCAGTAGAAATGTGGTTAGACACCGATGGCAATACATATTACCCTGGAAGCAACGATTTTGGTAAATTTCTCAAATCCATAATAAAATTTTTTTGTTTTTTTTTTCTTCTATTTTCCTTGGAATTTGACCACAACCAATTATATCCAGTTGTTCATCAATTCTATCAAAGTCGGGTAATCGATGAGTTTGTCTTACGTGGAAATACAGCTGTTTTGAAATGTTCAGTTCCCAGTTTTGTTGCTGATTTTGTAGAAGTTGTTGAATGGCTTACAGATGATGAAACATCATATACATTGAATTCAAATAATGATTTTAATCCGGGTAAAAATTTCAGAAGAGTTTAACGTACTTTTGAGCCCTTTCAAAACTTCCTAATTTTTCGTTCCAAATCAATAATTCCTAACAAATTGTTTCAGTGGTTAATCAGTACTATGAGGCTCAAGTTCATGATTTGTTTGTAATCAAAGGCAACGCAGCCGTTTTTAAATGTAATATTCCATCATTTGTAGCAGACCATGTTGATATTATTTCATGGCAGGACACAAATCAAAATGAGTTTTTGCCTAATAATAAAGATTATGGTAAATTCTAATCAGCAAATCGTTTTCAAACTTTTCCATCGTCCATCATTCTGCCCATCCAAGCTTTGACAAATGGCAGTTTTTTTTATGTAAATCCCAAATATTTTTATTCTGATATAGTTGTTGGCCAACGTTACGATGTAAACGTAATGGATGAACACGTTCTACGTGGAAATACAGCCATTATCAAATGTCACATACCCAGTTTCGTTGCGGATTTTGTTTTTGTAGATGCATGGGTTGAAAATGAGGATACAGAAATTTATCCAGATTTGGGCAAATATGGTACTTGTTTTTTTATTTACAAAAATTTTTTAACGTATTCATTTAAATCGATTGTATGAAATAAAGTGTAGTAACGTAATAAGTCTCTAAATAATTTCGCTACTTACAGAATTTAGTATACAATATGAATAAACTTACGATGTATTAATGCTGAGTATTGGATCATTTGTGAACTATTCGATAGACCGAAAGTCTTTGTCTATTTCAAAGACTCAGGGTTATCAAATTTTCTGAAATGTAATTTCATAGTTATGATTACTATACATGATTGGTATTTGAAAGATCGAGTTAATTAAGGAACTGAGAACTATTTGAGTTGATTAAGGAATTGAGGGCTTCCCACTATAAAAAATTTAAACAATGTTTACATAACTCAACTAATCTATTAACTCACATAGACATCCCATTTTTATAAATGTTTTCGTTTAATTATTTGTATGTATGTATAAAATCTAATCTTCTAAATCGGAATATTTTAATGCTATTTTTCTATATCAAAAGATGCAGAAAACGATCTGTACATGATTAAGATGTAGATTTATAACTGTTCGTTTAAATTTCATCGTTTATATATATTTAATGATGCATTTTCGTTCAAAAAATTTGCAAAAAATTTTATGGTACTACGGTTTTTTTTTTGACTTGATAGCTTGGATTATATGATAAACTTGCTTCCTATTCAAGATAGAAATTTTTGGTGCATGAATGCATGAAAAATACGTACCATATTTTGTTGTTTACGTTTTTCGTATTTGGCGATTGCCTCTTTATAGTTCGTTTATTTTGAATTAAATTCTTGGGTTTAGGATGAGTTGTCGTCTATGAACATCCCATGATCCCTCTGACTTTCCACATTATTTCCGAACCTAGACCGAATCATACCTCCCATCAATTTTAAATACTTAATGTTAAGGTAGATAGTAATATCAGTTTTTTAGGTTACCCTGTGCCACTTCTCGGTATTGAATTTAATACTTGTGAAAAAGTTTTTCTTTTCTTCAATAAACTATCATACAAAATTTAATTTTATCGAATTGCAAATTAACACTGATATAACTATCTTAAATTATTGTAGTGTAACTAAAATAAAATACGGTTTAAGTTACAAATATTATCTCATAAAAATTTTATATTTGCCATGGACCAAGTTATTTTAACTGTATAAGAGTAATGCCCAATATAAACGGGCAACATGATAATAATTATTGAAATAATTTATTTCACCGGGAATTATTAATTATCTCTTTTTCTTATTGAAGTAATAAAAAATTGTTTTACCTTGCGATTAAAAAAAACATTTAAGTGACATTTGGCTTTGATCAGTGCTTATTCGACTTAAATATTTTGAAAACTTGAAATAAAAATAAATAATTAATAAATTGTTATAATGCGTGTCACATATTTTTTTCTCCTTCATCGTCTTTTATTTAGGATTGCCAAATTTCACCCAAATTATGAAATAATAAAATTCCCGATTATAAAGATACAAAAATAAAAACGATAAGTTGAAAAAACTATCGGGTACATATAGCTATTGTACGGAGATGGAGTTAAAAATAATTTGTTTATTTATTTATAATAGAAACAGATACATAAGCGATGATCTACTACTATCACCCGCAGCCACATATCTCAAGGTCAATAATAATCTCATCCGAGGTTTTATTGCTTCCCGAACCTTGGTATCATATTTTTTATCACAGATGAAATTTTTTCAACTAGAAAATCCAGTTTACTTATCCGAGTAAAATTCTAAATAAAGTATCGTCATCAATAACCAACTTGTACAAATTGTACTGAATTTCTTGACCGTTCACATATAGATCGCTGTTGATACGGTTTGTAATGACATGTGATGTGAATTAATTCCGCATGCAAGATCACTTGGAAATAAGTATCCAGCAACATGTCGTACAGTGTTACCTGGGTGGAATTTCGAATAAAGGAATATATCTATTACAATCCAGTTTGATATGTCATTATTCATACTGTTCAAGAATTTTAAATATTGGCTTCTTTAATCACTTGGTCCATAACATATATAAATACATAAACCAAAGTTTATGTTATATTTAAAATCCTTTAGAAGTCGATAATTGTAATGCTGTACACAATTATATAAAATTTAAAATTACATACCAAATTTGAAAAATTTTCTCGTATCAATTAATCGAAAAGTATTTATCGAAATTGCATTATATAACGACAATCACTTTTTGTTTTATTCATACGCGAAAATTTCATAAAATTTTTGTGATTAGTTTTAAATAATATTGTAATACAAGTTAATTTAGTTCATTTTAAAAAATCAAAACTTCTAACCGTATTTCATTAGAACGAAAATCAAAATATATATATACATAACTTTTATTTAATTTTATTTTATAAGTCATAAAAATTAATGGATATTCAAATTTAATTATAATTGACATATATTTTACAAAAAACAGAAATGTTATGTATATATTTTAGTATAGAGTGTATCTAGAAATGTAAAAATGTAAAATCGTAATTTATTTCAGAATAAATGTCTAAATATTACAGACAATATAGTCCAGTAGTTTCACACGATTCTCTTTATGTTTCTAATAAATGATATAAATGCATGTTGCCAGTAGGAAACTCGTTGCCACATAGTTTAAACAAAAATTGTTTAAAAATTGTAATAAATTGTTTTCTAACAGGAAAATTTTTTTTACATTCCTTGATGAAATACGAATAAAAAAGTTCCTATAATTTTTACGGTAAATTTATTTCTTTTGAAATATTTTTAAAATTTTTGGACCATTACTGTGAGGCCAAATCGTGAATCCTCGGGAAGCTGTGTTAACAAAATGGCGGGCTAAAAACTGTGATTTTTTCGCTCTTTTTTGGATTTTCACAAATTATACCTTACCGATACTAGTTTGGAAAAGTGGTTACGAAAGAAAAAATAGGATGGTGGCAGAAGAAAATAAACAGAATTGAAATACAATTTATTTTCATCTTTATTTTTATATAATACCTAATTATTACTTGTTCTTACTTTTTTCAAAATATATTTCATATTTACTATCATATCATATTTATTATAATATTTATATATGTCTATTGTACTTCGATTACATCCTCACTCGAAAAATTGTTGTCGTGGGTTACATTTTTACAGAAATTGCACAAAGCTGAGCATTTAAGTCCAGATTTGCGACAACTGTCAGTAGTCAATAAATGCATGAATGTGAAAAAGCAACACATTTCCTCCTCCAACCACTGATACCGCTACGCTAATGTTGGAGGAAACAGTTTAGAAAGAAAAGAACTGACTCGCGAACGACAGATTCAACGTTAGCCAGAAAATCGTCAGATGCAGGATACTGAGTGGCTTGATAAACTTGAGAACGGATGTCTTCTAAGATTATCTCCGCCGTAGCTATCACGACTTTTAACCTCCACTCATGGGTGTCCTTTTTTTAGCCATCATACAATTTCTCGTAAAGGATTTTATGTTCCATATTTTTAAAGCAAACGAATGGCAAACAGTTTTGGTGGTACCTTGCATCAGCTGCAATCAAGTGCTCAATTATATGATTCAGGCGCTCAATAATTTCCTGCCCCCAATCATCACCTCTACATTTGACTTCTTTTAAAGAATCCCTTGTAGAAGTGAATGTTACTGGAAAGGTGATATTTCGTCTTTCTTTGGGTAACTTTGAAGTTCCAGAAAGTTTTCTGATATAGTTTCTGCACATTTTCCTAGTTGGAGACTATTAAGATATGTTCTTTGTAGTTTGAACTTTTTTGGACACACAATCGCCTCCCCTAATTCCAGACATTTCATGCCAAATCTATTATTAACTGTAACTTCCGATTATAAACGATTACTCGCTTTTTAACTTGCGTTGGAAGACCATTTATCGTGGCTTGCAATGTTGTCATACATATAAAACAAAAGCCCAGTGGATATAATATTTTGCCACTTGTATTTTTGACTAGTCACTGATTTGAAAAAATAAATTTACTTGCACGTAATTCAAGGTTATTTCAAACACTTAACTGAACTGAAAGAACCAAGTGTTCTAAATGGTTCGATTAGGCTAATATATAGTTTATTTAATATTATTTCCTAGAAAAATAATGCTTCACTCTTGTCATAACAAGAATTGTTTGTTATGAAGCCTCTAAAAAACAATTGCGTTAATAGTGTCAACATAAACAAATTAATAACTCATGCGAACATTTTTCGCCCAGCAATCCTATTTTAAGAGCCATACTTTAAGAAAGATAGTTACAATAATTTTTCTAACTCGTATGGTTTAGGATTTATTAACTCGCATGGAAAACAGTGTTTCAGCCGCCATTGAACACAGCATCCCCAGGTTTGAAAATAGAATTTGAATTCACAGTAATGATCCAAAAACTCATATTCAAAAACCAGAAATACTCCATTTACTTAATGTAAGTTCATGCTTTTTTTTGTGTACGTTTCTACTTTTACAATTCGGATACTTTTGTCCCATTCAGAATATATAGAGGAAAAGAATATAATATGTGTTTTTTATATATTTTTTATACAATAGTTAATAATATCCTTAACGTCAATAAAAAAATTTTATTTTTTTTTATAGATATTTTTTAATTATTTATTACACAGTATTCGTATCTTACCTTTAACTATCGATGCCTCTCTCTGGCAAACGTGCGTTGCATACTAGCAACAAATAATTAAATACTAAGTATACAAAATGTATTTTTTTTTAAATTAATACTTAAGGATATTATTAACTATTGTCTAAAGAATCAAAAAATAACTTTTATATTTAATTTTTTTTCTTTACATATTTATAATAAGTCAAAAGTATCCGAATTCAGTATCCGAATCCGAATTCATGATCAAAAATATTAACTTTATCGTAAAAAGTCGTATGACCTTTTCTATTAATATTTCTCCAATGAATATAAAAAAAATTTCCTGTTTAAAAATAACAATTCCATACAATTGTTTCAACAATTTCCTTTTAAAAAATATAGCACCATGTTTCCTCTTAGCAATATACATTTATCTCATCAGTAGGACGACAATTTAAAGAGAATCGCGTAAAAAATTGAGTAAGAATAGTTTTTGGTACTCTTGCGCCGATTCCTACTAGACTAATATAAGTGCCCGCAAAATATCGTATGTTTTTAGTAGGGCTTTAATATTATAAATATAAAACATGATTTCAAGTATCATTGCGTTATTTTTCCATTTGAAGTTACATCCTATAACATGTAGTTATAAGTCCCATTTTAACTTTCATAACAAATATTTTGAAATCTATATTGATTGAAATTTAATATACATTTCGTTTCTTTCCATTTTATATAACGAATATCACAAATAATAATTAGAAAAAAAGGTAGCAACGAGCTTTTCTCGAAAAAAAATACCTATGCAAATTTAATGAAATCAATTTCATAAAATTTGTACATTATAATCAATTTTGACATAAAAGCGGAAGAAAAGTAAAAATCAAAATTTGATTTTATATTTAGGAATGTTTTTTTCATGAACTCTTTGACACGTCTCCCGTTTTCATGTTAAGATTGTGCATACCAAATTTCATTCCATTTGAATAGTTATTTTTTTAAGATAATGCAACTATATTTAGCTATAATATTTACAATTAATAACATTTGTTATAAAATTTCATTATGTAATAAATAAATTGTATTTGATACCCCTTCAGCTCTTAGCCCAATAGGCCACCTACCTTATGATTGCTTCCAAATATAACAATGATATCAAATAATACAAAATCCATAGAAGTCCACTTTTTATGTATATATATATATATATATATATATATATATATATATATATATATATATATATATATATATATATATATATATATATATATATATATATATATATATATATATATATATATATATATATATATATAAATATATATATATGTTTTTCTTGCATCGTTGAAATTCACACAAACTTAAAGAAAATAAATAGAAATTTACGTAAATTATATAATTTGAAGAAAATCTATTTATCAAACAGAATAATGCGAAAAAATGCAATATGAATAATTACCGCTATTGTATAATTCGTTTTACCACGGACTTCCTATCTTTTCATTAACTAGCTATAGTTATCTGTTAACATTAAGTACCGACTTAATAATAATACCTTAAATAATAACTTAGCACCTAGTGGTCATGCTAAGAACAAAAATTTTTTAAATCCAATAAAAGTGGACGTCTAATATGTGTGTTTGTATTCTTTGATAATATTCAATTTAAGTATGAAACATTGCTTCAATAATCGCTTCAGATTTCAAGATATTTAAAGTTAAGGACATTATACACATACAAAAAATGCAAACAAAATTTTGATATTTAAATGAGAATGAAATACAATATTTTACAAGTACTGTTGTTCAATAAAATATATTAAAACATTGATTGAAAACTTACTTTATAGTGAAATTATATTTAATATTATATTTTATTAAATTTAATGTCCGCTAATTAAAACAATTTTCCTGTATATTATTTTTTTACATAAAAAATAAATTTTATTCACAATTCGACTACTATCTATCTACATTTTTAGTATTTCTTTCAATACCACACAACAAAATTGATAATATCATTCACATTTAAATATTATTGAAAGAATCACATTAAATAAATTCAATAGAAATTTATTATATCGATAAATATATATATATCAAAAAAATAAAAAGTAAAATTAAAAATAATTAATTTGAATAATCATTTAAATAGTACATACTGATAGTCTACACATCACTTGATTTTGTAAGTGATTAATGACAATGACATACTTGTACAACAACTTTTTCCTCAACGTAAATTCTGAAAAGTGGGACGTTTTGTTTTTTAAGCCAGTTAAATTTTCGACTGATCCCACAAGCTTCAAATTGACAGATAATTTTTTTTTTCTAATGGAAAGATGATTTATTAACAAATATAAAAACCATTTCGTCCGATGAAATGAATTGTCCTTTATGCGTCAACCTGGAAATTTCTATTAATCAAAATTTTCAATAAAACAAAATTTTTCTTCAGAATGAAATTACAATTTCACAATTACAATTTTCAAAATTTACTTCCGAAAATCTAATAAGAGATTATTATCGGGCTCAAATAGTTCAAAAAATAATTTATTCAAATTTAATAAATTGTGGTATAAACTTGACATGAAAACAGATGTTAATCAAAGAGTTTTTAACAAGAAATTCTTGTCATGAAAACAGATGTTTATCAAAGAGTTTTTAACAAGTTTAACAAATTTAAATAAAACTTGTCATTACAATTATTAAATAATATAATTTTATTTTATTTGAATATTTCAACAAAATTGATCATATAATTTTTTTTATAGTAATTTTTCACGAAAGTAATGGCTTAATATACAAAATTCTTACTATACTTATCGTATTTTTATTCTGTTAGGAAGAAAAACTGATCCGTTTTAGAATAATCTAAAAAAGTTGGATTGTTAAAAATTTTTTTTGTTCAAAATCGTTATTTATTGAACTAAAAATGAAAAATTACTTTGACAAATCGATTTATATTTTTCTATTGAATTTATATTTGTTTTTCTACAAATAAAATAAAAATAAATGTAACCAATTCCTTGTCTGATATACACAGATAGTAAATATTTGGTGCTACCATCCGGTGAATTACACATTAGAGATGTTGGCCCTGAGGACGGTTACAAATCATATCAATGTCGTACAAAACATCGTCTCACTGGTGAAACACGACTTAGTGCAACAAAAGGACGATTGGTCATTACTGGTAAGTGATTTTTAAAACTATTTTTTATTTATTTTTGAAATAAAATCATCTTTACGACTATTTTATTATTTGGGATATTTAAACAATGAAAAAATAATAATAATTTTTTTTGTGTTCTAATTCGTAAAGGTAATTTTTTTTAGATTTCGTATTCATATTAATTTTTCAGAATTTTCATACAATAATTGATAGTGAGTTTAAAATACTGCAAGCATTTTCAATATGAATAGTAGTAATACATCAAGAAATTAAAAATTTTAATTTTTAAGTCATTTTTAACATTTTTTAGTTATTTTATATTATTATAAAAATGATACGAAATCTAATTTATAAAATTAATTTATAAATAAATTAGAAATTGTAATAGATTATTAAACAATTTGAATTAATACTATCATCAATTTTTATTATAAAAGAAATAAATATTATTTAAAAATTGATTGCTCTATTTAATATTAAAAATAATTAAGATAATCTAATACAATTTTAATTTATTTATAATTGGAAATAATTAAAATTAATTTATTCAAAATAATTAACATATTCAATTTAATTAATCACCTATTTCCAATTATAAATACGAATATTTTTATCAATTAGTTTGTCCATTTTTTCAAGTTTAATAAAAAGAAAGGTCAAGCTTTTTGAATTAAAAAATATAATTATATAATAAAAATTAAAACTTGCCTGAATGTTGGGATAGGGTACCCCTGTTAAAAATAGACAAATTTTTAAATACACTTTGGCTATTTAAAGGAATGCTTTTAAAAAAGAGCCATATTTGTTCAAATCCTTTTCTAATAAAAAAAAATCATTAAACCCACCCCAAATTATTGAAACTTTTGTTACCAACAGAAAGGTAAGTAACAATTTTTTATTATTTTATAGTTTTTCCAAAAATTTTTTATCAATCGACAATATATAAACAGACTTTACAAATGAATAAAATATATTGTTATAAATAAAATCCATTGATAGTGCACGTCCCAAATTTCCAACAGTTGATACCGGTCGATTATTTAATATTAAATTATTATCAGTTCCCTTACTTTCTTCAGCACATGAATATCCCGTCCCAGTGCTCAGGTAGGTTTACTTATCAAAAAAATTCCCAATTTCTAAATGTTTGTTTCTTTTAGAAATTAAAACAGTTATTAATTTCAAAAATAAATCATCTGATGCGTCACCCGTTATTTATTATCTTTTTATGTGCTGTAGTTTTCGATTTGAGAATAAAACGATGTTGATATCTTTCTCTTCTTTAGTCGACTTTTTATATTTACTCTTGACGAATTAAAATCAGTAAGATGATCAACAAATAATTATAGTGAACAATAATTTTGCAAATATAATAAAAATTGTCAAAATTCGAAAAATTTGCTGATAGATAAAATTTATTTGTACTTTATAAAATATATTGTCTCAAACAGTACCGGTTGGAAGTACTAAACCAAAATTTCCAACTGCATTGAAAACTAGCGGTTTTGAAACTCGTTACTCAGAAAGTGTTGTATTACTATGTCCAGCGCAAGCATTTCCAGTTCCTGCATTCAGGTAAGATACATCCATGGAAACATTTCTAAACTCAAATTTATTATTAGAGCCATTAAGCAGTACAAAACCAAAATTTTCAACTGGAGATAATTCGCGTGGTTTTCAAACACAAAGTATGGATAGTATTACATTAATTTGTCCAGCCCAAAGTTTTCCCGTACCTACATTCAGGTTAGTAAACATTCTCTAACTCTTCTAGAACCAGTACATAGTGCGTTACCAAAGTTTACGACAGTGGGCAAAACTCAATGGTTTCTAACAGATGTAAACGATACAGCCCCACGTTTTTATCCGGCATAAGCGTACTATTTTCCAAGATACAAATATCTATATTTAAATTTCTTTGAGTTAAATTTAATAAGTTTTCTACTATGGAAACAACGCGTGGTTATACAAAGCAATCAAATTCCATAATGACATTATTTTGTCCTTTCCAATGCTACCCTGTCCCATCATTCAGGTATATTAAGGCGAAATTAATTTTGTTCATATTATATAGAACCAATTGGTAGAGTAGGTCCCAAATTCCCAACAATTAGTTCAATAAATGGATTCTCTGCCCTATGTAATGCAAATGTGACACTGATATGTCCTGCTCAAGGTTATCCAGTACCAGCATTCAGGTAATTTATAAAAGGCATGTATCAAAATTTTTACATTTTTTGTGCCGAACCTCTTGGAAGTGTCATTCCAAAATTTACCATGAATACATCCAAATTATAAAAAATGAAAGTACGAATTTATTGTGCCATGCGCTATATACCGTCCCATATCCTGTCCCTTCATTTAGGTAAGGGCCATTAAAATTTAAAACGAAAGAAATTTCATTTTCTAAATCCATTATTATTGTAAATTAGAACCTGTAAGCAGTACAATGCCAATGATTGTCTATCCTACGCCCGTTCGAAGTGCTTTGAGCACACAAGTATGTTTACTATGTCAAGCTCAGGGTCAACCAGTCCCAAGATTTCGGTAAGTTAAAAATACCGGACCATAAATTCACACATATTATTAGAGATAATTAGATAATTAGACGTATACCACTCCTTATTCTACCGATGATGTCGAGACCAATTAAATCTTTGTTAAATTCAACAATTAGCCAAACTTGTCAAGCTCACTGGAGATCGGTTTCTAGAACCCGCTAGTAGTGCAGCACCCAAACGTCCTTTTAAGGACAAATTCGCCAGAAAATTCTATGTCTTAAATTTGTTAGAATATATAACTATATTATGTAATGTTCAGGGCTACTCCGCTCCTAATTTGCGGATAGAGTATTTTTTTAAAAAACTAATTATGTAATCTAATAACTCCAATCTGTTTTCATTCTGGTAAGTTTTAGATAGTAATCAATTTATACTTTTCTCATTATAGAACCTGTAAGTAGCACGGCTCCTAAACTTCCTTTTGAAGATAAATCAGGCAGAAAACAGTATAATTTTGAGGAAGACATAACCCTCCTATGTAATGTTCAGGGCTACCCTGCTCCAAATTTTCGGTTAGTGAAATAATTTTGCAAATTTTTATTATTATTTTTATAATTTTTATAGAACCCATAAGTAGTACACCACCGAAATTCCCATTCAAGGATAGATTATCCAGAGAAATCTATGTTAATGAAGACATTACATTACTGTGTAATGTTCAGAGTTATCCAGCTCCTAATTTCCGGTTAGTTAGATTCATTTACTTAGTTTCTTTTCTAAATTATTCACATCTCTCCATCCAGGTAAGTTTTAGGCAATAATGCATTTTTATACGTTTTTCATTATAGAACCTGTTAGTAGTGCAGCTCCTAAACTTCCTTTTAAAGACAAAGTAGGAAGAAATCAGTATAATCTCGCAGATGATATAACTTTATTATGTAATGTTCCGGGCTACCCTGCTCCTAACTTTCGGTTAGTAAACGAATATTTTATCAATATCATTAAATTTTTACCCATAGAACCAGTTAGTAGCACATCGCCGAAAGTTTCATCAAATGAAAAGATTGATATCAATCGTAAACCAATGGACAACGAAGTCGTTTTACTTTGCCAAGTTCAAGGATACCCTGTGCCAAATTTCAGGTAGAGTAAACTCTTATTTTGAAGAGTCTATTGGAGGAAAAAATCAAACGAAGGCAAATTCATGAAAACTTGTGCTGATGCACAATTTATCATGCTTTGTCCAACTCGGGATTACCCTATTTCCAAGTTTCAGCAAGATTCTCTTTTGTAAAATCTATTCCAACATCCAGTTTTTATTTTTTATACACAGCCGATAAGTAGATAATCTCCAAAATTACCCTCAAAAGAAAAATTTCCAAGTGAAATTTTAGGTACGAAATTTTATAAAATCAGAATTAATTTTACTATAGTCGGAGCAAAGTTTTTTGAATGAGTGTACTGGAATTTTTTCACATTCACAAAAGATAAAAAAAAAATGTAATACTACTCAGTCGTGCACAGGATTTTCCAGTACCCAAATTTCTATAAAAATATAATTTTCAAAAGTTTTACTTGAGTTAAAAATATGATTATCCTGTAGCATTGTCCTTAATAAAGACATTTGTTTTTAATTCTGTTTTCGGTAGTATTTAATGCGGTACTGAAATTTCTCAATATTCATTGTTAAAATTTAAAGGTAAATATAGCTCTTCTATACCCAACACAAGCTTTTCTGTACCCAAATTTCGGTATTTTTTACAATAAAATTTTCATTATTATCAAGGGTGTACCATCTCAATATTTCCAAAAAAATTGTAAAGTAACAGTAAATTTATTTGATCAGAACCGGTTGGTGCTAAAAGACCAACGTTTTCAAGTGAAGGTATTAGCATATCATTCATTAAACACTATGGAGAAAATTTAGTTCTACTTTGTCCTGCTCAAGCTTTTCCTGTACCTATATTTAGGTAAGACTTTTCATGAATCTTTTCATACTATTTTACATTTTTAATATGGATATCCCCATCCCAACTTCTGGATTGTGAAGTAATCTAAAGAGTAATCAAGTAATCAAGCATTTCCTGTTCTGAAATTTCGGTAAGCACATCGATATACGAAGTTTAATTACTCTATTCCAAAATTCAATCTTACAAAATGGTCCTTATAAATATACTAATTAAGAACCTTTTAGAGCCAAAGGGTCTACTTTTTCAATTGAAGCCACCGCGCAACCGTTTCAAAAATCTAAAATAATAAGTTTTGTATTACTTTGTCCTGTACAAACATTTACTGTTCCAAAACATCGGTAAGAATACTTCCAAAATATGAAAAAAACAAATTTCAGCAATTATATATTTACTGTGGTTATATACTATTCCAACATTCAAAAACCATATTTACCGACAAAATTGACTAACAATTTTACTTTAGAACCTGTGGGAGCTAAAGGGCCAACTTTCTCAATTGAAGCCAAGGCACAAACATTTCAGAAACCTACAGAGATAAGTTTTGCATTACTTTGCCCTGCACAAGCATATCCTGTTCCAAAATATCGGTAAGAATAATTAAGTAGTTTTATCAAAACTGTTGATAAAACAATTTTCCCATCGTTCAGATCTGTAGTTAGTAACATAATTAATGATCGTTTTAAAGAACCTGTTGGTGCAAAATGTTCCTCCTTTTTATCAGAAGATTCTAGCAGATCTTTTAAAGCATTGCATTATTTTGTCCGGCTTCACCATTTCCAGTACCTTGTTTTCGGTAAGGTTAAACAGCATATCCAATACCAATCAAAGTTAAATTTTTCAGAGAAATCATAGAATTAACATTTTTCAGATTTTTTCTAAATTCTCATATATGCATTGCAAAACCACTACGAATAAATCTGTACAGGGTTTCCAAGAAAAGTTTTCTTTTGCATTTCAGTAATATCTAGACTTTGCTGAAATCCTTCTTACTTTCTTACATCTCGTTGCCATTCAATAAATTGATTCTGATCTCTTGTTTATATAGTGAAAATTTCATTCAAAAATTCATTATTACTATTCTTTGGAGTTTTACTATTATTCTCTATCCAAATTGATACTACTATAAAGTATTTCACTTTAAAATGATAGCCTTATCTTTATATGGCTTTTAGTAAATCACTAAGCGTCGTATGTAAAGAAACCTATAAGACTGTCATCAAACAATATTTAAAATTATGAAGAAAATATACAATCCATTCGATTTTCATGGTAGTCAGAAATGACATTTGGAAATATGCAAATAATACAAAACATAATATACCATAAATGTCAAGCAAGATAATCCTTTATGCCATTTCAATTGAACAATTGCCTTATAATGAAAAAGTCAACTTGAAATTAGTTAATTTTTACACATTACTGTGTGATAGATTTATTAATAAATCATATGAAATGAACAAGTAAATATTCCATAACGACTAGGTCTGTTAAGTTTGTGTTTCAATTAGATGATATTCGCAATTATTAATTAATTTCAAATGCGAAATTATGTCATCTAGTAATTTAATTAAATGATTTCATGCTCGAATAAATGTATGTAGAATCCATGCCAATAAGTTTTATTATCACACTAACTTGTGACCAGGCATGGTAAATATTAAAATATATTTTTCATTTTTATGATTTTATCTTTACAACCGAAAGAGCCTATTGGTGGAAAATCTCCATCTTTACCTAGTCACTTGATGAAATGGGTGCGAATTGAAATCGCACAAATCGAAACAATTGCATTATTATGTCAAGCACAGGGATTTCCAGTACCCACATTCAGGTAAATTGCATGAAATTCATTCATCTTTTTTCATGTAGAACCTATTGGCGGAAAAATACCCACCAGTCAAAGTAAACATTATTGGGTCGAAATAACTACATTAAATGAAATTGTATTGCTGTGTCCGGTACAGGGGTTTCCCATACCATCCTTCAGGTACTATTTTTTTAATTTTTGCTCATAGTATTGTAGGGAAAGCTCCAACTTTTTCCAGTCATTGCATGAAACATTTATGGTTTGATATTAATATTTATGATCAAATAGCTATTTTATGCTAAGGGCAAGCGTTTCCTGTCCCTTCATTCAGGAAAAATGTTTGAATAATAATTAAAAAGCATATTTTCAATACGAAGTTTGTACAAAGAAAATCTACAAAAACATTCATTTAGTACATTTTTATAATATTGGACACACTCTTTTTTGAAAATTTGCTCCTTCAATAGCAACATCTAATATTATATTGTAAATAGAACCGGTTGGTGGGAAAGCTCCAACACTAACTAGTAACTTGATGAAAAGAATATGGCTTGATGTATATAATGGGAAAGAAATAGCGTTATTGTGTCAGGCGCAAGGATATCCTGTTCCAGCTTTTAGGTAAAAAACCATATGATGTATTTTTTATGGACATTGTTCTTCTACCATGAATTAAATAATATATATGATAAATGAAATGAACATTAGTACCCTTGAACTATGTTGTTCTATGTTGTTCGATAGATACGTTACCAGACTATGAAATATAGATTTGTTACTAATGACTATGGATCATAATATTCTTTTATTTCATCAATTTTTCATTCAATCGACATTTTCAATTTTTGTTTCAAATGTAACATCTTAGCTCTTGTCGTCAACATAACCGCTTTTATTTGTTTTATTCTTAATTCAACGTAATCGGAATAAAAGGCTTATCCTTCTCTCATTTATTAGAGTCTGTTGGCAGTAAATCACCTACACTGCCCACGGATAGTAAACGAGCTTTGATTGAACGCGTTTCTAGTAAAAGATTTGGTATTTTATGTCAAGCACAAGCTAACCCTTCTCCAACATTCAGGTAAAATATTATATAAATTCATAAAAAACATATAGATTTCGTTTATTAGAACCTGTTGGAAGTAAACCACCAATTTTGTCTACGGATATTAAACGAGCTTGGATTGAAAGGCAATTTAATCAAAGTTTTGGCATTCTATGTCAAGCACAAGCGTATCCTTCTCCGACATTCAGGTAAACATTTTATGCAAATAAATGGGATAATAAGTATTTAAAAAATGTATCCTGATTTTAGAGCCAATTGGTTCAAGGGCACCAAAGTTTTCAACAGACACAAAAATTACAGGGTGGTTTGAAAGAGAATATAAAAGTAGCTTTGCACTTTTATGTCCGGCTCAAAGTTTCCCCGTTTCAACATTCAGGTAGTTAAATTTAAATATTAAATGGTATAATTGTTTTAGAGCCAGTTGGTACTCGTACACCTAAATTTTCGACCAGCGATAAAACTATTAGTGTTTATGTTCGTAAAGTTTCACAAAATTTTGCCCTCTTATGTCCAGCTCAAGGGTTCCCTGTCCCAGAATTTAGGTAATTATCATTTACTTATTTACATTAACGTTTTTAGAACCAATTGGATGGAAACCGCCTGCTTTTGCTACAGATTCAAAAATTTCGTCATATCTTAGACAAGCAGGACATAATTTTACTATCTTGTGTCCTGCTCAAGGGTATCCCATACCAACATTCAGGTAATTAGTCACTTTTTTACATATAAATTTTGTTGTAAAATTAGAACCCGTTGGTGCGAAAGGCCCTACATTTTCAAGTGCATCAAAGATTTCATCATATTTTTCAAATCTGGGGAATAATTTTGTACTTCTATGTCCAGCCCAAGCTTACCCAGTTCCAGCATTCAGGTAATATTAGTATTTCGTATTAAATATTTCATGAATTAAACTTTGAACACAGAGCCAGTAAGTAGTAAAGCTCCTGCGTTTTCAACGACATCAAAGTCCTTCACATATATTACATCGGTGCATGACAGCTTTGTATTATTATGCCTAGCACAGGCTTTTCCCGTCCCTGCATTCAGGTAATTATTCATTTCCTATGGTTGTTTTTTATATTCATTTAAAGAAAAAGTGGATAACAATATCGTCTTATTGTTTCCTGCACATGCAATTCCAGTTCCATCATTCAGGTATTTTTGTTTTTTTATATTTCTATTTAAATGCTACTTCTATTTCTTTTAAACAGAACCAATTGGGGCAAAAGCTCCTTCTTTTCCGACTGCAATGCTATCATCTACATTTAAATTTACAAAAAGGGAAAGTTTTGTTTTATTGTGCCCCGCGCAAGCATTTCCAGTCCCAACATTCAGGTAAATTGTTTTTCAATTTTATTTTGACGTTGTAGAATCATAAAAGCGACCTTTTTTTCTAATATTGTTAATATGGGCAACAATATCTTGTCAAAGCTCCTTCTTTCTTAACAAGTCTTTCATGGACATTCGAATTTTTAAGAGGGAGAAGCTTTGTTTTGTTATGCCCTGCACAGGCATCCTAGTATCAGCATTTAGGTAAAAGATTTAAATGCAAAGATACATTTTATTCTTATAGAACCTGTCGGTGCAAAAGCTCCATCATTTCCAACCTTACAAAAATCGGCGACATATTTCGTGTATTTGAATCAAAATTTTGTATTACTTTGCCCAGCACAGGCTTTTCCCGTACCTTCATTCAGGTAATTTGACAACACTATTATTTACAATCGTTTATCTTTATATTTAAATAGAACCAGTTGGTGCTAAAGCTCCTTCTTTCCCAACTGCTAGTTCCTCTTCGGCTTTCAAATTTTTAAAGGGAAATGGCCTTGTTTTATTATGCCCAGCACAAGCTTTCCCATTACCAGCATTCAGGTAAAGAAATTTTAATTAATTCAAAATTCATTTAATTCTTATAGAACCCGTTGGAGCAAAAGCTCCGTCATTTCCCACCTTACGGAAGTCCGAAACATTTTTTGGATATTTGAATCTAAGTTTTGTATTGCTATGCCCAGCACAGGCTTTTCCTGTACCATCATTCAGGTAATAGTTTTATATAAATAATTATAAATTTTAAATTCAAAACCTCTTGGAGTACGCCCTCCCACCTTATCATCTACAAATAAAATGGATGAGTTTATTGAATATTCCGTTAAAACACATGTAAGTCTTCATTACCCGGCGCATGACTATCCAGTTCCATCATTTAGGTACGATTATAAATATAAATTATCATCTTTTTAACTGTTTATAACACGTGTTAGTCCTGAAAAATTGTCTTCGTACAATAAATAAATTGTTCAAAACTTTGCATATCATTGCCCTGACCTAGGTTTTCCTGTACCATCATTCAGGTAATTGTTTGATCTGTTTATTGAGTTGTACATTTTATACTTAGAACCTGTTGGGGCAAAAGCCCCTTCATTTTCATCGGATTCGAAAAGTTACACTTATTTAAGGGAGTCTTCTCAAGGTTTTGCCTTACTTTGTCCAGCTCAAGCATATCCAGTGCCAAATTTTAGGTGTGTATTCATATTTATTTTTCGCAACACCTTAAGCTGAAATTTTTCTCTCTCGAGGGTAATCAAACCATTTAAAACTAGAATTATAAAATGCAATAATAAATAAATTAATGTCTTGAAACCGCCAACATTTTCATTAGAATATAAAATGTAATCAGTCGAGCACATAGAATCTCAGAGCTTTGGATTACTCTGTCAAGTACAGGGCTATCCATCACCAGCATACAGGTTCATTAGTTCTTTGTAAACATTACAAAAAAATTACGAATACCTGTATTTTTGTCTACCTCTTGTTACTAGTTTTATTTACCTATATACCATTAAATGTGCATTTGTTGAAGAAAAAATAAACACTTTTATAAACATTTGGTTTAATTAAAAATTATATACATGTTCTTTTTACCATTATGAAAAAAAGCGTATTATAAATTAACTCTATTATTTATTCAAATACGCGAAAATATTTGAATAGTAATCATTTATGTGTTAATTTCCTGATCAAACATAGACAAAAACTGTATTATCTGTATATACTGTATTAAACTGTATATACTGTAAGGTAAACATCGTAGCTTGGTAAAAAGATTTCTCAAACCAATCAAACAAGGATAATTTACGATTCTAAAAAAAAAAAAATTGAGCGTATTAATAAGCTGAAAAATACTTATGCGAATGTCATGAAATTCGGTCCTTCGCCTTCAGAACGCATTGGTTGAGTGTAACAGACTTAGTGTGTAACAAATCTTCATAAAACGGGCTAGATTTAAAAAGAAATTGGTGAAATAATTATCATGAATTATGGTCTATTCAAAAATAGTGTTCTTTAATTATTTGTTCAGAACCAACAAATAATAGCATTCGACTCTGAAATCATCACTTTTTTCTATTGTTTGTTTAATGTTGAATATTAATTCAATATTGCATACAGATAATTTCCGTTTTAGATCTTTATACGCTGAAATTTTCACATAGAAATTGTATATCTATTTGGAAATGCTCTTTCCAATGACAAAGATTGGAAAATTAATATGTAAAAACCAAACCATTTTTCTTGCTGTGTACGCTACGTTCAGCTTTGTTAAATACATATCGCATCAATATCAAATAGTAAAGTAAAAAATTTCGATTTTATTTTTATGAGCAAGCATACAATATGAAGACGTCGTTGAATGTACTAAACTGATATACATCATTTCCAGAAAAATAGCGGTTAAACATATTTACGACATATCAGCCCTGGTGCCAAAGTCATAATCTAGAGGAGCAAAACGAATGCTTATATTTTATTACGTCATCCGATTATATTGAAACAACTATTCAAATAACAAATATTCGTCAAAAATAAACTTAAATGCATTATATAAATTGACTATCGGCTTTCATTTATAATTTCATGATTAATAGGTTGAACGTTGAAACACAAAAGGGATTTATCATTTAGCGTTCTGTGGCGATAACGCAAGATCTTGTTAAAATTTTAAAGGATAAAAGGTAAACCAATATAACATTTGATTAAAGATGCTGCACCTGTAACAAAAAAGTTAGAAACTGGCTAGTCCTTAAAAACAAAGTAATTTTCAAAAATAAAAAGCGACACGACGAAATTTGCGAGGACAAATCCAGAACACTAGATCCGAATGATGATTTTTAAAGATATAGTAGCGTTTGACAAAATGTAAACAAAAATTAAAACAAAGGAGATACTATATATTGTCACCTTCCCCAATGCACACACATTCGACAGTATAAGTGCAAGCATGACTTGCAAAAATCATTTTCTAATGTTGGTATAGATTTAAGGATAGACTCCACATTACCTAAGGCATCTACATGCTGTGAGAGCAGCTTCAGCATAATCAAAATAATTAAACAATATCTGGTTTTAACGAGTTAGGTACGTCTATCAAGCCCCGTGATCCTAGCAAATGAAAATAAAACAGATTTTAAGATCGAATTTAAAATGAGCTATATATTCTTTAGCAGAAAAGATAAAACAACGCACATAAATGAAATTTAAACAAAAGTCGGTCAATACTTTATGAAGTGTATTTACTCTTGTATATTGCTTTACTATTACTTAAGATTAAGAAGACACGAGTAGATTCCTCCAAATTTTGTAATATATGTAAGCCACTGAAATGTTCTTTATAGTAATTATGTGTAAAAAACGAATTGAGTGCGATTGAGTATAAACTTTTTCCTTACGAGAAAAAAAATTAAATGATAAAGGTACAGCCTTGTGTATAACATATGTTTACAATCATTAGTATTGTAAATGTTTTAGGTCTTTAGTAATAATATATTTACCCGAAAGTATGAAATCCATAATGATTTAATCCTAATATTCACTTAATAAAATATTAAACGTTACTTAAATCTTCAAAATTGCAACAAATCAATCCATTATCAATCACAGTTTAAATCAAACTGTGGGTAATTAAATATAAAGTGTCAAACGTTAGACTGCTCAGTGATTGGTGGCGTCCTATTTCTTGTCACTAATTTAGGTTGCTACTTCTTAATCAGATTAACTTCATTGTTATTAATATTGGGCAGAAATTACGTGAATTTCACCTCTTTGCAACGTGTAAAGTTTTAGCAAAATTTGGGAGAAAAAATTGATATTCCCTATTGTCTCTGTCTCTTGCCTTTCCTACTTATATATTTCCTATCTTTAATTTTATGGTACACAGATAAAAACATTATTATCTAATAAGTTTTATTATCCGGTCACAAAAATTCATACCAGTATATTATTTTTCAAGAATTTATAACGCTTGAGAGACAGAGGACTTTTATCAAGTTTCTGCCCCGATTCGAAAAAATCCTAAATCCTAGGCTAAACTACTAGCTAGATCTGTAAAAAAGTTTTTATCTTTAACATTTGTTGAAGAATTTTGATATCATACCAGAAAGTGCAATAACTCTTAACACCTCCTTTAGTCCAGAGTATATAATTTTTGAATGGGGAAAAAATTATAGTAGGATGAAACCTATTGGAAACGCAATATAATATGATAAAAATGGAAGGAAAAATAAATTACGGACGATATGAGTTCGAGAAATAGGAGGGGGTGAGTGTTTAAGGGTAAAATTCGGTTTATCTGAATTTCTATCAAAACTACAAGTCATGTGGAAAAATGTTACATGGCAAAGTTGTAGGTAATAAAAAGATCTACAACTTTTGTATTCACACTTTTTTTACATAACCTCAAAATTTATGTGAAAAATTTTTTATTTTAATTTTTTACATAAAAAATTTTTTTTCACGAAATTTGGTGTAAACTTACCTTTTTAAGTTCCAAATATACGGTAATTTTTTTTAATTTAAATATTTATTTTTCACTTAATTTTGACTAAATTTCGAAAAAACACCCTAATTTTCAATCGAAAAATCTCACCTCAAAATTTCGACTTTTTCAAAAAAGTTGGTGGGTTTGTTTTCGTTGAAATCTCTACTTTCCGATGGTGTGAAAAAAGTATACACTACCGTGGTAAATTTCCTCATCATATATAAATATAGATGTCAATCGTATTATTGAATTTCGATACTTCATACTGATTACGTTATTTATTATAATATTTTTAAATACATTAATCTTGTTATTTATAAATACCTTATCTTGAATTGTATTCCCTAAGAAAATTTACTACGGTAGTGTATATTTTTTTTACATAATCGGAAAATGCGTTCCCAATGGGTTTCAACCTACTATAATTTTTTTCCACTTTTTACCATTTTTTAAGGCTTCTACCCTGGTATACTTATCTAACCTCAAACTATTCTTCCAAAAGGAGTATTTTTCTTTCAATATTGACATTTAACAAACATTTATTTTCCTGTTTGTCAACACAGAGCCAGTCGGTGCAAAATCACCAACATTTTTAACGGACGATAAAGTGAATTCATATAGTCGACCATTGGGACATGATATCATCGTACTCTGCCAAGCACAAGGATTCCCTGTTCCCGTTTATAGGTACATTTAACTTATTTTATGTGTCTATTTCAAATTTTACACCAAGATTATATAAATTGAAATATTTTCAAATATATACGCCTGACGCTCAGATACAATGAAATGGAAAATTATTGTTTTAAAATTGAGTCAGTAGAATTTTCATTTAATTATGCTACTACTAAATGTGTAATATTTGTACATTATGCATACCTTTCATTACAATTTCTCAATGATATCTTATTATATATTACTCTTTTAGCTAAACAAAGTTAAAAAAGAGATGTTTATACTTGAATAAACTGAGATTTTTATACTTGTTTTTCTCAGAACCAACAAATAATATTGTACCTAAAGCACTGAACGAAAAATTTGGTTTCAAGATTTTAAACTCAGCGGAATTGCAACGTACTATAATCACATGTCAAGTCGTTGGTTTTCCAGTCCCCTTCTATCGGTGAGTAATCTCTTAGATTATTCAACCTATTATTAGAGACGTATCACAATAAAATTCTGAGTTAAAAATAAACAAAATCTGAAGTTGAATATTTCTTGTAAAACCAACGATTAATACCAAAAAACCTATAAAAAAATTAGTCTTATTTCCACATCATTAAATACAATTGTAATTGTCTTTGGCATGTATTAGCACATCCCTTACCTCAATATTTCAGTAAGTTTATGTTTATATTTCTGGAATCTACAGTCAATGTGGCACCAAAAATATTATACAAAAAAAAATTATTTTACTTTAGTCACAAATGATATAAACGAAACTTTTTAATATACAAAAGTCAAGTTACGGGATATCCATTTCCAAAATACCGGTAAGTTCTCAAAAATATTTTAGTATTGCTCAACAAATTTTTCAGGTAAGTTTTCACATACCAAAATTATACAAAATTTCCTTTCTAAATTGAATCCTAAAACCGGCCATTTTTCCAGAACCGACCACTTCAGTTTCTCCCAAAAAAACTAGTGGTTCATTATTCGAAGGATGGAATGTGCTTATTGCAAAAGAGAATACAACGGCTGTTTTTATTTGTCAAGTTACAGGGTACCCAGTCCCAATTTTCAAGTAAGATACTTGCTATGCTTTCTAAACTTGTATACAATTTATAGATCCCACATATAATATTGTTTCAAAAGTCGTTAGGGAAAAAGCACTTTGGAAAATTGTAACATCTGGTGAAAATCAAATAAAATGTCTCTTATGTCAGGTTGTGGGATATCCTGTTCCATATTTTAAGGAAATTCGATTATTTCAAAAACTAATTGAAAATTAGATGATTTAATTAAAATTTTCAGAACCAACAAATAATATTGGGCCAAAATCAATTGGTGAAAAATATGGTTGGAAAATTGTTAAAACAAATATTGATGAAATAATATATGTTCTATGTAAAGTTGTCGGTTACCCTATTCCAATATTCAGGTTAATAAAATTTTCCAATTATATGCTTGCCTTGGTAATTGGGTGAACATTCCAAAGTAATTTAATTTATGTTTGTACTAATGCTCCATTATTTCATATTTATTTGAAAATAGCTACTTATTGCATTCTATATCGCGAATATTTATACAGAAAATTTATTTTATTTTCTATTTATTGATTATAATACTTTAAGTGCCTCTTGGAAAAATAGGTCCAAAAGTAATGAAAGAAAGATTTGAAGGAAATAGTTTACAACAAAATGAAACAGCAGTTTTACTCTGTTCTGGGCAAGGATTTCCAGTACCATTTTTCAGGTGATTTTAGTAAACTTACCAAAAACTAGATAGCTTCTACCCAATACTAAGGCTTTTTGATCATTCATGATTAAGCTTATAATTTTTCGTAATTTCTTTAAGATACAACGGGTCGTAGTGCTCCTCATATTATTGGTGATGGCTTAAATCGTTTGAAAGAGTCTATCACTGAATCAGTAACTTTAATTTGCGATGCTCAAGCATTCCCCACGCCATTAATGAGGTAAATTTTTGACTTTCCATATCTACCATAGATAAACAGGTAAACTAGTAATGAATTTGTGACAGGATATTTTGAGATTAAATTTTTATTTTTATGAATTTTACAAAGTGTCACTTCTGTTACAGAGTGGCATTCATGGGCCTGAAATATTAAACCCCATATTTTCCTGCTACTGTCGTTCGCGTTTCGTCTCAATACTTAGATTAAATCTGCCATTGGCATATAGGTATGCCAAAAGACTTAACGAGTAAGTCTTGCGTAATTTTTTTATTATGTATTATTTGAAAAAATTATCCCCTTGACTTTTTACTTTGGTTAAAGAACCTACTATGTAGCGCTTCCTCGGAGAATTAACATTTGCAAGATAAATCCTTTGTTAGTGGACAAGATTGCGTAATACTTATCTAAGTAAAGGTTTTTTCGTGCCTGTATTTAGGCAAGTAATACTTATGCCTCTTTCTCTGATAAAATATACTACTTAAATTTTGATGCCGAAAACCATCGTCAATAACATGGAGTTTCTATTGTTACAGATGGTATAAATTTATCGAAGGAACATCTCGTAAACAAGTTGTAACTTTGGATGACCGAGTTAAACAAGTTTCTGGAACATTGATTATTAAAGAAGCACGTGTTGAAGATTCTGGAAAATATTTATGTGTTGTTAATAATTCAGTTGGTGGCGAAAGTGTAGAAACTGTCTTAACAGTAACAGCTCCATTAAAAGCTAAAATTGAACCTACAACACAAACAATTGATTTTGGAAGACCAGCCACATTCACATGCATATTTGAAGGAAATCCAATAAAAACAATTAGTTGGTTAAAAGATGGTAAGCCAATAGGACACGAAGATGCCGTACTTAAAATTGAATCAGTAAAAAAAGAAGATAAAGGAATGTATCAATGTTTTATTAGAAATGATCAAGAAAGTGCAGAGGCTACCGCTGAATTAAAACTTGGCGGACGATGTACGTATAACTCGAATTCATTCGAAAAATAATTCTATAAAATCCCTACTTAAAATTTTTTTTTTCTTTATTTACAGTTGAACCACCACAAATCCGACACTCGTTTTCAGAGGAAACATTACAACCAGGATCTTCAGTATTCTTAAATTGTATTGCAACTGGAAACCCTACACCTGACATTGCATGGTATTTGGATGGAAAGAAAATTGCCAATAATGATCGGTATGTTTTTTATAAAAAAAATATTTAAGTAAAATATTCGATTTTTTTTTTTTCTTTTCTAGAATGCAAGTTGGACAGATCGTCACTCTTAATGGAGATGTTGTATCCCATTTCAATATTTCTTCAATTCATACCAACGATGGAGGATTATATCGATGCGTGGCTACAAGTAAAGTTGGTTCTGCTGAGCATGCAGCTCGACTTAATGTATACGGTATTCCATTTATTCGACCCATGGATAAGAAAGCAATTGTTGCTGGAGAAACTTTAATTGTTACGTGTCCAGTTGCTGGTTACCCTATTGAGAGTATTGTCTGGGAACGAGGTGTGTGCAAAATATTTCTTGCTAAACTTTCTTTAAGTCTAATTAATTATTTTTGTTTACAGATGGGCGTGTTCTTCCAATCAATCGAAAACAGAAGGTCTTCCCAAATGGTACACTAATTATTGAAAATGTTGAGAGAAATTCAGATCAGGCCACATACGCATGCGTTGCCCGAAATGCTCAAGGTTACAGTGCTCGCGGGAACTTAGACGTTCAAGTTATGGGTAAGTTGTAATATTTCCAATTGTTTTCAGTCCAATAGTTTCTGAAATTATCCATGATACTATTTGATGATTCAGAAACTATTTGACATATTACAGCTTTGCATATTTTAAGTATAACATATAAAAATATTCAATGTTATTCAATAGTTTGAAATGTGAAAAAATGGTGACACAGCTCCGATTTAAAAAATTTTGTTTGTACGTACTTCTTAGACCTTCAGAAACATTCATCACCACTAACCGTTACCTCACTTAGAAAATTGAGAAAATTAGGGTAGGTTTCCCACCCCAAATAATAACAGTGATAAAAAAAATTTTTTAATACAAATTTCACTACGAAAATCGTTCCACGGAAGTCAAAAATCAACTGAGGGTGGTTTCAACCCTATTAAAACGCCCTAGAAGTAACAGATATAAAACATATTTTAAATTCAAATTTCACCTCAGGCAACAACTTTCTGTGGTTTTTGGAGCCACTGATCACAAAACCAGGCTTTAAGGGAATTTGAGATTAGTTACAACCCCATTAAAACCACCCCTAGAAGTGATAGGGATAAAAATATTTTTTTAATTAAAAATTTCTTGTCGGAAATCCCCTTTCCGGGGTTCTTAGGGTCGCTGAAGCAGCTGAGAATTATTTTAACCCCAATAAAATCACCCCTAAAAGTGACAAATTAAAAAAAACATTGTATCCCGGGGATTTTCAGAGTCATTGATTAAAGAATCGGGAGTCAAAAAGAATTCGAGGGTAGTTACAAAACGATAAATAAACCACCCCTAGAAATGACAAAGATAAACAATTTTTGAAATATAATATACATATTTCACGCCTTGAAATTTTTTTTCAACGGTTTTTGAGGTCGCTAATCACAAATCTAAGATCAAAAGGCAACTGATGGTGTTTCCAACCCCATTAACACCACCCCTAGAATTGGCATTTGAATTATACATTTTTTTATAATCTTTGTCACTTTTAGAGTTAATTTTAGTGTCGTTTAAACAATTCTCAGTTACATTTCGACCTCGGATTCGTGATCAGTGACCCCAAAAACCCCCCAAAAGACGATTTTCGTGGTTAAATTACTAGTTTTTGAAAAATTTTATCACTGTTACTATTTGGGTTGTGAAAATTATTCTAATTTTCACACCGTTAGACAAAGGTTAGTGGTGATGAATGTTCCTCAAGGTCTAAGGAACATGAAGCAACAAATTTTTTTTTAATCGGGATTTTCCATCATTTTTTTATATTATCCAACTTTTTACTATGTTACTAAAAATGCAAAGCTTTCTGCATTTTTGTTCAAAAAGAATATTTAACAATAAAGATAGATAAAACCTACATTCTATACTTTGTATAAAAGCTTTAATTTGGTTTTTATATCTGAAGGATTTAAAATTTAAAAGAGTAGAGTGTCCAATAATATTATTATACAAAATAAAAGAATTCTCGATTTTTCTTTAAAAATTTTAGAACAAAAATGCATATAATGTTTATTAAATTGAGTAAATTGCACATTCATATAAATTAAAATTGAGTGAAACTTCTTACGCGAACCATTTTTAAATTCCGAATTTTTTTCTCCACCTTCTGTTTCTGTTGTCTATATTCTGAAGCTGGATTATTCGTATAAATTACAAAACCTTAGAAGAATATATTACGTTCAAATCTCATTTAATTAACTTAAGCCTTTGATTGCTTTTTCTAAGGTTTGGTTAATACATACCATTGAACATGTGTTGTTACGATTCCAACTAAATTAGTGGTTGGTTTGTAGCGAAATCTCTCCAATGGATCGCTTTAAGAATGTTATATCTTATTTTCATATCAATACGGACATCAGGCACGGCAGCCATTAAAAATTCAGTCAACTTTGTTGATATTTCAAGTAATTGTGTTCTTTTGTTCACTAAATTTTGATCTTTGAAAATGTTATCAATGAATTTCTTGCACATATAGTGAGCTATAAAAATAATTCCTTCTATTCGTTTCTAAAGTCTGTTTTTACAGTTTTTTTTAAATTGCCTTTGAGGATAAACAAATTTTTTTCTTCAATTTTTTATGTAGCAATTGGATTATTAAAAGTAAGCTTAGCAAAATTTTGACAAGAGAAAATAGAAAAATAAAGAAACTGAAGTTAAATATTTAATTTTTTATTCATGTGGTTCAACAGAATAAAATTTTCTCAAAGGTAAAAAAATTTAATTTTAGGATTGCAAAAAAATTTTTAACTCAAAAAAAAAAATTAGTTTTTGCAAGAATTCAAATTCAAATCTAAAAGTTCGAATCTTCAAAAAGCATCATCTTCCATCTTCATGCGAGTATCGTTCACTTAGATACGGCCGTTTAAAAATCACTAATAAACTAGATTTATTTTTTTTACTTGCTTTAAGTTTTTTCAATAGTATATTTTTCTTCGAATTTAAAAAGTTCAGAATAAAGAAAGCTTCACAAATAAAAGAAAGAATCGTCAAGTCAGCATAACAATACAAATAAGATATATCACACTAATTGATGCGGGATTAATCAAATACGGAAATTTTCAGTTAAGTTTTCCATTTTCTAGAAAATAAAACTATCTGCTCCTAAATAGCGAAATATTAGAAAATTAAAACCAATGTTCTTAAAATTTTAAAACTCAGATTAGATTATTGTAGTTTTTTTTCAAAAATTCAAAAATGTGTTATTTGATCAAGGTCTATTATATCCTTTAGTCATCAAAAATTGGAGGGAAATCCAAAAATAACTATCCTAATATTATGACATTTACTATGCATAATCTTCATATAAAAACTTATTTAACGGAGTTTCACTTTAGTGAAGCTAAAATGTTCTTGTCTATATACTTCAATACATTATAACAATAATTTAATTAAGATTTCAATGATTCCCATAAAAATTCTAATATAATTTATGAATGTGCAATTTAAATTAAGAGAATAACATTCTTTTCAGCGTAACACACGTTACTTCCCATGTCTATAAAAAGAAAATATATACCGAATAGTTCATCAATAGCCCGTTATTCGTTAAAAGGTGTACTTACAACGGATAAATATATTATATAAGGTATTGCCACACATATTTGAAAAATTCTAGTGAACTTTTTCAATACATGCTTATATTATTAATATTTTGAATAATCCATTACATTATTATATTTATAAAAACTCTTTATTTGTGAGACAAACCTTATGATAAATTTAAACAGTAGGTCGTACATTACATCAACTAACGCTATAGGGGTTGTTGATTATATACATCGCCAGCAATCCACTTGTTGCGCTAGCTGCTACTACAATACTGAACAAACACAATTGTAAATAGAAATGAGTATACTATGAAATAGTGTATGTAAGAAAAAGATATAAAATTAACGTAGGGTAATAGAAATACGTCCATACCCCCTTTTCATATGATATATATATATATATATATATATATATATATATATATATATATATATATATATATATATATATATATATATATATATATATATATATATATATATATATATATATATATATATATATATATATATATATATATATATATATATCACTAACTTTCGTGATTCGATATTTATACCATACATACACATATTTTAGTACTATAGATGTGTGAAATAAATCTGGTATTGATAATAGAAACATAAAACTGAGGTAAAGTTATGGAGAATTCATTTACAAAAATTTAAAGAAAATTTTCGTCTTAATTTTGATATTTTGCTTGGAAATATCAGTTTTAGTGTACTATTTATTTTGACAGGCAGTATAGGTCAAAATGGTAATTTCCTTTATAGTTTTCCTCAAATAATCCCTTAGTTTTAAATTTTCCTAAGTTAACTGATAAAAAAAATATAAAGCAGCTGTTAACATTATAAAGTCGTTACCTGTAAAACAAAAGAAAAAAACTTATAACTTTTCAAAACGCTCAATAACGTTACTTGTCTATTTCTAACTAAAAAAATTTAAAAATTTTCCAATGAATTTTTTTATACTTGAATATGTCAAATTGTTTAAATTTAGTCTAAAATTTGTAACGCTGGCAAATATTTTTAACTGGAAAACTAAATATTTTTAACTAGGCATTAAAAAAATTTAAGCATGAGGATCATAAAATTAATTAATTCATTTCTACAAATCTGCCCGCCTGATTATCTGTCATCACCATAACTCAAAAATGAAAAGAAATAGCGAACTGAAATGTAGATGGCGTATTATAGACCTGAGTGAGTTTAAGTTCGTTAATAAACAAAACCGTTCGGTCAATTAGCACCAATATCCATGATCCAACTTTTAAACCATAAGAGATAAAAGAACAGCTCTAAAAAATACAAAGAAATCTTCGACTTTACAAAAAAAATAAACTTTCGTTTGAACCATTTTTTCGTAAACTGTTAAGATTTACCAAATTTTAAGCTAATAAATATAAAAATAATTAAAACACGTATTATTACACTCTTATAACTATATTACTATATATATATATATTATTACACGTGTAACAAACTCTTATAACTCAACAAATTCTTATAAGAAACTCTTATAATGACTGCATATTTACAATATTTTATAATATGAATTTATTAACATGAAATTTTACCGGGATTTTGTTGATATTTTTCACCAAGTTCTTAATTTCATATTTATAACGTTATCATGCTTTTAACGGAATATCGGATATGTTTAATTTTGACTATTAAACGAACTCTATTTTCACTTAAATAGACTAAACTTGCCGTTTATAAATAAAAATCTGTTTTTTAATATTAAACAAAAATTTAATCTCACATCCATAATTAAACCGTTACTGCATCTGTTTCAAACGTCCTTGCTACTATTATTAGTATCAAAATTATTTCATCTATTTACAGTACTAAATATAATACAACATACGTTTTTTTCTTTTTTATTTTAACTACAGTGTTTTGTTTATGTTGATATTTTTTCAATCACACATAGTTTTATGTTATATTTAGAGCACAAGGAATCGGCGCACGAGTACCGAAAACTATTCCACCTCAATTTTTTTATGCGATCCTCTTCAAATTGCCCTACTAATGATATAAATGCATGTTGCCATGGCGCAACCCGGTGCCATATTGTTTAAACCGAAATTCTTTAAACAATTGCAAGGCTTTATTATTTTTCAACCGGACAAATTTTTTTTATATTCTTTTTTTGAAATACCAATAAAAAAGGTCCTATGACTTTTAACGATAAAGTTAATATTTTTAAAGATATGAATTTTTAAAGGTTCGAAAAATCTCAAATTTGGGTACTTTCAAACCATGAAAAATATATTTAAAAAAAACATAATGTCTAAGTAATATTTTTTTTTTAATTCTCTATACAATTGTTAATAATATTGTAAAAAGAGATTTTAAAAAATTTCATTGTTTATACCTTTTTTTAATTGTTAATAAGTATGCGTCGCTTACCTTTAAGTATCACTGTCTCTCTCTGACTCATGGTTTTTTAAGTATCACTGTCTCTCTCTAACTCATTGGTTTATAGTTAAAAAAATTTATTAATATTTTTATTAGAGACCACTTTTTAGTCCTTAATAAATATTTCTTAGTATTTAAAAAGATTTATTAATATTTAATAAATGAATATCAGATTTATTAAATACAAACAAATCACTTTAAGTACTAAGAAATATTTATTAAGGACTAAAAAGTGGTCTCTAATAAATGATTTGTTAAATATTAATAAATATTTTTAACTATAAACCAATGAGTCAGAGAGAGACAGCGATATTTAAAAAACCATGAATCAGAGAGAGACAGCGATACTTAAAGGTAAGCGACGCATACTTATTAACAATTAAAAAAAGGTATAAGCAATGAAATTTTTTAAAATCTCTTTTTACAATATTATTAACAATTGTATAGAGAATTAAAAAAAAAATATTACTAGACATTATGTATTATTTATATCTTCCATCAAATTAACCAAAAATATCCGATAAAATATTCTTTAGGGAATCAGGTTAGGGAAAAGAAGTGGGTCGTCCTGAAAAAATTGAAATTGTCAATAATATCTGAATACTGTAGAAATTATTCTAACTATATTTTTATCCCAATTAGTAAAACCACAAATCTTTCCATTTACATTTGGAGATGAACCATTAAATTCGGAAGAAACAGTATCTATAACATGCGCTGTCAATAAGGGTGATCTCCCAATCAAAATAAATTGGGCATTAAATAATGTTCCAATTGAAAGAGTATACGGTATTACCGTAAATCAAATGTCGACTAGAACTAGTTTATTAAATATTGAATCTATAACTGATGAACATTTGTTAAATGATTTGTTAAATATTAATAAATATTTTTAACTATAAACCAATGAGTCAGAGAGAGACAGCGATATTTAAAAAACCATGAATCAGAGAGAGACAGCGATACTTAAAGGTAAGCGACGCATACTTATTAACAATTAAAAAAAGGTATAAGCAATGAAATTTTTTAAAATCTCTTTTTACAATATTATTAACAATTGTATAGAGAATTAAAAAAAAAATATTACTAGACATTATGTTTTTTTTAAATATATTTTTCATGGGTTGAAAGTACCCAAATTTGAGATTTTGCGAACCTTTAAAAATTCATATCTTTAAAAATATTAACTTTATCGTTAAAAGTCATAGGACCTTTTTTATTGGTATTTCAATAAAGAATATAAAAAAAATTTGTCCGGTTGAAAAATAACAATGCCTTGCAATTATTTAAACAATTTCGGTTTAAACAATATGGCACCGGGTTGCGCCATGGCAACATGCATTTATATCATTAGGAGGGCAATTTGAAGAGGATCGCATAAAAAAATTGAGGTGGAATAGTTTTCGGTACTCGTGCGCCGATTCCTTCTGCTCTAATTTGCTTTGAACTGCTCGTTTGTAATTCTCAATTCAAATCATCAATGCTTGTTTGATAATATAAAAGATACATATAGTTTTTAGATTTTTAATTATTCTCATCAAATCATGCTACGGTTATGCTACACAAGATAAATATTAATTAGCCAAGAATACCAACTTGAATGATGTAAAATAACTCATTGTGGATAAAATGTCATTTAATTTTTTCGAATTAATTTAATTTTCCAAAATGCCTACAGTTGCTCCATATGTTACACATTTTGTCTTTGATGGTCCAGTAAATGCAGGCGATAGTGTACAATTGAATTGTTATGTGCCAAAGGGTGACAAACCGTTACGAATTGAGTGGCATTTTAATGGATATGATTCTAAATCATATGCGTTAGGCATCAGTACATCAATGTTTGGTGATAGATCAAATATACTCAGCATTAATGCCGTAGGCCCTGGTCATCAGGGTGAATTTACTTGTATTGCTAGTAATTCTGCTGGTGTTGCTAATTATTCGGCTATTTTAAATGTTAATGGTATTTTTCAAAATTCCATTAGAATTGTTTTATTTTTTAATTTTTGTCCTTTTGTATTATTTATATCTTCCATCAAATTAACCAAAAATATCCGATAAAATATTCTTTAGGGAATCAGGTTAGGGAAAAGAAGTGGGTCGTCCTGAAAAAATTGAAATTGTCAATAATATCTGAATACTGTAGAAATTATTCTAACTATATTTTTATCCCAATTAGTAAAACCACAAATCTTTCCATTTACATTTGGAGATGAACCATTAAATTCGGAAGAAACAGTATCTATAACATGCGCTGTCAATAAGGGTGATCTCCCAATCAAAATAAATTGGGCATTAAATAATGTTCCAATTGAAAGAGTATACGGTATTACCGTAAATCAAATGTCGACTAGAACTAGTTTATTAAATATTGAATCTATAACTGATGAACATAGTGGCGAATATAAATGTATAGCCGAAAATAAGGCTGGAATTGTTGAATATTCAACAGTTTTAGCAGTCAATAGTAAGCAAATCACGCTAAAAACTTATTATTAAATTATTTTTAAATTAATATAGTATGAAAATGGACTTTTCTAGTTAAGAAGGTCTGAGGGATGAAAATTCTGACTCTATTAATTTAAAATCTATGTGGTTTATATTTCAATTTTTTTTTTTTGTTTTTTTTTTTTTTTTTTTTTGTATCCATTTATTTATTTTACTCCAATCAATAATTAATCCAAAATAATTTTACATAGTTCCACCACAAATTTTACCATTTTCATTTGGTGATGAACCTGTAAATGCTGGTGAAATGACCTCAGTAAATTGTGCAGTAAATAAAGGGGACTTACCAATTACAATCAATTGGTTATTAAATGATAAATTGATTGATATTAAAACAAGGAGTGATATTTATATAAGTCAAACGTCCCGACGTACAAGCATGTTAAATATTGATTCAATAACTGCTGATCATGTTGGTGAATACACATGTATTGCAAATAATAGCGCTGGAACTGTTGAATTTAGAGCGCATTTAACAGTTAACGGTATTTGAATTTTACCTTTTCATTAATTTTATTTATTTTGTGTTCGTCGTAGATTTTGTGTTTCTTATTTTTGTTTTATAAATTTATCTTCACCTTACCTATCGAATTCCTATTAGTAATATAATACCGATTTAAAATTAATGATGATTTTATTATCAATTCTGTTGTTATGACTTTAGGCACGGACCTAATTGTTATTGGAAAACGGTTGCTCTAAAGTTAACCTGATGAGTTCGTGGCTAAATAAAAAGTTCTATTAATTTCCTATAAGTCAGTCTGTAAAATATACTTTTTTCTTTCAAGAATTCTAAGACTTAAATATTATAAACATGCTTTTCAATGATGCTTCGATACGAAGTTAGCAAACTTATTGAACATTTTAAAAAATACCTCAATGTTGTTAGATTTGAGTATATATTCTGATAAATGAAAAATTATAATATTCACTCGCATTTCTTTGAAAAATTTTTTCATTTGAAAAAGCTGTTTAACATTTGATATTTATACTCTACTTTGAGTTTCTAAATTTTCAATTTTAGCTAATTAAAGAGATAAATTAGATTGAAATATTTTTTTTTTTTTTCAATTTTATCCAAAACAGTTCCCCCACAAATATCACAATTTGATTTTGGTGACGCCACAATTAATTCTGGTGAAATGGCCACTGTTCAGTGTGCTGTAATCAAAGGTGATTATCCAATGAGCATATCATGGAGTCATAATGGTCACATAATTAAGGATATAAATAATTATGGTATTTCAATAACACGCATTAATAAGCGTTTGAGTTCATTAAGTATAGAAGATGCTCAAGCTGAGCATAGTGGTGACTATACTTGTACGGTTACAAATGAAGCAGGCTCAATTTCTTATACAGCGGTCTTAACAATTAATGGTATTGTTTTTACAAATTCAAATTTTCGATATTATCTTATCTTCAGTTTTTATTTGTTTTTGATTTCTTTCCATTTATATTCCACAAAAACAACCAATTTTTATAAATTTTTATAGTTTTACCACACATAATTACATTTGGTATCGAAGAAGAATTAAACACGGGTTATAGTGCACAATTAACGTCTCATGTGTCAAAAGGTGATAGACCTTTAAAAATCTCATGGTTTTTACATGACAATGATTTATTATGGCACATGGGAATATCAACGGTTCAAGTAGGTGATCGAACTAGTTTCTTATCGATTTTATCAATAAATTCTGGCCATAATCGAAATTACACGTGTACAGCCAGTAATCCAGCAGGACCACAAAGTTATATAACTGCTATCCGTGTCCATGGTATATGCAAAACTCACAAAATATTAAAAAATTCTAACTGTATCCCAGTAAAAAGTAGTTAGGGTTTGAAATCTCATAGTACGTAAAATTTTATCCATAAATAAAATATTTTTCCTAAAACTTATAACCTGTCTTTTAGAACTACCAAAAATTCTTCCTTTCACATTTGGTGCTGTACCTTTAAATTCTGGTCAATTAACATCCATAACATGTGCTGTTATCAGCGGAGATAAACCATTAACAATTGATTGGCATTTGAATGCGCGAAATATCACTGTTTATGATGAAATTTTGATTATACCAGCTGGTGATTCAGTATCAGTTTTAACGATAACAAATATCCAATCTCATCATGCTGGTAACTACACGTGTTTGGTACACAATGACGTAGGCATGACATCACAATCGTCAATTTTACTTGTAAATGGTATAGTTCTTTTAATAATCTACAAGTTGGTATTATTGTGTTATTAAATAATTTTTTGTTGTGTCAATTTGTTTATAAAAATGTTCAGTTTTAAATCCATTCAGTTCCACCACAATTAATACCCTTCGATTTCGGTGACGAGCCGATTGATGCCGGCGATTTAACAACAGTACAATGTGCTGTAGCAAAAGGGGACTATCCAATTGATTTGAATTGGAGTTTTAATGGAAAACCAATTCGTAAAAAAGACGGTATTAGAATTGCTAAACATAATAAACGTGTTTCAACATTAACTATTGATTCGGCTGAAGCAACTCATAGTGGTAGTTACACTTGCACAGCTTCGAATGTAGCTGGATCAGTTAGCCATTATGCAATTTTATCTATTAATGGTTTGATTTTAATTTTTTATGTATCTTGTTTTATTTTCATTTAGTTTTCTTATAAAAAACGTAAAAATTTAATTTTTAATCCATATTTTAATACACAGTTCCACCCCAAATAATTCCATTTGATTTCGGTGAAGAACCTATCGATGCTGGTGATTTAACCGCTGTTAATTGTGCAATATCTAGGGGAGACTTTCCCATAAATATAACATGGAGTTTAAATGATAGACCAATTAGAAATGATGATGGCATCTCAATTGAACGAAATAAAAAAAAGGTATCTACTTTATCGATTGATTCGGCGGAAGCAATATATAGCGGCAAATATACTTGTACCGCTTCGAATGCAGCAGGATCGGTTACACATTCTGCATTTTTGGCCATTAATGGTTTGATTTTTTGCTAAATTTTAATTTGTATTTAGTATAAACGTATTTTTCTTTAAAATTTTTCTACCTTCTAGTCCCCCCTCAAATTATTCCTTTTGATTTTGGTGATGAGCCTATCGATGCTGGTGATTTAACTATTGTGAATTGTGCTATATCTAGAGGTGATTTTCCTATAAATTTTATATGGAGTTTAAATGATAAACCAATCAGAGAAAACGATGGGATTAATATAGAAAAAAATAAAAAGAAAGTATCAACATTATCGATTGATGCGGCTGAAGCTATTCATAGCGGAACATATACTTGCACCGCTTCAAATGCAGCTGGTTCTGTTAGCCATTCTGCAATATTGGCCATTAATGGTTTGATTTCATTTCATTTCTAATAGTTTTGGTTTTAATTTTTGTTTCATTTTATCCACCTTAGTTCCACCCCAAATTATTCCTTTTGAATTCGGGGATGTACCGATTAACGCGGGTGATTTAGCAACAGTACAATGTGCTGTAGCTAAAGGTGATTTTCCAATCAATTTTACTTGGAGTTTAAATGGAAAACCCGTTCGAGATGGTATTTCAATCGAACGTAACAAACAGAAGGTGTCAACCATGACAATAGATTCAACAGAAGCGATTCATAGTGGCACTTACACCTGTACTGCCTCGAATGTAGCTGGGTTCGTTAGCCATTCTTCAATTCTATCCATTAATGGTTTGAAAAATTGTTCAATCAAATTTTTGTATTGTTTTCAGTTTATTTCAGTTTATTTTTATTTTATATTTTTTAATCATAAATCCTTAGTTCCACCTCAGATCATTCCCATTGAATTGATGCGGGAGACTTGACTACGATAACATGTGCGGTAGGTGACTTTCCAATAAATTGTACATGAAGTTTAAATAATAAGCTGATTAAAAATGATGGCGGAATTTCATTTGAACGAAATAAAAAGAAATTATCGATTTTAACAATTGAATCAGCGGTACAATTCATAGTGGAAACTTATTCTTGTACCGCCTCAAATACCTTAGGATCTGTTAATCATGCTTCTGTTTTAGCCATTAATGGTTTCATTATAATAATTGCAATATGTTTATGTAGATTTTTAAAATTTTCTTTTGCACCTTCTCTACTCACCACAAATTATTCCTTTCGATTTTGGTAACGAGCCGTTCGATGCTGGCGATTTATCAACCATAAATTGCGAAATTTCCAAAGGTGGCATCCCTGTTAGTATTGCTTGGATTTTAAATGGTCAAACAATTTTACAAGACAATTTCACAGCTACATTCTTTGTATATCATTCAGCTGTATGTAATATTAATTAATGGTTAGTTTATTTAAATTAGTTTCAGAATTAAATAGCTTAATTTATCTTTTTTACCCAGTATCAACTCAAGTTTTTTCTTTTGATTTTGGAAACGAAACTCTTGAAGCTTATGGTTTAACGAGTATACAATGTGTGGTATCTAAAGGCGGTTATCCAATAAATTTAACTTGGACGTTAAATGGGAAACCGATAAGAGATTATAATGCAATTATTATATCTCCAAGTAATAAAAAAAAGTCTTAACACTAACCATAGAATCAGCTGAGGCTTTTAATAGTGAAAATTATTCATGTATAGCCACCAATTTAGCTGGATTTGTTTGCCATACACCTACGTTAATAATAAATGGTGAATGATTTCGTGTCAGATTTTTTCAACGTTTCTTGTATTTTAGTCATAATACCCAAAAGATAATCTCCTCAGATGCACCATTTGATTTTGGTTACTCCAATTCAATTAATTCCTGTGAAGCCATTAGTACTCAATGTTCAGTATCAAAAGTGTTCAGATCAACCAATGGAAATAATTTGGAGTCATAACGATCATATTTTTAAAGATTCTGATAATCATTGTATCAGAATCATGATAATCACCGGTATCAATAAGCGCTTAAGTTCGCTAACCATTGAATATGTGTAAGCCGAACATATCGGAAAATATACTTGTTATGTAATAAATAGAGCAGGCTCGTCCACTCAAAATTCCATACGAAAATGAAACTATCGAATTCGGATATTATCCCTCAATCGTAGGGATTTCAAAATCTTGAATATTTTGGCTTAACAATTAATTCTTAGCTCTTACAACAATAGCGTTTGTTGTTTTGTTAAATTTTATAGCTCGTTATAATTTCAAGTAGACATAAAACTTTATAAATGTTCTTTTTACTTTTTACTTTTTTTTTTTTTTTTTTTTTTAATAATCGTTTAATACCTTTCTTATAATCAATTTAGTGGCGCCACAAATTTTTCCATTCTCATTTGGTGACGAACCATTAAACGCTGGTGAAGCAATAAGCATACAATGCTCAATTATGAAAGGAGATTTCCCAATGCAAATAAAATGGAGTCATAATGGAAAATTACTCGAAAATAACTATGACATCACAATTAATAATATTAGTAAACGATTAAGTTCTTTAAGTATAGAATACGTTCAAGCTGAACATGCCGGTAATTACACTTGTACAGCAACAAATGAAGCCGGCTCTACATCTTATACAGCTAATTTAATTATAAATGGTATTTACCAGAAGTAAATATTTTTGTGTAGTTTATTTAATTTTGTTTTGTCTTCATTTTTTTAACCATATTTCTCTAGTTCCTCCACAAATACTCCCGTCTAATTTTGGTAAAGAAACAGTAAACTTTGCTGAACCAACCAGCGCGTCTCGTTCAGTATTGAAAGGTGAATACCAATGGGTATTCAGTGGTATCATAATGGTTAATTATTAAAAGATAATGAAAATACAAGAATCACAATCACTCGTATTAATAAGCGTTTAAGGACTTTAAGCATTGAATTTACACAAGCTGAACACAGCAGTGAATATACATGCACTGTTAATGTTATTAATGGTACTTTATTCACACTTAATAGTGAAAATTGTTTTTGATTCATTGTTTTGAAAATTACAAAAGTAGCGTCACTCTTAGCACAATAACTCACAAACTAATGAATAGAATATCATGAAATTTTAACAGCTGTCTTTTGAAGGTTAGTATTAACTGAAAAAAAAGGTGACTGCAATAAAACTAGCACCATCTATGTGTTAGGTCCGGGAGTTTTCAGTCCATGTAATACTTAATAATATCTTAATAAGGTTAAATTTTAATACCTATCGTTTTCCTTAATTCTACTTATCCATAGTGTAATTTCTATATTCAACAAATTTTTGATTCATAGTTTTGCCACATATAATACCTTTTGGACCTGAGGATATTCTAAGTGAAGGAGATAGTGTACAATTAAATTGCCATGTGTCAAAGGGTGACAAACCAATAAAAATTAGTTGGTATTTCCACGGGGAAGTTCTATCATCTATTACAGATATTATAACAAATAATATTGGCGATCGATCTAGTTTATTGACCATATCCTCAATTAATTCTGGTCACAACGGGAATTATACTTGTACGGCTAGTAATCCAGCAGGAAGTCAAAGTTATACGACGTCACTTCAGGTTTATGGTACTATAATCAATCAAAATCCTAGTTTATCCCCAAAAATCTCATCTATTAACATGTAGACTAATATCATTAATAACATGTTTTTTCCTAATAGCCCAACCAAAAATTCTCCCTTTTTCTTTTGGAGATGTGCCATTAAATTACGGACAACCGTATACGGTTACATGCGCAGTTATCGGTGGCGATAAACCAATAACTTCATGGTGGTTATTTAACAATAAAAATATTTCGCAAATTCTCAATCAAATTAATATTGTGCCTTTGGGAGATGCTGGGTCATTGCTATCCATAACTACTGTACATTCAAATCATGCTGGCGAATATACTTGCGTTGTTAAAAATTTGGCAGGATTCGCTAAACATTCTTCGAGTTTATTAGTTAATGGTATATCTACACAAATATATTCCTAGTAAAGAAATTTGTATTATAATTTAATTTTTTACCTTTAGTTTCCAATCCAATAAATCAAATTTCCATATTTCAGTTATACCCAAAATAGTTCCATTTAATTTCGGTGAAGAACCAACATTTTTAGAAGAATCTGTTTCAATATCGTGTTCAATATCTATTGGAGATTTACCAATAAATATAACTTGGTTTTTAAATGGAGAATCCATAATAGATGTCGTGGATGTCACAATTACTAGATTAGGAAAGCGTGTTAGCTCATTAACAATAGACAGTGTTTCAGCAAATCATGCTGGAAATTATACATGCTTTGCTGAAAATCATGCAGGCAGTGTCTCATTTAACTCAGAATTAATTGTTAACGGTTGGTGAAACATTCTAAAACCAATATTTTTTATATAATTTTAAACTAATTTCCATTAATATTCCTACGTTTTTATTTCAAATATCCATGAATTTTTATAGTACCTCCAAAAATTGCCCCGTTTACATTTGGTAATACTCCATTAAATTATGGACAATCGGCTACCGTTCAGTGTACAATACTTGAAGGTGATTTACCAGTAAATTTCATTTGGACACTAAATGGTGAAAGTATTGATACAAATGAAAATTTGTCGATTGGAAAATTTGGTAAACGTCTTAGTGTTTTATCCATTGAATCCGTGTCTGGAATTAATGTTGGTAATTACACGTGTCAAGTACAAAATGCAGCAGGAATTGCAAGATATAGTTCAAAATTATTGGTCAATGGTTCGTTTTTTTTATTTGGAAAGTTAAATAGGTCGATTTTTGGTTCATTTTGTTTATTATTTTTATTCTTTGAGTACATCCTCTTATTTGATTCTTTTCTCAGTTATTCCAGTTATTTCGCCATTTACTTTTGGTGATAAAGCTTTAAATTCTGGTCAATCGGCAAATGTACAATGTGCAATGATAGAAGGTGATTTACCTGTAAACTTTTTATGGACCCACAATGGGGAATATATTCATTCTAGTGATTCAGTATCAATTGGAAAATTTGGTAAAAAAATTAGTTTCCTATCAATTGATTCTGTAACAGCTGAAGACATTGGCAATTATACATGCCAAGTACAAAATGCTGCAGGCTTTGCAACACATACTGCACAACTATTTGTAAATGGTTTGTTTACAATAACTTTCAGACTATAACTCACACACAATTGTTTATTAATTTTTCAAAATTTTCTAGTCAGTTTTTATAATTTGTCACAATCAATCCAATTTCTCACTTTCTTATTTCTGTAGTCTCTAATTTTTGATAATTTTGTTCTTAGTTATTCCAGTGATTTCGCCATTTTCCTTTGGCGAAAAAGCTATAAATTCTGGTCAATCGGCAAATGTACAATGTGCAATGATCGAAGGTGATTTACCTGTAAACTTTCTATGGGCACATCATGGGGAATATATTCATTCTAGTGATTCAGTAACAATTGGTAAATTTGGTAAAAAAATAAGCGTCCTATCAATTGACTCTGTAACTGCCGACGATAGTGGCAACTACACATGTCAAGTACAAAATGCTGCAGGAGTTGCAACGCATACTGCACAATTATTTGTAAATGGTACAAACATAGCACTAAGCAACAGAAAATACTCTCAACAAAATTATTTTTATGATTTTTTCGCCTTTTAAATATATTTATTATTTACAGTCCAACCAAATATACTACCATTTCCTTTTGGTGTAAAACCTCTATACCCTGGCCATTTTATATCAGTTTAGTGTATTGTAAAACAAGGAGATATTCCATTAAATTTTACATGGTTATTTAATGATGATTGAAGAATACATGAATTTAGATATAACAACAAAACGTCGAAATTTTTTATTAAGTATTGAATGAATTGATGGCAACCATGTGGGAAACTACGCTTGTATTGTAGAAAATAATGCGTGTAGTGCAACGCATATGGAAGAATTAAAAATAAATGGCGTAAAACATATCCGAATTTTGAATCATCTTTATGAATTCGTATATTATTATAAATATCTTTAATATTTATGCAAGTTAGTACCTTTTATAGGGTGTACTAACTCCTCTCCGAAATTCTAAGATAATATATAAGAAGGTATTCCAATCCTTAAATGCATCATGGGAAATGTGTCAAGCGGTTGCGCCACCACGCGTGTGTCAAGCACACTAGCCGGCATCTAAAGTATTTTCATGGTAAGTCTCGGAATAATAACAAATATTGTTTAATAATTAATTACTGTCTAAAAAAATTATTCTCACCTTTCAATAATAACAATAAATGATAATAATTATTTTAAAACCCTGCGGAAGAAGTTTTTGCGACTTACAAGAAGTCTCTTCTTCATTTGCAGTCTGTCCATGAAAAAGTAATGAAGAGTATATTAGAAGCTGCTGAGAAATCATTAGTCTTTCCGAAATGTCATGATATTTGTAAAAAAGTACTGGGCAAATTCATTTCATTACGACTCCATGTTCTCACAAAAGACATTACAGTGCAACCGGACAATCCGAATCTTGTTGTCCTCAGCTCTAGGCGCGCATATATGCGTACGTCAACAAAAAATGTCCGTAAATAATTAAATTTTACAATACTAGTCCTTGAAATGATTATTTTTGTACTATCTATCACATATTCTATTGTAATTTTAAATTTGTTAATTTGATAAATATTTTAAGCAATAAACTTTGAAAAATTTGTTTTAATATATTAAAATGACTGTGTACCTTAATTACTTATCAGTTAGAATCCTAAGTCTAATTTAAATACTACTTATTATTTTTATTAATTAATAAGTAATTATAACGAAAACTATCAAAAAAAAAAAAATTCATGTGCTGGGATTCGAACCCATAATTATTATCATTTATTGTTATTATTGAAAGGTGAGAATAATTTTTTTAGACAGTAATTAATTATTAAACAATATTTGTTATTATTCCGAGAGTTATCATGAAAATACTTTAGATGCCGGCTAGTGTGCTTGACACACGCGTGGTGGCGCGACCGCTTGACACATTTCCCAAGATGCATTGCAGGATTGGAATACCTTCTTATATATTATCTTACGAAATTCGTAATAGATAGCATACTTCAAATATTATCGTTTCTATGATTACTTGTTTTCAATTTTTATATTAGAAATAACTTACTCGCAATGCTTTAAATTGCGACGAATTACAAAAATCACAGTTTAAAACATTTATCATTAATTTAGATGTTAATAACCTAACTATAACTACTTTTGTCTTCAGTTGAATCTTTGATAAAGGATGGCTCCTTAACATCCCATAACTACAAAAATACCTAATCCCTAATCTTTAGTTTCGATACAGAAATAAGACCAAATTGGAGATTCGCGGCTTAGAAATTAGTGAATCTTTCTATGAAATGTCTAAACCAAATCCTGTAGATAAGACCACCTGTATATATTTTTCTCTAATTTTATTCAATCTCTATTTTCCTTATTATAAATGAAAATATTTCTTTATAGTTGCATCTAAAAATAAATTCGACTTCATTTTGTGACATTCCGTCTTAAACCTGCAACAAAAACTAATTAAACTAGTTCCGGTTAATTGATAATGAACTGTTACCCACACCAAATACGTGAATATCTAAAATGGTAGTATTCATTCAATTGAATCAACTTTAAATGTAGGATATTCGTACGATAGTGCTTTTTTAGCAGTGAGCAATTGTGAAAATGTCTGAGCTTATTTTATTTGTTTTTGAATTGATTTTCATTTATTTTTTTAAATATTTTCTAAATAAATTTATGTTAAAACCCCAAAAATTTTCTTTGACCCATTATGTAATTTTGTTTATAGTTATGAAAAAAATTCTTCCCTTTTCCTTTGAAGATGCACCATCGTTTTCTAAACAATATGCGTCTGTACAATCTCGGGTATCCGAAAGCAATATCCCTTGACACTTTTTTTTGGTTTTTTAATGGGCAAAATTTAACAGAATTTATGACTATTGAAATTTTAAAAACTGGAAAACGTGGTTCTGTGCTAAATATTGATTCAATTAATGCAAATCATATATACTTATTATATATTATACGTATACTTATTAGCTGACAATGCAAGCTACAGTGCTGAGCGTAAAGTAAATGGTGTCGAATTATCATAAATATATTCATTTCAATCATTTCATGTTTTTTTTTTAATTTTTATGAAAATTAATTTTTGTTTATAGTACCACCAAAAATAGTACCATTTTCCTTTGACGATCCAGCATATCCTGGACAATTTGCATCAGTAAATTGTATAGTTAAGGAAGGTGATTTACCAATTCAAATCAAATGGCTTTTTAATAATGAAAATATAACTTCTATGATGGGTATTCAAATCGTTCAAACTGGTCCTCGAATGACAATACTTAGTATTGAATCAGTTAGTGGGCAACATGCAGGCTTGTACACATGCAAAGCACAAAATGCAGCAGGGCTTGTTTCAGAAACAAAACAATTAAAAGTGAACGGTTCGAATTTTGATAGATTTTCTCTATAATTTGTGACTAAACAGTATAAAAACATGTCATTCCAAAATTTATTTTCCCTCTAGAAAATGTGTGATAATTCGAATTTTTTCAGTTTTACCTCGCGTATCTTCATTTGAGTTTGAGCCAATAATAAAAGGTCAATCAGCGCAAGCAACATGTCATGTATTTGAAGGCGATCTCCCGTTAGAAATTTATTGGACATTCCAAGGCAATAGTCTACCCCCACAATCAGGAATCACAATCAGTAAAATTGGAAAACGTGGCAGTTTTTTAATAATTGATCCAGTTTATCCAATCGATGCTGGCAATTATACTTGTATTGTTAAAAATAAAGCTGGTTCCGTTTCACATACAGCTGAGCTAATGGTTCAGGGTATTGTGTAAACCAAATTATCCATTTTACAAGAGTGATTTATTAACCTTTATGTTTGACTATTTGCGTGTGTGAAAAAAATGCATTCATACATTTAACTATTACACATCCATTCAGAAAATTTTAATATTGAAATACAAATACTAAAGTTTTCATGTAGTATGGAAGTCGATGGCATTAAAAGTGTTTCAATTTGGATTTAAGAACGATTATAGGGTTTAACGGCTTCCTAAAATACAAGTAAACAAGAAAAGAATAATAGATCAGAGTCTATTGAAATATTATAAAACTCAAATCTCACTTTACATACAGAAGTACGGAAAAACATTTTACTAAAAAGGGAAAATCCTGAAACTGATAGTATGTGAGATATTAGAGTTTTATATCATCCATGTTTACTTACGTAGCAGTCAAATCCAGTAAAACTTTTTTCAAATTTATTTAACTACATATTTGATGTCACAGATTTTTAGTCTAATTTTCATATTTGGCTTGTTTGTGTGAAATCCCATTTTTCATTCATTAACAAATTTTCAGTGGAACCCAAAATTGAACCGTTTGTATTTAATCAAAATGGTATTGTAAACGAAGGTGATTCCTTAAAAATATTTTGTACAGTGATCAGAGGTGATATGCCATTAAATATTTATTGGATGAAAGATAATAAAACATTAACCGATCCAACGTTTATACAAAAATTCGATGATACGTCATTATTATTACGTTTGACATATTTAACACTAAACGATGCTGGCACATATACTTGTGTTGCATGGAATCCAGCTGGAGTTGATAGGTATTCTTCTTCACTTAATGTCAAAGGTTTGACACAAATGTTATTAAAACCATATCACAAATTTTTCAGTTTTATTTTTTATTTGTCATTTTCTTGTCAATTTCCTTCGATTTGTTTCTGTATATTGTCTTCTGTTAATTTTAATTTTTTCAGTTATGCCACAAATTGAACCATTTTATTTTAATGAGAATGGACTTAATGGTGGGGGTTCTGCTACATTAGTGTGCACTGCCACATCAGGGGATCAACCTTTAACTATTGTTTGGTTGAAGGATAATAAAACTATCGAACATAATCATATTGTGCAAAAACTTGATGATACTACAAGTTTATTACGATTATCGCATGTAACACTTGAAGATGCAGGAAATTATACATGTACTGCCTCCAATTCAGCTGGAAGTGTTTCACGTTTTTCTATTCTTAAGGTGAAAGGTTCGCGTTTACAGCAAAAACTCACACATACAACTTTCTTTTTAAACCTTTTTTTTGTTGTTTTTGTTATAAATCCCTTTACCTCTTTCAATAACAGAGTTGCCACAAATTGAACCCTTCAGTTTTAATCAAAATGGTATAAATGGCGGTGGTTCCACAAAATTAATGTGTACAGTAATTGCCGGTGATTTTCCGATGAGTATTATTTGGCAAAAGAATAATCAAACGATAAATAATTATCGGGTGGCTCAAAAAATTGACGATTCCACAGTTTTATTACGTTTAGTACATTTAACGTTAGACGATGCTGGAGAATATACATGCATTGCGTCAAATCAAGCTGGCATTGCTAGGTATTCATCTTTGCTCATTGTCAAAGGTTAGGATTAGGTCTTCATTTCCTTTGCACCATTTTTTTTTTCACATACACACATACATCATACTATTTCAAATTTCATCTTCATTGAATTTTTTGTTTTAGTTTTGTTTTTTTCTTTTTTAATTAAAAAAAAAAAATTTTTCCTTTTCGATTTTTGCTATTTTTTTCTGTCAACCAGCTTTTATAAAAAATTTTTTGGTAAAAAAGTTGAAACAAGTAATGTAAATTTGTGTATATTTAGAATTGCCGATGGTAATTCCAATGTCATTTCCATCCGAGTATCACAGCGAAGGTGATTACGTCCAATTGAATTGTATTGTAATCAAAGGTGATATGCCAATCACATTTTCATGGTATATGAATCATCGTAAATTACACCCTTCCATGGGTGTTAGCGTCATGCATTTTCTTTTTTAATTAAAAAAAAAATTTTTCCTTTTCGATTTTTGCTATTTTTTTCTGTCAACCAGCTTTTATAAAAAAATTTTTGGTAAAAAAGTTGAAACAAGTAATGTAAATTTGTGTATATTTAGAATTGCCGATGGTAATTCCAATGTCATTTCCATCCGAGTATCACAGCGAAGGTGATTACGTCCAATTGAATTGTATTGTAACCAAAGGTGATATGCCAATCACATTTTCATGGTATATGAATCATCGTAAATTACACCCTTCCATGGGTGTTAGCGTCATGAATGTTGGACGACAAACCAGCATTTTAATTATACAAAATATTGAATTTAGACATGCTGGCTTATATACATGCGAAGCCGATAATAGTGCTGGTCGCGTTAATGAAACGGCTGAGCTTGTTGTTAAGGGTATATAGTGGATTATTTGTTTTTTGATTTGAAAAAATTTTTTTCTTAGTTCCAATTTTTTTGTTTTTTCTTTATTTGGAAATTTTTTTGATTTCGTTACGTGTTGTTGCTTTCAAATATTTGATTTTCAACCTATGTTGCTTGCACTCCTGCGATTTTTTGTCACGAAATTAGCTGAATTAATTCAAATTGAGTTTCACACACCAAATATTTTTTTAAAAAAATGCCGCTTTTTTTCTGCACAATATTGTTTTATGTATACATATATATACATTGCAAATAAATCGAACGATTTATTTTGTTTCGTTTTATTTTAGTAAGGCTTTCATTGTTCGTTTTATATTCAATTTAGGCTCAACGCAAAAAATAGACTGGAAATCTAGGAAATAATATTTTTAATAAAAATATGTCTTCATTTCAATTATTAGAGGCTAATTATATTAAATTTTAAATTGAATTATCATCAGGATATTATATTATTACTGCAACTGATCCTTTATTATATTCCTTTATGCTTCCTGTATTATTTTATCCTGATATTAGTTGCTGTATATTATACAAACGATAGTAGGGACTTCCAACCAATACATCATTTATTCCTGTCATACCTACAATCTCACCTGTAATTTTATTTATTTTTGTTTTTATACTAACATTTTGTTTGTAGATTGTAGAAATGTAGTTTTTTTTATTATATTAATTTTCATCCTTTTTTTTTTTAATTTTCAATTATTTAATCCTGGTTAACTCATTTCTTTTTTACCACCTTTGGTTAAAGTTTCATTTGTTTTATTTGTTTATATTTATAAATTAATATTCATGCATTTTTAATAGTAGATATATTTTTAATTGAGGTTGTTCGATTAAATTAAAACATATGAAAGGAAAAAATTAGCACCCTTCAAAATTCTTCGAAAAAATAAAGAAGATATTTAAAACATTGGTATTTAAAATTTTCGCTCTCAGGTAAAATGATGGATGATTCTGTAATACTATGAATTGACTATGAAATAATTAAAAAATTTTAGGTTAACAATTTTCGAAAAGTGAACAGCAACAAATTCGAAACTTCAATAAAAATATGTCCATATATAATTGGATAATTAATTTTTTTATTCAGATAATTTTACTTATAACAGTACAGAACTATATTTATCGATATCTGGGAGACTATAATACCACTTCACTAATTTTTGCTTCTGACTTCTAGAGAACCGCCCAAAACCCCCTTACAAAAATTTTTACAAATTGTTAAAAATGCATTGATATTAGTGGAAATAAGATCATGATTACATCATTTTTTTCTCGTTTCAAAGAAACTAATTTTTCAAGGTTTCTGTATACAAGGGCTACCTACTTACCTATTGCTTGTGTTTCAAAACTATCTATATATCGTCATGCTGGTCAGCACTGTAACGTCATCTTATAATGTTAAATGTCAAACTCGTGAATACCTGTATGATGATATGAGTTTTGAAACGCGCCTATTATTTCAACTGAGGAGCAATAACTATACAAAACTTATTTCTAACTTTCCTTTTTACTATACGTGGTTGTCTTATGTATACTTAAATTCCAAATGATCTCATTGTGATTTTATTTTCCATTTCATCTATATTTGAGCTATGAAGCAAAATTTATTTATGAGATTTATCCTGTTTTTGAAAATTCAACTTCATATTGTAAGAACGTCAATATTATTTTACCGAAAAAATATATTCGAATTTTATAATCTCGTGAATTGATTAATGATGTATTTATTATACATTCGTTTTTTACTGCGTACATCCGCTGTAATCTAGTATGAATCGCAAATACGCGTTGAAAAAACTTTTTGATTTGGATTCGAATGTTATATCGGAACTTTCAAAATTTTCTTAGGGCCGTTCTACATAGTCGGTTGTCCGATAGACGTTGCAAGTGCAATTTTATAATTTTGAAAATATATTGATATAAATGTCAAGAATAGTTTGCATGTAGAACGGGCTCATTAGTAAAATCGCATTAACTATTTTTCAATACAAATATTATTCAATTATAATATCTAAATTTTGCTTCTATCTAATTTTAAATGAAAACTTTGATATAGTTTGTTTTATTATCAATTTAAAATCGCGTAAAATTTATCTTTCTCATACTAACTTAATTCGTTTGTACGTGACACGGTAGGTATGTATATTACATCGTTTCGAAGATTTTCTTCAAAACGACGAAAGTTATGAATATAACTAGTTTTAAACTAAATCAAAGTTTTAAAACTTAAAGTGATTGATCCTTTATGTTATATTTTAAAGCCACCATCAAAAATGCAGATTTTGAAACGTCGTTAAACAAGGCAAACATAAAACTTTTTTCGATAACAGCGCTGTAAATAGCAGACTAAAACAAATTACGAGTTTTCATACAGTTTTTTATCACAACTGTACAACTAGATTTTCTTCTTTAAGGAAAACGCATGTTTTGAATAAAAAATTATTTTTCATAGATTATCAATCACTATACTTCAAAAATAAATCGAAATTCAACATTTTTCATAAAAAATTGTAATGCATGATTTTTGGCATTTTGAATTTCAAATAAATGTTCTGAGAGATTTCAGGCCAAAACATTAACGAAAACATTCAATATTTTAGTTCCACCAAGATGGATTTTAGAACCTACTGATAAAGCGTTTGCACAAGGTTCTGATGCTAAAATCGAATGTAAAGCCGACGGTTTTCCCAGACCAATGATTACATGGAAAAAAGCAGCAGGTTGGTTTGTAAAATATACAATAAAAATACAATAAAACAAAAACTTAATTTTCAACAAATTTTCAGGGAAAACTCCCGGTGATTACAAAGACTTCAAACCAAATAATCCAGACATTAAGGTTGAGGAGGGCACATTAACTATTAATAATATCCAAAAAGCTAACGAAGGTCATTATTTATGTGAGGCTGTAAATGGTATCGGTTCTGGATTATCAGCAGTTATTTACATTAGTGTACAAGCTCCACCTCAGTTCGATATTAAATTACGTAATCAAACAGCACGAAGAGGCGAACCCACAGTATTACAATGTGAAGCAAAAGGTGAAAAACCAATTGGAATCTTATGGAACATGAATAATAAACGACTCGAACCAAAATCTGATAATCGTTACACAATTCGCGAAGAAATTTTACCAAATGGTGTACTCTCTGATTTAAGTATTAAACGTACAGAACGTGCTGATTCAGCTTTATTCACTTGTGTTGCGACAAACGCATTCGGCAGTGATGACACTAGTATTAATATGATCGTACAAGAAGTACCAGAAGTTCCATATGGCACAAAAGTTTTGGATAAAAATGGTCGATCTGTTGAACTATCGTGGGCGGCACCTTATGATGGAAATTCACCTATTACACGTTTCGTAATTGAATACAAAATTAGCCGCGGCACTTGGGAAGCAGACACTGATCGCGTTTTGGTACCAGGCCAACAAACGGAAGCCGGTGTTTACAATCTACGACCAGCTACAACATATCATTTAAGAATTATTGCTCAAAATGAAATTGGATCATCTGACCCATCAGAACCAGTCACAATTATCACTGCTGAAGAAGTTCCCAGTGGACCACCAACTGATATTAAAGTAGAACCATTAGATCAACATACATTGAAAGTTTGGTGGAAACCACCTGTACGATCGGAATGGAATGGAGAAATTTTGGGATATTATGTTGGATATAAACTTGCTTCATCTGATAAACCATATTTATTTGAAACTGTTGATTTTAGCAAAGAAGAAGGCAAAGAACATCACTTACAAATTGGAAATTTAAAGTAAGTCCAATTATAACTTAATAGTTTTTAGCTGTAGGTTGTTACAAGCATATACATAAAAAAATACACACACACTCACGCGCGCGCACTGTTTTATGTATTCATATGTTATCTAGGTAATTATTATTGTTCTCAGACTATAATGTTTGTGTCGACATTATTTTACAGGTAGATGTTACCATAAATAAATCAAGTTTTATATACAGCAGTGTTGGCATACACATAGTTTATTTCTTTTTTATGTCCTTTGTTCGAATATTTGAACGGAAAAATTTAGTGTGTGAAATACTGATTAAATCTAAGCAAATGAAACTTGCCATTAATACTAGTTTAAAAACTGTATAAATAAATGTAAAATATATATGCAAAATAGAATTTTTTTTATGGTTAGCTTTTGTATAATGTTTGGATGTAGTTTTTAACTGTTTGATATATTTTACATTTATTTATACATTATTTAAACTAGTATTAATGGCAAGTTTCATTTGCTTAGATTTAATCAGTATTTCACACACTAAATTTTTCCGTTCAAAAAACTGCGTCACACAGTTTGAAATTAATTATATGATGCAAAATAGAATTTTTTTTATGGTTAGCTTTTGTATTATGTTTGGGTGTAGTTTTCCGTTCAAATATTCGAACAAAGGACATAAAAAAGAAATAAACTATGTGTATGCCAACACTGTTGTATATAAAACTTGATTTATTTATGGTAACATCCACCTGTAAAATAATGTTGTCGACACAAACATTATAGTCTGAGAACAATAATAGTTACCTAGATAACGTTTATGAATACATAAAACAGTGCCCGCGCGTGTGTGTGTGTGTATTTTTTATGTATATGCTTGTAACAACTTTACTAAATAACCTTTCCCACAACGCAACTAAAATAAGTATATTCAGTACAAAAACTTGAACTTAAAAATATTAAAATAATAATATTAATAATCAAAATAAAATCTAATTTTAAAGTCGTGGACATAATTAATCAAGTTGCACACACAATACAATAAATAAAAAGTGTATATTATAAAAATAATTAACAATTTATTATTCTACTGGTTTGAGTGAGGACTGGTATACAGAAAACTGTATATCGATCCCACGTCACAATACTCTTTTTATTTTCTATATGTTATAACACTTCTTTCTTCTTATGATATCATGACGTCAAACGATGATATTTTGAAAGCATAACTAAATCTAATACTCCACAAGTAATTAATTATCACTTAATAAGAAACACAAAGATGAACCTTTTAATCAAAATCTCTCTCAAATTTCGTATTTTGTTCTTTAATCTCCAAGAAATTAAAAATTTGTTTAACTTAAATATCGGACAACAATCACCATTCGTACAACCTTTAAGAATATCTATGGATCCTGTAATAAATCTACAAGTTAAAATGTTAATTTAGTTTTTGGAATCCAAAGAATTTTTAATGGTAAACGAAAAAACAGCATCGAACGCAAATGGGACGTACACATATAGATCTTGTCTGGGAAGAAGTATTGTAGACCATACGTGGGTGAACCGAATGATATCAAAGTTAGTGTTGGATTTTAAAGTAGAAGATTTTATCTTAACATCGATTCACTTACCTTGGTATCAGGCTCTAATAACGGATGAGGGGGTATCTTCACAACCTTACCAGTAGTAAATAACGAGATTTACAAATGGAATTGCAGCCTAAAATCTGACTTTATGATGAGTCTAAAAAAAGCAAACTGAGAATAGAACTCTTTAACTCACGAAATTCCTTAAGTATTTTGACAGGCTATCAGAAAATACTATGGAAAAATATTCAATGGGTCCGATATTAGGAAAGCCAAAGTTTAAGAATTTTTTACAGAATTTCATGGTAACTGCAGCCCCACTATAGGAGTTCAACTCTACGATTTCTTTATAAATTTCGACTTTTTTGTCCCAATTTTTAAAATATTTTGTATTTTATAAATACGTATTTTGACTACAAAGCGTCATCAGTATGAATTAGCTAGTCGTAATGATTCTCTGATTAGATGTTACTCGTTGCTAATTTGGTGACGGTTTGCACAAACGTATTTTGGGATATAAATTTATACTTTCCAAGTATCTATCAAAATCCTACGTCAACCAATCGATTTCTTTAAAAATATGCCAACCAACTGGAAACTTACACTGCTTAAATATTTGAAACTCGAGAAATAGCCAACCGAATGAAGTAACGTGGAAATAGTTATGATTCACAGAAAAGGAAATAAGAACAATTACATAGGAATAGCCTTAATTACAATATCCCAAAAAAACTAACTCATATTCTTTGCTCAAAAGACTATCTTTTTGAACAAAAAATAGCCTCATACTCCCAGAACATCAATGTGGCTTTAGAAGCGGGCGGAGTTGCTGCAATGATCACATTTTTACTTTATCTACCCTGATCAATAAAAGACTTCGCCAGGTTAAAGGTAAACTCCTATGCTTTTTTATAGATCTAAAAAAAGCTTTCGACATAGTAAATCACCCAAAACTGTGGATGAAATTACAAAGCATTGGAATTAGCCGTAAAATAATCTGCAATTTGAAAGATATGTACGAAACCGCTAGCATACTAGTTAGGACAACTGAAGGCTACACCACTGAAATAAAAATAATAAAAGGTGTATTAACGCAAGATTTGAAGGTGTACCAATTGATGGATATATAGCGATGTTTTGTTACTTGTATACACCGACGTTATAGTGCTGCTAAGTAATAACATCACCGACATAGTTTAATTTCATAAATGCTTACTTCAACAACTTCAACTTTTGCTAAACAGACGATAGAGTACGTCGATAATTTTACTTACTTGGGAATTGTTGTTAGCAAAACTGGACTGTTTAGGTCACAGACTTGGATATAAGTAAAGGGAAACAAGCACTTCATTGGATTAATGAAATCATAATAAAATCTAAAATAACCAACTGAAAGTGGAGAACACACCTTTATAATTCCGACAATCCTATACGTTGAAGGAACGTGGAGCTTACGGTGTGTTGAAGAATTAGAATCCTATTTGAACGGATTTTTCAAATCTTTATTGCAACTTCCAAAAAACACACCCATGGCATATGTTAAGAATTAAAACCTAACTAAAAAACCTTCCTAAACTTTACCTTAAAAGTGAAATCCGTTTTGCCAAAAATGCACTGGATCCAATAAACGAAAAGTATAGTATACAGGATTTCTCAACTAAGTGTTATATTGCAAAAAATCCACTATGAACATACTTAACTCAAGACAGCTTTCACTGAATCCAACCAAACCTTAACAATATTATGGGAAAATGTGAAAATTGTATGTTCAGTGAGAACCTTAAACGCATCGAAACATCTGCTTATAACATAATCTACAAAGATATTATAACAACTCGTAGTGTAGAAAACGTATTTTAATTTTACTGCTCACCCTCGAAAACTGAGCATGATTTGCTGACTTAGGCTTGCCAACCTTAATTATTGTAGACTATTCCACGTCGAAAATACTTTAATAATTAGAGGTAATATTTGCCTAAACTTCGGTAACAACGTTAACAACTTTTTACACACTCTGATGTAATGTCCAAAGTTTAAAGTAGTACGAAACTTATTTTTCGATGGTTACGTATGTGGCAATATAACTAACTTGCTAACCGTTGACACTGTAGATAAACTTAAGTGGGTGCATAAGTTTATTAAAAAGGTTATAGACTTATCAAACTGAATTAATTACTTTTATTTTCTAGATTATTTTCATTAAATTCTCAATTTTTATTTTGCTGTATCTTAGTATTTTTATAAACAAATAAATATAATAATACTACATGATTTACGCTTAGGGCTTAATGAACTTGTTATCACATATACACAATGTTTCAGGACATATACACAATATTCAGTAGTAGTACAAGCTTTTAACAAAATTGGAGCTGGTCCAATGTCCAAGGATTATAAACAATACACTGCGGAAGGAATTCCAGAACAACCACCACAAGATACCACCTGCACAACATTAACATCACAAACAATTCGAGTTTCTTGGGTATCTCCTCCATTAACTTCTGCTAATGGTGTTATCAAAGGATACAAAGTTATTTATGGTCCAAGTGAATCATGGTTCGGTAAGATTGTAAAATTTTTGAACGCACGTAAACATTTTCTAAATAGTTCGTACTTTTAGATGAAAATACAAAAGATGCAAAAATTACAGCTTCTAGTGAAACAATTTTACATGGCTTACGAAAATACACAAATTACAGCATGCAAGTTTTAGCTTATACTTCTGGCGGAGATGGCGTACGAAGTGCACCAATTCATTGTCAAACTGAACAAGATGGTAAGTTTAAAGATATATTCGAAAGTAATAAAATTCTTATATATAATTTATTGCAGCCCCTGGAGCTCCCACAACCGTCAAAGCCTTAGTTATGTCAGGTGATTCAATATTAGTCAGCTGGAAACCACCAACTCAACCCAATGGTGTAGTTGTCCAATATACTGTATATGTACGAGAAGAAAATCCCGAAAATCCAGAGATTGAACCAAGAAGTCAAAAAGTACAACCATTCCAAATGACATACGAAGCAACTGATTTGGATAAGAATAAACGTTATCAATTTTGGGTAACTGCTTCAACAAATATCGGCGAAGGTGAACCATCTGCAACAGTAAGCTTATCCCCAAGTGCCAGAGTACCTGCTAAAATAGCATCATTCGATGATACATTTATTGCCACATACAAAGAAGATGTAAAGTTACCCTGTGTTGCAGTCGGAGTTCCACAACCCGAAATTACATGGAAAGTTAAAGGACAAGTATTCACTGCAAACGATCGTATGCGATTACTTCCAGAAGGCTCACTATTTATTAAAGAAGTAACTCGAGTTGATGCTGGAGATTATACTTGTAATGTTGAAAATTCATTCGGTCACGACACCGTCACACATAAATTAGTTGTTCATGCTCCACCCCAAGCACCACAAGTTACAATTACAGCGACTACAACTAACTCAATAACGCTAAAATTACGACCGCATGAAGGTGATAATGCTCCCTTACATGGCTACATGATCCATTATAAACCAGAATTTGGTGAAACGGAAACTGTTCAAGTAACTGGAACAAAACATACGCTTGATGGGCTCTTATGTGGATCTAGATATCAAATTTATGCTACTGCTTATAACAGGTAAAATTTAATATTTTAATAATTATGACACTACAATGTACTGGTTTGATTAAGACGGAATTCCACTAAGTATAAATAATAATTACATTTACTCGATAATTGTTTTAATTTATCGTTTTTTATTCTTATATCATTATTTTCGGGAATTATATTATTCCATAGTTTGAGAGAATTGTGGTAATCGTCAATAATAGTTGTAATTGTATCGTTTTTCCACTCCATATTGCTTGCTACTAGTAGTACCGATCCGTTTACGTAGACTATTAGATACACAACAAAAATTTTCGACGCGTGGAGTCATGTTGAGAGATAACGTAATTCGAAGGGGAAATAATGGCCAATCTGTAGTATGTGGCAAGGAGACATGTTTTGTTGCTTAGTATTGCTTCTATGGAAAGACTGTGTGTAGCATGCGTCAATACCGTATGTTACATGTTGCCTAAACGTTGCCTCAGTGGAATTTCTTTATAATAATCATCTGAAACAACCTCGCGTATTAACAAAAAATACTTTTAATAATCTATCTAGAATATAGAGACATCTATCTAGTCATAGTCGTTTTTGCTATTTTCAATGTATATTTATTTGTATAATATTAAACAACTCAACTGTTTCTACTACAGCAGGTATTTATATACAGTTTTATTTTTTATGTTTTTTATTCAATTTTTGTTAAAACAAAAGTTTAAAATAATATGCAAAGTGAATGATAACCTAATCAAACAATTAACAATATCAAGATCTAAAAACAAAAATTATAAAAAATAAAATAATTTCGATCAGAATAGTGTTTTAATCATTACCGATAAAAATTTTTGTTATGATAAAACAAAACATTTATAATAAATTATAACAATAAAAGCACAAAAAAATAATTATGAAAAAACTAAAAATAAAAAAAAATTATAAAAATCATGAGACATTTAAAATAAATTATCAACACAAAATATCACAGAAACTAGAATACAAACATTTCTCATCATTATTTTTGACCATCAATTAAGATCTATAAAATATTTTTATTCTAGTTTCTGTAATATTTTGTGTTGATAATTTATTTTAAGTGTCTCGTGTTTTATTCTAGTTTCTGTGATGTTTTGTGTTGATAGTTTATTTTAAATGTCTCGTGTTTTTTATCTTAATTATTTATTTATTTTTAGTTTTATCATAATTATTTTTGTGTGCTTTTATTGTTATAATTTATTATAAATGTTTTGTTTTATCATAATTTATCATAGTGTTTGTTCTATCATAATTTACCAACAAAAGTTTAATCGGAAGAGATTTCAAAATGAAGTAATTTTTGTTTTTAGACATTGACATTGTTGAGAGTTTGATTAAGTAATCATTCACTTTGCATATTTTTTTAACTTGTTTTAACGAAAATTGAATTAACAAGAACAAAAATTTTTTTTCATATAAATACCAGCTGCAATAGAAAAATAATTTGTTTGAAAATTTTTATATTAACAATATTGTTACAATTACTTTTATAAAGAAAAAGTGAAATTTTGCAAAATATTTATTGTTATTATTTATTGATATGACTTTCCACAAATTAACACTGAATTCAATTAAAAACTCAACTGTTTACTGTTGGGCTGAAAAAAGTTCAAAAACTATTTAATAGTTTTAGTTCTTAACCTCATAAAACAAAAATCAAAAACAATTTCAACTTGTATTTTCTGTGCATGTTTATTTGTGAATACTAAGCTAAAACGATGAATTACTCAAACTGAGACATCAGTAGTAACAATGAAAATGATGGTCCGGATGAAGAGTTCTGTTTCAAAATAAAAATTCCAAATAAATTATATGAAAAAAATTTATTTTTTTAGTAGATTGTTTTTGTGAGATTTTCAGAGCCATCCAATCCACGTTTCACTATTATAAAGCAGTTCAGAACGCACATTGCTTTTAAATATCTATATTTTCGTACTCTTTTTTTAATTTTATTGGATCTCCAGATAATTCACAATTGGGAGAAAGCTATGCGCACTTTACAATTTCGGCTCTCTATATCTGTGCTAGCGCCTTCACCTTATCATTTTATCATTTTGCCAAGATTGTAGAATCTTGCCAATATTGCTAAATCAGGTCTTGTTGATCCGTTCAATTACTTCACTTTTAATGCGGAGATTCTCCTCGTCTAAATTTAAGAACTAGCTATTATTTATTGTTTTTTGAGTATACAAGAGCGAACAAAATTGTCTATGTCGTGACTAGTCCTTTCTAATCCACCATAGTACAATAAAATTTAATATACAGATAGTTTCACGGGAGTCTAAAGATGTCTTATTTTGAGTAGATACTTTTTTTTCTTTTATTATTTTAAATGTTATTTTTATTTTATTTTTTCCAATTGTTTAATATTCCAATGGTATACCAAATTTAACATCAAAGATGTTCATAATTTTATTTATTTGTTTTCTAGTATTGGAACTGGTGATCAATCAGATATTTTAAATACTAGAACAAAAGGATCAAAACCAATTATTCCAGAAGGTCGAAGATTTATTGAAGCTTCAACAAACAGTATTACATTGCATTTAAGTGCATGGTCAGATGGAGGATGCCCAATGTTATATTTCGTTGTGGAACACAAAAAGCAGTATGTTTTCTAATCTTGAGTTTTTAATGACACGAATTACGTTTTTTTTTTTTGTATTATAGGAATCAAATTGAATGGAATCAAGTTTCAAATAATGTTAAACCTTCAGGAAATTTCGTAGTTTTGAATTTAGACCCAGCAAGTTGGTACAATTTACGAGTTACCGCTCACAATAATGCTGGGTTCTCAGTTGCTGAATACGAATTTGCTACTTTAACGTCAACAGGAGGTAATTTTTTCTATAAAACAAAATTTATATTATTATTATTTTTTTTTTTTTTTTAACATTAAACGCATTGACAAGAAATCGAATTAGGTTTTATTTTAAAACAATATATAAACGGTACCTGAAACGTAGTTGATATTCATATATTTTATTTTATATATTCATAGCATTCCAAGCTGCTTATATCATTATCATTTTAGATATTAGCTTTTAGTTCAATACGTGCAAAAATAAAAAAAAATTTTAAAGTCCTTTATTTTGACTTCCTTTAACTACTACTAATAGAAGAAGTATTATAGTCGTGTCAACATTTTGGTTTAGCGTTTTCACCGGAAATAATCGTTTTGAGATTCCCTGAGTCCAGAAAATTGGCTTTTAAACATTTATCTATATATGTGTGTGTTTGTATTTGTACGTGTGGTCGCGATATCATTTTGAACGATTTATCCTGTATTGAGTGGGGTGTCCCACTTATCCTCCATTTTTCTCGAAAATAGCTCCAACGATTTGTTTTACATAATCAAATTAAAATTTTTCAGTTCTTTTTAACTTAACTCCATCAGTTTTTAAAAACCGTAAGGGCTTCCGATAGGAATGAAATATGTTGAATTTGAAGCATAAATCTAACGTTGACGAATTTGATGCATAATAACTTTATCTTACGTTTAAAGGAATTAAAAAACGAACGCAAAATAGGAATCTTATATTGAATGTTAATTTGTTTCATTCGATAACATAGTTTTTCTTTCAAATCAAGCGTCCTTTGTATTTTTCAACTATTTGTTGTAAAATACCCCAACGCCAGGATAAATTGACTGGTGTGTTTGATACACTCAAAAATTGTGCAGTTGTATATTTAGATATCTTTTTTTTTGTGATTTAGATTGATCATATACTATAAAATTCATGGGCCGAGAGAAAAATTAATTCTTATCAAAAATTAATAGTTTCTTTTTCCGAGGTGCTCATATAATATGATTCTCTACTATTTGCGTTTTTAACTATCTTTCACTAGAAACGAATATTTCGCCAATGAAAACCCACTCCAGTAAAAGTTACCCTGTTGGAGGTTAGGCATGTTATGCAATCTTAGATACAAATTAAATTGAAATTAAAATTTTGCCTTTTTTTTTAATGAATTGAACAATTTACAACACAACAATTGTTGATTGTTTCCTGATAACTGGCTTTAGTAATGATCGTTTGCCGCAATGTAGATTATTTGTTTAGTACTGTTTAATTTTCGATTTACTCTGAGAATACGCAATAACTCGTGAAGTGATAATTTTTTGGAATTAATAATTTTTATCAGTCTTTTAACCAGAAAATAAAAAATGTTATTTGAAAAAAAAAATTAGCGAATTGGAATGCAATGAATATAAAAAATAAATTATAATTTGATTTCTTGTAAACTATATACCCAGAAATAAAACATTAAACAACTATGTTTCAGGTACAATTGCACCTGCACGCGAAATTCCAAATTTGACGAATGAGGAAACAATTAAAATTATATTGGCTAATTTAAATTTGGTTGTACCAGTTGTAGCTGCAATTTTGGTTATCATAATAGCTATTATTGTTATTTGTCTATTGCGTGGAAAATCACCACATATGAAAGGTAAGCTCTTTTAAATGTTGATTTTTTTTATGTTTAAGGTACAATTCCACCCCCAGCACGTGATAACATACCAAATGTTCAACAATTTTTCCCTTGGATACCAACATGGATTGATTTAAATGTGGTGGTGCCTGCCACAGCAACGATTGTTGTTATCGTTGTTGGTATTATTGTCATTTGTGTGGCATTCTCACGACGTAATCGAGGTCCTGAACAAACACGTCTTCGAGGAGATTGTATGTTTATTGAATCAGATATAAAAAACCTTTTTTTAATTTTATTTCTTGAGTTCTTTTTGATATTATTTTTTATGGATGTATATATGATAACATACATAACAAGTTACACGATAACATGTATACTTCTCATGAAATCACTCTTATATAAAAAAACATCAGTTTTACATACAATTCGTAAATCAACTATTCAAACATCTAGCATCTTTTCTGTTACACTTTAATACTGTTGCGCACTTCCGTCTCTTTTCACGAAATCACTCTCATAGATACCGAACGGAAAGATGGTACACATCAAAAAAATACTTTCTAATAGAAAGATGATAAGAGCAGTCCATTTCATATATTTTGTTTTTTTGTTTGAGTTCTTATATCCCACAAACAGCATAGGTATATTTGTAGAGGTTGTGTTGAATTAACTCAATATCACACGTGAATGTTTTTAGATAAGTTTTATGAATAGTAAATTATAACATGCGTATGAGCATGCTTTTAAATCTGAAATAATGCAAGTGCGTAATCCTAGTAATACAATCGATAGTTTATCAACCCAGTTTTCTTTCCCTAATAAATGACATTTAATTGACGAATGGATAAGCTGTTGTTCGAAGGCGTTGAGCGCCTCTGTTTGTAGTAATTTTCTCTGGTGTTCCAAATCAAACAACCCACCCTTCGAAGGTGGCTTTAGCTATGTTCTCGGAGGTAATATCAGCAACAGGTATGGCTTCTGACCATCGTGTATCTGTACCTTTAGACGGGATAAGAGGTCCTACTATGTCTAAATGAATGTGAAAAAATCTAGAATCGTGTATTTCAAAATGACCGATTGAGCTTTTAGTATGTCGCTAGACTCTGGTACGTAGACATTGAAGGCAACTACGGGGCCAATTGATATAGTTCTTTTTGAATACCTGGCCAAACAATGCTATACATCATAAATTAGCGATAGTTCATTAAAATCTGTATCTTTGAGAATTTAACTATATTGGCTTGCCCTGAAATATGATGAATATCTGGCGTAAATTGTGCTACAAAATCAAGATGTCTAGCTTGACATGGCGATACTTTTCAGGTTCCTGTTTGAAGCAGTTAGGGGTTTCTGATTAGTAAACAAAGTAAAAGTTTGACTTTCTCATAAATAACGAAAGAGTTTGATAACTTAGTCAATTTCTTAGAGAAAAATCTAGTTGTTCATATACGCCGTTGCAAAATTATTGTTCTAACCCGCCAACATATTTATCAGAAACGTCGACTATCAAGGCTATTGGCACATCCGGCATTGGGTGTGCTAAAAGAGCGGCATTAAAGAGTTCAGATTTAAGTTATTTAAATGCACATTCTGGATCAAAAGTCCAATTAATAACGTTTATGTCGATTCTCCTGGAATGAGAAATTAAATCCAGTAAAATAGATTGTGTTCCAACTGTATGTGGGAGGCAATTTATCATGTCTTCTTCAGATTTCGGCTGTCACTGGCGGTCCATTTGTTAATATGTGATGTGTAACTAAATGTTTGATGTTTTCTACAAATGAAGATGCGTGTGTCACTGTAGGAAACTTCAGTAGAATATCTGAAAACTTACAAAGATTATTAATTGTTGAAATTTAAGTTGAATTGTTCGAGATTTGTCCAACCGAAAAGCACGCAGTTATGTTGTCGGCTAGTCTTCGATTACGAATATCGACCATTAAAATCAGCGCCAATAGGTTTTTCGATGAATGCAATAACACTAAACTGTGTTCTTACTCCTACTTTATGTTCCAGTAATCATTCGCTGTATGTTTTTATTTCGGTACCATTTGCACTGCAGCGAATATTGTGAAGGTTACATTTAGTTTTAGTTAAGATAGAATTTACGGAAATATCAGCTCCTGTATCAATCAGGACACGTGTTCCCGTAATTTTATCCATAGATAATTAAGGTTTACGAGTTTCGCCTTTACCAACGCCTCGTCTCGATTTCCTGGTTATTTTCCTTGTACTCGCAAGGATTGATGCACTTTTACGCTTTAGATTTATATTTAAAATGATACCAACAATTAGAATATCGTTTACGATAGTTGGATCGGCTGCGAATATTTCTGGTACGTTTTTTTTTTGAGCTAGTTGAGGTATTTGTTTCTGAAGATTATTAATTCCAGTGTTTGAACATTGAGTATTGACTGAAGAAATATAATTATGAGCTGGGGTAACTTCACGGGTCGGGTTGGTTTTCGGCTCCTACGTTCAACTTGTGACTAAACTACCCATGGATTTGTGGGGTGTTGTTTGCACGGGTTAGGTTGGTTTTCGGCCCCTACGTTTAACTTGTGATTAAACTACCCACTCAATATCACACGTGGATATTTTTAGATAACTTTTATCAACAGTAAAATATTACATGTGTAATGAATAAGATATGTTATGAGTGACATATGCATCAAAAGTTTCTTACAATGAGTTTGTACAACCCACTGTATTTTGACTAAATGATTAAGCCTACACCACATATTTATTATGTTTTGCGTCTGATATTTGGTATAAATTGGGTAACATAAACTTTTTGTATAAAATTTGACAATATAAAACAAAATGTTATAAATGATGTTTTGTACCAAATTGTAAAAAGACAATAATAAAAGCACCATTTATAAAATTTTGTTTTTGTATTATACATTGTGTACGAAAAAATTTTATTTTATACATTTTACACGAAAGATCACACCAGAACTTAACAAATAATAAACAATAGAATACTAAAAAGTAGATGATGTACCTACATATTTATAATTTTGAAAATTATTTTATTATTTTTAGAAAATTTTAATTCCATTTTATTCATCTATATAATGAAAAATAAAGATTCTTGTTTTAAAATATTTTTATGTCAGTTAAATAATAATTTAAAAATAATATTTTTATTTTTCAAATTATGGTTTACCCATTTAGCTAAAACTTTAATCTTAAAATGCAATTTTTATTTTTAAAAGTAACAAAATTATATTAATTTAAAATTCACAAAAAGCACTGGAATTAATTTATTATATAAATAAATTAAATTTGTTTAGATGATATTGTATACAATCAATCAGTAAATGCAAATTCAACATTGGACAAAAGACGACCAGATTTACGTGATGAACTTGGATATATTGCACCACCAAATCGTAAATTACCACCAGTACCTGGATCCAATTACAACACATGTGATCGTATCAAGCGAGGTACAGTCATAAGTAAGATGATTTTTATTCATACTAACGTTTGCACGGTGATGTAAATTTGTTAAAATATATTTATTCAATTAGTTACTATTGTTATTTATTTTTAAATATCACCAAGTGTTAAATGTTAGTGTGCATGTGTCACAACATTGCAATTTTTTCAAACAAAAGATACATGTTGTCTCACTCATTAAGATATCCCTTTCATTAATATTGAGTCATACATTTTGAAAGGGATATTCATTTGCATGCTATTATTATTTAAGTAATATTTTATATCTTGTCGAAGTAGTATCTTCAGGGCCGGTGTGTTTATTATAAGCCTGCAATATTTCTCGGTCATATTAAAAAGTTTTGTTTTGGAATCTGAATACTAAAGTTATGGTGTAATGTCAACTGCATTCGATTCATCTTAAAAACCTTTCATGATTCTTTTGTGTTTCATCAACCATTATTTTCCCCTTTTGTAGGAAACAATAAACTTTTGTGATAGAAGATTGATACTATTAACGGTTAAAAGAGGTTATAATCGACTATATTAAGCTAGTTTAAGATAGTTCACCAGAATTAATTGATCAATCAACATATGAAGTAAATTTCGAGGATAGCTAAACAGCCTACTGGAAAAGGTAGCTTTTGGGATTCTAAAAGCCACACTGTGCGCAAAAGTAAAAAAGCATGTTTTGGAAATATGGATGGATAGTTCTTGTAATTATTTGGGCATTTTTTCGGTTTTTTGAAATTTTCAAAAAAAAACGATACATTTTTTGAATTGGGTCCTGGCAAATTTTTCGTAAAAAAGGAGTTCCCGATCGATTTATACTTTTTAAAAGTTTTCCAATTTTGCTTAGTTTCGCCACAGAAATGGGCTAACATTTATTATTTTCCAATTTTTATTTTAAACACCCTCTAGCATCAAATTTTTGATATATTTTTCAGTTAAAAGGATATAATTATTAAAAATTATTGTTTGTACTACAATTTTGGTCAACATTATCTTTTATCCAAAATATATGTTTCAGCCGTAAAACTGAAAAAATTGGCAATAATGTCGAACGAAGTTAGGAGGTTTATCTTTTTTACTTATAGCGTGTCAAATATGTATTGTAGGTAAAAGTAATAAATTTAAAAGTTTTAGACCACAGAATTTTCTATAAATGGGCGTGTTTGGCCGAAGTAAGTACTTACTAAACTTACAAGCTGACTATAGCGCTTTTCGGCCAGGACTGAATATAACTGATAGTACTAAATTTAGGAATATAATTTAATTCCTGTAAATAGTTGCAAATGGATAGTTTTATAAGAAATATTTTATTAGAAGAAATATTAAATGACTTAGTGGATAATATCGATAATTTAGTGAATTAAGTGCTTGTGTATCTGAACAATGACAGATCTGTTCCAGTCCGTTTTGTTTACTGCGTAAGCACTTATTTTGAGTCCCGGCCGAAAATTTTAAAGTATAGTAAGTGACTTACTAAATTTCGTAAGTACTTACTTCGGCCAAACACGCCTAATGAGTGATCTTTTGATATAAAAACTAATTCGAGAATAGCTGCTAGAGTGCTCGAGATAAACTAATATTACTTAGAGCACTGTGTCACCCAAATTATGTTTTATTTCATTATTTTTTTGAAATTTTTAATATGAATACACATTCTTCAGTTGTCTTGTATAATTAAAATGTTTACTATTTTTACACAAATGCATGTTTTTGCTGCTAAATGCTAAATGACAGATAAAAAAGTCTAGAACATATACATTATTATATATCCACATAACTTAAATGTAAATCTTTCAAAAAACCGTCCCATTGACTAAAGAAAATCTTCAAAAATTTCAAACACAAATTTCTTCCACTTCGTTCACATTTCTGCAATGCCTTTGATTTCAAAATCTATTTTATTTTTTAACTGATCTATTCATTTTTCTTTATGAACCATAATGTTCGAACGAACTATACAATAAACATTTCAGCAATGCTTTAACCCCTTCTATTCTTCCAAAAAAAAAAAAAAAAAATTATTTACCGCATACCTACAGCCATCATTATCTAATGTAAATCTGTTATACTTTATTTAATAAAACATACGCTTGGGCTTAAATGAAAAACATACGCTTAGGTTTAAATTAAAAGAACGTGAATTTGTTTTGAATTCATTGAACGATCTCGAAAAGTATATTACCACTAATTTGGTGTCTACAAACGTCTGATATCCGACTTTTATAAACTTAAAAACATAATGTCATGACATGTTTTGGTCTGTACGATCATTATGTTTTAAAGTTTAATAAAGTGGAATTGTGCAAAATAAGTTTTAATAGAATCGACGAGTAATGGAATTCCACAAAATAAAGCTCCTTTTAATAAATTGTCATCTCAAATCAAAATCAAAACATCTGCTTATTACTTCTGCTATTCAGAGTGTTTCTGAATTATATGCATCATCTTTCAACGGTTGGTTCACTTTTAAATTTTGGTTTTGTTTTCTTTTTTTTTCTTTCAGTGAGCCAAATAAGATGCTATTAATCTTTATATGTCGAAAATTATTGTTTCATGCTTTTTGTGTAACCCCCTCCCACCAACGTATTTTTTTACAAGTTTAAAAAACTATAGACCAGCGAAGTAACTGCGTCATCTATAGACTAGATGTCTTTGTCTTACACATTGCTTTATTCAACGGTTAATGTTCTAACTTTTATAAAGGTAAACTTTATAAAAAAAAACTACCACGATAATCCTCAAATTATTATAATTTAAAATTTCACTTTCAAAGTGTTAACAAGTCTTTTTTAAGTAGCAATTAGTTCATAATAAAAATCAAATTTGGGGTTACGTTTATCATTGAACACGGATTTTACACTTTACCATAATTAGAAAATCAAAACATAACATACAAAATGGACTTCCTGTAATAATAATGCTAATGATAAAAACAAATTTTTATCACTTCGAAATTAAAATTTTAACTGTTAATGATTTTACCTTTCAAGAAATATTAAAAAAAAAATAAAATTTGTATAAAAATTTAAAATAATAATCGTACAATAAAACAATGTGTAAATAAATGACAAATGATAAAAGCCCAGCGCACACAATCAGATTTTTTAATCAGAAAGTATTATTATGTATTTGATGATAATTAAAATATAGATTAATGAAGATGAAATAAAAATTCACTCGTTATAATTCAAATTTTTACTGAATTATCGCTAATTGGTATAAAAAATTCATACGAAGACTTGAGCGCCTTAGTAGCAAAAATATAAATCATACCCACCATCAACTGATTATTTCCATAGATTTCAAAAATGCGATTAAATATTTTAATATATTATATACTGTATACACACATAGTGGTCGATATGTATGTGTGATTAAAAAGAAAATATTTGGTAATTATTTTATGTTAGTTCAACCGATAGATGCGTCTAGAGAATCAACAATTTTTAATTTTGTGGGAAAACACAAAATATAAATTTTAGTTTTATTTTTTATTTTTTTATTGTATTAGAGCAAACAACAAAATTAATCTTTAAAAAAACTATAAAAACTATTTTACAAATATTGAAACTTTTAATATAAAACAGTTATGTATACATTTTTTTATTAAAATGATAAACGATAAATTGTAAATTAAAATCAATTTTATATCGTCCTCAGTAACCAAAAGCATAACTTTTGAAACACCTTAGATTTAATTACTGTACATAGACTGGTCTATCAAAATCATATATTCTTAATATAGGACTGGAACATAGATGTGATTTGCAAGCCTGGAATGCTTTTTTACAATTATCACACCAATTAAACGGAAAAGATTTTGTTAATTAATTATGCATTGGCTCTAACTAATGTTTGCACTGCATTTTCTAAATATTTATATTAAAAATTTATTTTTCCAAAAAATTGACGTACTTTTTTTTTTGGTGTTTTTTTTCTGGGATAATTTTTAATAGCTTTGAAATTACGATTAACGGGGTGGATACTATTTTTTTCAATCACGTACCCTTAGTATTTAACAGAATTCTTGGCAAACACATTTTTCCATACTCAGCTTAAAACCAGCTCCTCGAAGAGCATAAATTATAAAATCTATGATTAAATGTTCCTTTAAATTTTTTGAAAAAATTAGAATGTCCATATAGTATGCACAAAATTCAGAAAATTTACGTAAGATATTTGATATAGTTCGTTGAAAAATTAAGAACGATATCTTTAAGCCAATTGGAAGACGTCTCTGTCTTCTTTTTTAAATGAAATAGACCACAACGCTGAGTTTACATCGAGTAAAATTTACCAGTCGTTATTTCCAGCTTTTACCGTTATATATTATACTCTTGGGAACGGTTGTGGTTCTTGAACCCCTAGTCTATTTAAATTTCGAAAATCGATACACAAGCGTGATTTTTATTTTCTTAATTTGTACGCTAAAGTAACCGGAGAAGCAAAAGAAGGTTTCGATTCTTCAATGAAACCTGTTTCCAGAAGCTTTGTTATCTGAGATTCAATTTCTTAGCTAAGAGCGTGGAAACATATAACTAATGTCTTCATTAATTCATTTCCTACTTTTTACACTTGTAAATAGTTCTTTATTTTAACTTTTTGTGGTGGAATTTAACTTTCAGCATTGACATCTTCAATTCAATTCTTTATTCATTCTTTTTTTTTTAACAATACATAGTTGTACAGAAGTCAAAAATAGAATGGGGTATATGAAGGGGAAGGTTGACTTTATAAGGAACTATCCCAGTATTCACTTTGTGCAAACCAAATAGAACACCGACCAAAATCGATTTATAATGTTGTTTACTGGTATTTAAGGACAATAAATTACCTCTGAAGTGAGAATATATTTATGATTAATATTATAATGAATTTAAAATACATTTAAAACATTCGATAAACTCACCTAAAATGAGAAATCGATTTTAAAAGTCATTTACTAAATATTACAACAATTTATAAAAATTTGGACAATCTAATGTTTGAAGCCATCTAAAATTCGAATTAAATTTGTAAATTAAAATTAATTTTATATCTTATCTCCAGCAACCACATGTAAAAGCATCGCTTTTACATGTATATGACATTGTATTATGATGCCTAACGTATTGCTATTAATAATTGAGTGCAAGTATTGCCACCATGACTAATGTGACATTTAGAGATCCACTGGTTGAACTAAAATAAAATAATCACAGAAAGCTAACTTGAAGTAGATAAGTCCTGAAAGACAATCTATATTATTATATTCTACTATCGTGACTATACCTACATTATTGTGAAACACTCCATTTATAATAAGTTTCATGACTATGGTGTGTAATTGTTTTCTATTCTAAATAGTTCTTATTTTTACTGGTAGTTAGAGTCTTTTCCAACATGAATTTCTATTACACAGTTCCAAAATATAGCTTCTATGAGTTAGTGCCGTAGTATCTTGACTTCAATAGATATGGGTATAATAAATTTTAAGTCTCCACAAAACCTTCATACCGCTAGTCCCTGATATGTTATATAAAAAACCATTAATATAATAATGCATGTTTTTCAAATTTATTTTCAAAAAAATTCAAACATTATTTTTCTTTAATTATTTTTAATTTGCCACGCAATTAAGCGAGCATATTTAATTAAATAAGCACATGAAAATGCAAAAAAAAAAAAATGGAACAGTGGAGAATTTAGATAGGCGAGAGGCTTGGCTTATTATTCCGTTGCATTTAGTTTTATGTCGATGCTTGATGTTAAATTAGGTCAGGGTTCATTCCGTTCACATTCAACATGGGATCCTCGCAGACATATGTATGAGGAATTACAACATCATGCTCGCAGATTAGGTTCCAATGAAACAGTTCACACTCATAAAGGTAAGAAAGATATCATTTCCTTTTTTTTTTGTTTTTTATGGTGATCATCTTTTAATCTAATTTTGAGTCAAAGTGTCTCTAAGTTTTTATAATTTTTGAATTTTTGCTTAAAATTTTATCTTTTTTTTTTTTTGATAATGTTATTTTGACAGAAACAAAATTAAAGAAGTAAGTACTTAAATTTAAATTTGCATGACGTTCAACATTTTTCAAAGTTGTTAAAGCACGATTTTATCCACTTGTTGAATGTAGTTCACATTACCAAAAAATTAAAATTTTCAGGGGAGTCAGAAAGTATGTTTTAAAATCCTCGAATATTTTATACCCATTAAAAAAATCAAATTGTATTGTTTATTTTGAAATTATGCAGTGTTATGGCTAGGATACTTGTTCGTTAGTTTGTCTCGGATGTTAGTTTCTAAAACTCTATGAAATATAAATTTAAAATTTGATAAGGTGTTAAACTTTATTGTAGCTCAAATCAATAGTAGATTACTGGCATTTAGCCGCGAGTTTGTTTTTAAATTTAAATAAAATTCTGAACATAAGTAAGAAGGTGGTAACATTCGCTTTCATTACCCAATATTTTCTATTTAATACAAATTTTAATATATTTAAATTGTAATAAAAAGTTTTTCAATGAAATAAGATTATTTATAGACGAAAATTTGATATCAGTAAGAGCATGTTACTCTCTAAAATCACCTCTGTGGGTCGTTTAAGTACTTTATTTTAACTTGAAAGGAGGATAAAAGCAATCTATAAAAATTCCAAATTAATAATATTAGTATAGGAACAGTCTCCGTGATCGGTAATTATTCGAATATAACTGTCGGCGCCGTTTATTTTATTAGTAACCAGTAGTTGATAGTGATAGTGATCTGTTACCTGTAATACAGTTAATTTTGACAGATCTACAACGGTTGTGATTTCTTAGGACGGGCGCACACTCTCAGATTGTCTGATCCGAAAATCTTATGTAACTAAATAACATGTATTTTATATTAGACCCCGCATACGGTAAGATTTTTAATCTTATCAGAAAATCTGATGGTGTGCGCCTAGCATCAGAATTTCTGATATTAAATTTTATTTTATTACGAATTAATTGTTTTTTATATGACAAAGAGGTATCAAGTATCTCTTAAATAAGAGATACAGTTGGATAATATTTTAACAAATGGTAGTCTAAGTATAAGGTAGTCCATAGTTCGATAATATTTTAACAGATGGTAGTCTAAGAATAAGGTAGTCCATAGTTTGATAATATTTTAACAGATGGTAGTCTAAGTAGTCCGGCAAACGTTGCTTTGACATATCTTCACTACATAGTATAAAACAAAGTAGCTTTCTCTGTCCTAATATCCCTATATATGCTTAAATCTTTAAAACTACGCAACGGATTTTGATGCGGTTTGATTTAATAAATAGAGTGATTGAAGAAGAACGTTTATATGTATAATAACATCCATTAAATAGCGGACAAATACTGTTATTTTTGAGGTATCTAATGTGATGTCGTAAATAATTACATTTTTTCCGCTTTCATTGCAAACGCAGTCTGAACTCTACGATATTTATCAAAATTATGTACTCAAAGTATTGTACACATTGAAAAGGTCTACAGAAAACTTCGTGATGGTATATGTCTATCTCTTATGGATATCCCACAATAACATTTTTTTTTCATTTACTTTTTACGACAAATAAAGGCTAATTTTCGAAGCGATTAATTTTTAATTATTAATTTAATATCTATATAAAAATAACCGTCATCTGCTACAAAATTTGTATGATGCGAGGCTAAGGCCAAACACCGCCCCGTGGGTCAAAGGGCCGAGGTACCGGGTGTCTACACCAAATACCGGGTCAAAATTTCGTGTTTCGTACTTTTTGCTGACGCAGAACCAAGGTCGTAGGCAAACCCAGAGGTACGCATACTAAATACGAGGTGTAAATATAAAAATTTCGTGGTACGGATTTCCTACAAGAAATACCTAATGACTCGCAATAAATACCGGTTGCCCCACAACAAATACGGGGTGCTCCAAATTGTCACAGCAACGCGTGTCCGGGTCTGCTAGTATTATATAAAAACTATAGGTTAAAAAACAAACGTTAAAAAACAAACGTAAAAATAAACATAAAAAATGTCTACATTATAATCATCTTTCAACTAGCGATAATAAGCCAAATAACTAAGATTATTTCCGGCTATTATTAAATGACCGGCTATTCGAATGTTAATTTTGTCGGCGCATTATTAGTTGAAAATATTCGTTGTTGGCACCGGTCATGGAGATAGTTCCATTAGTATAGATATTCTACCCTTTCTTAATAATTTACCATCTACCCTTCATTCATAATTATGTGTTGTATCTCAGCAACAACAAAAATGCGACATCTAAATCTTTCCCACCCATTTAAAATAAAAAAGTACACACTTTGATGTTAAATTTTTACTTGATTTAATTTCCTTTGATTAAAATATTGATTTTAATAAAAGTATATTACAAAAAAAATATTATTATTGCATATTTTATAATTTTAAATAAGTTAAATGTAAGTTGTTTTTTTTGCCGAGTATGTTTATTGAATCACTTGAGTAATCAACACTAAAGACGAACATCACTTGAGTAATCAAAAGAACAATAAGACAAACTGTCGTTCTTAAAGAAATGTTTCAAACAAAAGCTGTGGAGCTTAAAATATTCTATGAACATTCAAAGTTTGAAAAAAAACGGTAAAGCCATGTTCAAAAAAAGCAAACAACCTGGAAATAATACAGATAAAGTATGAAATAATACATAAAAATACGGATGGTAATTCGATTTTAATCAATGGCTTCGCGCCACGACTCGAGATAATATGAAGACATAATATCAAGTTTAGTGAATTTTGAATAGAGTTCGATACAATATACAATACACATTTCACAGAGACCAATTTGTGAAACCCACTTTTTAAGATTTAGGAGACCTTAAAAAATGTTTTTTTGGGTGAAAATTCGATATAGAAATTTTGACGCGTTTACTACCAGTAAAAGAAAGTAAAAAGTAATTTTTAGATTATTTCAATATACAGAATCGGTCCTCGAACTTCCTTCTGAATCATATTTAAACTTTCCATTTGAAATATCATTAAAATAAAAAACTAATGACGTAACAGCTCTACCCGTTTAAATAATATTTTTAGGTATGGAAGATGAAATTTGTCCGTATGCCACATTCCATTTATTAGGTTTTCGAGAAGAAATGGATCCAAGTAAAGCTATGCAATTCCAAACATTCCCCCATCCAAATGGAATGTCAGTTGGACACAGTGGAACAATGGGCCCTAGCGGAATACCACCGAGTCAATTACATTCACGCAGCGGATCACAATCAATGGTATGTAATTGATGATAGTGAAAAATAAAAAAAGTTTGAGAGTGGATTTGGCTAATTGAAAAAGTTAATTAGAGTAACTAGATGTCCCATACGAATAAAGCACAGTTTTTCGAAATCTAACGAAAAAAAAGGGGACGAACAAGAAGCGGAAAAGGGATGTGCGTTCGCACGCCTTTCAACACCTCATCATGTCATAAAAATTATAAAAGTTATCGTCAATATAATCCACTACGCGGGCTTTTCTTTCATCCTTTGGAATAATGTTTCGATAAAACACTGTACATAAATATTTCAATAAAACATTATAAATTAAATAGTGGTTTCGACCAAGTAAACATGAATATTTTATCGTTTCCTTTAACATATAAATGAAAAAAAGCATTATTATAATACATAATGAAAAATATTATTGAAAGTCAATTTAATGTTCCTAGCTTCCCTCAAACTTAAAGATTTTATGAAAAAGTTCAATTGAAAAATTTGATGCTATGGAAAATCGAATTTGAATATAACTTGGTAAGAAAGTTAGGTGATTTCGAAAGTTTTATGCAAAGTTAGGCAAAAATTATTGGTTTGAAAAGTAAGGAATGAATAAATTGTTTTATTCATTATTCGATAAAAGAATACAAATAAAATATTAACAATTTACAAAAACAAAATGATACATGTGTGACCACAACAGATAGAAAGTTTTCTCTCCTTCTCACTCTTTTAAACACAAGTCTCGCTCTCTAACTTTGTTATTAAATCATATAAAATCATGTTTTGTTTCTACCTATAATTCAGGCAGGTGAAAAAATAAATAATAAATAATGAAAAAAATTCGAATAATTATATAGAGGATATTACGATATCCGTGGCGCGTCGATTTTTTTATGAATTTTGGTAAAACAAGCCAAAATAAGATGAAAATGCAAAATAATCAATTTTCGAGTTTTCGTCTATTTTTCGAGTTATCGACACTTTTTTTTAGAACTTATCGTGTTTATGTCATAAATATCAATATTTAAAACATGTCACAAGATTTAATTATTATTTTAAGTTAAATAATTTAAATACAATTCAAGCCTAAATAACTCAAATAATAGAAATTTAATTCGTTTAAACGAAATCAACACTTGTATACAATTATTACAAATACATGTACGCCATTTTTAACTGTTATTAACCCATGCATATTTGTGGTATGTAGTTTGCACAGATTGGCTTTTGGCCAATACGAACAACCTGTGATTAAACTACCCATGGATTTGTGAGGTGTATTTTGCACGGGTCGGGTTGGTTTTTATCACCCCACATCTTCACTATGTATTCAACAATTCAGTACACAAGCGGAAATTATGTTTATAAATTTTTTAATGTCGGTGTCAGCTCTAAATTTGTTATTTAGATGAAAAATTTCATGCTGGCCGAGTGATTCAAAAGATTCAAGTTTGATTCCTAGAACATGATTTTTATTACCAAATCTCTATTAATTTAATTAATACATCCAACACTGAAACCCTGAAATAAAATCAATTTCCCTTACGATTTCAATTCGTAAAAACTTTTGAAAATAATCTCGTATAATCTAAAATATTACCTACAAAGGTTCTGATTAAACGTATAAACAAATTTTTAGCCACGACAAAATGGACGTTATGGTCGAATGCCAAGCCAAGGAAATGGATCAGTATTTTCTCCAGGACCTGAATATGATGACCCAGCAAATTGTGCCCCAGAAGATGATCAATATGGTTCACAATATGGTGGTTACGGTGCCCCATACGATCATTATGGTAGTCGTACATCAGTAGGTCGTCGTAGTGTTGGATCTGCACGTAACTTGCCAATGAATGGCAGTCCTGAACCTCCACCACCCCCACCACGTAATCATGATCCAAATAATTCTTCATTTAATGATTCAAAAGAGAGTAATGAAATATCAGAAGCAGAATGTGATCGTGATCATCTAGTCAGTGCACGAAATTATGGAGGTTTGTATCTCTTACTTAATACTGATTTCTTATGTCATCACCATCATCTTCATCGTCACTTAATATTTTAACAATCATCACAAACACACATTTTGAAACCACTCACAACATCCATTTAGGTGTAGTTTAGATTTAATTGGCTTTAATCATAGTCTAAGAACCGGCAAATGTTTCATTATAATATTTCAGTATGCGTTATATTTTGGCAGTATTATAACTATTGAAAATTGAGTACCTGGTTTTCTAATAAAAAACATCTTCTAACGCTTTATTAGGTATGAATGGGAGAAAATGTGTAATTTTCCTAATTTAAAACACTTCCAAATATATTCTTCCGTAGCAAACCACATATTCGATTTTATTTTCATTAATTATTTTAGTTGGAAAAATTGGAATGTTTTCGATTTAGTAAAAATCGAATGAAAATACTGATTCCGATATATATTTGTTTGACTTGACTTTCACCAATTTAAAACCCTTGCAAAACAGGTCACTTTCTAAATCAAAAATTTTTTTTCTTATCAATTTTAAACACATTGCTTTTTAAATCAATTGCAAATTCATTGACATCGTATAATATTTTCTCTCCATTGTCTCAGACAACTTTTGGCTGAACAATTTTTGTTCCTGTTTCACTAATCTATTGTATAATTAGATTAACTCATAAAATATTTTCATGTTCTGCAAAATTACTACCTTACGATATTTAAGTGGGCTTAAAAGTGTTAAGTTCTTTCTAAAAATTTTCAAAGATAACACAGAACTGCACAATTGCCGATCATCTCTAAATTAGTTATAGCCAATATCGACATTTAATGAATATGAATATAAAACGATTAAATCTGCTGACGTCGAAGTGGCGGTACGAAGGAATCGAATTCAAATATTTTTTTCCTGTGTCGAATTTCAAAAAGCCTTAATATAAGATAATATAAGATAATGAGAGGGGTACCGCAGCTGCATCCCTTGCATCTAAACCTTTTGGTCATCTGTGCCATCCGTTAGAACACTATCACCTGAAATCGAGGATACCTACTGGCTCAAGATGCATTGAAAGAACCATCCAAAAGGTGATGCTATAGGATCTTATTGAGACTTGAGGTCACGTAAAATGCTCAAAGATTCTCCACCGGACTTGTTCCCATAATAGATGGATCAAGAGTTGGAGACCCGAACATTCAATATCTAACACCTTGAAGATTTCTACAGATGCAAATGCCGTGAATAGAGGTTTCATCATCCTCCAGACACTACCTACAATTAGGATCGTCTGAGATTTTCAAATTATGAAAGTGATAGCTCAACCGACAGTGTTCTGTCAGAAGACCCACTATTCTTAACTATACTCTGATAAGTTTCAATCGGGAACACTTAAATGGTTCAGCTGTGGTAATACAAAACTTAGTCTATCGCATGTCATCCGTGAAGTCCCACCAAGCAAGGTGCGTTTGTCTCGGACCAATGCACTAATAACTAGACAGCTATTGCTATGAAAAGATAGATAACGTATCTGTATCAGCCATTCTTTGAAGATTTCTTTCATTCGAAGACAGTAGATGTCAAAGTACTTTTGCTGTATTTGAACAGCCCTAAATGGTTTATGGACTGCTCGATGGGTTTAATTGCCATTAAAATCTAACCTAATGAAACCCTTTAACGTTTTTGTGTGAATAGTCGACATAGCTCATTTAATTACTTATTTCGTTGTGTGGACAAAATAAGCCTGGCAAATATTACGTGTGTAATACCAACAAAATACGAATCATGCTGAATTATTTAAAAAAAAAAAACAAATCTTTGCCAGTTCTCCGTCTATATAAACAAACAAAAAAGTAAGAAACAAAAATTAAATTTGTCTATTTTTACAGACAATAAGAGTGGTAAGTTTAAAATAAAACATAATGTTCGTTTAGTTTGACAGAAATAAATCAGTTATGAATTATGAAAAATCAATGTTCTTTGATTTGATTCTGAAAAATACAGAGTTGTTCCAGAATATTATGTACAAAGATGTATTATTTTTAAATATTCTCTTTTTTTTTTTTTAATAATATTTTTTTTTTTAATTTTGTAATTGGCATCATGATGTAAATAATTTCAAAAATTGTAGCATGGTATTTTTTTTAATTATTTATATTGGCATAAATAAGATTTTTGTTTTAATGAATATAAATTTTGAAAAATCAATTAAATTTTTGCATTTTTTAAATTTAATACAAATTTTTTGTTTGCAAAATTTTTAAAAATTTAGGTCTGTTATTTTTTATACAATTTTTCGCAATTAGAAATAGCATGGAAATAAATTGTTTTGTTTCAAAATTGACATGTCTTATCATACAGTCTCAATTAATTTACTATTTTGCTTTTATTAAAGTGTAAAATATTTTTTATTTTAGCTCTGGGAAAATTCAAATTTAATTAAAATTTCATATGTAGAATGAATATAATTTTTTCGCTATGGTAAACTATAAACAATAATGGGTGGTAATGATCGAATAATTCATGAAGATAGTTTTAAAAAGGAAATTTGAAAGTTTACTGTGTTCTACAGATCTTTTTAAAATCTGTTTTTTAGGAAGTGCATGATCAGACGCGTATTTATGGATGCAATGTGCTATTACGTATTTTATAATTATTTCAATCTAGTCGTAGAACCTAAAATTGTTGTCGACTACCTATTACCAAATTCAAGAAATGTTCATTTACCTTACAGCCCCCCTACAAGAAAATTCACCTGTAGACGTAGTATATTTCTTTATCTCGAATTTCATAAAATTTAATTTGTTTCTCGGAAAAGAATTAACCAGAAAAATTTTAGTTTCTTCAAACTTCTTAATTTTTTTTCACAACCTGTTTTATGGATTACAACTTCTCGGTGGAAATGACCTACGGTCACCATATTCTAAAGACACGTCTCAAACACATATGCTGAAGACCTGAACTTGATTTACTTTACTTAATTCTTTTGATGTCTAGAGCACACAAAGCTGCAACTAATGATCTCCATCTCACTCGGTTTAGTACCATGTATTTGAACTCGTGCCAACACTCTTCTTCCTTCAGGATCTTAATTTCTACGGCTCTCCGACAAGTGATTCTTGGTCTTCTAGATTTCCACCTACCCTGAGGATTGCAGTCCGTGGCATGGTTGCTCATTTCAAAGGAATATTTGCGGAGGATATCGCTAATTATTCAAAACTTTCTCCTTTTGAAATTTTTACCTAACCAGCTACTGAGGTGTTCCTCAAAGTTCAGAATGCCTGACCACTAGTTACAAATTTATTGGTTGTTTTTTACGTCTCCCGATCATAATGTCTAGATCATATCACTTAGGGTCTATGTAATAAAAGCAAAATAGTTAAAATTAACCAAACTATTTAAAAAGAATAGATTATATTTTTAAGTATCAAAATTATAGCATGATTAAATTATGTGCCCGTTTTAATTTGCAATTATTCTTTCATTTGCAAGAAATAATATTCCAAATTTAATTTTATTCTTCTATTTATTTGATTTATGTTCAAGGTTCAAGGTTGTTTCACATACTCAGGGGCACAGATAACAAAAATGAATATCAAATAAAACAGACCTTTAAATATTCTACGCTATAAATCAAAAACAAAAATTTGATATCTGTCTTTCGTTGTAACTATTTACTGTATGTTTTTATTTTGATTCATGTAGGTTACCGCACAGGCAACAACATATGGTCAATATCTCGGTATGTGAAACCCATATATTTTAATATTTCTTGCAGATGGAATGATGGTTCGTTATTAACAAATACTAATAAAAAATAAAAAGGAAATGATACAGAATTGATTCAAAAGCATTTATTTTATTAAATAACCATGTTTTTTACTTATTTCTGTTTTTTAATACAGTTGTGTTTTTGGTTTTTCTCCCTTTTTGTGTTCTAACTTTTGAAATATAAAACCCCAGCACACAGGGAATTAATTGGTGCAGCAGTTTTATCAAAATTTAATTAAACGGTTCATAATTATTCAATCTTATACCAGAATCTATTTCACATTTGTTAAAAATTACTATCACATTTTAAAGTATTAGAATTCGTGAGTTTTTTAATTCTTCTTAGCTCAAGATAATTGTTTTCAGTAGTTTGTTATTATTATTTAATGCATCCATATTCAAAAACAACGATAGAGGGAACATTTCTTACTACAAGAGAATAATTCCCTGTATGCTTCGGTTTTTAAATCTATTATATGTGTTTTATGTTTTTGTTTTGGTCTTAAAGTGTTTGTGTAGGTGTTGTGAATAGTTCATTTGTTTTCAGTTAATATGAGAGCAGGCAACAAGGATGGCATGACCACCGAAGAAATGCGCAAACTGATTGAGAGGTCAGTAACATGACTAACCGCCCTCAAAAATATAAAATTATCCAATCAAATATTAAATCATTTTAACCATTTTGTGGTATTTGTTTTATTGCAAAATTGACATATCGCTTATATTTTTTACTTACCCTGTCTTCCAAACACAGGAGTTAGACGATATTTTATCAAAATATTTAAATGTTGTCCATCAAATCTTATTCCAAAGTAAATACGCGACAGGGAAAAAATTATCTAAAAATGAAAATCTTCTACGCATGTCGGTTTTTAATATTAGCATGATTTAACTTGCATAAGTTTAGTATAGATACAAAGTTTTAGGAGATACAAAGTTGTCAAATGTTTATTAAATTCTATATAAACTGTAATCTACTGTCCATAACTTTCCTCTAACAGTCCATCTCTTTCTTCCTATTTTCATAATTATTTTATGGACACAGCTCCTAAAATATAATGATATATCTGGCAATTTTGAATAAATTATGATCACAGACTTAAACAAAATAATACATAGTTAATTTATGATTTTCTAATTGGTATGACACCTCAAGCGAAGATAATTGCAGAGTTCTGTATTACCATAATTTTAATTTAGGTAAAATAATGTTGATAAATTTGATGAAGTAACCTCGGTTATTTTAAATTTTTTATGGAATTATCTCACATAACTTTATTTATAGTTGAATTCATAATGGAAAACCTTTTATTACCTGATTACTTTCGTTGTAAAAAAATTTAAAACAGCGGAATCCAAATTTTCACGTAATATCAAATGAATGTCAAATCATTATGTTTTACCATTTCTTATTCAAATGCTAAGAGTGTATGGGACGTTTAAACAGGTATTATTTAGTTTACAGTCTTAATATAATTTTTTTTATATAATGGATAACATTTAAACAATCTTGGTTGTATATCCGTAAATTTTTTTAAAAATATTTGTTAAAAACAAAAAAAGGAAATACCACCTATTCAAAAATTCATAATAAAAATCGTTCATTATTCCATTTTGCACTCATTTGAATAATATTTTAAAAATTTATATACTAACATATTTTTATTCTATTATATATACTTCGCCTCTCAAACAGGAAGCAGTAAGTTATGTCTTATAAAGCTTGTAAAGCTAAAAAATACTAGGAGAATACTTGAAATTTGTTAATATTGAATTATTCTTTTAAAAATTCTTCTCCTATTATTTATACGCAATTTAAAAAGCATCCTTTTCACCTAGATAATGTTTATTATTTTTTATAATTTTATCATATTGATGTTTTATTTTATTAATTGCACATAAAATCAGTAATGCAATTACAATGCTTCATTATTTTATTTTTTTAATATTCCGCGATTAGATATAAAATGATCGGTCTGTAATAACTATGTATAAATTCTAAATACATTTACGTAATTTTTTACAATTTATGTTTTAACATTTTAAATAATTGCTTTTATTTAATCGTAGGCTAATTATCATTGCTGTTTGTTTAATATATTAGACATCACATTAAAAAAAAAAAAACGGCGTTGATGTAGTAAAAAATGAACTAATTACTCGTACTGCATTTTAAATTTAAATTTACTACACAATAATAATCATTAAAAAAATAAGAAAAGTTAGCTATGTATTTTACGCAATTAAAGTTTTCCAGAAACAGTAGTGCTATTTAACCGGCTATTTGAAAGTTTGAAAAAATTTAAATTTAAAGCAATAGAATCATTTCATAATATTTTAAGTTATTTATTTAAATAAAAATTGGCCAAAGCTAATTGGAAGATTGACTTCTTCAAACCTAAATTATAAAATTTAAATAAAGCTCTCTTTAATTAAATATTTTTAAGTTTAGATAGTTTCCAAACAATAGAAACTGAATTATTTGCCAAAAACTTCTGTTTTTTATTCTTGAATTACACTCGATTTAAAGTTTGGCTTTCTACACGTCAATATAAGATATATAACAATTGGATTCTCTGTACAAATGTTCAGTACGTTTTAGAAAAAAAATTTTAATTATTAATTTACATTAGTTCAATTTTTTACCAGTGCAATCGCATTGATACATCAAAATCTAATTTGAACCTACGCTAAAAATCAATTTTACATCTGTGTTTGTAATACAAAATGTCACTAACATCATATAACCTTATTTACATTCGCAAATATCAATGTTTCGTTTTCATCAATGTCCTTTTAAAAAAAATTTATTTTCACTAAACTATTTTTATACAGAAACGAAGCAGGGATGCAACAACACCACCAAAACGGGGGACTCCTCACAACCTACGATACTGTGGCAGTGTAATTTGTAAACAATTACAAACAAAATTCTTAAAAACCATCTATATCGAGGCTGGAAAAAACACAGCGTTCCTGCAAGCCCTTTCTCTCATCGCTCATTTTTTAATAATAATAATTTTTCTATACATAAATAACATACACAAATGTGCTTTCAAATATAACTTTTTAGTTTTTGTATTTATGTTCATCGATATTAGGTAGGCATTTACAAAGATAAAGGCATATAATTAGTTAAGAGTAATTATAACACTCTGTTATTTATCTAATTTTTTGTTAATTTTTATTCTTTATTAAATTTTATTTTGTAGGTTCTAATCTTCGTTATAAGATTCGATTTTTTAAAACCTATTCTTTGTAAATGTATATATAACAAAAATCTTGAATAAGATTCTTGTTAAAAACTTGTTTTTTCATATGATGAGAAAAGCTGTAAATATTTTATAAATCAAAAGTAACATCGATAAAAGGCAAGGCTTTTAGCTAAGAATTTATGAATTAATATTTCATTCACTAAAGCATACTTGAGTGCATTTAGCGAAATTGTAAAAAAATATATATATATAAACAATTTCTATTTGACTTGATTTTAATTACAAAATTTTGCTATATAAACTTTTCAAGATTTCTTCTGAATACATTTGGAAGTTTTAAAATCTACTGCAAATATTATTTTTGAAAAATCCTGAAATCCCGAATTTTAAAATGGAAAAAATGATTACGTAGTTTTAAAACTTATACATTTGATTGTTTCATAAACATTGGCTTCAATCAATGCAAAAAACAGCATTTTTGATGTTGAAATATTAAGTCTTCCATTTAAATTCGATAATTATTAAATTAATAACAATCAAAGTTAATTTGGACACCTGGCATATTTTAATTTTATCTTAAAAATAAATTTTAATATTATAATATTTTTGTAAAATAATGATCGTACACCAATAATAGTAAGCCTATAAGAATGTATTCTAAAAAATGCTTAACAAAAAGCGTAAGAACTTGGGATGCAAAAAATCGTAGTGGAATTTCTCCAACTAAGATATGAAATGCACGAAACTTCACAAAATTTGAATTTAGACAGTCTATTTATTTTAAAAATAAAATTAAGTCAAGAAGAACGTATTCAGTACAATTTAACTAAATGCACTCAATTAAATGATATTTTCATATGTGAATCAACGTCCGTCTGTATATGTTTCCACGCATACTCTTTTTGTTTCATAATTTTGAAAAACCTTAAGTATCTGAGGAACCAAAATGTAACAAATTAAAAAAAATAACAATTGAGATAATTGATATTTTAACTAAGGCTCAACATACATGTGATATTTTGAGAATATATTTTTCTTTTAAATAAATGTAGCGACGAATTCGTTGGTGAATAACATCAGCATTTTTACTTATTCATTTTTTGCCTGTAGTTTGAAATGGTCGGGTCGATGTTAATAAACAAAAACCAAAATCAAATGCAACAAATCATTTTTGTCAAATGCGCACTTAAAATATTTTTAACCTAAATGTATCGATGTAGTTTTTAAATTAACTTTTCAGGGCTATTCCTCTATTTTTTATTTTATAAACAAATTCTAGATTTAAATTTTCTTCGCTTTTTATGTTTATTAATTACATGCATTATTAACCATTACATAAAAAAAGTTGGTAGAACTTATATTTTTAATGAGCATGTTTGAAAACTTGTAACGGTTTTTAGTTCATAATTCCCTTGGTCCGTTTCACAACATTAATTAAGAAAATGCTTATTTATACGTTAATGGGTAAATAATCTCGAAATTATTATGCGTTCAAATAATCCTTCAATATGGTTATCGTAAAAATGACGATTAGAAAATCACTCATACTCTGCACTAACTTGTAAATTTAACACAAAGAAAATCTGGCCCAACCATAAAGTATCGGCTAAAAATTTTGATGGCAATGCATTCAAATCTTTTTTTGTGGCTATATCGTGTTAATGAATGGGATTTGTGAACATGGGGTTCATTTTGATTGAATGGACAATTAAACCAAAATTTCTTGCCTACAAGCCATTTAATTAAGGAAAAACAGAACTCTTAATTTGATTTGTAAACTTATCTTCAAGGCAACGTGATATTAACAATAATTTTGAAGTTATTTTCAAGTTAGCGTATAAATTACTATGCTATAACATTAAGCCGACTGTAGTTTTAGTAGAACGAATCAAATTTCAATTTTTTATTACCCATTTTTATATATTTAAATATAAAATGAAAATTATATATAAACAAATGGTGGAGTTAATATTTTCTTGTTTTCAAAATTATTTTCTAGAATAGCCCTTTATGTTAAAAAAAAAAAATAAAGAAAAAACGCTTGTTTAATAAGAATATTGTGTTGTGCCATAACTTTGTCTGTACATTTTTTAATAATATTGTTCATACATAAGAAAAAAAAAACATGATTAAGGTAATCTTCTGTTGTGTCAAATGTTATGGGAAATTTAGATTAAATAATATTTAAGAAAAAATGTTTGACACCCAACAAAAATTAAACATATTTAAAAAACAAAATAAACTTCTTTCTGAAAAAGAAACAAAAATATAATTAGAAATTAAATTTAAAGCCTATAGCATTTCGATATTATCACAAATTACAACAAAAAAATTAATACCATTATTAATGTTAAAATACTATCTTAACTAGCAATTAAGAAACTTTATAACTACAGTAATTAATAAATACAAATTAAAATACCATTATCTGATGGATCAGATAAAGTCTGTTCTTAAATTAATATTCAAATGTATTAAAAATTCAAAGCATTTATATTTCTTTCAAAATTATAATTTTTGCCATTTTCTTTAATAAAAAGTCAGATATGGATCTTTGAATGTACGCTACCATGTTAGAGACTTGTTAAAAGTTAAATATTAAAGTTGATTTAAAAAAAAAAATAAATAAATAATAAGAAACTAATGTAAGTTACAGAGAAACTGCACAGGTTTAGACCAAATTGAAACAAGATAATATTATATTGTAAATATAACAATTCAAAACTATTCTTTTAGACTTTTTTAAACTAGAAAACATGTGATGATTTCCAGCAGTTTTTTAGTAAAAATGTTTTTTTTTTTTTTTTTGCTACAGTTCTATCTCAAACATAATAAATTGGAAAAATTTTACTAATTACAAAATTTAAGAAAAGTATCATTGATGGCAGAAATATGAAATTAAGCAAATATTTTAGTTCAATTTGATCAATTTTATTGAAAAATGTGATGTAAAAAGTAAATATCTTTGATTTTAATAATTGCTTTTTTAGTATTAAGACAAATTTACATCTCCAAGGGAGTTTCACCGGCGTCTTTAGCTTAATTTTTAACTGCTTAAAGAAATGGACAATTAATCAGTCTTTAAAAATTTATGTATATTTGAATATATTTTCGAAGGTTTAATACATTTTAATATTATTTTAAAACTGTATACTAGATGTAAGGGTATTTGATTTTTAAAAAGTAATACACAAGAAGGTGGCAATTTTATTAAAAACTAATTAGTATATTTGTATTAAAATTACATTATATATTCAGAAATTCATTAAAATCTTTCCCTCGTTCGTGTTACTCTTACTAAAATCATATACCAATACATATCAGTATATTATACATAATAGGAATACCTAAGTGTTGTATGTATTATTAGTCATTGCAAAATTATTGCTTCTTTGATAATATTATTGATAAAAAAAAAGTACAATAATAATAATTTTAAATTAAACACATATTTTTGTCCCGTCACGTCATTGCGCGTTTTAAAGCTATCGAACGCATTTTTTATATATAATTGTGTATTGTGTATAATTGTAGTAAGTTGTAAGTAATCGTTTTGTAGCCTATTTTGTTTACGATTAGGTTTGTTTAAATTTTTTGTTTGTTTCGTTTTTAAACGTTCGCGTAGCAGCATCAGTGACAAAATCTGATACATCGAAGGGTAATAAAAAAGTGTGATTATTTTAAAATTGAATATTATTTTATAAATATACATAATTACTAGTTTAGGGATGTAATAAACATCTTGCATAGACAATATTTTGTCTATGTGTTACCGAACTATTATAAAACTATCTGATTTTAACTATAGCTATATATATATAAATATAATTAATCTAGATTATAAGCAATGATCAAGATCTGTAATATCTATCAATTTAAAATTATCGCATGTAATATTAATGATCCCTCAATAAAAAATGCGATTGTGTACAAATAAATTTGTTTTATTTTCCTTAAAACAATATAGTCCATTCATGATTGGCCATATATACACAAGGTAGGTACAGTATACTGGTAAATGAAATAAAACATGTATGTCAACTTCGTGAAACAACTTATCCCAATTAAATTCGAAATAGGCTCATAATTAGCCATTAAATGTGTAAAAAAAAATTAATCGTTGTGGAGAAAATTAATGTTTCAATAAGTTAGTTCATTGTCAAATCAATTTTGATAATTCACGAACTTAAACTTACTTTTTAGGTTCAGGTCACGCTACCACGCTACCTATAGAAATTGAATATGACTTTTTTATCAGGGTTGTTAATTTACTGATTTGGACAGTACATTAATCCGGTATATAAAAATTTGAAGTCTCTTTTCAACTCCTTAGGGAACGAATTTCAAAAAATCTTATCTTAGTGCCTACTTTAAATATGCAAAATTTCAACATTCTAGGCGAAGCGATTTCGACTCTGCATTGCTATTCCAGTCGGCCAGATATTTCCTATTATATTTAAAATTTTGAATAGGATTGGATAGGAAATGATTTCCTATTCAAAATATTTAAGTAATACACTTTAAAAAAAAAAGTAATTTTGTAAAAATTTGTTTAAATTTTATCTTTGTATATGGCTTTAATGAATTATACATCCAATGTAAATAGTAAATATGTTATGATTATTGTCTGTATATTACAGGCGCAAAAAAATACTGCGTAATAGTAACCCTCGACGTCAAGAATGCGTTCAACTCGGCCTGAACATTCTTCACCAGATGCAGGTTCGAGCATACTTCCTGAGGATCATCGGCAGCTACTTCTCGAACCGTGTCCTTTCAGATGACACGGAATCAGGAATACGGCCATACAACGTCACCGGCGGTTTCCCGCAGGGTTCGATTCGTGGGCCCCTCCTGTTTAACATCATGAACGACGCCGTGCTGAATCTGACGATGTCTGAAGATTGTACATCAGTGGGATTTGCGGACGAGGTGGCAGTTGTAGTAGTCGGTCAGTACCTGGAAGAGGTCACGTTCAAGGCAAACAGAACGGTCTTGCATAGTCGGTGTCATTGAAGGTGGTGAACGTATTGATCTGGATAATTTCAAACACAGGAGGACCACGACAGAGCTGTAGACAGCTCCTCTCAGCGGTCACCAGCTCGATGCTTTTGTACACCGCACCAAACTGGTCGTCGGCCATGGATGCCGCTTGTTACGTTCGTCCGATGATCAGCGTCTACAGGAGAAGTACACTGCGCGTTACATGCGCCTACCGCATCTTATGATGCTGTGTGTATAGCTGATCTCCCACCAATCCACATCGATGCGGATGAGTGACGGAGAATCTACCATCGAAGGCAGAGTGATACGAACGACACAGAAGAGAGATGTCGCACGATAGAGATGTGGCAACTGCGCTGGGATCATCGCGAAACGGAAGATGGACATACCAACTGATCCCAGGCATCGCGATGTGGTTCAGCAGAAAACAAAGAGAGGTTGACTTCTATGTCAAGCAGCTACTAACCGGATATGGAAATTATCGAGCCTACCATGCCAGGTTCGGACTGGACTTCAAACCAGCGTGTCTGAGTTGCCCAAATGTAGAGAAAATGGCGGAGTACATTTTCTTCTCGGGCCCCCGTTTTACTGCAGAGAGAGCGGAACTGAACGGTCCAGTGCCATGGTACGCTAGAAAACCTCGTCTGCCTGATGGTTCGCTGTGAGGAAAATTGGAAGGCCGTGGCCGATGCAGCGGCCATGATGTTGAAGATTCTCCAAGTAGATCGACCAAAGAGACATACACAGCGACAACAACGAAATAGTCTGTAGTAAGCCAGTCCTCCCCGGGCGAATTAAGGCCTGACAGCGCTTCCACGTAGGGTACAACGGAGTAGTTAGGGTTTTAGGGGGTATGCCTAGCCCGAGCCCCGAGTTAGGAAAGTTTCCGGTTAGTGCATATATATATATATATATATATATATATATATATATATATATATATATATATATATATATATATATATATATATATATATATATATATATATATATATATATATATATATCAAGAGGGGGGAATGCATTACTGCACTAACCGGAAACTTTACTGACTGCGGACAAATGCAAAATAAATAAATAAATGTTTTAATAAATAATTATACTAAAATTAAAATTTAAAAATTAAATTTTTTAAAATACAAACAATATTTTATTATTTATGAAACCACCTAAAAGTTATAAATTAATCTCATCCGAAGAAGCACAAGAGATAGCGACACATTTTTGCCTGTCGTGGATCCAAAATAAGCTTTGCGCCATAAACACAATTAAACTTTTGATAATGCTTAATCATTTAACTCGAGCAGCTTGAAATGCGAGTATTATTATATCATTACTTCATAATTTTATCATTGCTTGATCTATTTATTTTGTTATCCAACGACAAAATTATTTTTTCGATTTTATTATTAAATGCAATAATAACTAAAGCTAGAGTTTTTACCCTCCCAAGGTTGTTGATATATCGCTTTAAAATATTTTAGAAATCCATGTATTCTAGCTAATTATTCCCATTCAGCCCAAAGCATTTGTATAGCTTTTTTTAACCCCAAAGATAGACGTAGGTTTTGTCATGTGTGGTATTCCCTCGTGCGTAAACATCCAAGAGAGGTTCAGTATATTTAATTGCTGCAAGTTCAAAAAAAATTTTCAATCAGTTTTGTAACTGTTCCGATCTTCGAATTTTTTCGAATGTGTATCTTAATTTATGAATTGTATTTGAAGCCCGTATATCTTCAATGAAATTTACATTATCATCCTCCAAAGATTAAGTTGAAATTTACTCGCTGTTTGAATATTCCGTTAGTGAATTGAAATTCACGGTTATTGAACAAATTTCATCATCGAGATTTTTACAACGCTTTAATATGAGAACAGCTTGATCGAAAATGATGATTAACTTTATTGAATGGAAAATTGTAGTTTTCCATTAAAGAACATGTAGCGATTTTTATCATTACTCAATTTTAAAATATTAATCAAATGTAATTTCATTATAAAAAAAGTCGCTACATACCAATCTACCGCCACAGTTCAAAACATACCGACACTGTTATATTTTTATGATTCATTAGGGATATGCGTGCGCATTTCGTTTTATCATTTTAAAATAATAGATAACTTACTTAGTTGAGATATACAATTAAAAATTCTCTTGTCTACTCGTCCGTCCAAGTGATCACAACAATATACAACGTACACACATAATACGAGCACAGTACCGATAGCTTCTCATCGACGAGTCTTTGGGTACACGCACACACTACTTGAACCGTTTTTTAATCTTAAATACAACATTACATCCAAGTCGAAATGATCTGAATATTACATTGAAATTATAACTACGTTTAGTAAGTCGCTAAATATGATTATTCATTATGGAATAATTCAGGTATGTTGGCTAAAGTCGTATCTTTACCTTTTCTTCTTTTAATTAATTCATTTATTATATTTATAATTTATTTCATGTAAAGGCTACATTAATACCTTTACCCTTTTTGTTCAAGTAACTTATTTATCGTATATTTCAAATTTAGTCGTGTATACCGCGTGTTGGTCCAAAGGGACCACGTGGTGTTTAGATTTAGTTGTAGTATTATTTCACCCTTTGGTTGAAATAATAAGTTGTTTATAGTTATTCATCCATTATTTTTCTAATTTTATTTAATGTAAAGGCTATATTAATACCTTTACCTGTTTCTTTCATATTAACTTATTTATTGTATATTTGGTTGTAATAATTAACCTGTTTATGGTTAATTTTTTTTAATATTCTGTTTGTATAAAAATACTGTTACACTTGTTAATTACTTAATTGTTTACCTAGTTTTATTAAATTAAAGTTGGTTATACGTTGATCAGTGTTGTATTTTTTACCTCAATCTTTCACGTAGCTCTTTACCCTTTTAAAAGTTGGGTTTCAATAGAACAGCTGGGTCTTCTTAGTAAGAAGATTGTGATACGGCGAAGCTAACTGGGGGTCAACGTGTTCTATAACCGTTGGCTTGGGCCTAACCTAACACCAAAACACGCAAGCGCCATTATTACATTTATATTACATTATTACTCTTACATTTACACTTACATTTATTTTTACTACATCTTTACATTATTATATTATTACATTTCTACATCATTTATTCTTTAATTCTATATCTTTCATTTTAATTACATATCTTTATTTTATATTAACTTCATACCATATCTAATATATTTTTTTTGTAATTTTTGCTACAAACATAATTAGGACATAAAATTGTAGTTTTTCATTAAAGAACATATTTGCAGAAGCATTATCGACTGTAATTACCTTAATTTTATCTGCGACTTCATAATTATTAATTCATTTAAAAATGAATTTGTTATAACAATGACTTTCAGAAGGAATAAAATCTAATGCCACAGAATACAATTTCCAAGCATCTCCCACAAAGTGTACAGTTACCCCAAAGTACGATCTGGCATTAAAACTTGTCCTATCATCCACGGTAAATGATATCTTAGACTTATTATTTTGTAAAACTTACATCACATTTTTCTGCTATGTTTTAAATTGACGAAGAACCATTGCTCTTGTAGCAAATTTTTAATATTCTTGAGTTGGTTAAAAATCAAAAAAATTTAACGGTAGCATGATAATTATTCACTTGAGGATGTGCGTATTAGAATCAAAAGAACATTTTTTTTGTAATTTTTTCATCTAAATAATATGCACATGTTGGTTTCAATACTAAAATTTTCATCGTAGGTACTTTCTGTCTTTTTAAATACATTATTTACAAAAATTTTATGCTTTTGATAAATGGTGTTAGAAAATAAAATATTAATTTTTTGAAAAATAAAAAAAATGTGTGTGTTTCCGAACTTGGTATACACATCTATGTAAATATCGAATTAAAACAAAAAAATTAAGTCTTAGTAATTTCCCTTATTTCTCCAAATATAAAATTAGGCACATCGCATAAGAGATTTGAGTGAAATCGACGAAATCGCTGATATCGCCGATTTCCGCGATATCACAGCATTTTATTCGCAAACGTAGCAACTTCTGCTGCTCCGACTTTTTAAAGTTTTTTGATACATTGTTTGTTTACTTATAAAAAACATATATATACAGTGTCTTAAAGGATGAAATACATCAAGTTATAAGAAAATATAATTTGTATAAAGAAATGCGTAATTCAAATGGCTTAAATTATATTCTATATTACTTATAACTTGATGTATTTCATCCTTTAAGACACTGTATATATATGTTTTTATTATAAGTAAACAAACAATGTATGCACCCCTTCTTCATTTTTTAGATATGCGATATTAGATTGGGCATCAATGTTTGAACTACTTTAATCATTAGCATTCAATAATAAAATTTTCTTCGTAGGTACTTTCTGTCTTTTTAAATATATTATTTACAAAAATTTTATGCAAATAATATATTTAAAAAGACAGAAAGTACCTACGAAGAAAATTTTAGTATTGAATGCTAATGATTAAAGTAGTTCAAACATTGATGCCCAATCTAATATCGCATATCTAAAAAATTAACACTGTTATTTGTTACCTTAACTTGTTTTATTTGTATTATGTGATTAGAATAGACATAGATTACAGCCACTGTACAATCACTGTTCGGTACAGTTCATTTTGTAAAAACATAATTAAACAAAAAAAATCATAAGAATCAATATAATATTTTTGAGTAATAGTATGAGATGTATTGGCATAACTTTATAAAGTGTAAAGTTCATTTCTGTTTATTTACTCTGTTATTGAAATGAATGAAAATAATATTGATGCTTGAAAAGTGTTATAAGAAAATATGTTTTTAAACTCTTGCAGAACGTCATTACTGCCATAATGAAGGAATGTTGTATCTATTCCAAATTGGCTACAACAATTAGGAGAAGTATACCTAGAGAAAGAGGTTTTTTACTTTTTTGCTATCCATACATAATATATATGCCTAGAAATTTTTTAGTTGAGCATTTGTTTAACTGAGTAATACTATAAGTGAAAGCTCTAATGAATTTGACAACGTTGGGTACGAATGTTAACTTACATGCGATTGTTGTCGCATCATGATGTCATTCTTACAATTTCACTATTTGATTATGCATATCGCACACAGTGCGATTTCGTACATGTCATTTTCTTATGGAAAATAACGTATATCCGTATACGACACAACAGTTGCAACAATACCATACCTGTGATAAAAGTATAGCATGTATTCTAAGATAAAATATTGCGGGATATTATAAGCATTTACTTAATACTCGCTACTCCTCATTCCTTTTCTTTTAAGCATATGTATGTATTTAAAAAAAATTATGATCTGCTTTAGTAAATGCACCTATTAAGCCTGTTCTATAGGTTTCAAGACATGAATCTAACCAGTTTTTGTTTGTACATAAACAAGCATTGACATATTTTATTTTTAAATATGAAAAATACTAATACATAATACATATAACTATCTTTGTCAAAAACATTGATTTAAATGACAGTATAAACAAGAATCAATGTGATGTTATGAACGTAGGATTTGTACTGCGATTTTTTTATCACATGTATGATTTCAAATCACGAAAATCTTACCGTGTGCGACTATACATTGTTTTCCATAAGCAAATCGTATCCATGATATCGCCGATTTCACACAAATCGCTTCGTGTGCGATGTGCCTTACTGTTATATATATTTAAAATATTAAAATCTTGTTCACGTCCAGAAATATCAGTAAATAATTAAATTGGTCACAGGGATTCAGGACAATAAATTATAAACTATGTCTTGATTTTAGTTGAACGTTTCGTCTTTTTGTTAGGACTTCCTCAGCAACTACAAAAAAATATAAATTATAACCTTTGTATATAGTAACACATGTAAAAATAATACAATTATACCTTAATCGTACTAGTTTACAGTTTAAAATTGTTATTGAAAATTATAAAGTATTGGTGCTTTATTTTTACGGGCTAAGAAAAACACAGAAACCAGGCTGTGTTATGAGACCAGTGGTTAGCTCTATTCAATCTCCGTGTTACAAACTAGCAAGGTTTTTACATCAAGAATTGATGACATGGTTATCAACAAAATTTGTATTCTCAGTAAAAAATTCTTTTGAGTTTGTGAAAATAAAAATACCAGATAACTACATCTTATTGTCCTTGGATGTGGTCTCATTGTTTACCAACATTCCAAAAGAATTAGTGAGAGATATAATTATTGATGACTGGCAAGATCTGTCAAAATTAATAAAAATTCCAAAAAATATACTGTTGGAGTTAATAGAATTTTGTTTTGATTCGAGCTACCTCAAGTTTAATGGGTCATTTTATCAACAACTTGATGGTTCAAGTATGGGAAGCCCATCGAGTCCCATATTAGCAAACATAGTTATGAATCACATACTGAAGAGGATAATTGAAGTTCTACCGTTTCCGGTTCCATTTCTGAAGGTGTACGTTGATGATACGATCACTGCAATCCCAAAAGATAAAGTGAACACTATGTTGAACATCTTTAATAGCATTAACAAGAAGATTCAGTTTACCATGGAAATAGAAAATAATTGGCAATTATCCTTTATAGATGTGATGATCATACGAAAGGATGATGGTTCGATTTTAACCAACTGGTATATCAAACCTACGAGCTCGGGGAGATGTCTCAATTACTACTCAAAACACCCTCTGAGTCAAAAGATAAGTATTATTAAAGGATTCGTATTTAGTTCTTTATCGTTAAGTAGCAAACAGTTTCATACACAAAATTTGAAGAAAGTAGAAAAGTTACTAAAGAACAACAACTATCCGCCTGGCTTAATTCACACGATATTTAATAATTATGAAAGAGATAAAAACATACAAGATAATAAACTGGAAATTAAAAAGTTTATTAGATTTCCCTTTATCAACCCAATATCAAATCTAATTAACAAATGCTTCAATAAAACAAATATAAAACTTGTTTATAATTTAGTTAAAGTGAATTCCATCTAAACAAGATTAAAGGATAAATAAAAAAAATCCAAAAACTTGGTTATTTGAATTTTTCTCATAAATTTTGAGGTTATGTAAAAAAGTGTGAATTCGAAACTTTATTATCACAACTTTGCCATTTAAATTTGTTTCCATAGAACTTGTAGTTTTGCCGGAAATTCAGATAAACCGAATTTTACTCTTAAACACTCATCCCCCCGTGAAGATAAAACAGATAATTGTTCATATACTCGATATATGTTTGAGAATCAATGTTTGAAGTATTTTAAATCCTTAGCATTCGTAAAATTCTATATTGAATCTAAACAGTTATAAATAAATTTACAATAATATGTATTGTAATTGTGTTTATTAGCTAGATTTGAGCTAAAATTGTGACGAAACGAAACTTTTTACTGTTTTAAAAAATGTTTCAAACAAAAATTGTTTGTAATAATTAATCACCGAAAAATATGTGTTAGGGATATTTTATTGAATAAAATACACAGATCAAAGCGTATTAATAATACTGTTAATCAGATGAATTTGAGATATAAGTTGTCAATGTGATAACAGCTATCTATATATTATACATGTATTATTAATAGCCACATATTATATATGTTTTAGTCTTAGGCACATCGCACACGACGCGATTTGCGTGAAATCGGCGATATCATACATATGATTTGCTTATGGAAACCATACATGTGAAAAATCATACATGTGATAAAAAAATCGTTGTTAAATCCTTCGTTCTTAAAATCATATGGGCAACTTTTTTTAATTCTTGTTTATACAGTCATATAAATCAATGTTTATGACAAAGATAGAGAGTTAAATAATGTTATTTTTAATGTTTAAAAATAAAAACATGTCAATGCTTCTTTATATACAAACAAAAAAAGGTTAGATTCATGTCCTGAACCATATAGAACAGGCTTAATAGGTGCATCTTATACAGCAGATGATAAATTTTTTTAAATACATACATATGCTTTAAAGAAAAGGAACGAAGAGTAACGAGTATTAAGTAAATGCTTATAATATCCTGCAATATTTATATCTTTGAATACATGCTATACTTTTATCACATATATGGTATTGTTGCAACTATGTGTCGTATACGGATAGAGATTACTTTCCATAAGAAAATTACATGTACGAAATCGCACTGTGTAAGATATGCATAATCAAATAGTGAAATCGTAAGAATGACATCATGATGCGACAACAATCGCATGTAAGTTAACATTCGTACCCAACGTTGTCAAATTCATTAGAGCTTTCACCTATAGTATTACTCAGTTAAATGCTCAACCTAAAAATTTCTAGACATATTTATTATTTGTGGATAGCAAAAAAGGAAAAACCTCTTTCTCTAGGTATACTTCTCCTAATTGTTGTAGCAACGTTGCAATAGATACAACATTTCTTCATTATGGCAGTAATGACGTTCTGCAAGAGTTTATAAACTTATTTTATTATAACACTTTTCAAGCGTCAATATTAATTTCATTCATTTCAATGACAGGGTAAATATAAACAGAAATGAACTTTAGACTTATTTTATAAAATTAAGCCAATACATCTTAAACTATTAAATACTGATTCTTATTATTATTTTATGTTTACAAAATGAACTGTAGAAATATAGTAATTGTCACTCTTAAGATCCAGAATATGACACCAAAAGTTCAACTAGCTGTCTCTTGTAGTTTTTTAGTTATCTTGATGACGAACGGGAGATGAAATGGGTAAATACTAATATACTCTGAGTTAACATTTTATATATATATATATATATATATATATATATATATATATATATATATATATATATATATATATATATATATATATATATATATATATATATATATATGTTCGTATTCTATTATAATCTATATTATTTATTACTTGATGTATTTCATCTTTTAAGACACTGTATACATATTTTGTTATTAGTAAACAAATTTATTCTTCATACTCCAATTTCCGGTAATTGAATTTTTTCTAAATCCTTGCCACCTACCCAATAATCTTATTTCAACATTCTTAGGTAACTAGAGATTGTTATTCGGATTCTTAATTTATCGATAATAGGTAATCATAATTTATCGATATTACCAATTTTAATTTTTTCTTTTGTTGATTGGCCTCATTACTTATTCTTTTTTTCGATATTAAAATCTATGTCCCCGATTTTTCGATATTGTAAATTACACTGCTTAGATTCGATATTCGTCTAATATTCTTGTGGTGAAAACTTTAAAAGGCACAGACAGCTTTCAACTCGAAAACTTTATTTCAAATTTAATAGCAAGAAGTTTAAACAATTATAATTTTATATTTTTATATTATTAATTGATTATAATTTATTGAACGTAAATTACACAAAAATAAAATCCTTTTATTTTTTCTAACATCACATATGAAAAAATACTATAAAAAACTCGAATATCAATTTAGTCTAATAATAAACATCAATACATTCTATGGGAACGAAATAAATTAATTCCATAGATAACTTCAACTCAATACATATCCATATAATACCACAACACTGATTTATATAAAAATCTCAAACACTGTAAAGAATTAATAACTGTTTACATTGTTGCGTCCTCACTTGGACACTATGAATCTTGGACAATGGAAAAGCGCACCATCACTGTTTTTGTTAAACTAAAACGTTTTTAGTTGGTTTGACGAAAATATTTTATTTGTAGATTTGAAGTTGTAGTGAAAACATTATATTTATAATGTATAAGAATTATATTTATGATAATAATCATAGGTAATTACACTTCTTTAATTTAAACTAATCAACTAACTTAAATTATCAAATAAAAATATTGTGCAATTAGAGTAGCAGGAATCGGCGCACGAGTACCGAAAACTATTCCACCTCAATTTTTTTATGCGATCCTCTTCAAATTGCCCTCCTAATGATATAAATGCATGTTGCCATGGCGCAACCCGGTGCCATATTGTTTAAACCGAAATTGTTTAAACAATTGCAAGGCATTGTTATTTTTCAACCGGACAAATTTTTTTTATATTCTTTATTGAAACACCAATAAAAAAGGTCCTTTGACTTTTAACGATAAAGTTAATATTTTTAAAGATATGAATTTTTAAAGGTTCGAAAAATCTCAAATTTGGGTACTTTCAACCCATGAAAAATCTATTAAAAAAAAAAACATAATGTCTAAGTAATATTTTTTTTTAAATTCTCTATACAATTGTTAATAATATTGTAAAAAGAGATTTTAAAAAATTTCATTGTTTATACCTTTTTTTAATTGTTAATAAATATGCGTCGCTTACCTTTAAGTCCTTCAGCTACTTTCAGCTATATAGCCATTAACCAGAGGGGATTATTATAATTATAATTATTATTTTTTATACAACAACAGTACTGCTTGGTGATCACCCATCCAAATACAGATTGTGACTGCTGTTGCTTAACTTTACTGATTAGTCTACGCCTGTCATTACGTTACGTTAGTCCGGGGTCTAGTAAATATTTAATCATGAAATTTATATTTTATATCAAAATCTTTTTTCGGACTTACTGGATATTATAGGAATTTTATCCCTAACTATGCAAAACCACTCACATGATTTCTTAAAAGGATGAAACATTCAATTTCGATTAAAAATGTCATGTATCTTTCAATAAGTTTAAAAAAAATATTGATTTCTAATCCATTGCTACAGAAAGAAGTAGTAAACATTTTCGCTCCTATCTATACGGACAATAATTCACAATTATTAGTGACCACAAATGTTTACACTGGTTCCTGAATTGCAAAGATCCCTTTAGCCGTTTAGTTAGATGGCGTTTATCAGTGCAAAATTGTCTATAGCCTGGTAAAGCTAAATCTGACGCTAAATATACGTTTAAAAAAGCATACCTAATTTTTTGGACATTTAATAATTTATTTGAAATATATCTATCATTTTTGTTTTTTGAGTGACAATATCACATCGTCCAGTGATTATATAATCAAAGTAAAAACAATTGAATGTTTATTTATTTATTTTTTTAATATTTTTAGCGGAATCTGTTATTTTATTATAAAAAATGATATTTTATTATATAGCAATAAATTATCTAATTTTAATATTAGAACTAATAAATAAATATAGAACTTCAAAAATAAAAAATAAAAACGTAGACATAGAACGGTCTAATAGTCCGGTCAAATTAGACAAAAAAATAAGAGTAAAGTTACCTAAATTCCCACCAAGCTGAAAATCGGTAAGATTGTTTGAAATATCATTAAAAACAAAATTTGAAAGTTCCCCATCTTTCCCCTGTAAAGAAAAAATTTTATTCAATTTTATTCGTATATTCATCTGCTCTTTCGATACTTGTATTAATTCATGTCTTCATAATACGTTCAACAGTAACAATTTCACTTTCAGTAAAAAGTTTAGCGCAAATAAAACAATAATCTGACATTTTTGTTATAAAACTCAAAACAGCACGATATAGGCTAGGATAAACACGTGTTTTCACTACTAGCTGGCGTTCAAGACTAACAGTATTTCATTTATTATAGCAGGTATAAGACCCTAGCCACGCACACAATTGAACAGTGGACAGATGTTTACTCAAAGTTTCAATGACGTATAAATTAAGGGATTGGGCTTCATTTTACCTGATATTCTTATAGTTATAACTTATGTATATTTTATATTAGTAGTGTAAGTTACAATATATATATATACGTGGCGTACTCATGCATATTATGACGATTACAACTTTTACAACTTTTTGAATCGTTATATCTCAAAAACGGTTTTTGTTCAAAATATTTTTATGACAAAACTTACCGTTTTGCTGAAAATCGCGAAAAACTCATTTTTTTTACCTTTGACCTTGAATAAAATTTTTTCTTTACTGGGGAAAGATGGGGAACTTTCAAATTTTGTTTTTAATGATATTTCAAACAATCTTACCGATTTTCAGCTTGGTGGGAATTAAGGTAACTTCGAATGTCTAAATTGACCGGATCATAAGGCAAGACTGTAAGCTCTTTAATGATATTGAATTATAATGTATGTTTTAAGTTATATTGTTTTGGTGGATACAACAAATTCTTAAAGTACAATCGTAAGGCACATCGCACATGAGGTGATTTGGGTGAAATCGGCGAAATCGCCGATATCGGCGATATCACCGATATCAGCGATATCACAGCATTTTAGTCGCACACGGAGCAACAGAAGTTGCTCCGACTTTGTAACGTTTTTTGAAGAAGGGGTACTACGTAGTTTGTTTACTAATAACAAAATATGTATATACAGTGTCTTAAAGGATGAAATATATCAAGTAATAAATAATATAGATTATAATAGATTATACTTTAAGCCATTTGTAATTCTCATTTCGTCTTACAAAAACGACAAGAGATAGCTAGTTGAACTTTTGGTGTCATATTCTGGATCTTAAAAGTGACTCTAAGTTCGTAAATTGACAAAATGGGTATAATGGGCTAATTACATCTATGATCCAACTTAACCATAAAAAAAGATTCAAAACAAACACAAAAAACTTGTATGAACATTTTTCGGATATAATAAGAATCTGTTATTTAGCTTAAACTGTGGCGAATATAAACATTCCGAAAAATGATCATACATTTTTTTTTAATCAAACAATTATCGTTTTGAATCTTTTTTTATGGTTAAGTTGGGTCATGGATCTAATTGTCCCATTATACCGATTTTACTCACTTACGAACTTAGACTCACTTTTAAAATCCAAAATATGACACCAAAAGTTCAACTACCTGTCTCTTGTCGTTTTTCAGTTATTTTGATGACGAACGGGAGACTGAGATGGGTTAATACTAATATACTCTGACTTAACCATATATAAATATATATATATATATATATATATATATATATATATATATATATATATAACTGTATATATATATATATATATATATATATATATATATATATATATATATATATATATATATATATATATATATATATATATATATATATATATATATATTTATAACTGTATATATTAGAGTGTTTTTTGAATGCTAATGATTAAAGTAGTTCAAACATTGATGCTCAATCTTATATCGAATATCTAAAAAATTTACTCTGTTATACCTTAACTTGTTTTATTTGTTTAATGTGATTAGAATAGATACAGATTATAGCCACTGTACAATTACTGTATTTCTACAGTTCATTTTGTAAACATATTAAATAATAAAAGAATCAATATATATAATATTTTTCAGTAATAGTATAAGATGTATTGGCTTAATTTTATAAAATAAGTCTAAGTTCATTTCTGTTTATTTACTCTGTTATTGAAATGAATGAAATTAATATTGACGCTTGAAAAGTGTTATAAATAAGTTTATAAACTCTTGCAGAACGTCATTACGGCCAAAATGAAGAAATGTTGTATCTATTGCAACGTTGCTACAACAATTAAGAGACGTATACCTAGAGAAAGAGGTTTTTCCCTTTTTGCTATCCACAAATAATAAATATGTCTAGAAATTTTTTAGGTTGAGCATTTAACTGAGTAATACTATAGGTGAAAGCTCTTATGTATTTGACAACGTTGCTTACGAATGTAAAATTACATACGATTGTTGTCGCATCATGATGGAATTCTTACGATTTCAGTATTTGATTATGCATATCTTACACAGTGCGATTTCGTACATGTAATTTTCTTATGGAAAGTAATCTCTATCCGTATACGACACAGTAATTTTCTTATGGAAAGTAATCTCTATCCGTATACGACACAACAGTTGCAACAATACCATATATGTGATAAAAGTATAGCATGTATTCTAAGATATAAATATTGCAGGATAATATAAGCATTTACTTAATACTCGCTACTCTTCGTTCCTTTTCTTTAAAGCATATGCATGTATATAAAAAAATTTATGATCTGTTTTATAAGATGCGCCTATTAAGCCTGTTCTATATGGTTCAGGACATCAATCTAACCTTTTTTTTTTTGTATAGAAACAAGCATTGACAAGTTTTTATTTTTAAATATTAAACATAACATTATTTAACTCTCTATCTTTGTCATAAACATTGATTTATATGACTGTATAAACAAGAATAAAAAAAAGTTGCCCATATGATTTTAAAAACGAAGCATTTTTACAACGATTTTTTTATCACATGTATGATTTCAAATCACGAAAATCACGTCGTGTGCGACTATACATTGGTTTCCATAAGCAAATCATATGTATGATATCGCCGATTTCACGCAAATCACCTCATGTGCGATGTGCCTAATAGTCCCAGTGCTCAGAAACATCTCATATCATTTATAATGACCCATCTAAAAATTTCTATACGGCTTAATATTGTGAAGTATAAAAAATCCTTTACAAAAACTCCGAAAAATGTACTTTTTATTCGGAGTTTGTAAAATTTATGGCTAGCGGATATTTATGTTTTTGTTATTATAGTTGGAAGATCATTCAGTAACAATTGTAAAAACGATTTTGTCAGTTACATGATAAAAATCAGAACTACGTTGTCCGCAATGGAGCAACTTTGAACTTTACGAACAAAAGATATTTCATTTGTTGGCAACATGTTCATGTCACATTTTGGCAATAATTTTTGTATCAGTTATAGAAAAATCGTTTTTATCCTTTAATTGATAACAGAAATTGAAGCGATTTTATTTCCAAATATAATAACCGAAGTCAATATTGAAAACTTTTGTCTTTTCAAAATCGAAACAAATCACAAGAAATATTATAAAATTTATTATTCCATTTCCAACCTTGGTAAAAATACATTTATTTAGCATATAAACAGACATATTAGCAGTCTAGTTTAAAATGACTACCAGATTTAAAAAAAAAGATACGAAATAGCCCAAGGTCATTATAGTTTGAAAATTTTAAATGGTACAATACACCTTTCAATACGTTTTATGATGTATTTTACTGAATTATTTTTATATTGAAATCAATGATGTAATCTGGTTTTAAATTATTGCATAAAATTACAAAATTGTTGGGATTATGGTATGTGATGATGTATTATTTTATAAATAATTAAACACTTTATTTTAAATTAAAATATTCTTTTATTCAAAAATTGAGTCTTCAGAAATATATGTCTTTATACTATGAATGATTAGAATTGACTACTACTATATTTCTAAAGTTGTCCCTTTACATTTGTCCATTTTAGTTCATGTAACATTTGTTGTATATTTGGGTTATTCCAATATATTCAAATGCATCTAGTTTTTATTTTATTACAGGATGTTTTAAGACCCTTTTAAAATATAGTATTACAAAATAAAAGTGATAATTTTTGTATAGACGAATCCAATATTTCAACAAAAATAAAAATAAATATACACATTATTATTATATATACATACGTCAGGGTAGAAAAGTGACAGTTTTTTGGGTTAAATGATGCGAAATTATATATATATATATATATATATATATATATAATATATATATATATATATATATATATATATAATATATGTATATATATAATTTAATAATTTAATTTTATTAACTATTAAAAATATATATATATATTTTTTTTTTATAGTATATAAGTTAAATTTTATTATCTATGGCAGTACATTAAAATTTAAAAAAATTATTAAAAGATATAAAAAAGAAGGTGTATATGACTTTATTGTTGCATACCTATGTACTTTTACATAAGTATTGTATTTCATACATATAATATTTGAGGTGTATATTGTATTTCACATAATATGTAAGGTAGAAAACTTTTATAACAAAAGAGAATATAAAAAAAATGAAAGGAAAAATTTATTATTTGACTTTCTAAGAATATCATTTGACCAAAAAGAAGTGTATTGTTTATTTATAATATTACTCCACATAATATAACACCTTATGCTTTATGGTTGGTATATACATGGCTTTGTTTTATGGTTATTTTTTTCGTTGTTTTAATTTTAACAAATAGTATATAATGACAATGCGTTAAAAATAAACGTGGTAGCCTGTCTCATGCTCGCTTTCTGTTTATTTCATATAAATGTTCTTTTTCAATTCCAAAAATACACATAAGAAATTTGAATGAAAGTTTGAATGAAAAATTTATAGTTTTCAGAATTTTCCGATAAGTTTGACATAATTTGGAATCGATAAAAACATGTTTCTAGGACATCTAGAAGTGTGTTATAATTTTTATGATATTTCTGCTTGCGAGAATATATAATAATAGATACCTCAAATATGTTACAAAATTCAACAAAATATGTTTAATCTTACTCTCGGTGAAAAACACCGGCACCATTTAATTTCCAGTTTATACATAAACCCACTGTAATATATTTTAACCATGTCGGCGAAGACAAATATCCAATAAATATATATGTTTGGTTCATTTTTACGATATTTATAAAATTAAGTAAATGCTCAAAGTTTCTCAAACTATTTATACAACTTTCGTATAATATTGTAATATTATCGAAATAAAAGACGAAAGTACGTGTAGAATGTCATTAACGCTTTTAAAACACCAAATTACCGACTTGCATTGTCAATTTAACGATATCACAACATTAAAATAATAAAAAAAGACTTATCGACGACGTAAGCTATTCAATAAAATGGCTCTCTCGAATACCTGATGCTGTCGACGCTAAATTTTATAAAGCATCAATAGAAGAACTTATTAACAACTAACGCACTAATTAGTATACTACAACCCACGAATTGCCAAATCAGACGATGACAGTTCAAATACAAGTGGTTCACCAATACAAACATATATTTCCAAACTCCGCCACAGGAACAAGTTGTAGCTTGAAAAAAATATTAATTTGTACCTTATTAAACGAATTCTCTGGTGACAGCACTTCTGCTAATTTAACACCAATTTAAATTTGAAATTAAATTGTGTCGTATCCGAACATTGTACAAAAAATTTGGAAAACGGTTAACCCTAAAGGCCATCCCTATTACAATGTTTTCGAGCTTAAAATTTTGTTTTTGATCTTTGATGTTAAAAAAACACTTGTTCCCGAATATTTCGTTAACGATATCTCCCGAATGACAGAACCGATTTTCACGTTCTTGGCGGCGATCAACGTGGTTTATCAAGGTTAAAATCTGTTTAGTTTTTGTAGTTGATCGATAGAGCCGTTTAAAAGTGATTTAAATTAAAAAAAAATTTTTTCTTAGTTCGTTTGAGATTTCTGAAAATCTACTATTTGGAATCGATCCAAATAGTAGAATTTCAAAATCTAAGTTTGGCCAAGTCCTTTCGAATTGTACCAACTGCGATGAAGTCGGTCGAGCTGTTCAAAAGTTATAAGCGGTTCACATACTTTCACACACACACACACACACACTCACACACACACACACACACACACACACACACACACACACACACACACACACACACACACACACACACACACACACACACACACACATACACATACACACACACACAAACATACATCTATAAAAGCAGCGCCTGAGTTATTCCTCGACGTCTACAACACTTGCCTGAAGGAGGGGACTTTTCCTAGAAAGTGGAAACAACAACGGCTGGTACTACTACCGAAAGGGAAAAAACCACCGGAAGAACCGTCATCTTACCGTCCACTCTGCATGCTAGACACAGCGGGTAAGATATTTGAACGCATCATACATCAGAGACTTGAAGCAGTTGTCGACCCACTCCTGGCAGACAACCAGTACGGCTTTCGAAAAGGCCGTTCAACCCTGGATGCTATCAATCTGGTCGTTAGCACGGCCAAGGAAGCAGTCGCAGGAACCAGATGGAAGGGTGGCACGAAAGAGTATTGTCTAGTGGCCGCCTTGGACATCAGAAATGCCTTCAACTCCGCCAATTGGGACTGCATCATGCAAGCTCTTAGAGACAAAAACGTTCCAGAATATCTGTGTACGATAGTGGCAAGCTATTTTACCGACAGAGTCCTTAAGTACGACACAGCGAATGGCCCAGCAGAGTACGACATCATCGGAGGTGTGCCGCAAGGCTCTGTCCTAGGACCACTGTTGTGGAATATCATGTACGGCGGGCTCCTGAGACTTAAACTACCGAGATGCGTCAAATTGGTAGCGTATGCAGATGATGTTGCCGTAGTGATCGTCGCCAAACATCTGGACGAGTTAAGCCACCTGTTCAACATCACCTTCGAGCAAGTTAACCGGTGGATGGATACAGTGAATCTTCAACTGGCTAAACAGAAGACCGAAGCCGTGCTTATTACTAGCAGAAAAGCGCTAGAAACAATCAACTTGAAAGTCGGAGATCAAGAAATCACATCATAACCATATATCCGATATCTGGGAGTGATACTTGATGCACGACTTAACTTCAAGCAACAAGTGGAACATGTTGCCAACAAAGCATCAGCAGTAAGAGCTTCTTTAGCACGACTGATGCCGAATGTTGGGGGTCCAAAGCAGAACCGGAGACTACTACTGTCATCAGTAGTCACATCAGTGTTGACTTATGGAATATCTATATGGGCAGACACGCTAGACACCCAAGATTTATGGCGGAAAGCTGGACCAGTATATCGGATGAGTGCCTTAAGAGTAGCTACCGCCTTTCGGACAATATCGGAGGAGGCAGTGTGCGTCATTTCCGGAACTCTACCTTTTCGAGTTCTAGCTAAGGAAAGACGGAACCTTTACCATCGAAAGACGACAACCACACTGAGCGCTGAAGAACTCAGGGTAGAAGAGCGACTGAAGAGTTATGCACGTTGGCAGTTTCAATGGGATGCTGCAGAGAAGAGTAGGTGGACTCATACCACGAATTGATGTCTGGCTGAACCGTAGTCACGGAGAAGTCAACTATTATCTCACGCAGATGTTATGAGGACATGGTTGTTTCCGGGCTTATCTGCTCCGTTTTAAGCACGATAATTCCCCGGAGTGCCCGTCCTGCCCAGAAGTAATCGAAGATGCGGAGCATGTTTTCTTTGACTGCCCACGATTTAATCGACAGCGTGATCTACTCGAGATTATGTTACACCGGAGTATCCAACCAGAGACAGTTATCGAAGTAATGCTGTCATCAAGAGCCTCTTGGAACGCCATCAGCAAATTTGCAACAGAAGTCCTTATATACTTGCGTTCCATCGAAAGAAAAAGGGCAAATGACAACAACTAGAAGAAAGGTAAAATAGCTACCAGAAGAAAGAGCAGTAGCTATATCCTCCCCCCCACGAAGTAATTCCTAACGGCGGATACCGTGGGGGATCAGAGTTCAGAGGATAGCGGAGGTTTTAGTCGGTATTAGCCACTAAGTTAATGTTCGAGTCCGACATACCAGGCAAAACATCTAAGCCAGAGATTCGTAAATAAATTTCCTTCGCTATATAAAAAAAAAAAAAAAAAAAAAAAACACACACACACAAACATACAGACATAGTGACAACCTCGTAGATGCTTTCTGTAACGTCAGGGAAGCTTTCTGTAACCTCTAACGTCGAAATATGATGAAAACTAAATTTTTTCAAAACGGGGTAAAACCAATAACTTCTTTGAAAATATTCGATTTTCTTAGCGGGAAGTTAAAAAGTGTTTAAAAGAAAAAGTTGTTTATTTAAGAAAATAAATATTTTTTTCCTCTACGTATTGTAGTTTAAAATTTGGGCCATTTATTGGATCCATGGATCAATTGTGCTCATTTTTATTCTGCGAATACCTATAATAGACTTTCGTTTGTGACATAATATTTTCTAAGGTTACAAACTTTAGCCTAAAATTCATATACTCTGACAAATTGCATATATGTCGAGTATAATAACATATTACATATAATAGATACATAAATGTAAAAAGTATAATAGATAGTACAATTCCGTATGAATGTTTTAAAGGATCGGTAAATTAGTTGATAACGGAGTTAACAAATGGTCTTCGTGTCGGTGAAGGCTTTGCAAGTCGAATCGAATGTGAAGATACCAATTTTATTGATAACTTTTTCTTGATATGGAGCATTATGACATAGAATATTTATTGATACGGGTTTTGAAGTAACAAAAAGCCATTGGGATGGGTCGTTGTTTTACCGTGCATTGTTTTTACTTCACATGATTTGGGAATATCCTTGGGGGATAAAATTTTGAATGGTTGATACTATATTACGAACTTATTGCTGCTTTAGTGTATGCGTTTGTTTTTGATTATTTATTAGAGAATTTATAGAGTCAATGTAAAATATAGTCGTCTGCTTCTGGAGTACCGAAAAGCCTTTTAAAACTGGTTGAAATACCATTAATTAGTCCTCGTTTTTGACAAGTACAATTTTCTAGTATTGATATTTATTTTTTATTTGAGTGGCTAGTATTTAAATTTTGTATTTGATTTTTACAGTAAAAGCCGCTATCTAATTGAAATTGGTCATCTAATAATGTTAAGTAAGTTATAGTATATGAAGAAGGGATATTTTTGGTTGCTGGTTTTTGCAGCTCCCAGATGTTTATTATCTTATTATCTTTAAAATTTTCACAAATTTGAATGAAGGATTGTTTTTATACGATTTTTGTAGATTGGAATTTGTATGGAAGATTTCCTCTTGAGGGATGATATTTATTTCTAATACATGAATTTGTGGACAAGGTATTTTGATTTCTTTATCAAAAATATTTATGTAGGGTACGATTTTGTATTTTTGTCAATTAATAGATGACCAGACATAATAAATAGTTGGTTCAGCTAGTTTTAGATTTGATTTACCAATAATACTAATTGCATTTGTTATGATATCTTATTGGCATTTATTGTACACTGCGTGGTTTTATTGAAATTAATTCGGGTAAGTGAGACAAAGTTAAAGAATTAGAAGTGTAATAAATGTTAGCGTTGAACTTTGATAAAAATACATGGCCAATTATGACGTCATGTTCTATAGTAATTTTAGTTGCATTTACATAATAAAAATTGTATTTGCTATTAAACTTTTGATCAGATAATGCCAATTGAACTTTTCCTATGGTATTAATGGCTTCCGTAGTCTCGGTACTTTTTAACATGATTTCATTCCTTGGGTCAAAAGAAGTTTCCTTAGTGACATCTAGTAAGAAAATAAATTAATGGTTTTTCGCATTATCCGATCTGAATTTTACTTTTTTTAAATCTCACATTAGCATCCTGGTTGAACAATCCCATACAATCCCATTAAAAAAAATTGTATCATAATGAATCCGAAATGTGATTAATATTATAAGTCTCTATGAGAGAATGTTTTATTTTCTTATTCGATCTCGTAGTCACCCATAAAAAATGATCCTATACATTCTTAAAGGAATAGGTGACAGAATAATTAATATTATTTTCCCATACGACCTCATATAAACTAACTCATAATTTCCCTTCCTTATAACACCGGTTGATAAAATTAAAAATATAATTTCCCTATAGATTCTTGTAGGAACTTATTCTATGCTTTCATTCATTCTTATTAATTCCTATAATGTTGAAACCAATTATGCTAACACTTATAAGTTCTGATTTATTCTTGTTGATTGTTTATGAGACCATCTTGGGCCTTCTTATAGTTCCGATACATTCATATAAAATGTCTATGGCTTTCTATGTGATTTTATACAAATTTATCAGTTTGTTTTACCAGGGTATCGTTACTAGTGTCAACTTGATACAATCGCCCGACGTTGTAACACTCAACTCGGACATTTTCGAGTTTAAATGAATAACGCGAAGATTTGAACACGACTTTTTATTTGATTTTTTTTTCATAATTCGTTTTATTAGATGAATATGATCTGGTTCGACAATTTGTAAAATGATTATTTGATTTGCATGTTTTGCAAAATTTACCTTCTGAAGAAAAGCTACTATAGTTTTTTTGTACACTTGTAGTGCATTTTCTTCTGAAAGCCTCGTTTAGGTTATCAATACTTCTATGAATTCCGAAGACTCTGAAATTTCTGAATTTTTGTGAAATATAATGCGCATATGTTAAGTGCTGTATCTTTAATGAAAGCAGTTTTGCCTCTTAGCACTACAGATTTTTCTCTTAGCACTTAGGCACATCGCACACGACGCGATTTGCGTGAAATCGGCGATATCATACATATGATTTGCTTATGGAAACCAATGTATAGTCGCACACGACGTGATTTTCGTGATTTGAAATCATACATGTGATAAAAAAATCGTTGTTAAAATCCTTC